>OU015765.1:27320017-27534835 GCA_907173295.1 Fagus sylvatica | reverse complement strand
GGGTCTTGGCGCTGCTATGTGCAATTGAAGCTGAATCCAGACCCACGAAATCTGGAGTGGCCTCAGGTAAGGAGAAACCTCGGGTCCCAAGGGAATTAAGGAATTTAATATCCAATGTCAATTATGAGGGGGGTAGCACAAGACGGACAACCTCCGTTAGTGGTAGGGCTTTAACGTTGTGTTAATGAATTTAAACCTCATATCCTGGAATGTAAGGGGTTTAAATGATGGGGCTAAACGAACCAGAGTGTGCAATCTGCTTCAGCTTTGGAAGGCAGATGTTGTGTGTCTTCAGGAGACAAAGCTCACGGCAATAACTCAGTCATTGGTTCGTAGTCTATGGCGGTGCCGGTATGTTGACTGGATTAACCTAGATTCTGTTGGGGCTTCAGGAGGCATCATTTTGATGTGGGATAAAAGAGTGGTGGAGCGGACAGATGAAGCTGTAGGCAGGTTCTCTCTCTCTGTTAGGTTCCGTGAGATAGCTTCAGGTTTTGAATGGGCCTATTCTGGGGTGTATGGTCCTATTAGGGCTGTTGATAGGAACTTGATGTGGGAGGAATTAGCTGGTATTGCTTCATGGTGGGAGGTCCCATGGTGTGTGGGTGGTGATTTTAACATAGTTCGATATCCTTCTGAACGAGTGGGATCGACTACTCTTTCGCATTCGATGAGGGATTTTTCTGAGTTTATATTCACTATGGGGTTGCTGGATTTACCCATGGAAGGCGGTAATTTTACATGGTCAAATGCCCGATCAAGATCAAGGTTAGATCGTTTTCTTTGCTCATCTTCTTTAATTGATCATTTCTCTAACATTGTTCAGAGGCGTCTGCCAAGGCTCCTGTCAGATCATTTCCCCATTTTGCTAAACTGTGGGTTTATGCAAAAGAGAAAGAGCCCTTTTCGTTTCGAAAATATGTGGCTCAAGAGTGTTGGGTTTCATGCGATGGTGAAGCAGTGGTGGGATTCATATTTATACAGTGGTTCTCCGAGCTATGTTCTGGTCCAGAAATTAAAATCTCTAAAAATTGATTTGCGAAGGTGGAATAAAGATGTTTTTGGGGATGTTAATTCGAGGAAAAATGACCTTCAGGTTCAGATTCAAGATTTTGATCTTTTAGAGGAAACTAGACCCTTATCGGTGGAGGAAGGTGTGATGAAAGATCATCTCAAAGCTGATTTAGAGAAGGTGCTTCTGTTGGAGGAAATAAAATGGCGGCAATCTTCTAGGGCCACTTGGCTTAGGGAAGGCGACAAAAACACTAAGTTTTTCCACCGTGTGGCAAATTCAAATCGAAGATTCAATACTATTGATCACCTAGTGGTTAATGGGGTTGAAACTACGGCTCAATCTGAGATTGGTGATGGTCTGGTCAAGTTTTATCAAGGGCTGTTTTCTGATGAGAATGTTAGAAGACCGTTGTTAGATGGGCTGGATTTTTCCTCTATTGAAGAATCTGATAGGGTCTTGCTTGACCGAAGTTTTACTGAGGATGAAGTTTGGGGGGTGGTAAAGAACATGGCTGGGGATAAAGCCCCAGGCCCAGATGGTTTTTCTTTGGCTTTTTTCCAAAGTTGTTGGGACATTATCAAGCAGGATGTGATGAGAGTTTTTCATGACTTCCATGATTCCAGGAATTTTGTGAAAAGCATCAATGTTACTTTCCTGGCTTTAATCCCGAAAAAGCCTGGGGCTCGGGAGTGTAAGGATTTTCGCCCTATTAGCTTGATCACAGGGATGTACAAAATCATTGCAAAAGTTCTGGCTAATAGACTATCAGAAGTTTTGTCAAAGCTTATCTCGGCTTCTCAAAACGCTTTTGTAGGGGGTCGGCAAATCCTGGATTCTGTTTTAGTTGCCAATGAAGGTTTGGACAGCCGCCTGAAATCTGGTTCCCCAGGGATGTTGTGCAAGTTAGATATAGAGAAGGCCTACGATCATGTAAACTGGAATTTTCTGTTATACATGTTACGTAGGTGTGGTTTTAGTGAGAGATGGCGTCAATGGATTTATACTTGTATCTCAACAGCCCGATTTTCGGTTCTAGTGAATGGAAGTGCTCATGGTTTCTTCACTACCTCTAGGGGTTTACGTCAGGGCGACCCTTTGTCACCTTTACTATTTATTATTGTGATGGAGGCCTTGAGTAGGATGTTGGAAAGGGCTGTGGCAGGGGGTTACATCTCAGGTTTTTCTGTGGGTGACTCTACTGGGGCTGAATTGAGCATATCTCACTCGTTATTTGCAGATGACACTCTAATTTTCTGTGGGGCTGAGTCTGAGCAGGCGTGGCATCTGAGGGGAGTGTTTATATGGTTTCAGGCCATATCAGGTCTAAAGATCAATTTGAGTAAGTCTGAATTAGTTCCTGTGGGTACAGTTCAAAATGTTCCTGAATTGGCAAGCATTTTGGGTTGTCATGTGGCTTCTTTACCTCTCACCTATTTGGGTCTCCCCCTTGGGGCTTCTTTCAAATCAAAGTCGATCTGGGCTGGTGTGGTTGAAAGGATGGAGAAGCGCCTAGCGGGCTGGAAGAGGATGTATTTATCGAAGGGGGGTCGTGTGACCCTTATTAAGAGCACTCTTTCTAGCCTACCCACTTATTATTTATCTCTATTCCCCATCCCTATGAGTATTGCTAGTAGAATTGAAAAGCTGCAGAGAGATTTCTTGTGGGGTGGTCGTGAAGATGAACGAAAGTTTCACTTGGTTAACTGGAAAACAGCCTGTCTCCCTCTTCAAGGTGGAGGTTTGGGTATTCGGAATATGGCCATCTTCAATAAGGCGTTATTAGGTAAATGGTTGTGGCGATACTCCACGGAGTCTTCATCCTTATGGAGGCAAGTGATTGATAGTAAGTATGGTGGTCAGGAGAGGGATTGGTGCTCAAACATAGTCCGTTCAACTCATGGGGTAAGTTTATGGAAGCACATAAGAGCAGGTTGGGACGTATTTTCTAATCATATTTCCCACAAGTTAGGGGATGGCTCCCGGATTAGATTTTGGCATGATACTTGGTGTGGGGACCTCCCTTTGAAGCAACAATTCCCAATGCTCTATCTTTTAACCCGTGCTCCTGAGGCTCGAGTGGCTGACTTTTGCCATCTTCAAGGCTCAAATTATGTTTGGGATATTAGTTTCATAAGAGCTGTCCAGGATTGGGAATTGGAGATGGTTGATTCTTTCATGACCCTTCTCTATTCTCACTCCATTCGCCCGGGAGTAGTGGACTCTCTTTGGTGGATTCCGTCGCATAAGGGGAATTTCGAGGTTCGTTCTTTCTACTATACTCTTGTTCACCCTCATCCTCAAGGTAAGTTTCCTTGGCAACGTGTGTGGAAAGCAAAAGCTCCCTCGAGGGTGGCTTTTTTTGTTTGGACAGCGGCACTGGGCAAAATCCTCACTATAGATAATCTCAGAAAAAGACAGCTAATCATTATGGATTGGTGCTGCATGTGTAAATTGAGTGGTGAGACGGGTAATCATTTGCTTTTACACTGCCCTATAGCTTGGGAGCTGTGGACTATGGTGCTGAGTATTTTTGGCACAACCTGGGTAATGCCTTGGGGGGTGGAAGGTCTTCTCAGCTGTTGGACTGGTCCTTGTGGCAAATCGGAGGCGGGCAAGATTTGGAAAATGACCCCTCATTGTCTCATGTGGTGTCTTTGGCAGGAGCGTAATGACAGAACCTTTAATGGAGTGGAAAATTCTATCCCAGCCCTCAAATTCAAATTTCTGCTCACCCTCCTTGAGTGGTCAAAGGCCTCACACTTAGATCCTTCATGCTCTCTGTCTGATATGCTTGATATTTGTTCAGTTTGTCTTTAGTTTTTGTTTTCTTTTCCAATCAGGTTCACTGCCTGTGCACTTGTATTGTTTCTCTTCTTTTTCAATGAAATTCTTATTTATCAAAAAAAAACATTTGTATGCCATCTAACAGGCGTTATTTTGTTTAACAAATTACAATATCTTATTTCATCATCTGATTTTATCATTCTTCGTGTAGAAGATTCGGGTTTATCCTCTTCAGAAGAAGAATCATTATTAATAGGTTTGAATATCTTATCAAGTTCAAGGACAGACACACGATCTTCCAGTTTAGCATTTTTACCTTCTAATTTAGCATTTTTACTTTCAAGTTGTTCATTTACAGCTTTTAACTGTATGATTTCTTTTTTGATTTGATTTACTTCAGATTGTAAATCTTCAAGGTTTATTTTCTTTGGTTTGAGTTTATTAAATCTTTCAAGGGTTTCAGAAAGACTAATTGTTGGTTTGGGTATTTTATTATCCTTAGTTTCTTCTTTTTTATTTAACATTTTTCTAAGTTTATGAAGCATACTTGCTTTCAACTCTGGGTCATTAATTTTACTAATTGCTTCAAGAAGCAATTCTTCTTGTTTAGTAAGAACATTTAATGATTTAGTTGAGTATTCAGTGCAACCAATTTTAATATCTGGCGTTGAGGATGATGAACTTAAGTATTCATCAGAAGAGGTTTCAATCTCGTCTGGTGATATATCAGTTTCACTATCAGTGTTTCTTAATTCAAGAATTTTATACAATCTTCTTTTTCTTTATCATTTATTTGAAGTTGGTTAATCTTTTGTTTAACTTTGCAGTCATTAGCAAAATGACCATATTTTCCACATTTAAAACAGTTTGTTTTCTTTTAATCAAATTTCTTGTTATCATATTTTTTATAATGTTTATTAGATTTCTTAGAAAATCTTTTATTTTTATTATAGTATTCATTTGGTTGAAAATTTTTTCTTTTCTTCCAAAACCTTCATTGTTTATCATATTTTTCTTTTTTATGTTTAATATGTTTCCTTTGTGAAGAAGCCATAGGGAGAATTCCGTATTGCTCACAGAAATTTCCCATTTCATATTTAGCTTTTCTTTTATTATCATTTTGTTGTTTAGTAATTCTTTGTTCAATGCACATTTTTAAACCTTCTTGTTTAATGGTGCTTATTATGTCTCCATATGTTAGGGTATCATAATCAATGATCCTATTGGAGTTGCTTAACACAGTTCGAATTTTATGAGCAAAAAGATTAGGTAAACCATCAATGAATTTTTCTTTTCAGTATGGTTTATTACTATCTTCTCTTAACATAACTCTAGAGGTAAATACATCTTCATACCATCTAAAGTCACTCATGGTTGGACATTTAAGATTACTTAATTGGTCATGGATCCTAAAGGTAATGTTACTAGGTGTACCAATAAAGTGTCTTATTATTGTGAAAACAAAGGAATTAACTCCATCAAGAATTCTCATCATCAAAGATAGGGTTACCTTCTTCATCTTTCTTAATAGAATGTTTAATAAGATCTCTAGATTCTTCAGTGAGATGTTTTTCCCACCAAGATTTCAATTTACCAGAGAATCCTGTGACTAATAAATCAATTATTTCAGCATGAGTTAATTGATGATTAGTCATATAACTATTAGCAACCATGGTTAAATGGCTAAGTTTATTAAGAACTTCCAGTTCAAAAAGTCCATCAATGTTCCATTCATAAAGTTTATCAGCAGACACCGAGAATTGGTGCTGAAAACTTCTTTCTTCAAATTATATATCCGGAGGTGTAGGCCTGGGATACCAATTTTTTGTGAAAGTGGTTGGGTTTGGTTTTTTATTAGTTATTCTTTGGAGTTTACCAAAAGCTTTTTCAAGTTTATCAATCTCTTCATCAGAAGTTGTTTCTGAATTTGAAGAGCATGTTTCAACATTTACTTCATCATTTTTATTTATTACGTTTATTGTGGAGGGTTCTCCTTTTTACTTTGTTTAATTCTTTTAACATTTGATCAATCTTTTCCCTAGTTTTTGTTTGACTAGTTTTAAGACTTAAATTGGGTTTTATTTCTTGAGTTTTTATTAGAGGAGTTTCAATTTTATTTGGGGTTTGTTTAATATTGATTGAATCAATTTTATTTTCAATTTTATCAAGCTGGTCGCCAATAACATTTAAACACTTATTAGTATAATTATTTTGTTCAATTATTTTTCTTTCTTCATCTTTTTCAGGAATTTTAGGAGGAAATTTAAATGGAGAGGCTTTTACTAAGTCTTTTCCGACATTTATTAAAATATTTTCCTTTGGTGGATGGGAGGATTCAACAGTTGTTTTATTCTCTTTTGTCCACATTGTTAAAACATTTAATTATTTTAATTCTGAATAATAATTATCAACAAAATCAAAGAAACGAATGTTTATTCTTAGATCTTGCATTACAGTTTTCCATTTATCAAAGATTATTTTCTTCTCTTATTTATTATAGGTTTTACGATGTTTTTCTCATCTACCTTTATTTTTCTCAGAATCAAATTCTAAATTTAACATTTCCCAATTTATTTCAAAGGGTTTTTTAATAACATTTAGTTGGTTATCAATTTCTCCAAGCATATCAGAGGGAGTTGGTTCTAGGGATGATTCATTATCATATTCAACATTTTTATTTGTTTCATTATCAACTGTATAATAGGCTGAATTTACTTGGGAGGTTTCTTCTTTAACACCTTTTTGTTTAATATCTTTTTTAATATTTTCTTTTTGTTTATTAAGATTTAATTCATTAAGATATTTTTCTAAATCTTTCTCTTTTTCTAGATCTTGATCTCTTTTACTGGTTGAAGAAGAACCAGAAAATGAGTGTCTAGAGTTGGTGTATTTTATCATTGGAGGTATTCTTGGTTTACTATGATCAAATCTTATTTTAACAGTTCCATCATGGTACTGCGTGACAGATTCTAAATTATCTGTTTCAGCAATGTATATTGGTTTAGGTATTGTGGGTGGCATCTTGTTTGGGAGATCCCATTCTTCAGGAAGTTTGATATCTTCCCATTTTATCATTTTTGGAACATTTACATTAATATCTTCCCTACTGGCTTGTAATAACAAAGTTTGATCTTGTGGATCTTTTGTTAAAGCTTGAGGGTTTAAGTTTGTTTTTAACAGCTTGTAATATATCATGTATATTAAAGCAAGAAGACGACTTCCTTCTATCATGTTATATCCAGAAGTGTTTATTCTTAGCGTTAGTGCCTTTTCAGGGGCACCATCATCAAGACTTAAAGTTAAGTCTGGGTTAACATTGAAACAGATTGGGCCTCGGCTAATATTGGCTTCAACCATTCCTAGGAGAGCTTGATTCTCAACAGTGAATCTAGCATCAAGTAATCTTAACAAGACAGAGGCATTGATTCCTTGTCTAGTGAGGGGTTTAATATCAACTTGAATTAATCCAAGATGGATGAATCTATAACCTTTATTTCTAAATTCTTTCATTTCCTTCTTTCGGAAAAAAAGACATTCTTCTCTATTTTTATTAAGAGCATAAGCTTGTTCAACAGTTTTAACTTTATGTTCAGATTGGAATACAGTCGGAACCCATGAGGTTTGATAAACCTATTTTTTATCAATTTTGGGGAGACTCCAATTTTGGAGATCATTATCAGAATGAAGAATTTCATCTTCTTCATGCACTATATCACTTAATGATTGCAGACTAGATCCAGATCTAGTGCTGACAGTTGAATTAGATCTGCGCAATTTGTTCAACATTTTGAGTTTATCAGTTTTTTAGGTTTATCAAATTAATCTTTTTAAAGTCTTCTCACTTACCATTATCATGTTTTCTCTCTCTACCTGTGCCATGTCCGCTCATGCCACTCTCTCGGGACTTACTATTTGGAAAAAGGACTCACGGTTTGGGTGATGACACACAGCTTTGAAATAGACAAGATAACAACAAGAGATAAACAATATCAAGATTAATATGAAGAACACAAAGAACTGATCAACAAGAAAGAAAGGAACAAATTTAACAGATAATAACACAACGGCCAACAAAAGAGCAAGAACTTGGCTCTGATACCATGAAGGGGAAGCAGCGCATATAATAAAAGAATATATAATGTAAATATATATATATAATGTAAATATATATATATAATTTGATTAAAAAGTTAGGATATATTCTATTAATAATTTATTTTATCATCACTTATGCAATAATATAATATTGATCAAATCAAACTAAATAAGTGGATTATATACACACACATAATTCAAATTAGTTACATTGTTTTTTTTTTTATATAAGTAATTCAAATTGGTTACATTTAAAAGTAATAACACATGATATATAATAAAAATAATATTCTTTTTCATCACATCTATCATTATACCCAATCATTTTCATCTCTATACTCCAAGTCAATCTACCATCATCTTCGTCATCTTGCAAAACATCTCCCTAATTAGTAGCCTATTTCCCCAAAAAACAAATTAAAAACCTATATATTTTTAATTGCCCTCAACAAGATTTGATACAATATCATAAATTTGCACATACCCAAAATTATTTCACATGTTTATGAATCAGAAGATACAACAATTCATACGATGCATACAAATAAACATCCTTGATACTACCTTTCTACTCCTGATTCGATACATATTGAACGAACCTATCATACATCATTTGATACTAACAATTATGCATCCAACTCTAACACCAACAGGTACCAATCTCTTCCATTCAACATGCCTTGGACCAACAAAATCCTATTTGGTTCTCATCATTTTCTAATGAACAATTGCATCTTGCCACTCATTCCTCTCAAAAAATCGATTGTTGTCTCTCATCCCTTTCTCCAACATTAATAATAACCAGTTCCCACTGTCACTCCTCAACACAATTGAACTCTCTCCTTCTTTCTCACTCTAAATCCATCTTCAGAATTGCCCTCCTCTAGCCTCAACTCGAACATCTTTGCCTCAATCCATATGATATTTTTTCCACCGATCTTCAAATTAACCTATGTTATGGACGGTTGAAGGTAGATTTGCAGGTCAATCATGAGAAACATCTGCTTTCCCACCACTTATCCTCAAAATTCTACCGTTAATTGACTGCAGAGGAGGTCATGATAAGGTTGTGGCAACAGTTCCCCAAAACACATTGTTAATAAGACTTTAAGCATATGAATGAAATCATGAGAAAACCAAAAACCGCTTTTGAAATTTGAGAGTATGTGATGTAGGACGGGTATTTGGAAATAGGATAAAAGGGAAAAAGAAGATAAAAACAGGACAAACCTTAGGAATCACCACCTAAAATCTACCTGCAAACCCTAGACATCACCACCTAAGGAATGTTTGGAATCACCACCAAACAAGGATAAGAGAAACATTCTCTAATCATAAAAATTCATTAATCATCAACTGTTCCTTGAAAATGAATACAAATGCTTATATAGGCTTAGTTAAATTAACAGAAGAAACCCTAATTCTAATGGACTTGGGCCCAATTATTGAATAAAAATACTAACAAACTTAATTAGATACTAAGACCTAAAATAAATATACAATCAACTCTGAAAATAAAATAAATATCTTTGTTAGGCTCCCGCATTAGTATGGTATTGGATAGAATAGAATGGAAAACCCCAATTAGTTGACAAGGATATTAGCAAACTCCAAATTAATAAGGATTAAAACTAAATTGAGTTGAGTTCAACTTATCTATATTTAAGTCATCTTAAAGGCTATATAAGACAAGCCTTTAACTTCCTAGCAAGCAAAAAACCCATGGGGAACCCAGAATTGATAATTGTTCAACCATTACTACAGATTGCATAAAGACAACCCTTGAAACTCATTCAAATCATAATGGACCCTTTGTCCCTTTCCACAAAACATACTGCCACAGCCGAATAAAAGAAGGCAATGATTAAAAAGAGTCTAGGAATATCTCCCACTGCGGTGATACTAGGGAATTTGTCAACTCCAACATACTTTAGACATAACTTTTTTTTGATAAATAACATACTTTAGACATAAATCACCAACATCTTTGAAATTCCCTTCTTGTAAGTTGTCATCTGCCTAGTTTGAGCCCCTCTAATTCCATCCACACAAAACCACATAGACTTCAAAAATCCCAATCAAACCCATCTCCACATTTTAGAAGCTACACAAACTAAATAACCTATCAAAAGCATTATCCTCCTTGTTTACCACACTCTTGTCCTACACACACGAACATGTCTTACACATCCACTACTCCAAGAAATAAGCACCCATGATGGATCACTGCCAATACTCCCAACAGTCTCCTAAGCTATAATTCAATCTGTCTTCTGCAAGCAAAACAATCAACCTTCTACCATCCCCACAAAATATTCTTCACCATGGCCCTCTCCTTAAATCAAGGCCCCAAGTATCCCACAAAACAATTTCCACTTTCACAATTACAGCAAATTTTAAATTTAATATTCAAAGACAGAGAAGCAAACAAGACTCCAAGTTCATCTAAAATTCATCATTCCATCTCCTCTGCTCATAGCAATAGAACTTTGATAATTTGTTCACTCTTCGGGACTATGTGAGTCATGCCTTTATAAGTGCTGGAGTTGTCAGCTTGTTGGAGAGATCACTTTGGGGGATAATGTAATGATTTAGAATGTCATAACCTTGGCTTGCATGTGGTGTGTTTTGAAGAGAAAGAAATACCCGTATGTTTGAAGAAACATGATATACGTTTTTTATCTAAAGCTTCTGTTTCTTAAAAGTTAAAACACTCAGATTTTCTAGAATTGTTGAACTTCCTATGTTAACTTTTACAGGTTACTCTTGTATACTTCCTATGTGTTAGGACAGTGCACTTGTTTACTTTCTTTTACTTAAATTTATTAGCTCCTACAAAAGTAAAGGGGGGAAAACCAAAAAGAGATGTGAAATCTGAGAAATCAAATATCAGGAAATACTTTCTAGCATGGACGCTGAAAACCAAAATAGAAGTCAAAATAACAACATAGCAGGTCTATGAAAACTGTCCAAGTCTCAGGGCAAGAAATATGCTAAAGACACTATAAAATAACTAGGCTAAAATACATTGTTAGTCCCTAAAGTTTACACGTGTGCTTTTAGTCCCTGATGTTTCAAATGAGTGATTTTAGTCCCTAAGGTTTCAAAAACAAGCTCTATTGGTCCCTCCGTCTAATTCCGTTAATTTTCTTATGTATGTGGCTAACAGTGAAATGAGATGGCCTATTTTTAATGACGTGGCATCTGATTTTTTATTAAAGAAATACATAGTGGCACTACCCAAACCCATTTTACCTAACTCAACTAGTATTTGCCCTAACCAATTTGGTCTTTCACATTCCCAATTTCACAGTGATATTTCAACCTTGAAATATGGATTAATCGCATTCACCAAAAGATCTTTAAGGTAGCATGTTGAATATGGATGTACATAAGGTGGATTTACATCTGAACTCAAAAGCAATTCCAATCTATGAGAGAACTTTAACAACGTAGAATCTAGTGTTGCCAATATCAGCAAATAGAGCTCCAACTCTCCAAAATCCATGGATCTTGTATAGAAATATACTCCAAGTAAATTGAATCTCATATTCCTCAAATTTGGAGATCAGAATAAGGATATCCAAATTGCCCTACTAACACTTTCTCAAATCACAAACAAGTGAGATTCATATGCCCAACCATGCATAACCAACACCTATGAGTTCCCAATAGAGCAACAGTTTGAAGCTGACTTTGACAAATCAATCTAATATGATGAGTTCCTCTTCTAATTATACGTTCAATATCAATGTGAAATTGGAGAAATGTGAAGGACCAAATTGGTTAGGGAAAATACGGGTCAAGTTAGGTAAGATGGTTTGGGTAATAACTAGACAGGGGAACAAATGGAGCTCATTTTTTAAACTTTTGGGACTAAAATCACTCATTTAAAATATCAAGGACTAAAAGAACATAACTTGTAAACTTTAACATTGTGATGTATACAATTTGGATGGTTTTGGATTAACATTGTAGCAGTAATTGGATTTGATTAGTTGTACATGCCAGTGGTTAGGCTAATTTCGAGTGACAATTTATAATGAATTGAACAGAGGTTGGGGATGGATTCATGATAATGGGTTTTTAGGATTTCATGAATGGCAACTGTTAGGGTTTTGAAACTTAAAAGTGATAATTTCCAATTAAGGAGGCAATTTCCGTTGGTTTGGGTTTTGAAGCTCAAAAGCGATTATTTTTTATCCAGGTGGCAGTTTTCGACGATGGTGGTTGCCTGAAGTAGTGACTATGAGTGAAGAAATCATTTAAAAGAAACTAAATTATTGGATCCATCCATGATTGGGAAATGAGGTTTTTACAGACTTTTCTCTGCCTACTCTATTCTACCAAAATTAATAGGGATGGTGAAGACCAAGTGTGTTGGCTCCCATCTAGGAGTGGTAGTTTTGAAGTTAAGTCTAAATATCAAGTCCTTAACACTAAACCAATTCTGATATTCCCGTGAAAAAGCATCTGAAAGGTTAAGATCCCTACCAAGGTTCCTTTTTTCACTTGGACAGTAGCTAGAAGGAAAATTCTTACCATGGACATCTCTTGAAACGTAATATATGTATCGTCGATTGGTGTTGTATGCAAAGTTTTGAATTTCGTCTCAGATTGGCTACTGAAACAGAATAATTCATTATCAATATGTGTCGGTGTAACGTTTCAGGATTATTGTTCTATAATAAGTTCATATAACATTATTATGTCAACTAATTAACCAACATAAATTCTTTTTTTTTTATATATATATAGGTAATAAGAATTGTATTAAATCAAGAATCACCCCTATGTGCACAAATTGTGCACACAAGAGAATCAAAAGTTACAACATGATAGTAGAAGTAGAATTGAAATGCAAAGAAACAACAAACTCAGTTACTGTAGTAGTAGAAGTAGAATTGAAATGCAAAGAATCACCCCTATGTGCACAAATTGTGCACATAATGAATTGACAAAGGTTCCAAGAAGTTGATTTGCCGAGCTCCATACATCGTCAAAGCTGAAGCTATTTCTCTCACGCCAAATCACCCAAATTAAACAAACGAGGAATAGATTCCAAATGTCTGAAGAGTGTTTCCCAAACCAATTTCTTCATCCAAATAATAAATCTATTACCTGACCTAGAAGTACCCACTGAATATTAAAGGAGCGAAAGACAAAGTACCACAATACACTCACTTCGTGACAATGTAATAACAAATGATCCACTGTCTCCCCATACAACACCAACCTGCCAATGTATATCCTCTCCGCATAAGATTATCATAAGTAAGAGTCTTCCCTCAAGCTGCCGTCCACACAAAGAAAGACCCGTGAGGAAACAGCCGAATCAAAACGGCATTCAAAACTATGGTTGTATAAGCAAGAACAATGGGGAGACTGTAGACCATTATTCCTAAGAAGGTAATGGATTTGTTGGCTTGTTGGACAGGGGGTTTTAGGAGACATTGTTATGTTCATGTATGGGGGGTCGTTCTCCCATGTGTCATGTGGACCATATGGAGAGAGGGTCACGCATTAATACCATCTATAAGAACTCACTCACAATTGGCATGATATTGTCCTCACAGGACCCAACCCTCCTCAAGGCTTTGTGTTCACCCACAAAGTCCATACTTAATGGGTAAAAAGCCACAGACCAATTATGTGATGTGAGACTCTTGACTCACACAAATACCTTTTTGGAGTTGAAAGTGTTTTTACTTCGTTCTATGTATGGCTGGTGGCTGCTTAAAGTAACCATTCATTTTCTTCCTTAAGAGGAGTTTCTAGATTTATGTAATTTGTGGTGGTCTCTGTAGCTTCCCTAGTACATGCTTGTGTACAAGGGGAGTGTGCTCTCTTTTATTCTCAATAAAAGTTTTTAATTACCTATCAAAACAAAATTAATGGAAAATAAAAATACTTCTCATGCGTCAACAAAATTCAATTCCAATCTCTAAGCAAAAAAAAAAAAAATCCAAATTCCAATCATCATGATTACTTTTAAATGTCTTTTAGCAAAATACCAAACTCTACTTCTCATAAAGTTGTATTCTACTGAAATTCAAAATAAAGTTACCAAACACAACTAAAATACACATTTCCCATCCAAATTCACCAGAATGATTCCATGATACCCAATTAATAGAAAAGTGACAAAATCAGATGCAGAGGAAGGCCTGTTACAGGGAAGGTCTTACAAAATACATCAAATTTTTAGAGATTATAATCACGCCATTCACTCACATCAAGTATATATTAAGTATCAACACAAATATGAATGCAATTATTTTTGCTTTAAAATAAGTAGTGTAATTATTCTCCCTATTCAAAAGGTTAGTCTATTTAAATTTGGCAAGGGAAATTAATTTGGGTCCATAATGCCAACACTACAATTTTATTAGAGGAATTAATAATTTAATTTCATGTGGCCTTAAATGATCTACATTAAAACTTGGGGGATTTTTTCTCTTTTTTTTTGGTGGGGGGAGAGGAATCATCTTTTTTGGCCCCCGATGTGGTGCAGCCCATGTATGCAATTAATTGGATAAAAAAGAAGTAAAAAATGCAAGATACAATAGGCCATTGAAAGGTTCAATCATCAATAACTACTATACAACATTCTAATCGTATTTTTACAAATGGTTAATGCCATTGCATTAACATTTTTGAGTGCCTAACCAATGGCAAGTGTAAAAATCAAGACAAATGAGTAGAAGTTAAGATAAACCAAAGTACCTTTTTTCAAAGCTTGAAATTAAAGTTTTGTTAGAACTTATGACACCATTCTCAAGTTAGTTTGTTTAGACCAAAAAAAGGAATCAGCTTTATTGAAAAAAGCTTTCACTTGGTTGTATTAAGATGGATAGATGACAGGAGAAAAACCAGAGCTCTACAACCCTATCTGTCTCGATAAGAATAACAGATGAGCAGATTGTTGGAAGGAAGCAATCTCTCTTCAGAAGGATCTTAGATATTTTTACAATGAGAATTCTGCAAAAGGGAAAAGGGAAGAATGATCAGCACAAAGAGAACATAGAGAGCTCTCAACACAAGCAGTATATTGACAAAGAAAACAAATCAATCATGAGCTATCGGCCAAGAAGGAAAACATTCAGTTAGAAGAACCACAAGTAGACGCACTGGGAAGAAGTGGTAGGTTGGTAGCCAACTCTAAATAGACAAAAGAAAACGATATGAATCAATATGTTAAGCCGGAACAAGATGACCAAATGTTTTTGGTGGTAGCTCAGATGAAGAACACATGCAATGAAAATGAACTTTTGTATTTCAATGCTTCTCCAGTTTACAAATTTAGACTTTTTGACACTTACTTAAGTTCCAAAACGAAAAAAAAAAAATTGTCTCCAACTCAGCATTTGATCAACTAACTCTTCGTTTGTTTGAGTTCTACCCTATAATAATTCAACATTTTTCAACTGCTCATCTGAAGAAGTGGAAATACTGTTAATATGTGCAATTATATGTCAGCAAAAGGCAATGTTATATTGATCTAAAAGTTTTTACATCCAAATTACACTAACTATAAAAATTAGTGTGTTGAGGATAGCCGACCCCAAAATTTTGGGACTAAGAGTTGGTTGTTATTTTGTGAAGAAACTCAAACTTTTTTTTTTTTTTTGACAATAAGAAAGTTTTATTAAAGAAAAGAAAAACATCCCCAAGCACACAGGCTGTGAAGAAACTCAAACTTACAAGATTAAAGAACAATGTAACAGTTTTTACCTCTATCTATCAAGAAACTTAGCAGTGTCAGTGCTTCTAGAAATTTAAAGAGAGGAGAAGAATGTATAGGAACATAGAGGGAGAAGAAGGAATGGTATGTGATAGTCCTTTGCCATGTTTGGATGATCGTAGAGGCATAAGAGACAAAAGGAGATAAACTGATGAAGCAGTCGCGTGGATGGACAAACTCTTCCTATTTTTAAAGCCATTACAAACAAAACGTGTGGATGTAATACTTAGGGCAGCCTAGCTATGGATTCCTTAAGGGTGGTTACTGGCCAGTCACACAGGGGAACAAAATCAGAAGTGCAACCAACTTTTAACAAGCTATTTGAATGCTGCTTCAGGATTTTTGTAACTCCGCTTGCTGCTTTACATAGTTTTTAGCATCTTAGGTTTAGGTTACCTTTGAAGGACTTAAATATAGACAAACATCAAGTGGCTTAGAAGCAGCCTATAAGTGACTAAATTACAAATACACATCAGGGTGCAACCTAGTGGTAGGAGGCTTCGGATGAGATGTAGACTCAGATATCCTGGGTTCAATCCCCACTAGAAGCTTCCTCTGGATTACCCGATACACAGTTATGGTGGATGGGGTCGTGTATCCAGAGTTTACTACCCAAGGATGGGTCCAAAGGGCCCAACCTTGGTGAGGTTCCTCGTCATCAAAAAATAAATTGACTAAATGACAAGTAGCATATAGGTCATTCCTTTTCTCAAGCAAGCTTTGTAATATAAAGATGTAAGGCCTACTTCTTTTAGAAGTTGAAGTTTATACTAATTGAAGATGAGCTGCTTGCTAGTGTCACTAGTTCGTTATTTCCCACACCTCCCCATGTCAATCTTTTCTCCAATCTTTCTCTACTCTCTCCTTTTGTAAGAATTTTTAGCTGTAACCTTTGAAATTGAAATTACCATCTTCTAATCACTCCTCAAGATCTGGAGTCTAGCAAAACCAGATTGCATATCCATTAAGACGTTATATTACCTCTCTAGATCCTTTTCCAATTAAGCCCTACCACATTCCTTGCAAGAAAGCCCCTTACTCAAAGGGATTCCAAAGCTTTGCTGCATCAGAAACTATACCTTCTCTTGTTTCATAGTCAACGGAGAAATGATATATATATAAGAGAGAAGCAGGAATAGGAACCTTTTATTTCATGAATGGTAAGGAAAAAAAACTGCATCAATAACTTGCCCTTTTTTTCCTCCAAATCCTCTTTTGGGAGGAAAAAGAGTGACCAAGAGGCTTATCACTTCCTCCCAATTTTAGCTCCCAACTAAAGAATTGCACTTATTTTCCACCCTTTTCTATTCCTCCAAATCCTTCCACCTGAAATCAATGGTGGATTTTACTTGGCACCCAAACTAAATGGGTTTCAAGATGGAACCTCTCTCTCTCAATATATTTATATATATTATAGGCTCTAACCTTTACCAAAACTATAAGAGCCATTAGCAGTGTTCAAAATGGATCAACTCCTGCCTACACCAAGGGAGGAGACTTCAAGTGAAGAAAGAGGGTTACCTCCCATTGCATAACCCATGCAGTGGACCCAAAAAAAAAAACATCTCAGCTTGTGTTTCAATATTTTATTAGCTGGGTAGTGATATCAGGGATCAGAAATGGTTAAAAAATACAAAAACAAGCTAATGCATTCCCAACAGAGAAATCACACTTTTCTTACATGAGACTCAAACCAAAATTATTAAGGGGCATTTAGGTTTCTAGACCACAACAGCAATGAGTGCAAATTCTAATATCATCCCCACATTGTGCACATATAGTGATTTCCACTAGTCATTGCATTTAAACTTGCAATTAATTCTTAGTATTTCACCACCAAATTTTCTTTCTTCCAGGCATTTTAACCTAACCGATTTGTCCAATTTAGAGTCCCTATTTTCTTCCACTGCATTTCATGTGCACATTTATTATGTCATTTATAGTAAAACTTACCTCACTGATCCGAGGAAATAATCATTATCGAACAAAATAAATGTCCATATCAATATGATGTATAACCATGACTATAGGTTAAGGCATTAGTCTTCATTATATGTCGAAGAAGGTCTTCAGACCCACATTCATACTATCTCTCCCAATTGTTCTGGTAATCAGTTCACAATCTAGATGCTGCATTAAATTATTCTGAAAAGGCAGGACAGAATCTAAAAGGTCTCAACTTATTTCATGCCTTTAATACCCAACTTGAATCAAGCAGAGGGTTACGAAGTTCTATAAACAAAGATACATGAGAGGACAAAAGGTCTTATATTTAGTTGCTTACCTCTCTCTCTCATTCTCCTCTCCAATCTATTAATTCACTGCGAGGCGCATATAGCTTTGCTGCTCGCTCTTCCGATTCAATGTCATTAACTACACCCCGGCATCTTGGGAAGCCGCAATAACATGCTAGTTGTTCATCAATTGAAAAAAATCTGAAATATAAAGATAGAAAGTCAGCACCTAAAGGACATATGAAAGAGAACTGCATACATTTGGACTTGAAGAAAACCTATAATCATATGTGAGTTCCTCCCATCTTTTAATGTCTCTCTTTGCAAATATAATTATATGCTCATCACCATTGACACTTAGAACTCTTGAATAGCAATTTGGCTGCACACAAGAAAAAGAAAATAGGTAAGCAATCAACAACAATATAAAATCCAGACCCTCAAACCCAAAAGAAACAATAACATAAGTCTAACCTTTGTGGCAGTACTATAAACTCAGTATACATGCAATGTTAGAGCATAATAAAGTTCTGCAATATAAGTGAATCTCTAGACAAAAGTCCCAAAGCTACTGTTATGTTATCAATGCTATTAAAATCTAAATGCCAGCATAACTCTCCCAAAGAGTTTGTTACCAGAGAAAACAGTAGTACTGGGAGAAGAAATCTAGATACTGTCCTAACCTTCAGCATTTTAGTACCAGTCACATATAACTTAGCATCTAATTGATTAATGTGATTTGCACCATGTGAATCTTTACGCATGATTATCAAAGATATAAAGGCTACTCTAAATAAAATTACTTCATAGGAGCAACAAATTGCATTAAAAAAGAAAAGGAGCAGATCATACGCACTTCACAAGAGTGGTTAATCAGATGAGCAATGCTTCCAGCTCTTGTTGCATCAATGACTCGTTCATCATCTATCCGAAACATATAAGTCCCAGCACCCTGCACGAGGAAAGGTACTCAACAAATTTTTGAAGTTGCCTTTTGCCATTTCATATGCTAGGCATGCAATAGTTACTAAAACTAAGAAGTACATAAAAATCCTATGTATATCTTATGAACAAAACAACAGTCAAGTGGAAACAAAAACACGCATGTCAGGTACCCCAGGGCCAGAGTGCACAAACACGTCTGTGGCTCTACATTCATGGCAATATATTAAGTAACAGAAACTTAAGGGCAATAGTCAGAGCAGGAAGTGTCAAAATAAAAATAAAAAACATCCATTTGAAAATATTCATTGCTTAGACAACGGAAGGGACTCAGAAGAGACACGGTAGATAGGGAGATAGAAAGAGATTTATGTCATCAGGCTTATGAGATAGAGGAAAGAAGGAAAAATAAAAGAAACAAACAAAAAAGCAGGAAGACCAAGTCGGATCCAACGTGGCACAACAGGAAGAGGGCTCAATAAATGCTTAGCCTCCATTTTTATATATAGTATAGATATATCAAACCATATTCTCCAAAAAGAGTACCAAAAAACCTAATGGAAAGTAATGAAGAATGTTATATATGATCCGATTAAACCAATCATAACACAGCCACATCTTGAGTGTAATGATATATTACACGCAAACGTATTAATAATTTTTTGTAAGCAAATAATGAGGAGAATCACAATCTAAAGTTTACAAGATCAATAAATTCTACAAAAGAAGTGGAATGAACCCTATCTAAGGCAGACACCCAAGCATACAAAATTATTAGGAATCAAGTTTTGATTGATATCAACTTAAGTTCAACCCCTTAAAAAGTCCATCTAGTCCTTATTATGTAGGAAAGACTAAATACAGATGAACCTAAATAGAATTTACAGTCCATGTCTATTGGCATTTTCATATATTACATGTATATTTAAAACAGGACTAAACCTAAGTTTAGAGGAAATATGAGAGCGAGAGAGAGAGAGATCACTAAAAGGTCAACTCTACATAGAAATAGTTAGCAACCAAACATCATGTTTTGGAGTTTACAGGGAGAAGAGAGGGAAGGAGATAGTTATCCATTGCTTTTGTTAGAATGTCAATCAAAAGTAGGAGGGAGAGCAGAGAAGATATCACTTCCATGTTTGGTAGCAGAGTACAAAGGATAAGATATCAGTCTCTCTCTCAAACTCTCACTCTGTTTCTCTCTCATCTCTCTCTCCATCTCTCACTCACTCTCTCATCTGAACTTTGTGGGGATTGGACGACTGGTGCTTCAACCAAAAAAAAAAAAAAAGGCAAGAGATGGGGAGGAAATAAAGATGAGAAACTGACTTTTGGGGGGCTGGGATTAAAACTCTGGAGTGGGAGAACCAGAGAACACTTTGGAGCTTCAATGAAAGGATTAAACAAAAGAAATCAAATATAAAGTGAGGTGGGGGGGAGTGGGAGAAGATTCTGGACACTTAAAATTTAGTGGGTTCAACAAAAAGAAGAAAAGAAAAAAATAAAGTGAGGCAATGGTGTACGTGTGCCAATGTATGTATATGTGTGTGGTAGGAGAACATTTATAAAAGTGAGGTGCATTTTATATTTGTTCTATTGTTTATTTTTAGTATATTAATTTTTTTAATCATTTTTTGTTGATAATTTTCTGTATTATTTGATTTTGATTATTTTAACTTGATAATTTATATGGTATTACACTATGTGTGTCAGGTATATGTATATATATATTAGCGGTAATCCCGAAACAGTACGCTGAAATATTCCGTTCCAATGGATAAACCGGAATGGGCACCGAAACAGAATTGACAACCTTGACAGAACACCTCATAAGCACCCCAACATATGGGGGCCATCAAGTAGAACAGACATATATGGTAGTGTGTTGCATTTTATCATCAACAAGCTTGGTTATGTTGAGACACCATTTATTGACTCCTACAGGTCAAACACTTCATCGCATTGGAACTTGATGTTTTCTTCATGTATAACAAAAAGGGAAACTTATTCAAAGTAAACAAATACTGCTGGAAAACCAATACTATAGCACTAGTTATACTGAAGTAGCTCAATCAAAATTAAACAGTTACCTAGTTTCCAATTCGGCAAACCTTCATAATATGGTTTCTAAAACTAAGGTGTAATATCGTGAGGGGACTTGTAGGATTACAATAGTAAGGGCTTAAACTTCTCATACTCAATTAACTCAGTAGGGAATTTTTTTATTTTTTTTATAAATATTCTCGGTAGGGAATAGTACTACAATAATGCACACATATCAATAAGCAGACCAATTATTATATCAAAACACTTACCACTAAGGAATTGTATATAAAGCGTTCTCTCCTGTCCGCTATAGGAGGTCTAACAAGTTCACCAGTGTATTCAATCACCTACAGAGAGTAAATTGTATCCTTCACTTCAAAAGCCTCATGCTTTTAAAAGGGATCATAATTATAATACTAAACAAATTACTTTACCATGTCTCCCGCTCTATGTGGATGCTTTGCGAAGATGCCAAATCCATGGATTCCAGATTTCCCTAGAGTTTTAAAATAAATAAATAAATAAAAAATAAAAAAAGAATGCCACAAAATCCAAAATCAGAAAAATACACACAATTCTATTTTTAAGGACATAGCATAATTTGTATCATTTCTCACAATTAGTGAACATGATCCTTTAATCAAATGAACACATTAGACAATTATAACCTTTGGAGGGTGCAAGCCTTAACAGCTTGAAAGAGAAGTAAATTAGGAAAGAATATAGACACCATTGCCAAAAGCCCAAAAAGTTACATTAATTTTAACAAGTGATCAAGGTCAACAAGGCATCTATCACTTGCTTCAACAACCCAAAAAAAAGGTAAAACAAAACAAAACAAAATTGATATTTTGGAAAGTAACATTGGCAAAATTAAGTCACCGGATGGAAGATAATTTACCAATGAGCATAAACAAGTAGGGAAATAGAAATGACATAATAAATTTACGGAATATATTAACAAAATCAGCTAGATAGAAATGGCAAGAAAACATAATAGATAACATTGATTCTTACGGAAGTTTTTTTTTTTTTTTTTTGATAAATGATTCTTACGGAAGTTCAATAAAACAAAACCAATTCTTACCAAACGCTAGTCTCTTTCGGCATGTCTCCTTCATGTATTCATATTTCTCAGCCATAGAAATTATTTTGTTAGGAGTATCAAGCTGAGAGCTTTTCAGCCTCTGAAGGGTAGAAGAGAACTTAGTGCCAATCACTCCGCTAGAAGGCAGCGCGTTGCTTGAAAATGCATGTTGGCTGTAACCACCAACTAAGTAAGGTTGGTTCTGCACAAACAAGCGCTTCAAGGAAGCAGCAGCAAGGGCTTCAGGTTCTTTGCGTCCCCTTCTACCAAAGTAATTGTAAGGCTCTGCCGAAGGATGGGAAAGAACGATTACAGCCCAAAATAAACAGACTTTTAACTAACAAATCCAACATACATAATAACTAATTACGATCCATCAACTAAATGTATAAGAACCTATTTAACTGAAGAACTTTACGGAGAATGCAAAAGTGAATTAGCAGTAAGTTGGTAAGGAAAAAAGGCAGCAGCAGTGGGAACCAAAGTTGGGAGGGAAAATGGAAGTGCTAATTAGGAAACATGAACCTCACATGACCTGATTCCATCTATTTTCGACTGCTGACTGTTGGAGAAGATTAACCTAAAATACGTTTAATCACTTGGCATGTGTCAAAACCAACCAGGCTAATAGTTTAAGGATTCGAGGCGTAACTTTCCCTTAAAGTAAAAGGGATAGCAATTACTATATAAAAGCCATAGTTATTACTATTTCAGGCAAAGCTAACCTGAAACTTGGAAGCTGGCAACAAAACAAAAGGTGAGAGAGAGAGAGAGAGAGAGAGACAATAGACAGATGCTATTTAACAATATGGAGAAGTAACAGGTTACAACAGCACTATAATCAGAATAGTATTTTGAGTGAGAGATAAAACTTCACAAGAGAAACGAGATAACAGTTTGTGTGGTGCATGTAGCAACAGTACTATGCATCCGTTTGGCAACACAGCTTATTTGCCAGCTTATTGCAATGATTATTCTGTCTCACTTTCAGCAAATAAGCTACAAAAAATAAGTTGATACCAAACGGACACTATAAATACATATACACAAGAATATTGAATGTCTACTAACATACCACTGCGAGCACAGCCAGATGGATTAGAGGGTGGTGTGTAGTCCGAACACTGACGAGCAACTCGCCCAAGACGTTCATCAGCAGCTGAACGCTCATTAGAGGGCTGCCTATGCTTCTTGCAGAAGGAAAGCAGACGAATGCACTGATCTTCCTCATCATCATCTACAGCAAGCAGATATAGTCTGTCCTCGTCTTCAAGCTACATAGAAAATAATTTGACAAATATATAAACAATATGCAAATGAACTATATGAGAAACATCTCTTGAATACATGTAATTATGAGAGGAAAATATACCTCAACACACAAACCAGCAGCACGTGCACAAAGTGGATGATATGCTGCATAACAAGTATGGTTCGAACACTGTAACCAATTTCCGTGGAGAAAGAATTCATAATCAGAAACAAGGAAGAAATACCACAAATGTAAAATGAAGTTTTAAAAAGATACAGAATTTTTTCACTTTGAAGTAGGTCACTTTGTTTATATTTTACCATCTAGTCGTATTCCATGCTTTAAGTACAAAAGAAAATAACCATTGGTTAGGTCTACTTTATTTGCTGTCCTGCATTCTTCATTCTGATGAAAAAATAATTCCATTTTTGAGGAAATATATTCTGCTTTTCATGTAATTTTTTAAAATAACTGCCAAAGGATAATTTCAAAAGTGGGTTACATTTTTCTTGTCTGTGCAAAATTGTTATTCAAATAAGAGCAGATTTGCAATTAAAATAAAAAAAGATGTGTTGCACACACACAATAATCAAGTACATTAAGTTGCTTTCTAAATAGTGAACAAAACAGTACATTAAGTTGTTCTCCCCCAGCATGCTGCCAAGAAATCTACCACCATGGAGTAGAAATCCAGATTTTGTTACCAAAAATATCTTCAAAAATCTAAAGAGCAACAACTATCTCCACCAAATAATATGAAAGTGTTTCATGTTTTGTCTCGAGAGTTGAAACTGTCCTCAACAGACCAGATTCTGGGGGGGTTGGTGCTTGGAATGTTACCTTCACTCGGGGTTTCAATGATTGGGAGGTTGAGATTGTAGTGGAATTTTTTCAGCTACTATCTTCCTATGCTGTTCCTATCATGGCTCCTGATGGGATGAAATGCAAATGTAACAAGGCTGGTGTGTTCGACTCTCGCTCCTTCTATGCAGTCTTGAATGTTAGGCCAGGGGTGTTGTTCCCGTGGAAAATGATTTGGAAGGTTAAAGCCCCTCCGAGAGTGGCTTTCTTTATTTGGTCGGCGGCTTGGGGTAAGATTCTCACTTGTGAAAACCTTATGCTTAGAGGTTATACAATGGTGGGGTGGTGCTGCATGTGTAAGAGGGATGGAGAGACGGTGGACCACTTGTTACTTCATTGTGCTGCAGTTCAGGTTCTATGGAATTATGTCTTCCAAGCTTTTCATGTCCAGTGGGTCCTCCCGAGGAGTGTGCTGGATTTATTATTTGGTTGGCGGAATTGGTTCGGAAGGCATCACTCCCACATTTGGAATTTGGTCCCTCTTTGTCTAATGTGGACGGTGTGGCGTGAAAGAAATTCTAGAACGTTTGATGATATGAAGAAGTCCGATGATCAGCTTCTCGGTTCCTTTGTTGAATCTTTGTTTGTTTGGTCGAGGGCTTGGGGATTTACTACTGCTAGTACTGTTCATGATTTTGTTGCTGTTTTGCATTCAGATTCTGCTTGTGTGTCTTTGTTATAATGCTGCCTCTCGGGTGCACTATTTGTGCACTTAGAGTTTTTTAATATAAATCTTATTACCTATCAAAAAAAAATGTTTTGTCTCGAGAGTTGTTGAAACAAAAGGTCTAGGCAGAGAAAGACATGTGAAGAGTTGGACCCTAGAAGATAATCCTCAGGCATGGTTTTTCAATGACCTTCATCCCACGAGTTGGGGCTTGGTCTCACCTATATGAATCTCTAGCAATCTCCCATGTGTTGAGCAAAATTTTGAACACAATATAGTTTCTTTTACTACATCAGTTAAATGTTTTATAACATATCTACATAATTTGTGGATTCTCCAAACTAAGTAGATGGATTTTGTAAGGGCATGCTAGTAGTTTGAATAAATTTTAAAGCGAAGTTACCATAACACGAACCATTAAATGTGAAATAGACAACCTTTAAATTAACCCCCATTATGACAAGAATAATGAACTTACTTGAATGCATGCTCCATAAGACACACCACAGATGCTACATAAAAGCTTCCAGCGGTCCTGTTTAAACACACAATAAAAAATGAACAAATAAAGGAGTAATGGAAAAGGAAAATCACTTTACTGAATGTTGAAGATTAGATTGTTATGATTCTTAAGTTCCATAGTGAGGAACTTAAAAGTCACTACAGCAATTTACTTAATCCTCACAAAGAAAATATCATAAGGTCATTTTATTAATTTAAAAAAATAAGTAAATGAAGGTCATAGGAATATGAATATAATATATATTTGACAAGAGCAATACCTTATTGATTCTACTTAACCCATCAATGGGCTCCATTCTTTTGACATCAGATAAGCAAGTTTCTGCAGCATATTTGGTGAGTTAAAACTAAAAAAAGAAAATATCTAAAGAAACAAAAATGTGAACTATATACTCACGAACCAGGTATCCATATAGCACATGCCAGATGGGCCCAGCGGCCATCAGTTGTAGGCTTCATTGCACCCCCTAAAGAAAAGTATTTCACAGATTCAATGTTGCATGATCCATGGCTTTAAATAAAAGAAGTTCCAATGATATCTAAGTACCTATAACTGGACAAAGGCAGCAAGGTGGCAGAGGATTGGGAGCCCCTTGTCGACATAAGTTGCAAAACCATAGCACTCCATCAACAGGTTCTAATTCACCATAACATCTAGCATGGACCTAAGAAAACAGAAAAATGCAAATATAAGTTACATGGACATTAGCATTTTTGCTAAATATCAAAACAACCAGAAAAAGGTTTTCTCAAGAAATGAATAAAATAATCAAGCAGGGGAAAAACCGTCGAAGACAACAGCACAGAATGAGCAATTTATTTTGACAAAATGTAAATAAGAAACTGTGAGCTCATCCTCCACCCATTGTTTATGGAGGGCAGAGATACCATTTGTTCTAAAGCCATGGACACTAACAGTAGATTTGATGCAAACAACAACAACAACAAAACCTTAGTCCCAAAACTTTGGAGTCAGTTATGGATCCTTAACAGACTTATTGCGGCCAGTCATATGTATTCTTCTCCGCCATTCTATCCTATCCAAAAGCACATTATATGTTATCTCCTTAATTAAGAGGTCTTTTATTACTAGTTCTATTAGTGTTATTTTAGGTCTTCCTCTATCTCTTTTCATTCACTCAACTTGAATTTAAATCATCCTTCCTCATTGGTGCATTAATTGTTCTAATTTGCACATGAACAAACCATCTCAAGCAACCCTACCTCATATGTTCATCAATAAGAGTCACCCTTATATTTAAATGAATTTCTCCATTTCATATCATATCTTTTCTTGTATTTCCACTTATCCATCTTAACATTATAGCTATGATGCAAACAATGTCTAGTATTTAGACCAACTGTGTACTTATATGATCCTCATATGCAATGAAAATGACATCAGAAAAACAAATAAAGAAGCCATTACCATCATTCTGCATTTGTCACATTGCAGGAAGAGATTGTTTTCATACTCCTGTAAACAAAACGACCTCAATTAGCCAAACCGTGCCTCATACACACCAAATCATAAAATAAAATAAAAAATAAAAAAATTCCAAATAGAATGGAAAAAATGAAGGTGTAACATGTAATTGTCTCTTCCAGTACGTCAACAAACTCCGACAAAGAAAATCCAAATCCCCACCCAGAAATGGCAAATATATCAGCTCCCAAAGAGAGGAACATGCTTCCAAAGAGATTAACACAATTTTTTTTTTGGATAAGTAATGAGATTAACACAATTTTCAATCTTGTTTAATAATATAGAGATAAACAAGGACAGCAAAAAAAAGAGTCAACAGGCAAATGTTATACAAAACATTGTCAATGATGAATGATGCAAAAGAAAAATTGGCTTTTACCTCATCCATGTGGCAAACACTGCACTTGTCAAGGTCTTTCCAGTCAACACGAACAGGTCTGTAACCGACAGGCAGGTCTTGATATCTTCTAGAGGCTAACTTGGACATAGAGAATTTTGAAGAGGATCTAGATTTAGACAACCCCTGTCAACACCATGGACACTGATTTTAGGCTAAATATTAGAGCATAAAGATAAAGTAGAAAAATAAAAAATAAAAAAAGAAGATCAGAAGTTTAAGTGAATATTTAACAATGACATATTATCAATGGATCTCAAGAGGTATCAAGATAGATAGTACAAAAATGAACAGAGTCACATTTGCAAGCTAATGATTACCAGAGAACTATTGACTAAGCAACAGGAAAGGATTTTTTTTATTTAGAAAAAGCTGTTAAATAGCATTATTTATTGCCATGAGAATTCATGCAAAACATAGGCAGAATTATAAGAGATAATAGAACCGATCTTTAGACCTCAATTGGTGCATGACTCCCAATAAACCACGTATGCAAAACCTTTAGTTACAAGGAGCTAAAGGAGGAAATCACAGCGGTGTTCAAACCAGAGGTCATGCTCACTCAGCAGTTATGAGTCAAATGATCTCAGATTGCAAAGGCAGGCGCCTTTTAACATTATGCACTACAATTTGACAACTTGACTTTAGATATTTGCAAAGGTTTGGCAGAGATTTGGAAATTTCAAGTGAAGAGACCCCCATCCAATTTGAAATTATAAAAAATAAATAAATAAAACATGATTCCGGTTAGTGATGAATTATTGTTCACAAAACTATGTTGGAAAATATTAGGAGTGGGGTGGCAATTCTTTTTGGGGTGGGAAAATTCTATTTGGCATGACGTGGTATGAAGCTTTGGCTGTAAAACATTTTCCCTGATTTACATATGCTAGCATGTGATAAGGCACTTCAGTAGCCTTGTACTACAAACCCAAACATACCACATTCTAGGTATTTGTGCAATTTCAGATGGTGTACCCATTCTGACAAAAAAGGTGAAAATATTCTCCATTTACATAACACCTTAATGTTAAAAATATAAATAAACAACTATTAACACCAAACATCAGATGAAGTTAAAGACTTACCCATTTCCATATAATTGCAAACAAGAGGTAATAAAATAATTAGCTATATGTAAACCAAAATACAGTGCCGCTTCTGGAGTTGACTCATTTACTAGACATGGACATAGCAAACGTCCAATCGAGAAGAAGAAATGGAGTTAAGTGCAAAGTATGAAAATTCAACAGCAATGTCATTTAATGGTATACCTGTATAAGCTTCACAACTTCAGGATTGGAGAAACCAAACATATCAGAACCGGTTTTATCAATCCTTTCAACTCCACCTTCAACACTTGAATCATCAGGGCTACTTGTTCGTATTTTATTTATCCTTTTGTATATTTTATTCCAGCAGTCAGATGGAGTGGATCCTTTGAACTGTAAAGGAAATAGAAAGTAAAACAACAGGCATACATACATATAAGAAAAACACATATGCAACTATATAAATATATATATATATATAAACACATCAAACTATGCAGTAATGCAAGGGCAGCCATAATTGTACAATGATATCTAAAAAACAAAAAAGAAACAAATTTTATTTTTTGGCCTAATACAAAGAAAGACCATCTACTAAAATGCTTGAAAGGTGAAAGTGGAAAAATTCCATTGAAACAAATGATAAAACAAAATCTAAAATGAAAACAGATTAATGTGGATTCATTAAACGTTTCATAGAACTTTTCCAGTCATTTTCA
This sequence comes from Fagus sylvatica, assembly GCA_907173295.1. Taxonomy (NCBI): domain Eukaryota; kingdom Viridiplantae; phylum Streptophyta; class Magnoliopsida; order Fagales; family Fagaceae; genus Fagus; species Fagus sylvatica. Next base: position 27,505,932 of record OU015765.1, on the reverse strand, counting down.
ACCCATTTTAATATCTCACTTTCCCCTACAATATCACCCAAACCAACATATGACAGTTTTTAAACTGTGAGAATGTGTTCACACATGCACATAGTCAAATGTTTAGTTCTAGGTCAAAAAGAAAATCCAAAAATTATGATACCTAATTCAGTGAAGCAATAGCATATCTACTGTCGTCACTGATCTACAAGATAGGATAAACTAGTAAAGAAAAGCAAAGAAATAAGCATAAACAATGTCTGATGCAACAAAATAATCAGAGTGACCATTAATTCATATATACAGGTTCATTTCATTGCATTACACACTAACCTGCTCTCCATTATCTAATGTCACTCTAAATAGAGGTCGAATCTTTGATTCAGCATCCCTCAACACTTCCATTTTATATAAAGCGCTTACACTGGGATCTGAAACACCCAAAACAAAAGCAAAAATGTTATGAAACTGACATCATAATGATGATGATCAAATAAACTTAAAATATGAATCATGGCAATAGGACCGTGATAGGGATGATATATATAAACGCTTTCATATTTGCTCTACCAGTTATTGAAGTAAACTTCCTCACGGCAGTATATCCTTCAGGCCAAATGAATCTCTTATCCTGAAAATATTCAGAGTCCTTGACAATCTTTCCTGCAAGAACATTTCATATGCCAATGAGCAGAATGGCTGTCTCAAACACAATCGATTAAATAATTCAAATAATCGTCTCTAAATGCAGTTTGACAATTAATAGTAAAACTATTGGATCCCAAAGGGATAATATACAAAAAAAAAAAAAAAAAAAGGAACAAGTATTTTGTTTATTGACAGGAGATGTCAAAGTCAAAAGGTGAAACAATGATGGGTGCCATGTCCTTAGACACTTTGAACTCCAAAAACTCAATTCTCTAATTACACTCTAGTCACAAATGTGATGTGAAAATTTGGAGACACACAAGACAAGCATGCAATACAATGACTTAGCTCATAGGAAGCAGCAGTTCAAAACTATAGATAATTACCAAGGTTTATAATTTTCAAATCCCCAATTACATAGGGAGAAGTTCCAAGGCCCTTCGTTGCTCCCTGAATCCCTACATCTTCATTGCAATCTTCACCTGTATCTGAACTCGCTCCATCATCTTCACTTGCACTAACATTATCAGTGGTAATTCCATTTTGCAGCTGTAGCATTCTTCTTGGAAGCTTTTGTTCACTCAAATACCTGATTAAAACCACAGGATTGCAATAAGTGGCATCTCAAGTGTGAAAGAATTGATTGGAATGACATACAGAATAGAAACAAAAAATACTCAACAAAGCACTCGTGGTTAAAGCCCATATTTTGAAAATGGGGTGCAGGTCAAATTGTCTGGATGAGGTAACATTCAGAGGAAACCCAATCCATCCAGAATACTTTAAGAGCTGTATGAAGTGACAAAATAACTAAATATATCCAATATCTTTAGCTTAATAAGATCTTAGACAAAAAGTCTTTAACAGTCATGATAATTTGCCACAAGATACAAGGCAAGTCAGTTAGTTTAGCCATTAACAGGAGGGGAAAATAGCTCATGGAAACATGCTTCCCAGTTCTATGTAAAATATTGCACAATTCATTCAAACTGCAATTACATAGGATATATTTTACAAGGTCCCAAGCACAAGTATATGAGATGACCAATACAATAATCTCAAAAAGAAATTTTGACATAAGCATGCCTGTATTGAAGAAAATTTGTGACGAAATAAGCATGATTTATACTGACAAAATTATATGTAAAACCAAGTCTAACCCCATGAAAAACCTAGGGTAGGCAAGTTAAGATTATGTAACATAAGAAAGATGGGGATTGTGAGAAAGAGAAACATTCACAGTGAAACACTTCTCTCACGTCACTTAAGCCAAAAAAAAAAAGAACTCCCATATATAAACTTACGTTTTTGCTTCTTCCAAGCCTCGAATGAAAATAGGTTTCTTGCACTTCAGATGGAAAGAAGAAAGGAGTCCCTTGAGAAATGAAATAACCTGCTGCACTTTGATCCTGGATAATGACAAGAAAATAACCAAGATGTCAGCTTAAAAGACATAGGTCTGACATATACCTTTAGTAAATTTGTTAGTGCACATGATAAACTTAAATTTCCTTCAAACTTAAAAAATAAATCACAAACCTTGCAAAATCATGTGTGCCAAAAAACTGCACCGGAACTGACCTTCCTCCTGAGATTTTGCTTAAACCCTTACGATCACCAATGAGGATTTCATCCACAACAATTGCAGGCCACATAGCATGACCTGCACTAAAACAATTGAAAGAAGTTAATCTGAAATTCAACAATTAGAAGATGGATGCATATAGCAGAAAAATCCACATTACATATCATGAGCTGAAAATTAATTTCTGGAAAAATTAAAACACCAAAAGCCAAGCAAATTTCACATGGAATATCCTTTGTGAGTGATATAGCAATTGTGAAAACCATTGTACAGTCTCATTGGTGACTTTATGTAACAGCTCAACGCTGCACTTTTGCATAAATAGAGCAAAACAGACCAAATCCACATAAACATTGTTAAGAAGCAAGAATCAATCTAAAGAAACCCAATATCCTATAAAAATGTGTCTTCCAATGCCTATCTCAAAACAAAGTCTCTGGGCTTTTCTTTTTTCTTTCTCTTTTTAATCTATATATTTTCCCTAAAGCTTGCCCAAAAAAAAATAACAAATGAAAAAAGATTAATCACAGACCAGTAAGCTTGGCCCATATGATCTCCCCAGGCTCGAGCTCTTGGCAGTCATACAAACTCGCAGCCAACACAAGCATCTCATTATACTCATATGCATCACCATCTGTACTCTTAACACTGCAAGTCAAGTTCAAACGCTGCATCTCTTCGTAAGAAATGTAGAATTTAATTTTCTCATTCGAAAGAATCAATCCTTCTTTATCATCGTCTTCATATTCTACCTGCATTTTCATTTCATTCGCTCAAATGATCAGAAACTCTCAAAAACTCAAACAATCAAACAAATTAAGCAATACCCACGAAAACCCATACATGATGTCGATTAGTCTCTGGACTGTAATCCACGATTCGACCAGAATACCAATCAGCATCCAATGGCCAATAAACCTGTACTCAACGAAAGCTTAATTTTACTCCAGCATGATCAAATTCAATAACACTAGGTCTTGGATTAGAAAATAACCAAACAAACTCTAAAAGGCTTACAAAGTGCTTGCCTTGCATTGTAATCCAATAAACGTTTTCGGCTCAACATTGTCAAAACTCAACCTGTTCGAAATACTCCAAACGTTCAAATTCAGAATTGGTTCGAGAAATCAAAAAACTGTAATGAAGTAAAACACTCACTGACCTGACCCATCGCTTAGTGGTGGGCGAATCGGACAAAACCTTCTCGCAATTCTCCGAAGAAGCAGAATTCCGCTTCCGTTTCCGCAAATTACTATTATTAGAATCAACATTAGTATTATTATTACTATTGTTGTTATTAGAATTATTGAGATTATGAATTCGGCAATCCCGCAATCGCGGCCTATCGAGGCTACGCAAGATGGTGGAATCGACGCCCAATTTCACGAGCTCACTGCTCCCAATTCTCCTCTTCTTCTTCTTCTTCGCTTTCGCCTGGTTCAAATTCAACAACAGAATATCCGCCTTCGAATCCTCGGGCTCGAACTCGGAACCAGCATCGCCGGTGCCGCGAGAGATCAATTTACGGAAGAAGGAAGGGTTCGAAGGGGAATGGCGGGACCGCTTGGGACGACGAGAGTAGACGCGGAGAACGGACGGTCTGTTGGGAAGAGATGAGGTGGAGGAGGTGATGGAGGAAGAAGGATTGAGGTCGAAATCGTTAGCGATGAGTTTCCGAGCTTTAACTTTCTTGGACATGACGTTGGACGAGACTCCGGCGCTGACGCGGCAGGGTGAGGTGGCGGAGTAGACGTGGTCGAGTGGGAGGTAGCGAATTGGAGTGCCGTCGAGAGTGGTGTCGTCGTCGTGGATGCGGTGCTTGAGAGCGAGTGCCATGGAGAAATGGAGAGAGCAAAAGCCACACACACACACGCAAACACACAAACAGGAAATTAAGGGTTTGGCTTTTGCTCTCTCTTTCTCGCTGGCTGGCTTATGAGAGAATGTAGGGAATTTGGGGGAAAGATTGTGTTGGAAATTTTGGGAAAGGAGTGGGAATTAGGGTTTTAAAGAGGAGGGTGGTGATGGAAGGAGTAAAGAGGAAATGGAAGGGGATCGGGTTTTGGAGGGAGGGGGGTTTTCACTTTTCGCCAAATTATCGGTTTCCCGCCGTGTGGTACAAAAAAAGGGACAAGTGTGAATGAAATATAAGCCAAGACCGGAAGCATTATTGGATCTATGTGGACGTGTGTGTGCTCGTTTCTTTTACATGTGTTGTAAGCTGTAACGCTTTCTATCAGTTACATGATGAACACTTTGGTACACCAACATGAATTCTAAAGTGAAATTCTTGGGTTCAGTTTTGCTGAAGTCTCATTTTGATTCAGTTGTGATATTTCCATATATAAAAAGTTGCACTATTGAAACCGATTCTTCAAGTAATCCATATGACCAAATATAATGTTACCCGTATTAAGGCAAATTACACACAATAACATGCAGTTACCCAAATGACATAGAATTCACGAACTTAGGGATGGTAAAAAAAACCCAAACTAATTAACCTACCAAAACTCACACACTAATTATTCAACCAAACCCACTTATTTAATAAATAGGCAAATGGGTGCTAGCCCAATTAGACCCAATTAAGTTGAGTTTAATTGAGCTTTAATTGGATTGCTTATTAGGTATCAACAAAAGCTCAAACCAAGCAAAAGAAGTATAGACTTTAAGGATATTTTGGTAAATTTTAAGGTTTTAGGAGTATTTTGGTCATTTTAGAGGTTTTAGGACATTTTAATTATATATATGCATAAAATAAATAGGTAAATGGGTAGATTAGGTTTTAGCTTAAATAATTGGGTTGGGTTGGGTTTAAGTAATATCTACTTTATTAAATAGGCTTAAATGGGCTATTGGATTTTAAAGGTCCAATCCATTTAATACCCACCTAAACCCATCCACTTGACAGCCCTACATAAACTAACAAGCATGGCATCCAGAGTTAGGTGTTTTATCCAAAATGAACTGAAATAACTACATAAGTGGAACTATTCCCCTCTCTTTTCCTTCCAAATTTCCCAAATTTAGGAGAATATAAAATGAAGGGCTTTGAGGGTAAAATAACCCTCCAAATCCCTTTAAAGCTCTTCATGTTCCCTCTCTAAAAAAATATCTAAACAATATTTTGTTAAACAATCTCTATCCCTATTCAGCAAAAAATAAATAAAAATATCTCTTTTTTTTTTTTTTTTTGATAATAAAAATATCTCTCACATTCCCCTTACTCCCCTCTGGTCTCTTCTACTCCTCCATCCAAACATACCATAATGTGAGTTCAAAGTACATAAAGACATACATCACAACACTATGATTGCAACTCTTTTTGCTAAAAACTATGCTAGTAACTAAATTATCCTAATGATGATTTTTTATTATAAACGAAGATCAATTTTATATTGTAATTCTTATGGTCCTAGTTACTTTGTTAAGCTAGTCCCTACCACTTTCTTTAGTTCCCAAATCCTCTAGCAAATCCAAACCCCCAATTGAACTCCGAAATCCACCTCCTTTCTCAAGATTTCTAAAACACAAAGCAACTTAAGCCAAAATTTAGCCGAACTAACCTCAAGAGATACGCATAAGTCATAACCAACCCAAATCTAGTTGGCCAGCCCACAAACACTCTTAAAATCCTCATATTTATTCATACTAACTCCAAAGTAATCGGCCCCTCCCTTCCACATTCGCCCATGGTGTCCAAAGTCCAAACACACTAGCCGAGCACCCAAGACCTCGTCATTTCATCCACCAAAACTTTCTCACCTCCCATAATTTCAATTCACACGTTACCCAATTTGTTTACTCAACAAAATTGATTGGGTACAAGGAAAAAGCGTAATCAAATTTCAGATGGTACAACTATGGTTTATTCGGCCCCTATTCAAAACCTAGTTAGAAAATCCCCGAATGAAAGCCTTTTTTTTCTTGTTCAAACCCCAAATAATTCAGCTCTAACATCACCCCACAACAGATTTATTTAAAAACTAAAAAACTAAATTAGAAAGTCTTCTTTACATCCATTGCTTGTCCGAAAGAAGGGCTCCTTATAATTTATTGTTGTTGTCCATGACTACAACTTGCTTGAAATTAAGACCCTTTTAAATGCAATAGTACCAAATGGACAAGTGAATGTGGTTTTCTCTTTATTTTTTAGTGCATTTTCAATTTGATAGTACCCTGAATACCCATCTAAAAAGCAATAGTACTCATGACCAAATATCATATCTAAAAATTAGTCCAAAAAATGCAATGGGAAGTGTTATTTCCTAATGACTACATTACTGTAGTTAATACACTTGCGCGAACCCGTGGTGAAGCAAGTTGAAATCAACTCATTATTCTTATTTGTCAAGAAAATCACTTATAGTCCTTATTTTTTAGGGTGTTTTTCGTTATGGTCAATATGTTTTTACCTGTTTCATTTTAGTCATTGACTTTTCCAACAATGTTTTATTTTGGGCTTTGTCGTCGTCTCATTTATGACCTTTGCTCATGTTATTTTGGTGGGACGAGATTCCTTGCCTTCAAATAGCCCTATTAGTTTTACTTGTATTTGTCTAATGACCTTTGTATATGTGTTTGCTTAGGACAAGGGCCTTTATTATTCTATTCTTCTTGGTTAGGTCAGTAGTCAGTCATAAACCTCTACAATCGTCCTTGTTGTGTTAGGACCTCTACATGTTCATTGAGATCAAAGAATTCAGTTGTAGTATACTTGTGATCATAGTGAAAAACTGAAAATGACAACATTCGTTCTTTGATCACTAAACGGCTGGTGTTAGATGGGTCTTCTTGGATTAGACCGTTCTTCTCACCTTGGACTCAAACAATCTACTCCATATGCCTGCTTCCTTTTTCCTCTTGTTGTTTTGGCCTCCATTGATCCCTTTGGTCCAAGATTCTTAAGGTGTTAACGTGTCTTCATTGTTTATTTGCTTTTTTGGCCGGGTCACGAGTTATTTATTTTGAGTCATTGGAAACTTTGAAGGGGAAAAAGTTAATTTTGTATGGATAATCCAACATAAATGGTGTGAGAGCAAACTTTCCACCCGCCTTAACCACCTGAAGCGCCTTCGTGTTAAAGCGTTTCACAAAACTTCTGAACAACTCTTTTGATTATCGGCGGATGTTGAGGAGATGGGTGGTTGGTTGGTAGTGCCATCCCTAGATAAAGTCACTAACTGAGTGATTGATAAGGTCAATAAGGGATCTTTTCGAGACAGACCTTAATTTGTTGAAATATACTCAAGTCAACCAATGCTGAGGTTAATAAAGGATCCTTTGGAGACAAGCCTTAGTTTGTTGAACTATACTCAAGTCAACCAATTCAGCGTGGTCATAAAAACATGCACATTATCTCATCATGGACACCTTGCAAGTGGATCATTCCTTTATACCACGAGATGGTCACAGCTTGTTAATGTGTTGTGTATCGGTTAGTGGAAAATGCAGGTGAAATTAATGGTGAATTCCAGTGAAATAAGTGTTAATCATTGTGGTCGTAGCATAACTATTCATAATCATAATATAATTTCAATAAAGGATCATTTGGAGACAGGCTTGGTAGTGCCTAGTAGTGTAGCCCCTTGATAAAGTGACTGATAAAGTGATTGCTGAGGTCAATAAAGGATCCTTTGGAGACAGGCCTTAGTTTGTTGAACTATACTTAAGTCAACCAATTCTACGTGATCAGATAAAAACATGCACATTATCTCGCTAGGGCCACCTTGCAAGTAGATCATTACTTTATACCTCGAGATGGTCACAACTTGTTGATGTGTTGTGCGTCGGTTAGTGGAAAATGCAGGTAGGATCAATAGTGAATCCCAGTAAAATAAGTGTTAACTGTTCATAATATAATTTGAATATAAAAAAATTATAAATGTGCAAAATATCATATGAATTTTTTTGACTACTTGGTAAGGAAAAACAAATATCCAGCAATCATAGTTAGGTGTCCAACAGCACATTTTAAATGGATCGGACATGCAAAGTGCCATAATGGACATCATTGTCTTCTACAAGACAGGCTGGAGAACGAAGTGTGCCTTTTTAACGTCACACCGAGTCACCAAACCCAAAAAATCAAAACACACACTACTCACAAAACGTCGTCGTACACGAGTCCCCGGCTCGAGTCAACTAGTTTTTTTTTTAGTAACTAGTAAGAGAAAGAGTGTATGTTATTCTAGTTATAGATTAGACCAACCGTAAACCCTAGAGCTTTTAAATACACCACACCACTCTCTATAGCTCTCTCTCTCTCCGCAAACCCCAAAAACCAAACCCACACACCATTCTCTCCCTTTGTTTTCTGTCTCTAAACCCTAGAGATTCACTACAAGGGGTTTAGATTCAGATCAATCTCGATCTCCGATTCGGAAATGGATCTTCCTAGCCTCGCCGTGATCCTTCAAGCTGCTCTTAGCCCCAATCCCGATGAACGTAAAGCCGCCGAGCAAAGCCTCAATCAGGTTTCTTTGTTTATAATCTGGGGAACAGTTTTAGAATTACGCTTTGTTATAGCTCGATTATGTATAATTCAATATGATTGATGGAATTCGGTAATTCGATATTACAGTTTCAATACACCCCTCAGCATTTGGTGAGGCTATTGCAAATCATTGTGGATAATAATTGCGACATGGCGGTTCGCCAAGCCGCTAGCATTCACTTCAAGAACTTCATTGCTAAGAATTGGTCGCCTCACGATCCCGGTACGCTGGTTTTGATGTGTGTTTGATTTGTTTGTGGGTGAAATTTTGATATCTAATTGTTTGGTTTTTTCGGGATTTGATGTAGATGAGCAGCAAAAGATTTTGCCTGCTGATAAAGACTTGGTTAGGGATCATATTCTTGTGTTTGTACCCCAACTTCCCCCTCTGCTGAGGTGAATTTTTCGGAACTATTACTGTTTTATTAGTTGTAAGAAATGCTATGGAGTTTATGATGGAAATATGCGAACTTTGTTCTTGTTTCGAATGTGAAATAGCTTGAATTGTTTGTGTTGAATAGGGTACAGCTGGGTGAATGCCTCAAGACACTTGTGAATGCTGATTACCCCGAACAGTGGCCTCGTCTTTTGGACTGGGTGAAACATAACTTACAAGATCAACAAGTCTATGGAGCTTTGTATGTGTTGCGGATTCTTGCTAGGAAATACGAGTAAGTTTAATGGGTTGTGACATTCTTTGATCATTTTCTTCAGTTCAGATTGTTCTTTGGTTCCCATTTTGGCTCAACTAGAAAGCACAAGTGAATAGACTTCATACATGCATATGCTGTTGTTATATTACTTACTTAATTTTTATAATTAGTATAGTGTTGATAACTTGATGGATGCTTTATGCACACCATGTAGTGTCTTTTCAATAAAGTTCTCTATTGCTTATCAAAAAAAAAAAAGTTGATAACTTGATACATACATGGATATGTTGACATTTTGTAAAACGTTTTTTTTTTATTTTTTATTTTTCAATAATTATTATGCTCTTCTGTATATCAAAAGGATGAAATGCTGTTTCTTCTAATTTTTTTTTTCTTCTCATGAAATAAATATTTTTCATGTTACATATCTTAGAAATGCTGATTTTATTAGAGAAAAAAAAACCTGCTTGGCTTGATAAAGTGTAAGAGTATGGTTGTGGTTACTTTCTCACCTTCACAGTTTCAGTGCTAGAGGACCTACCTGCTGATTCAACCAATCAGGAGTATGCTAAAGTCATTCTGCTCTGTTACTTATCAAAAAAAAAAAAAACTATAGTCAGTCTGCTCTGTTGACATTATTTCTTTCTCTCTCTCATCCTTTCGGTATTACTTGTACTTTAAGCTCTCAGATTTAATATCCTTGTACTTAATACTATTCATGCATTCTTAAGCATCTTCCATATGTTCCCATGTATTTATGTCTCTACTTATGCTGATGGACATATTAGTGAACATGCTAACACCATTTGGGTGGTGTGAGGCATGGGATTAGTAAGCTCAAGCTTTAAAAATCTGGGAAAGAATTATAATTTGACCATCCTATCCTATATTTTTATATATGCCAAGGTCTTGAGCAATGTTATTTAGTGATACATTTTTTGATTGATGAGGTACTCTATCACATTTTTTATTTCACATGAAAGCCTCTCCCTTGTTTGCAAGACGTGTTTACATTCATGTCAGTATTGTTGTTTACTGAAATGCATTCCATTCTTTTATATTCTTAGGTTCAAATCTGATGAGGAGAGAACACCGGTTTCGCACATTGTTGAGGAGACATTCCCCCATCTGCTCAATATATTTAACAGGCTTTCCCAGATTGTCAACCCGCCATTGGATGTAGCAGATTTGATCAAGCTTATTTGTAAAATATTTTGGTCATCCATATATGTAAGTTATTAGATGGAGAGCTTTGCTGTCTACCTTTTATACATAATTTTTCGTTCTAGGTGGTGTTTTAATTGGTTATCAATGTTCCCATTTCACGTCAAGCTTAAATTCATTTTTGGATAAATTGTAAATATCTATGCTGAACTATTGTTCAAGTAACAATATCCAGGAAAGTTTAAAATTGAGTAATAAACCCCCTAATATCACGTAAGTTTTTTAACAGTCCTCTACCATTCAAATTACTGTCAAATTAGAGCAAAAGTAACGGATAAGAGAAGTAGAAAAAGCTGAAGAGAGCTTTGGTCCATCTTGTTTTGATTTTGGTTGTTTTGGTGGTATGTGTGCGCTTTAATTTGATGGCAACTGGAACAGCAGAGGGCAATTTGGAGTTGTGAGTGACAATAGGGGGCTTGATTTTTCAGTTTTAAACTTTTGGGTGAACATTACAAAACTTGGTTGATAGTTTAGGGAGGATACATGTACTTTTCCCTTCATTTTCTTTGATCCCATGTTTGTAAAGGTTGCATTACAGTTGTGCTATTACAATACCAATTGAAATCTTTCTTGTTTTTTCCAATCTTAGTTAGTTGTGAGTACAAGGCTTTTGGATATGCTGCAAACTGTTTTCATTGATTTCTCTTTCAACATCTTAACATGCTAGGAGAAGCAGGTTTGATATATATTGTCTTTTACTTAATTTCTAGCATCTGAGAAGTTTTCTGTCTTTTGTAGACACTAGTGCCTCTGGGGCAATGCATTTTAGTTTTCCACAAAGTATTGAATTTTCTTTTTTAAAACTTGGAAAAGTCTTGGAGAAGTGGAACTTGTTACCTTCTTGTTATCCTTCATTTTCTTCCTCTTTCATATCGAAATTGAGTACGTTGTGTTCTTTATTCAGGGTAAGATGACTTTTACATATCATTGCGTTTGTTGTTTGTTCTTTTCAGTTGGAGATTCCAAAGCAGCTATTCGATCCAAATGTGTTCAATGCTTGGATGATTCTTTTCTTAAATATATTGGAGAGGCCTGTCCCCTTGGAAGGGCAGCCTGCTGATCCTGAGCTTAGGAAATCATGGGGATGGTGGAAGGTCAAGAAATGGACGATTCACATTTTAAACAGGCTGTACACTCGGTAACTTCCTAGATTAAACATATTAAAAAAAGGATGAGGCTTGCAGCAAGAGGCATTCTGAGTTGTCATTGCCAATTAAACTCTTGTTTTACTCAGGTTTGGAGATTTGAAAATTCAAAACCCAGAAAACAAAGCTTTTGCTCAAATGTTTCAGAAGAGCTATGCCGGAAAGATCTTGGAGTGTCACTTAAATTTGCTGAATGTGATTCGGGTTGGTGGCTATTTACCTGACAGAGTTATCAACCTTATTCTTCAATACTTAAGCAACAGGTGATTTTACACATTTATTTATTTATTTTTTCCAGATAAATTTGTAATAGATCAAACTGCTTTACCTTTTTCTTTTATATGCGTTTTGTGGTTTAATCAATCTGCATATCAGAAGCATCAGCTGTTTAGTTATATGTTTATTAGAAAAGATGAAAATCATCTAGTGTTTTCTGAGTTTTTATGTATGATATGATTATAGATTTGTAATGCTCGTCTCATAGAGGACATATTCATGTTAAACCACGCTTCAAAGCTACCAGTTTTGGCATAACTAAACTTAACTAATTCTTTATGCCAACTACAAAGGGTTTTCTATATTGGGAGCTAAAATAAAGAATAGGAAGCATCACATGGAATTTAAATTCAATGAGTTTTAGACTTTTTTTTTTTCTTTGTGCGTGCCTTGCTTATTTGCTGAAAGTATTGTAGAAAAGGAGTGGGAATATTTATTTTTTATTTGGTGTGGGGCCTGCCAAAAAAAGCATAAAAATCTGGGTTTTTTTTTTTTTTGCCAAATGCACTCTAGGTTGTGACTAAAAAACCCTTAAATGTTGCTGTCAATATTTTCAAAAAAGAAAAGAAAAAAGGATTACATAAGTTTGTTGGTAAAACATGAAAGAGTACAAAATTGATAAAGATTCGACTGAATTACAAGATGGTATTATCAAGAGTAGTGTTTGTGTGGGCTCTTGAGCATGAGCAGAAACCCCTTAGCATATCAGAGATGGGTGGAGTCAGTTGCCCATAGGTTTTACTGCCTAGAGGCGAGTTCAAAGGGGTCTTCTTTAGAAAGGTTCCCTACATTATTTTTTTTTTATAAGTAGAAAGGTTCCCTACATTATAAAAAAAAGAGTAGTGTTTGTGTGACATTGAAACATTTTTAAGATTTTGAACCCTAAGGGAATAGAGCATAGACAACAGTGGTTGGCAGAGAAACCTTCTATCGAGATCCATTCCCCCCCCCCCCCCCCCCCCTTTTTGCTTTCTTTGTATGAATGGAGTACTGGTATTGGGGGTTCTTGGGCTTCATTTGTGGATCTTTTAAATCTTAGATTGTTTTTCTTAAGAAGAATCTCTAGCATGCTCGATACATGTGTACTTGAGTTTCTTCTTCTTTTTTTATTTTTTATTTATTCATTTTCATCTTTATTTTCCAAAAAAAAGTAAGAATGTAGGGCACCAAAGCAAAAAGCGATAAAAAAGTGTACTTGCTTTGAGCTATGAAGCAGCTTCTTAAAATGTTAGCTCCAAATGATGCCGTCTGGCTTCTTTTGTACTATAGATCCATGGCCCTGAAAAATAGAATTAATGCTTTGTATCAGGCTGTCCATATTGAGTTCATCAATCTCTTGATGAATTGCTTAATTTATTTCTGATTTATTGTCGAAATATTCTCTTAAAACTACTTTTGAGTCAAAGAAAAATAGGGAAATCTGGACTTGTTTTAACTTGTATAGTCCTAGAACCCCCTAAACTAGAATAGAAATTTATTTTTTGTTTTAATTTCATCATCTTCATAGAATTGACGGAGTATATAGGAGTTAATCCCATCATTTTTATTATATATGCAGTATCTCGAAGAACAGTATGTATACTCTGCTCCAATCTCGACTTGATAGCCTTCTTTTTGAGATAGTGTTTCCCCTTATGTGCTTCAATGACAATGATCAAAAGCTTTGGGATGAAGACCCACATGAGTATGTGAGGAAGGGCTATGGTATGGCTTTTAGATCTGAATTTATTTCTTTAAGACCCTGGACTGGTATAGGCAATTTAGGACTTCTCTTGGTTTGCTGCAGATATCATTGAAGATTTATACAGTCCGAGGACTGCTGCCATGGATTTTGTCAGTGAGTTGGTTAGAAAGCGTGGAAAAGAAAATCTTCAAAAGTTTATTCAATTCATCGTGGGAATATTTAAGAGGTATATAATTGCATCCATTTATACATGTATTTTATCTATATTTTGATCTTATGGCCTGCAATTTGTATCACATTATGGGTGCTCTAATGGTCTTGTTTTTGTTTCTTGTGTTATTCCTCTTCCAGTTATGATGAAGCACCGGTAGAGTACAAATCCTACAGACAGAAAGATGGTGCTCTTCTTGCTATTGGAGCTCTTTGTGATAAATTGAAGCAAACTGAACCTTACAAGTCCCAACTTGAGCGTATGTTAGTGCAACACGTTTTCCCTGAGTTCAGTAGTCCTGTTGGGCATCTTAGGGCCAAGGTTTGTTGGTTTAAATTTTATTTTCTGCTTATTTGTTATTATGAAACCTGTCTACTTATTGGTTTTGATGGTTTAAAACTCTACTGTTGACCTTTTTTTCTTCAAAATTTTAGGACTGAAGTAAGTGTTGCATTCCAACTTTTTCTATTTCAAAATTTTAAATGATAATTTTTATTTCTGATTCATTGTTATTTTGCTGCCTTTTGCCAGGCGGTTGACAAATTACATTATTTTGATTATTTTTGCTTTGCTAGTCAGTTTAGCTTGGCATTTAGTTTCAGTAAATTGTTATTTTGCTGCCTTTTAACATTAGCTTATTCTTCTGAATTTTGCTCTGGTTATTAGGCGGCATGGGTTGCAGGACAGTATGCCCATATAAGCTTCTCGGACCAGAACAATTTCCGTAAAGCTTTACACAGTGTTGTGTCTGGGATGCGTGATGCAGAACTTCCTGTTCGTGTTGATTCTGTTTTTGCATTGCGCTCTTTTGTTGAAGCTTGCAGAGGTATGTATATGCTACACTGTGTGTGTGTGTATTTCTGTGATTCTTAATGTTTATTTTTCCATTAGCTTAGATGTTGGGTAGCTTAATAGAGATTGCATTTTGTTCACAATGCAGATTTGAATGAAATCCGTCCAATTGTTCCTCAACTCCTTGATGGTATGTGCTTTGTGAAACTTTGCAAAATACTGCTAACAATGTGACTTATTCAATGAGTTCTATAAACATCTGTATTCTTCCATCCAGAATTCTTTAAACTTATGAATGAGGTTGAGAATGAGGACCTTGTCTTTACTCTGGAGACTATAGTGGACAAGTTTGGGGAGGAGATGGCACCTTATGCTCTTGGATTATGCCAGAATTTGGTACTGTTTGCCTCCATTTTTATTTGATTTTAAACATATATTCAGAAGTGCTTGATAGTTCCTTTTTTAAAAAATAAAATAAAATTCAGGCAGCTGCATTTTGGAGGTGTATGAACACGGCTGAAGCTGACGATGAAGCTGATGATCCTGGTGCTTTGGCTGCAGTTGGCTGTTTGCGTGCCATTAGCACAATTCTTGAATCAGTGAGCAGGCTTCCTCACCTTTTTGTCCAAATTGAGCCAACTTTGCTTCCTATAATGCGTAGAATGTTAACAAGTGATGGCCAAGGTATGTATTCTATACTTCACTTTGGCTTTGTTTTGACATTGTTCTTTCTGTCATTTTCTTCTTTTCTGGATATTTTTATTTCGTGCTAAATTCCTGCTGCTTGAGGATTTGGTGGGCCTTGTAAACATTCTTATCAATATCTGTCAAGAGTATCTAGTTTGATTGCGTATTGCATTTTCTGTTTATGCTAGTCAATAGGTTTTTTGGAATTTAAGTTGGCTTCATGTTAACATAGGATTCTTTATCTTATTGATAGTTTGTGGTTGACTGTTTTCAAAAGGATTGATATTACTGCTATTTTATATGGGCATGTAAAGGGTTTCGGTATCTTGTCCTCATGTGTTAGGAACTTATTCGTGTTTAGGATAATAGCTACCTCAAGGGAGCTAGGCATCCTTGAGAAAGAGGAGATTAGGGAGAATTGAGAGGATTTAGAGAGAAAAGGAACTAAGGCATGTGTTTATTCATCAATATCAATTACAAGGCTGGTTGTCTTATTTATACAAGGATGCCCTTAGATAGTTAGGCGAAGAATGGCTCTAACAACCTTCCAACTAACTGCCAGCAAGGCCATGCAGTTACAAGCCATGTGCTAGTTGACTAGTTAGTTACACTAAAGCTAGGACTTATCAAACAGTTAGTTACAAGCCAAGCCAAAGCCATGCACATGCACATGGTATAAGGCCATTTACCATGATTAAATCCCTATGCTAATACTTGAGTAGCTATGCCTCCACATGTAAAATTGAATTGATATACAAGAAGTGTGGAGACAATAATTTTGATGACAGTTTTCCTTGGGCTGCATCTCTTCTCATAATGAAGCTTTTTTTGCAAGCCTATTCAAACCTGTTAACAAAATCTTCTCCATGAGCAGCTTCACCTGCTCACAAGACATGCATGAGCCTTCTTTGCTAGCCTGGACAAGTGGAGCTTTGTCTTGCTCACGTTTGGCTCATTTGTTAAACATGTATACTTCTATATTTATTACTAAATTAAACAAGCTCCTAAGGTGTTGAGCTTGAAGCTGCTCATCCTTTAAATTGATGCCAAGTTTGTACCCCCCCAAAATTTGGCCCTTCCTGAAGTTAAATAAAATATTACCCTATTTTGAGTCCGCAAAAGCCTAAAGTCTTTACTTTTTTAATCCTTTTGCTTGAACATCAGCGGGACGCTACGTAAGTTAGTCTCACATAACAATCAACATTGATGTTTTCAACTTAATAAAACACTGTTTGTTTGTTGAACAACCCACTACTTTTTAAACCATGAACAGCCGATTTCCTAATGAGTTGACAGGAATGAGCACTGAAGGGGAAAACAATGTATTTTCCTTGGCACAATAAATGCGATAATGATGAACTCTAAAGAAGCACTTGGCACTCTTTCAATAACCGAACTGCTTTTTCTTTTTTTGATAAGTAAAAGTTAACTGAACTACTTGAATACCTATTATCAAAGTCTGACAAAATAAAGAAGATTATGTAAGTAGTTGTAAATAGTCTCGACTTTTCCTTATCCTACTAGGCCTAAAAATTCTTAATAGAAAAATCCCAGAAGCACCAAAAGACTAACTTGGACTTTAAAGAAAATAACGCTAAGATAGTTGAAAACTCCTAGAAAATTTTAGAATCTACTCGATTTCGAAAAGGCATATGATTCGCATGCTTTGCAGAAAACTACAGATCTGTCTTCCATTACCAAATAACCCTAACTTGATAAAGTTGAATTATAAACTGATTTATCCTTGGACTACTGATGACTCAACCTATTAAGCCATGGAAGTCTTGTGCCCACTGGACATTGCATGAGGGCCTGTTTACACCCTGTATCTGTGATAGAAGTTGGGTCAAATGAGTAGAGAACAACATAGAACTGGTGTTTGACCAACAAACGAGTGTGAGCATAAATTTGATGATTGAGTAGATTGACAACAGTCTATATAGTGGATGTAAGAAGATTGGCAGCTTTGCATTGGTAATGTTTATATTTCTGCAACGTAGTGGCTAAATTACTTAGCAGAATGTTAGCATAGTTCTTGTAGTGGAAGTCCTTGAAATTCAAGGTAGTGGAACCTAATTTTGTTCCTTGAGTGGTTAGGTACAATTTCCAGCCATGTCGCCAATATTTCTTCCTCAGTTTGAGTCTACATACTTTGGTATGCCTGCCTTTTTGAGTTCTTTGCTAGATTTTACATAATCAGGGTCCCACATAATATAAACGTTAAACAGCAGCTAAATCTCTTGTTTTATGGAGGCATCAACCATCACCGAAAGCTTGTATAATTAAAAAAAGCATCTACAATACAGTGCACTGTGTTCTACTCGTCAGGGTGCAGCCTAGTTGGTAGGAGGCTTGGAATAAGTTGTAGACGCAGACATAGGTTCAATTCTCACTAGAAGGTTCCCTTGGATTACCTGATACACGGTTCTCGTGGGTGGGGTCGTGTATCCAGGGTTTACTATTCAAGGGTGGGTTAGAAGGGTCCTACCTCAGTGAGGTTCCTTGTCATAAAAAAAATACAGTGTTCTGCCATTATTGTAACTTCAAATGGCTAATTGTGGAGTCACATGAGAGCAGTACATCTATGGTTCTTCTGAGGCTCTAAGCAGTATATGCAGTTCTCCTCTTTTGCAGCTTTTATGCTCATTGAAATTCAAATAGGTTAAAAAATTTACTTGTTTAATGCTTTTATCGTTTTAATCAGCTACTGGAATCATAAAACTTTAGGGTGAAGTCTGTGATATCTCTATATGACTCACTAGTTAGTTGCTTTTTTTTATAAGTTCAATGTTTCATTTAACACTCAATTTTCCTTTTCTGATATAACTGTGCAGAGGTTTTTGAAGAAGTTTTGGAAATTGTGTCATATATGACTTTCTTTTCTCCAACAATATCTATGGATATGTGGAGTCTGTGGCCATTGATGATGGAATCACTGGCGGATTTTGCTATCGACTACTTTCCAAGTATGGTTTTCTCCGCTGATTGTATACTTGGCTAGAAATTCTATGGAAATTTTGTTTGCTTTATTGTAATACGTATATATCTAAAATCAACATTTTGTCCGCTGCATGACATAAGACTGGAGTGAAACCTGTTTATAACAATTCATGATATAATGTCTGTATCAATTACTCCGTTCCACATTGTTAGTCACTTTTGGGGAATCTAAAATTTTAAAGTCCTTAAAGCCAATCACCTAAACTAACCGTCTAACCCTTGAAAATTTATGGAGTTATTTTTTAGAGCATTTCTAAATTTGCTCAGTTCACTTTTTAAATGGGGCATCCATTTTGTGACATATGAAAATGGGGGGGGGGGGGGCAATATTCTGGGACAGAGGGAGTATTAAGTTGACATTGCAACAGAATTTTCCCGTATTGTTTAAACTTGGCAATGGAAGTCAGTTTTAAACACAATAATCATTTAAGGTGCAAGATATCCTCCAATAATTAATATCCAGTATATTTTGTCAACACGCTTATCAATAATAATAATAAAAAAATGTTAACAAGCTCCACCTGAATAACATGTTTTGTGGTGCTTTCCATATACTTTCCCCATATTTTGATTCTCATAAGTTATATTTTCTTACAGATATTCTGGTTCCTTTGGATAACTACGTATCCAGGGGAACTGCACATTTCCTCACTTGTAAAGAGCCAGACTACCAGCAAAGCCTTTGGAATATGATTTCATCTGTGAGTTCCTTTTTAATTAATAAAATTTGTCTTGACTACTAGCTGTTCAGTTTAAGCATTGGAAAGTAAATGAAGAAGGCTAAGTGATTTTTTTGTGACACTGATTCTTCTGAATTACCTTTTCACTACTTCCCCCCCCCCCCCCCCCCTGGCTGATAAGGTCTGTGTGTTGCTTTGATTATGCAGATTATGGCAGACACAAATATGGAGGACAATGATATTGAGCCAGCCCCAAAGCTCATTCAAGTAGTCTTCCAGAATTGCAAAGGGCAAGTGGATCAATGGGTTGAGCCATATCTAAGAGTCACAGTTGAGCGGTTGCATCGGGCTGAGAAGCCATACTTGAAATGTCTTCTTATTCAAGTGGTAGGGAGCAGACGTAAATTTCTTTTCATAAGTAGTCATAAAGTCCTTTAAGTACCTTATTTTCATAAGCTTTTTGGTTCCGAGTTGTGAGTTTAAACAACCCCCCCTCCCCCCCAAAAAAAAGGAAAAAAAACACACACACAAGAAAAAAAAATCCACGTAGTTTTCCCCCTTTACATGGCATGCCTAGCTATTATGTCATTCACAACCATGCTTTTTATGTGATTTTCTTTCATTGTTTTCTATGACATCATAAATTAAGACTTTCTAGTTTATACTGCTTTTTTATGTTTGTTTTGGGGGGGGGGGAAGAGTCTTAGCGGTTAGCCTTTTATTTTTTCCCCTTTTGAATTGAAAATTTGGTCTGTAGCCTCTCTCTATATAACTATATAATAAATAAGGTCTAAGGTCCTTTGGGTTCTCTTTTATGGGAATTGCAATATTGAATTCTTTTGTATGTAGAGATGGTTAGCAGGTTGGAAGAGATTTATTTGTTGAAGAGGGAGGGGGGGGGGGGGGTGTTACTTTTATTAAGATTACACTTTTTAGTTTACCAACTTACTTCCTCTCATTATTCACTATCCTCACACCTGTGGCAGATAGATTGGAAAAGTTGTAGTGGGATTCTTAAATGGTTGGCTAGGTGAGGAATTTAAATTTCATTTGGTTGATTGGAATTTAATTTGTTTCCATTTCATCATGGGGTTGGGGTGATAAAATTTAAGTAGTACTTTACTGTCATATTGGGTCCCTTCCGTTACAGTATCTTGGAATGCCTTTGGGGGCTTCTTATAAATCTTTGGCGATTTGGACTCCCATCATTGAGAAGATTGAGAGGCTTTTAGCTGGTTGGCAGAAGATGTACTTGTCCAAAGGGGGTAGGTTGACTTTGCTTAAGAGTACGTTGTCTAGCCTGCCCATTTACTACTTATCTTTGTTACCCATTTCAGTCAGCGTAGCTAAGAGGATTGAATGTATTTAGTGGAACTTCCTTTGGGGCGGAATGGGGGAGGAACATGAACTCCACCTAGTGGCTTGGGATAGGGTTTGTTCCCCTGTTCAGCAGGGAGGCTTTGGGGTTAGACACTTAATCCCTGTTAATCTTGCTCTTTTAGGCAAGTGGTTATGGCGTTTTGGGTTGGAGGAGACGCATCTTTGGAGGCGTGTGGTGACTGCTAAGTATGGAGTGGGAAGGGGGGGATGATTCTCTAACACTACTAGGGGAACATATGGGTGTAGTCTATGGAAGCACATTCGGATGGGTTGGGAGGTGTTTTCCTCTCACATATCTTTTGAGGTAGGATTAGGAACACGGGTTTATCTTTGGCATGATGATAATTGGTGTTCTGATCGTCCATTGAAAGAGCTATTTCCGGGTTTATATGGTTGCTCTCTCAACCAGGATGATACTATTGCTTCGGCTCTAGTTTGTCAAGGTATTGGTCAATCTCGGGTGTGGAATCTCATCTTTGGAAGGGATTTTAATGATTGGGAGTTGGACCAGGTTGTGGCTTTCTTCTCCTTTCTCCACTCCCATACCCCTAGGGATGAAGTTGTGGACAAGTTAGTGTGGAACCCAAATCGGAGGGGTAGTTTTGATTCTCGTTCTTTCTATCATGTGCTGCATGTTCCATCCAAGGTTTGCTTTCCTTGGAAGTGCATTTGGAGGGTAAAGGCTCCTCCTAGGGTTGCCTTCTTCATATGGTCTGCGGCTTGGGGTAGGATTCTCACTTGTGATAATCTGAAAAAGAGGGGTTTTGTGCTGGCTGGCTGGCTGGTGCTGCATGTGCAAAAAAGCGGATGAGACGGTGGATCACCTCTTGTTGCATTGCTGTGTTGCTAGGCATCTTTGGAGTTTTGTCTTTCAGTTTGTGGGGATTGATTGGGTGCTTCCGTCTCAGGTTTCAGAGGTGTTGTTTGGTTGGTGGAATTGGTTTGGGAAGCGTTCTTTGGGTGTTTGGAACTTAATCCCCGCATGCCTTATGTGGACTATTTGGAGGGAGAGAAATAGCCGTACCTTTGAGAACAAGGAGACTCCTTTGGCTAAAATCATAGAGTTATTCTTTGGTTTTTTGTATGATTGGTCTAGGGCTTGGGGTCTTACTATCTCTCCTTCTGTAGGAGAGTTTTTAGCTTCTGATTTTTCTGATTTTTAATTGGAGATGATTGAATCCTTCATGACCCTTCTCTATTCTAGTAGAATCAGGCAGGGAGTGGTAGATTCCCTTTGCTGGACTCCGTCGAGTCGGGGGCTGTTTGAGGTTCGTTCTTTTTACTCTATTCTGATTCACCCGTCATCCCAAGTCTCTTTTCCTTGGAAAGGTGTGTGGAAAGCTAAAGTCCCTCCAAGGGTGGCTTTTTTTGTTTGGACTTCAGCTTTGGGTAAGATCCTCACTACGGATAACCTCAGAAAAAGAAGGGTAATGATTCAGGATTGGTGCTGCATGTGTAAGTCGAGTGGAGAGTCGGTTAATCATTTACTCTTGCATTGCCCGGTAGCTTGGGAGCTATGGTCTATGGTTTTGATTCTTTTTGGCATTTCCTGGGTTATGCCTCGAGGTGTGGGTGATCTTCTCAGTTGTTGGCATGGTCCTCGCAGTAAATCAGAGGCTGGCAAGATCTGGAAAATGACCCCCCACTGTCTCATGTGGTGTATTTGGCAGGAGCGCAATGACAGAACGTTCAATGGGGTGGAGAAATCTATCCCGGCCCTCAAATTTCACTTGCTGCACACCCTCCTTAGTTGGGCTAAGGCGACTCATTTAGATTCTTCATGTTCATTGTCTGACATGATTGATTATTGTTCAGCTTGTCTTTAATTTTTTGCTGGTTTCATTCAGGTCCACTGCCTGTGTACTTGTATTGACTCCTTTCTTTTTCTCTTTAATGAAATTCTTATTTATCAAAAAAAATTGTATCCCCGCTTTGAGTGCATGCTTTATGCACACAAGGCTTTTTTGAATAAAATTCTTACTTATCAAAAAAATAAAAAATAAAATTGAGTACTTTCAACCAGCTGGGTAAATGGTTGTGGAGATATGGTGATGAAGGGAATCACTATTGGACATGCGTCATTGGGGTAAGATATGCGGAAGACGGGGTGGATGGATCTTTAATGTTATAAAAAGACTTTGTGGGTGTAGTCTTTGGAGATTTATTAAATGGCAGGTTGGGGGAGGATTTTGTGCTATTTTAAGTTTTCAGTAGGTGTGGGGACATTGTTCTTAAAGAATTATTTCCTAATTTATATTGGAGTGCTGCGGACAAAGATGCTTGTGTACATTCTTGTTTGGAATTCACAGATGATGGGCAGATCCATTCTTAGATCTAGTCATCCTTTCATGATTGGGAACTTGAGTTGATGGATTATTTTTTTTGATTTGTTATATTATAATATGCCTAAAATGAGGGATTGATAGGTCACATTGGAAGCTAAGGCATGGTAGTCAATTTGATGTCCATTCTTATTGTAATGTATTTAAGAGGTTCTAATGGTATGTAATTCGCTTGGAGTAGATGGAGTTGTGAAGTTCTTAGAAATGTTGTTTTTTTAACATCTGGACAACAGCCTTGGCAAAAATTATAATTGTGGATAACTTGATTAAAAAGAATATCATTCAGTTGGTTTGGTGTTGTACTGTTGTATGCCTAACTGTATAGGGAGTCTATTGATCATTTGCTACTTCATTGTGTGGTCGCTAATGACCTTTGATCTTTCTCTTTGCGATATTTGGGGTTAAATGGATGATGTCTAAGAAGGTGGTTGTTGTGCTTTTGTTGGAAAGGATGTTTGGAAGACAGAAATGGTGCAATTTGGAGCGCAGCCCCTCTTTGCCTTTTGTGGATAGAGAGAAAAAGTCATACCTTCGACAGCATTGAGTATCTACTCTTTGCGTTGAAATTGTTATTTCTACACAATTTGTGTGACTGACTAATGTGATTTGCAATGTCTCTTGTCTTTGCTTTGTAGATTTTCTAGATATTTGACTGTAATTCTTTTGGAAGTTTCTTTGTATCAGACCTGTACATTTAGGTTTATCCTCTTATTAATCAAATTTCTATATTCCTTATCAACCAGATAAAAAAGAAGAAGATGAACCATATTTATGGAGTAGCACTCTTGACTAGTTGCCTCACCTCCCTTGTAACTTTAGGGTTGAATGGTCCTTAGAGATTAACCGATTCTGACAATAATGTTTGTGCTGGACTTATCAGCTAGATAAGCTACTCAAGCTGAACTCATCTACCTTTTAGTGACTAGTAAACTTGCAGCTCGGGTACTTAGATTGTTTGGAAAAGGTTTTCAGGACTCGTATCATTGGCTAAAATGTACTTCTAACTATCTCTCTAGCAACTTATTTAATGTTACATCAAATGTAAAAGATTTGAATAAATAGTAAATAAAGGTTCAGTGACCTGTCATGCCTTAGCTCTTCTAGAGGGACACGACTTCTAGACCTTGTTATTTGTTAAAATATTAAAGTATTTTAAATGCAATGAAAGGCCGCAAAATTTTGTATCATATTTAAACAATCAAGTAGACAATCAAAGCATTGTTTATATAGGTATGTATTATACTTAAGCTAATCAAAGAAACTAATTTCTCCCAAAACTAACAAATGGAATGTTAAATCTAGAACATAATGGTTGTTTATGCTCTATGTGATAAGATGTCATTATACTACTTCAAAATGAAGTTTTTGTTAAGGGAATTAACAATTGCGGATTTATTTAATATTTGCTAGGCATGTGCTTCAAAATTACTTGTGATATATGAAATTGTCTTTTATGGTGATATTCTTCTAAAACCAAAAACAATCTTTGCAGGTTGCGGATTCTCTTTACTACAATGCAGCTTTGACACTCAGTATATTGCAAAAGCTTAATGTTGCGACCGAAATCTTTAATCTTTGGTTCCAGATGCTGCAACAAGTTAAGAAGAGTGGTGTACGCGCTAATTTTAAAAGGTGAAATGACAGTATTGTTTTGCAAAATTACTGTGCCACAAGCTCCCCCTGGGGGAAGAGAAAAACCTTTTTCATTCCAGAACAATCTGCAAGTCTGTTTAAACTTGATACCTGCTCATTTACCCTTTGGGACGATTTGTTTATTTCATGTGAATGATTTTAATGTTACAGGGAACATGATAAGAAGGTTTGCTGCTTGGGATTGACATCACTCCTGGCACTTCCGGCTGATCAATTGCCTGGGGAAGCTTTGGGGCGTGTTTTCAAGGCAGCCCTTGATCTCTTAGTTGCATACAAAGATCAAGTTGCAGGTCTCTCTCTCTCTCTCTCTCTCTCTCTCTATATATATATATATATATATATATATATATATATATTGGTGGTTACACAAGGGGGAGCATGCACGACAGTTCGATTCACAAACACAGAGGCTGCCGAGCCATACAACCCTACCACCACTCACACACCTTCATGTAGACTTGAACACAACACCACCAAATGAACCACAACATGACAGGCCACGAGGCTTGCCAAGTGCCAAGCATAAGGAAGCATCAAGCGGCGTTGAGCCCGCAAGCATTTGCAAAGGAGAATGACTAATGTACTAGTGAAAGAGTTACCTAATTTAAGTTGAGTGAACGAAAAGAGGTTGAGGAAAATCTAAAATAACGTTGGTACTCTCAAGGGATGGTTTCAAAGGGTCCTACCTTGGCGAGTTTCCCATGTCATGCTTTATGCTCACAAAGACATCTCTTTTTGCTAATAAAATTTCTCTATTACCTATCAAAAAATAAAAAATAAAAAAATAATATTGACAGTAGGTAAAAGGTCATGTTAAATAAGGAGGTGACGGTATGAATTTGGATAGGATAAAATGGTGGAGATGAATACATGTGGCCAACCTAATTGGTAAGAAGCCATAGCCAACCCTAAATTTTTGTGACTTAGACTTTGTTGTTGTTGTATTGGTAGTTACACACCTACCTGTGGGTCTTTAACCCACAACCTTGCTCTTACAATATATAATAACAAAAACAACAACCAAGCCTTAGTCCTAAATTTTTTTGGATGTATGTAGTTATACATTCATCATTTTCGATAAACTGACTCTCTCTCTATCTCTTCCCTGTAGTTTTGTTATATCTCTTTCAGTATTAAAATAATTTAACTTGTATACTTACTGGGCAGAAGCTGCAAAGGAAGAAGAAGCTGAAGATGATGATGATATGGATGGTTTTCAAACTGACGATGAAGAGGATGATGGTGAGGGATCTGACAAGGAAATGGGAGTTGATACTGAGGATGGGGATGAAGCTGACAGCATTAGACTTCAAAAGTTGGCTGAACAGGTGTGGATATGTATTTTATGAAACTGTAACAACATACAATTTTTGTTCCAGACTTTTGGCTTTCAGATGTGAGTAGAGTACTACACACCGAAGAAATCTATCTCCATCTTTTTGTGTTGATTAAGTTCTTATTGACGCAAAAATCCTCTAAGGGGCATACCTAATTATTGACATAGTGCACGGACAAAACTCCCTAATAGGCGAAAATTATTGTTTTTTTTTTATTGGTAAGGTGCACATGTATCCTGAACCGACAATCTCATCCTCTGCCTTACTCTTAAGTGGGATTATATTCCATTTGAGCTAAAGTTCATTGGTGTCCTATTTTTGTTTATGTTTATTTGTGCCGATGAATATTTGGATCAAATGGCACTCCGCATGAACGAGAGGTTGAGGGTAAAATTACGAGTTCAATCATGTATGGATATGTGAGTTGTTTATGGATCAAAACACTATTCTGTATTGGTTTGTCATGCTATATGTTATATGTAACTTACCTTTTTTATTCATTCACCTTTTTATAACTTGACATTTGGTGGTCACATAGGCAAAGGCTTTCCGGCCAGCCGACTCAGATGACGACTCGGATGATGACTACAGTGATGATGAAGAATTGCAATCGCCTATTGATGAGGTGGACCCTTTTGTTTTCTTTGTGGATTCAATCAAAGGCAAGTGGAAACTGTGACCCTTTACTCCTGTTTAAACCAAACACTTTTAGTATTGTTGTTGTCTGATTTGTGCCCCTTTTTGTTTGTCCCATTTCAAATCCAGCCTTGCAAGCATTGGATCCATTGAGGTTCCAGAACCTTACGCAGACACTCGACTTTCATTATCAGGCCCTTGCCAATGGTGTTGCTCAGCATGCTGAACTGAGGAGAGTGGAGATTGAAAAGGAGAGATTGGAGAAGGCAGCAGCTACTACTGCTCCTTAAGCTATTGATGTCATGCTGTGGCCAAAATTTTGCTTTGCTTATTACATTCAATCCGTAATGGTTTAGAGACCGAGAGTTGTTTGCCAGTCTCTTGGAGCATTTGGTTGGTTCAATGATCATAGCGGTCGGTGAGCCCCATTGAGGTTTAAAGTTCATGGAGCTTTGCGTGTCCAAGTTCCCGTTGATATACAGAGTGTGGGATTAGTGAAAATCTGGAACTAGTCCATTGTTCAATATCGGGTTCGAGTTGTAGTCTGTCTGGTGAGTCTGGCAATTCTATGGCAGAAATATGCCTGTCTTGACCAGCCTTGTTGTCATTTCCTCCTTTGTCTCATGTTAGTCACCATTTCTTTGGGTTGCAAAATCCCCTTCCAGGATTTATTTGTTTAGGAACCCTAGGATCTGCTCTCTTGGATAGACAGCAGTAAAGGGTTTCATGCATACGGGTCTGTAATATTTCTTTCCATTTCATGCGGATGGGCATTAAGTGGGGTGGTATAACCACAGAAAATTTTCCCCTTTTTCCCCTTTTGTTAGGTATATAGTCTTCGATATTGGGTCAACATTGGTTTATTTGGGTTTTGGAGTTTTGGGTTGATTGCACAGGGCTTCTGAGGGTAGCTTGCTGCTGATTGTAAAACAGTTCACTTTATTCTTTATATAATGTGGATTCATGAGAAGAAATCTGTCTTGATCCTGTAATGTCTATATATTTGTTTATTTATTTAATTGGATGTTCCGGAGGAATGATTTTCTTTCATGGATCATGGTCTCTAAGACTGAAAAAATTTAAGTGACAAATAAAAAAAAAGAATTTTAAGTCGCTAAAGTTGTAATATCTTCCATTCGTTTCTTGGGATGCTAAATTCTCCCATGGTTTCATCACCCTGGGCATTGGTAGCGCAAAAAGCTGTTACAACTTACAATACCTGATTCCTTGGTGTGCATCTTGAACAATATAAAGTAAAACAGATAAAGGAAATTATAGAAATGCCCCTGAACTTAGGGTCAAAATGCCCCTGAAGCTTGTGGAGTGATTACTTTAGAGCATTCACATCCCATTATTTAATACACTTTATTAGCTACAATACATAATACTATTCACAAAACTCATAAAATTTACACTCCCAACCGATCATCTTAAATTGCTCAAAATTTTACACAATGCTACAGTATTGTAGAAGAGGTAAACAAATAAACCCCCTTATTTTATTCAATAACACTCTCTCTCTTTTGATTAAAATCACTTTTCCAAAATTTTCTCTCTCGGTAGAAACCTCTTGCATCTCTCTTTGCTCTCTCGCATGGTTGCACTTCACTCTCTCAGCAGAAAGCTCTTGCATCTCTCTTGCACTTCCCTTAGGCTTTTCTCTCACATCATGATCTGTTGAGGAGGTAGGCATGGGGCACCGTTGGTCGAAGCAAGTAGGCTTGGGTGCCCGATCGGCGATGCCACGACGCAACCAAGACAGCAGCACGAGGTGGAGGTACTAGGACCGAGTGACGCTTTGCTGAGATGGTTGATTCGGAGTTCCAAGATTCATATGGTGAGCATTTCCCAGATTTAAGATTGGGTATAAAAAGTTTAGGGATTTATGGATTTTATTTTTATGTTTTATTTGTGCTTCTCAAATTTATCCATAATTTTTTTGTTTCATAAACCAACGAAACTCACACAATATTTTCTTTGTTTCACGGTTATGGATCTAGTATGATTTACGTATTGGGCATCTACTGCTGTATTGTACATTTGCTCAAACATTATGGTCCTTGGTATTCTGCTTATTTGGTATATCTTGGGTGATGCCGACTTGAGTCACTAAACTTTTGGCTGGTTGGATATGTGATTTTGGTATTTTTTTTTTCCTGTGATTTTGGACGTATTGAATTGCTGTGATTCATGTTGTTATGTAATATCAATATCTTTTGGGATTCTGTATTGTCGATGTGGATTTTGTTTTATCATCTAGGACAAGGATTTGAATTGTAAGTTGTACACTTGAGGAAATTCTGCTGAGAGTACACTATAAGTGTGATCTTTTGGCTGGTTGGATGTGTGATTTTGGTATTGGCTTTTTTTTTTTTTTTTCTTTTTGTGATTTTGGATGTATTGACTTGCTGTGATTCATATTGTTATGTAATATCAGTATGTTTTTGGATTCTGTATTATTGATGTGAATACTGTTTTATTATCTAGGACAAGGATTTGAATTGGTAAGTTGTACACTTGAGGAAATTCTGTTGAGATTGTTATAGTGTAGCTCTGTTTTGGTCGATTTTAACTTACTAACTTTATTCTTGCAATGTATATATGTTTGAGGATGTGTCCAAAACTATAAGTTACAGACTTTAGACTATTCTGTTTATTTTAGGGATGGATTCGCAAGGAAACATGTCCTTCACAAATCTATTGCAGGAGGATTCTAATCTTGACAAAGAATTGTTGGGTGAATCTCAACATACTCCAATGTCAATCCAAGAGTCTCCTTTCCAAGTTGACATGATCCTTTTTAAGAGTAAACGACAAGCTGGCAACTTCACTGTTGAGGAAGACAAGCTCCTTGTATTAGCATGGCTTAATACTAGCTTGGATCCAATTCAAGGAAATGAGCAAAAACTTGACTCATTCTATACAAGAATTTGGGTGTACTTCCACAAATTCAAGGAATTTGATTCTGACCGTACTATGTGCTCCCTTATGAATCGATGGTCAACAATTAATTCTTGTACCAGTAAGTTTTGTGGGTACTTGATTCAATTCATCAAAGTGGTGTAACTGAAGCAGACAAGGTAAATTTTATTAAAAGTTGTGTCCATACATCAATTCACCTATACTATGAAGAAACTAATTATTTTTTGTTTCTTTTATTGGAATGTTTAGATCAGCCAAGCGAAGGTGATGTATAAAAAAGTCAAAGGATCTCATTTTCAATTTGAACATTGTTGGCTTTTGTTGAGGAATGAACCAAAGTGGCTGCAGTTTAAACCTAAGGAAAAACATAAAAGGTCAAATAGTTTACCTCAAACAACGCAAACTCCAGATTCGGATCAAGCCTTTGGGGACAAAGTCTCGCATGATAGCTTTGTAGATTTGGAGAGACCGATAGGTAGGAAAGCTGAAAAGGCCAAACGAAAGAGAAAAGATAATGAAAAAGAAGATGTTGCTGTATTCATGGATAGGAAAACAAAATTTCTTGAGGATGCATGTGAAGTCGAGAAAGAGTTAATTCGTATGAAAGGGGAAAAGATTCGCTTGGAAGAATTGAGAATGATGGAAAAGACTCGCTTGGAAGAGTTGAGAATGACGGAAAAGATCAACATAGAAAAGGAAAGACTTTGTTTTGAACAAGCAAAAGAGGATGGAAGAATGCATATTGAAGAGGAAAGGATGCGTATTGAAGAAGAAAGGATGCGCATGGAAGATGAAAGGATGCGCAGAGAAGAGGAAAGGCTTCAACTTAAACGAAATAAAGAAGAGGAGAGGATTATGATGATAGATATAAGTGGATTATCGGGAAGACAACAACAATATTATGATCAACTCCAAATGGACATCCTTAAAAGTCAGGTGAAAAAAACTTAAGTAGTTAGGTCTCTTTATTATTTTGTGTTGACCTTATTTTGGTAGTAGTTTGGCCTTGACTTGTATTTTGTGACCTGGCCTTATTTTGGTAGTAATTTAGCCTTGACTTGTATTATGTGACAGAAACATGTAAAGACTTGTTGCCCTTTTTTTGTGAACAAAACATGTAATTGCTATGCTTGCTGCCCTTTTGTTTAATGAATTATGTTATGTAAGCACATTGGCAGCAAGCAAAAAGGTTTACCTGACTACACAGTGATATGTAAAAACATTGATATCACATATATTAAATATTGTAATTCCTATTTGGTTCCTACGTATATTTATTTTGTAAGTTGTTTGGAACAATATTGTTCCTACGTATTTTAAGTGATCTACAGGCAAATAAATAAAGTTCCCTAAAAATAGATGGGTTCCAATTTTATTTTATTCAAGGTTAGAGAATTGAAATCCTATTTTTTATTTATTAAAGAAACCATAATAGTTGATCCCACAAGCATTACACAGTGACTATTAAAAAAAAATAAAAATACAATCCCCCATTAATCAAAATCACAAACAGTTATTACCAAAAAAATAAACAAACAAAGAAGACTAAGTAGTAGTAAATGATCACTCTCAATATCCTCTCTAACAAAATATTTTCAAGTCCCTATGATTCACCATGTTATTGTCCATATGTGCTCAACAAGGTCTGATTGGAGTCGAGAATGAGCTTCTCGGTCTCTAATGCGTTGATGTCCTCAAATGAACTCCATAAATTGACTTGTTTTCTCTCGTGACACGGTATGAGTAATTTCAATTTCTTGTTCATAATCGAAGCACCTTTCCGTTATAGGTTCGTCTCGCTCATCTTCAATGATCATGTTATGGAGAATTATGCACGCTTTCATGATGTCTCTGAGTGTTTCGAGATAGAAAAATCTTGCAGGTTGACGTATAATTGAAAATCGTTGTTAAAGCACTCCAATTGCACGCTCTACATCCTTTCTTGTTTTTTCTTGGAATTCAGCAAATAATTTTCTTTTTTGTCCCTGTGGAGATGGTATTGTTTTCACAAATGTTGCTTATTTAGGATATATACCATTAGCAAGGTAGTAACCCATCGTGTAGTCATTACCGTTGATTAAGTAATTAACTGTAGGAGCACGCCCTTGTACAAGCTCATTAAATATTGATGACCGGTCTAACATATTAATATCATTATGAGACCCAGGTAACCCAAAAAATGTGTTCCATATCCAAAGATCATATGATGCTACTGCTTCTAAAATAACAGTTGATTCATGAACATGACCAGTGTACTAACCTTTCCATGCCATCGGACAATTCTTCCATTTCCAATGCATGCAATCGATAGATCCAAGCATCCCTGGAAATCCACGGCTTTTCCCATCCGCTAGCAATGTTTTCGTTGTTTGGTGACCTCAAGTGCTCTTTAGAGAAAATGGAAACCACCGCTTTAACAAATTTTTTCAGACTCTCCATTGCGGTGCTTTCTCCAATTCTCACGTATTCATCCATGAAATCAGTTGTTACTCCTGATAAGTCAAACAAGAGCTTAGCTACAAATTAGGAGAATATCTCTTGGTTTTGGTTTAGGAATTGTTTTCCCTTAATTTTAGGAGTATCACATATTCACTCCTTAATCTATGTAACGGCTAGTAGTGTGCACAATGCACTCATAAATTATAGCTATTTGATACAATGTAATCTCCCTATAAATAAAATATCTATTGTCAAAGCTTCACACGTTTTGTGTGAAAGCCTTTTCACTTACACGGCAATACCAAAACCAGAAAATTCTTCATGGTATCAGAGCCCTAAGCTCTTGATATTCATATTCAAACGTGAAATGGCCTCCTCCTCAACGTCTTTCTCCCTCTCCGCTGCAAACCTCCACAATCTAATCACCATTGTTTCAGTCAAGCTAAAAGCCAGCAACTATCTTATATGGCGGATGCAGATACTTCCATTGATTCAAAGTCTCCAACTTATGAATCATTTGACAGATGAGGCACCTGACTCAATGATTTTAAAAGAGTCTGGTGAATTAAATCCAAACCCAGAGATTCAAGAATGGAGCAATACTGACCTGTTGCTACGAAGCTGGATCACAGGCACATTATCAGAAGAAGCTCTTGGTCATGTGGTTGGGATGACAACCGCACGAGAGGTATGGACTAGTCTGGAAGTCGCCTACCTTCAAGCAACCAAGGAGCGTGAAATACAACTCAAACGCCAACTTCAAATGCCCAAGAAAGAGGGAACCTCATTAGGAGAATACTTGATGCAGTTCAAGTCTATATGTGACAATCTTGCAGCAATACAGAAACCTGTTTCTGATGAAGATAAAACTGTCCAATTGTCGCACTGTTTGGGAAAGAAATATGAAGTGTTCAATACCACTATGCTATCTAAACCTCCCTTTCCTACATTTAATCAATTTATCACTGCACTACAGGGTTATGATATGCGTATTCAAGGAAACCAGATTGAAGAAAAGGAAGAAACCAATCATAATATGGCCTTCATTGCTCAACACAACAGAGGACGAGGGAGAGCGTATAGCCGTGGTCGCACCCATGGACATTCTTTTTCTTCTCGAGGGCGTGGATTTGTTCCTGCAAACTTTTCTCCAAATTCCTCTGGCCGTGGACATAATCCTTACTCAAGTCAGTTTAGTCCACATAACAATCATAGTGGAACCCAATCAAAAGGAAGCACCTTTCAAGCAAACCATAATCCACAATCTCAAAAACCATCAATCCAATGTCAAATATGTGACCGGTTTGGTCATCCAGCCTCAAAATGTTGGTACAGGTATGACTACTCTCATGAATCTACTGATAATTTATCTCAAGCCCTTGTCTCCACTACTTTGTCAGATACACAGGATCAAGATCCTACTTGGTATACTGACACTGGAGCTACATCTCATATGACTTATGACAAAGGTAACCTTCAGCACTCTTCCCTTTATAATGGTTATAATCATGTTATTGTTGGCAATGGGACACGTTTGAAAATATCTCATGTGGGTGATACAGTTTTATATTCTCCTCATGGAAAATTAAACCTTCATGATGTGTTAGTTGTCCCAGATATTAAGAAAAATTTAATATCAGTAACAAAATTAACAAAAGATAACTCATGCTTTTTTGAATTTCGTTCTTTTGATTTTAAGATAAAGGACCAAACAACGGGGAAAATCTTGGCAATGGGGCATAGAAAAGATGGCTTATATGCTTTGGAGGAAGGGGGAGCAATTGAAGCTTTAGTAGCAATAAAGTCCGGTAAAGCACCTGTGGATCTTTGGCACCAAAGACTTGGACATCCTAATTCTAGGCTACTTCATGTCTTAGATTCAAAGAAATTCATTGATGTGTCTAGTTGGTTAAAAAATAAAAATATTTGTAGTAGTTGTCAAATGGGAAAAAGTTGTCGTCTCCCTTTCTCTTTAAATAAAAAAATTGATTCAGCTCCTTTAACTAAGATTCATTGTGATTTGTGGGGACCAGCCCCTATTTCTTCTGTTCAACAATTTAAATTCTATGTTATCTTTATTGATGACCATTCTCGCTTCACTTGGTTCTATCCATTAAAAAATAAATCTTCCTTTTTTAAAACATTTGTTTCTTTTCAAAGAATGGTTGAAAATCAGTTTAATTCAAAAATCAAAATTTTTCAATGTGATGGCGGAGGTGAGTTTGAACTTAAAGAATTCATTACTCACCTAGATAATCATGGTATTGTGAAACATATTTCTTGTCCAGGCACACCTGAACAAAATGGTATCGCTGAGCGAAAGCATAGGCACCTTGTGGAAACTGGTCTTACTATGCTTTTCCATGCCCAATTGCCAAAATATTTATGGGTTGATGCTTTTACAACTGCTGTGTATCTTATAAATCGACTTCCATCTTCTGTTCTTCAAATGCAAACCCCTTTCTATAAGCTTTATGGTATTCATCCTACTTATTCATCTTTGAAGGTTTTTGGCTGTCGATGTTTTCCATATTTAAGGGACTATTCCAAGAATAAATTTGGTGCCAAATCTTATCCATGCATTTTTCTTGGCTATAGTCCTACACATAAAGGGTACAGGTGTCTTCATCCTCCAACCAAGCGAGTGTATCTCTCTAGGCACGTTGTTTTTGATGAAACAATTTTTCCGTATGCTAATCCTAAACTATTATACTCTCCATCCTCATGCAATAGTACACTCTCTGCTTTCTCGGATTTTTCTAATGATTTTCTGCAGCATCACACTAGCTCCTCCAGTTCTCCACGGGTGCAATCCACTCCATCTCTTCTTGGTTCACCTGCGCCTGCCACTTGTCCAGCACCTCCAGTTGTCTCCACTCCAGCTCCTCTAGTTGTCCCTACCACCTCCTGCTCCAATTTCACCCAATATTTCTGCATCAGTTACTGCTGGTTTGGAAGCGCCTCAACTTGTGCCGTGTGCACCCTGAATCCTCATCGCCTTCCACTGATGTTTCCGTGGCACTTCAGTCTGTATCTCCTGCACCTGGTCCATCCACAACACCTTCCATGGAATTATCCTCTTCAGATGATCCTCAAACCTCAACAGTCGCTGCTCCAGCATCCAGTTCCACCGATTCTGCTCCTCTCTCTGGTGAACTCTATATTGATCTACCTATTGCACCAGCACCAGCGCCCCCTGCTCCTACCAATATGCATCCTATGCTTACACGCAAGAAAGCCCGTGAACAACTCGGTCTTGTTGCTCTCAAAGTCACTGAATCAACTGAACCAAAATCTGTAAAATCGGCCCTTCAAAGTCCTCATTGGTTGGCTGCTATGCGTGATGAACTTTCTGCCTTAAAACGAAATCACACTTGGGAGCTTGTTCCACGTAAGGATGATATGAATGTTGTTGGGTCTCGTTGGGTATTCAAGACAAAACTAAAATCAGATGGTTCTATTGAACGCTTTAAAGCAAGGTTGGTTGCCCAAGGCTACACCCAGTCTCTTGGAGTTGATTTCTTTGAAACTTTTAGTCCCGTTATTAATCCTCCAACCATTCGTCTAGTCCTTTCTCTTGCCCTCATTCATGGTTGGTCACTTCGACAACTTGACGTCAAGAATGCATTTTTACATGGTACTCTCAAAGAGGTCGTTTATATGGAACAACCCCCAGGTTTCTCTAGCTCCATTTTTCCAAATCATGTTTGTCGTCTTCACAAGGCTCTTTATGGTCTCAAACAAGCCCCTCGTGCCTGGTTTGATCGCTTCAGCTCTTTTCTTCTTCGCCTTGGCTTTACTTGTAGCACTGCTGACTCATCTCTATTTATTTTTCGCTCTGAAGATTCCATCCTCCTTTTATTAGTGTATGTTGATGATATTATTGTGACTAGCAACAAACAAGCTCTCTTATCACGGTTAGTCTCTCGCCTTAGTTCTGAATTTTCAATGAAGGATCTTGGACCCCTACATTATTTTCTCAGTATTGAAGTTCTTCCTTTCTCTGGTGGTCTTTTCCTTTCTCAACAAAAATATGCACGTGACCTCATTGCTCGTTCTTCCATGTCCGGTTGTAATCCTATTGGCACTCCTCTTGCTCAAAAGCATAACCTTCGTCGTGATGATCCCATTCTTGTGGATGCCACTAATTATCGTAGCATTGTGGGCGCCTTACAGTATATTACTTTGACTCGCCCTGACCTCACTCATGCTGTTAACCTCGTTTGCCAATTTATGCATCAACCAGGTGCCTCTCATTTTCAAGCAGTTAAACGGATCTTACGATATTTACAAGGCACATTGGATTATGGTCTTCGGTTACTTTCTCGATCATCCCTATCTTTATATGGCTTTTCTGATGCTGATTGGGCTGGTTGTCTTGATACTCGTCGTTCTACCACTGGATACTGTATTTACTTAGGTGCTAATTGCATCTCTTGGGCCTCCAAGAAACAACCCACTGTCTCCAGGTCTAGTGCTGAAGCAGAATACCGTTCCATGTCCACCACAACTGCTGAACTTACCTGGCTCATGTATCTCCTTCGTGACATTGGTATTCGCCTTCCAGCTCCTCCAGTTTTATTTTGTGATAATACTAGTGCCCTCCATCTGACTGTGAACCCTGTATTTCATGCTCGTACTAAACATATTGAATTGGATGTTCATTTTGTTCGTGAGAAAGTTGCTGCAGGTGATCTTGTTACTCGGTTTGTTCCTACCCATCTACAGATTGCAGATGTCTTCACCAAAGCTTTATCCAAGGATTCTTTTCATGGCTTACGTTCCAAGCTTGGAGTGCTGCCTCTGCCCACTTCCAGCTTGAGGGGGAGTGATAAGTCAAACAAGAGCTTAGCTACAAATTAGGAGAATATCTCTTGGTTTTGGTTTAGGAATTGTTTTCCCTTAATTTTAGGAGTATCACATATTCACTCCTTAATCTATGTAACGGCTAGTAGTGTGCACAATGCACTCCTAAATTATAGCTATTTGATACAATGTAATCTCCCTATAAATAAAATATCTATTGTCAAAGCTTCACACGTTTTGTGTGAAAGCCTTTTCACTTACACGGCAATACCAAAATCAGAAAATTCTTCAACTCCATACGCAAGCATCCTAAGTGCAATAGTTATCTTCTGAAGAGAAGATAAACCGAGCCTTTGAGCATTATCTCTTTTTTGGAAGAAGTAATCATCATGACCTTCTACTGCAGATTGAATACGGAGAAAAAGTGAGCACCTCATTCGAAACCTCCTTCAAAATATATTGGAAGGATATACTGGTGATTCTGTAAAGTAGTTGAGAAAAAGCCTTTTGTGACCTTGTAAATGATCACGTTCAATGTACTTACGTTGAACAGTATCACATTGTGATGACGATCCTTCTTTCATGAGATATTTTATAATTATCTCATCGTCATCTGAGTCGTTAAGAAGCATGTTGCTGAAAAACTAGAGTGAGCCATAGAGAGAGAAAAAAAAATTGAATGTTAAAGATATATAAATATGGAAGGAAGAAGAAAAAGTGAGAATCTTGGAAAAAGAGGGACCAAGCCTATATAAAAAATGTAATAAAGTAAATTCAATGAATAGATAGAGTCAACGGTACGAATATGGAAATATAAGTTGGAATGTTGAAGAAAATGGAAATAATGAATTGAGTTCAAGAAAATATGAATCTTTATATATGAATCTTGGAATTATTATTATTATTATTTTTACCGTTGGTGATTCATGTTTAAAAGAAATAATATTAAAAAAAGTTTGTATAAGGAATATGATAACTGACCGTTGC
Organism: Fagus sylvatica; assembly: GCA_907173295.1. Lineage (NCBI taxonomy): Eukaryota > Viridiplantae > Streptophyta > Magnoliopsida > Fagales > Fagaceae > Fagus > Fagus sylvatica. The sequence continues at coordinate 27,468,367 of OU015765.1, read as the reverse complement.
AAGTTTTACAAGAGTTTCAGATGGAATATGACCGTTGCTTGTACAAGACTTTGGCTACTATACATTTGTACATATGTTTGGTGAACGGTACAAAATACTTGCAACAGTCATGTATAATGTTTGACTACTGTACATGTAACTTTTGGTAAAGAAAGAATAATAATAAAAAAAAAAGAATATAAAAAGAATAAAATTGTAATAAAGAAAGAATATTAAAATAGAGTTATAGTTAGAATAGAGAATGGGATGTGAGGTGTATTGTAAAAGTAGTTAGCTAAAATAGAAAAGTAGTATTTTGAAGAGGTAAAATAGATAATTTTTACATAATAGGATGTGAATGCTCTAAAATAGAGTAATACTTTTCACCACGATTTTTTATTTTTTTATTTTTTTTTGATAAGTTAAACTAAATTTTTTATTAGAATCATTTAACAGAGGTACACAATAGCCATCTTCCCCAGCTTCACCAACAAACACATGGAAGGCAAAATAGGGAAAGGGCCAGAACAACAACATCAACAAAAGCTACATAAACAACATCAACAACATACACAATATACAACAATACACAACAAATCAAACAAACACAACAAAGAAAGACTGTTGAGGAGTCTCCATCAACAACTATAAATTGGATCCGATGGATCTCACGGTTCATATAAGACTTAGGAGCAGCACATACAATCTCCCATCTGCCCCAAGCAGCAACAAGTGAGAAGTACCTCCCATCTTCCAAGAAGCAACCAAGAGGAGAGGTCGGGTATAGTGTAATCTTAGCCCAATCTGCCAAGGGGAGGGGATTAGGGATGGAGAATCTGATTGACCATGGTGAAAAGTACCATGTGATTCCAGATGGGGGGCACTATGAATAGTGCTTAAAAACCTCAATACTTGAGTTGCAAGTCAGGTAGAGAAGAACAAACTCAAACCTCACACAAATCACTGCTGCAGAAGGCCAAGAGCCAAGAAACCCATTAGAAATAGCATCCACTAGCCCTTTTGTCCAACCAAGAAACAAAGCCCCCTGACCAATAAAAGGAACAAAAAGAGACACCTCCACAGATCCAAGATCCACCAGGAGGCTCCACATGGCAGCAAAACGACCCACACCAGTGGCGGATCAACCCATTAAAGGGCAGCGAACAAACCCATATAAGGCAGCAAAAAGACTTAAAGACCCACAAAAGGGACAAAAGAACCCACGAGGGGTTTGGATGGGCAGTTTGGGCACCACCTCGAGCAACACTCGCAATGGTGACCGGAGAAGACCATGGGCACACGATAGCGAATGGCGCCTATCGTGCGCCCCTAAACTAACGCTCTTTGTTTTCATTTTCTCTCTCTAGGGCTTTTTAGTGTGTAAAAAAAAAGGCTTGAGCTATGAGTGTGTTCGTTATGTGATTCATTCTTGATAGAAAATTCATTGTAATTTAAAATTATTTCTAAGATTATTATTTTTTGTTAAATTACATAAATTACCCCTTTTGTTCCAAAACCTTTTACCATAATTTCAAAATCATTTTTATACTTTGAAATGTTTCACTTTAGTCTTTATAATTTCAAAATTATTTTAAAAAAGTTTTAATAATTATCTGATGGATAGAAAATTCTGATATGACAAGCATAATTCATGTCAAGTCATAGGCTCCACATGATCAAAGTGACCTTAGTTTCATAATTTCCCTTACTAGTTAGCACATTTGTGTATTAATTAACTTGTGGAGTGATTTTGTGCTCCTTGTGTAAGTGATGGTTGGCAATTGGTCAGTCACTTGTTTTGACATATGCTAGAAAACTCTGGAAGACAGGCATATGGAACCAATGGTTACATATATACTTGAAGTATGACATTCAAAATTCAAAAAATTGTCGAATATTTATGAATTGTACCAATGGTTAGTAAAAACCAAATAATATAGCCTATCAATTTGTTTATGAAGTTGTTGTACTTCTTCTAGTTTCTACTACAACTACGAAAAGAGTATTTTTAGTGATAAATATTGTCAAAACTAATAAAATGAAACATAACTTTTCAAGGGACTCTTTGATTTGGTACATTGAAAAAGATATTGATGTGAAACTCACTACATAATCAATCAAACACGTTTCTTAGGATTTAAAATCGAATGCCATTTTCATAGATCATAATTGATTTAGTGGAAATGTATGATTTGATATAAATGATATATGAATGTGTGTGTACTGTGTATATATGCATGTATATATGTATGTATGGATTTATATATTGTGTGTATATAAGCACGTATATGTGTATATATAAATTAATATATATAAATATATATTCTCACTTGATCGGAACCTTCGATTACCAAAAGATTGAAATGTGAAATTTTTGGAATATATAAATTAGTCAACGAAAAAATCGTAATCCCATTAAAATCATAATAAGTTGTAAGAAACTTGTTCAAATTCATGAACCGAACTTGGAATTGTTTCTGTGTTATTGATTAGTTTATATTTTAAATTATTTATATATAAAAATCGTAATCCCATTAAAAAGTAATTTTATGTTCATGAAATCTTCGGGTATGTAGTATCTATCAAAAGTAATTTACCAAGAATTTTAGCTTAATTAGAAAATGTCAGTAGAAACGAAACCTTAATTTAATCAGTCACAACATAATTTGTCTACATCATTTATTGAATTTAATTCCATAAAGGGAGGGACAGCTAGCTTGAGCTTACATCATATTAATTAAAAGTATAAAACCGCTACAAAACTCATATTGGTACTGGATCTATAAGCAATGATGCAACATCATATTTCATCTCTTTTCCAACATGGGTGTAGGCATCCCCCTCCTTGTAAATGACATCTACTACTCGCGCAAGATTAAGAACACGCATAAGGAGAGGCATGGGAACAACAGTAGGCCTCATACACTCCTCGTTAATGTCCTTCCATGCATTAGCTACTTGCTTGTTGAGTTCATCATGGACCACTTGTTCTGAGACACCATGTTGCTTCATGTAGCATTCCACTGCAGACGAAGCATGACCTCTCTCTTGCTCAAACTACATATATATACACAGTTTTCAAATGGGTAAATAGAATTAAATTTGGTAATTAATATGAAACATATATGATATATCTCTCACACTATAAAGTATGTTTGATATCAATTTATTTTCATTAACTTATTTACTGAAAGCTGAGATAAATTTTTTTAAAATAGCTTATTCTTTAAAAAAAGAAAAAAAGAAAAAAAAAAGAAGCTAATTTATTTACTTATTTGGTAAAAGTTTAGACAAAAAGTGGGAAAATAAACAAACAGGTAAAAGCACAAAAATTGCTCCCAAACTGACACGTAGGGTTGTATGATTTTTTGATTGCATACCTTGTGTGACTTCATGTCATCCATGAGCCTACCAATTACGGATGAACCTGTAATACTCTTGGGATTGCTGGAGATCCACTCAAAGGCCTCTTTTGTAACGATGTCACCCATGCCAAGGAAAGACACGGCTGTGAGCATTGGGTAAGCAGAGGTTCTTAGTGCAACATGCCTATACTCCTCCATTGCTGGGGTGTAATCTTGGTGGAACCATATTGCTTCATCAAAGTAGGCCCGGACCAAAAGTTTCATCTAATATACATTAAACAACATGCATGTAATAATAAGTATGTATACATAGGAGAGCATAAAAAATTGGAAAATGATTCTCTTCATTTAAAATGGATTTATTTCATGATTCAGATTAAATATTACAGATTTAACTATAGTGTACAGACTGTGACGTGGTAGTCTATATACCATTAAATCCATGAATTAAAATCTTAATCGTGAAGTGAACTAAATGAAGATGATTTGAAATGAAGTGGGTTCATGTTCCAAGAAAGTTAAGTTGCTTGACTCGTAATCGTACTTCATCTTTCGTGTAGCCAACACGGTATGCTCTTCCTCCTATCCATTGATTTGCTCCCATTGCAGATTTATTTTTTATTTTTCAAGCTAAATTCACAATGAAACTTAAGGTTTCAATTCTTATCCTTTATATACAATTGAATAATTCAACACTTTTGAAATAAACAATATTTACTTATAAAAAAAGAAAAAGAAAAAGAAATAAACAATATTTAATCTATAAACTGATTTATAATTATAATTTTATTTAATTTTAAATAAGTCTTGGCAAATAATATTGGTCTTTTAGAGGCTTGAGTAATTTTATGTCAAGTACCTTACAATTTAAATAATGGCTTTTGGGCTAGGGTCACGAGATTTCAAAATATTTTTTATGTTCATGTGTTTTTTTATTTATAGTCATGCATGCTTGTAAAAGTCCCATAAGTTTCGAGTTAACATGTGAGGATGGATAAACAAGGAGTCACAATAGGTTAGAAAAAAAAAAAAAATCAGTTTTTAAAGGTTTTGAAAGAAGATAAAGGTAATAAATAATTGATATTGGAGCTTGGAGAGTGATTATTTAGTAGTCCCAGATTACAAATAAATGCGTAGTTCCCCTCTCATATGAATGGTGGATCAAACTAATTAAAGGAAAATTATTCAGTAGTCCAGGACTACAAATAAATGTGTAGTCTCCCTCTCACATGAATGGTGGGTCCTACCATGAATTTAATTAGTGAGACTCAAATTTTTTTAGTGGAACCCACCATTCATGTAAGAGAGGGATTACGTATTTTTTTATAATCCTGAACTACTGAATAATTACTCCTAATTAAATTCATGATGGGACCCATCATTTTGTGATAAGAGAGACTACGCATATATTTGTAATCCGGAACTACTGAATAATTTTCCTTGGATATTGAGTTCAAATCATTCTCCTAATCACTTATGAGAAAATTTCAATGAGAATAAAGATAACCAATGCCCAAGGGGCGGAACTACTCTTTGCTTGCGCCCCCCCAATGTTTTTACAAATTTTTCTAACATAAGCATTTTTGCAACTTTTTAAAAATATTTGACCTTAAAATTAAGAATTGATCCCTAAAAATAAGAGTTGCCCCCCCCCCCCCAAAAAAAAAAAAATGATCAAGTAGTCCAATGGTTTTCGAAAAGATAATTGCCAAAATGGTGAGTTCTAGTTGTTGAGTCCAAGTAAGAATTTTTAATAAAAGAAAACTTCTCTTGGAGAAATATATATATTCAAACTAAGCCTTTTGTTATTGCTGTTAAGTTAAATGAAAAAACTAAACCAATGAGATTTAATGTTAAGAGTGATAGTATTCAAAATAATAAGAGATATTTTAAAAAATAAAATAAAATAATGACGAGTTTTTGTATTTATCTATAGCAAACTAGACAACTTATGTATACTCATTAAGGTTTATAAAGTTGATATCTCTTTATATATATATATATATATATGCGTGTCTGTGTATACACATGTGTACATGTGTATTTTGAATTTTTTTATTTTTTTTACTAAAGTATTATAATTTTGTCCCCCAAACCAAAATTTCTGGTTCCGCCCCTGCAATGCCATCATCCCAATAAAAAGATTTGTCATTAATTTCCTATTCATTGATTTTCTCCCACTACAGAAAATTTCTTATTTTCAAGCTAATACTTAAGGTTTCAATTCTTATGCTTTATATAGAATTGAATAATTCGACACTTTTGAAATAAACAATATTTAATCTATAAATTGATTTATAATCTTAAAATAAGTTTGTTATAAAATAATAATAATAATAATAAGTCTTGGCAAAGAATATTGACCTTTTAGAAGCATGAGTAATTTTAGGTCAAGTAGCTTACAATTTAAGTAATGTCTTTTGACAAAGATCATGAGAATATTTATGTTCATGTGTTGTTTCACTATAGCCATGCATGCTCGTAAAAGTCCCGACCATAGGTTTCGAGTTAACATGTGAGAATGGATAAACAAATAGTCACAGTATATGCAAAAACTCAGTTTTAAATAAATAATTGATATTGGAGTATGGAGTTCAAAATCAATCTACTAATCACTTATGAAAAGATAACGTAATAGTCTCCTAAATACTAATCACTTTTTTTTTTTTTTAATGATTACTTATAATCACTTATGTGAGATCTAAACGTGCGAACTACATTTTCTTTTAATATATTTTATTATTATTAAAAATAAGAAATTAATAAAATTCATCTCTTAAAAGTGAAAAAAAAATTAAAAAAAAAAAGAAAGAAAAAGAAAAAAAGAAAAAAGAAAGAAAGGAAGAAGCTAGGCAGAAACGCAAAATTCAAATGCGTCTTTTAAATAAGGCGGGTGAGGAGAGCGTGCTAATTCACTGCCTATACAAAAACACTCTCGTTTATCAAAAAAAAAAAAAAAAAACTCTCTCTCTTTCTCTCTCGCTCTTTTCCGATTTCGTTAGGTCATTTTTTCTGACTATGGATTTGGACCCCGATGATGTCTTCAGAGACGACGAAGACGATCTCGATAATGAATTCTATCAGGTATTTCTCTTTTCCTTTACTATTAGCTGTGAGTTTGAGTTTGAGTGAGTTTTTTGTTTCCACTTTGATATATAATAATGATTGATAATCACTGACTATTTTGATCAGGCAAAAGATTCAACGAAAGAGCTTCTGGTTTACCTTGTCGATGCTTCCCCCAAAATGTTCTCCACTACTTGCATTTCCGTCGGTTTCCTTCTACAACATCAATTTTTCAAGTTTCAGATTCTTCATTTCATTTTATTTCAAACTCGAGCCGAGCTCGAGCTCGAGCTCGAGTTTATTAACAAACTAGGTTACATGTTTAAGTTTGGTTCGTTTTGTTATCGAATAAGCTCGAGCTTGTTCATGACCTACTTGATCGGTCCTGTGAAGGGACCAAAGAATTTCTGTAACTTATATATGCTGTAAATAATATGTTGCTCCAATTGAACTATTCGGAGTTTGCAACGTGATTTTATTGATGTTTCTTGTTTTGGAAATGTTGGCAGGAAGATCAAAATAATGAATCTCATTTTCATATTGCTGTTAGTTGTATTGCACAGTCGCTGAGGACTCAGATCATTAATAGATCGTATGATGAAGTTGCTATTTGCTTCTTTAACACTGTAAGATCCTAATGGTTTCGAGGTTTTACATTCTGGATGCTTTACATTTTTAGGTAGTTTTTTCAATTTGCTTTTTAATTAATCTGTTCTTTCGTCCTTGCAATCGGAATCTTTATGTTTTCAATATAATGCACGAGCATGGATGACGTAGGATAGGAGCCTTAGGATCTTTAGGAATTCAGCATTTTTTTAGGGTTCATGATGAGATCTTGAAGGGTTCTTGAGTAGGGTTAGGTATTGGATCTTGAATGAGTTTGATAGTTATTTGGTGTTAAAATAGTGAATAGAATGATAAACTAAGAAAGATAAAGCCTAGGAAATCATGACTAAGTTTCATAAGCAATCACACTTTGGAAGGAGAAGGCAATCATGTCGACAAAATTTAAAATAAGCTGCTGGAATTTTAGTAAATTCAATCTCTCTATTATATTCAAGACTTTGTGTTGTACAATATATTCTAGTGGCCTTTGTTGCAAAAATTGGGTAACAGCTTTCCAGAAGGCCTGTTTTTTGTTTGTTTTGGGTTTGCATTTGGCTTGTTTTGTATCAAGATGTTTTTTGTTTGTTTGTTTGTTATATGATATGATCTATTCTCTGTTGGGAACTTATTTTCTGAATCATTTGCAGAGGGAAAAGAAAAATTTGCAGGACTTAAGTGGTGTTTTTGTATTTAGTGTTGCTGAAAGGGAGAATCTAGACAGGCCAACAGCAAGGCTTATAAAAGAATTTGATTGCATAGAGGGTAAGTCCTAGGCTGAATAATTTGTTTTTCATGGTGATGAATTGTGAATGTCTTATTTTATTTATGGCTTCTCTCCGTTGGACATACTATTTGTACATTTATATACAATTTGGGTATAATGAGCCCATTTTTATACTATTTGGATGGATATTAATGAGCCTATCCACTAAATGCTTGTGTATCTTACCAATGAAAAAAAAGAGCCTGTTCCATTTGCCTACTTCTTCCCTCTTCAATCCTATTTCTCTTAGAAATGTGATCTTGTTTCAAGCTAATATTTGGGATGGTACATCAATTATTATAATGTGAATGTGCTCTAGCTCAAGTTGTACCTCCTCCCTTTATATAAATAGGGTGGAGGGTGAAGTTGTGCATTCAAGAACCGCTGAGTGCTTTTGTAACACACTAATCGATCTGTTACCCCACTGGGAAATGGTTATGGTGTTTTGGGGTGGAGACGAATTCTTTATGGCGTAGTGTGATAGCAACTAAGAATGGGATATCCCAGGGTGGTTGGTGTATGGATATTGTGGGGGGTACATATGGTGTGAGTTATGGAAATACATAAGTAAGGGATGTTCCAAGTTTGTGACCTTTGTAAAATATGGGGTGGGGACAGGGGATAAGATTCGGTTTTGGTATGATCATTGGTGGGGTGATGAGGCTTTCAAGTATCGTTACCCGAAACTTTTTCTAATTGCTCAAGGAGGCAAAGGTGGCTGATTATATGGATGTGTCAAATACCTGTTTCACTGGAATCCATGGATTCCTTCTTGGTGGATTTGTTCTTGTTTAAGATATGACATTTTCTGGAGGATAGGATGACCTGGACTTTGTCTAAAGCTCAGGTTTTAAAGTTAGTACTTATTATAGAGCCTTGAGAAAGGAGGGGATCATTAGTTCCCTCGGTGAACTATATGGCAAGTCAAATCTGTTCCTCGTGTTGGTTTCTTTATGTGGGTTATAGTGAAGGGAAAGCTCTTAAGGACTGACAATTTTCGGGAACGACATTGTTATTCCCAATTGGTGTAGCATGTGTAAGTTTGATGGGGAAACAATAGACCATCTATTTTTACACTGTAGTGTTGCTAGAAAGTTATGGGATTTCCTATTGTGTCTTCTCGGAGTGAATTGGGTGATGCCTAGGAGGGTGTTGGATCTACTTCTCAGCTTGGCTGGTCTAGGTGTTAAAAAGGACCAATCATAAACCTGGCAAGCTATTCCATCTTGTTTGATGTGCACTGTGAGAAAGGAATTTGTACATTTTTGAAGACCAAGAATGCTTGGTAATCCAGCTCAAGTCACAAATGGTGGACAATTTATTTTGATGGGAACAAGCTACTTCACAGTCCTTTGCTTTTGAGTCAGATCTATTGTCTTTCCTCGATAGTTTGTATTGTGGTTGATATGTTTGTTTTATTTTTTCTGTTTTTTCTTGTTAGTGTGTCCCGTAGTGTACTCAATATGTACTAGGGTATCATTTTGCTTTTTCTTATTTTTAATGAAATTCTTATTTGTTGGTAAAAAATATAAAATCCTAAATTATTTGTATTAGTTCTTGGGCAAACAACTTCTCCTTATTTATTATTAGCATAAATTGCTTTTCTACCATTATAATTCATGCTTATAAATTTAATCTTTTGAGCTTTGAGGATAATGTTTAGTATTGCTTGCATTGCAATGAGTGAAGTTCTATTGACTGCGTTGCCTCTTTGATGGAGTATTGAAGGCAATCCTGGTTCTTGGAATATTTTTCCTGCAGACAGGTTTATGAAAGAAATTGGAAGTCAGCATGGAATTATCTCTGGGACTCGAGAAAATTCTCTTTACAATGCTCTTTGGGTAGCACAAGCACTGCTGCGTAAAGGGTAATTCTACTTTGTTACTACTGTTCATTTTTCTGTAGCTTACCAAGTAAAAATTTAATTGTGTCCTATGACCCCACCCTCCCACCCCTCCCCACCCCCTGTGTAGTTTTGATAATAATTAGCAGATATTCTATCTCAGATCTGCAAAGACAGCTGATAAACGGATACTTATTTTTACAAATGACAATGATCCTTTTGGGCATATCAAGGGAGCGACAAAAATAGATATGACAAGAACCACATTGCAGCGAGCCAAAGTACTTATTTGCACATGCTTCATAGTTTAATTGTTTTCTTTAAAGAAATTTTAACCTTTTGAAACTCACTGGTGTTTTTCTTCTTCTTCTTCTTCTCTCTCTCTCCACAGGATGCACAAGATCTAGGAATCTCAATCGAACTTCTTCCCTTGGGTCGGCCTAATGAGGAGTTCAATGTTTCTCTTTTCTATGCTGTATGGCCATAGCTCATTTGATTTATTGAGTGACTTCCTCATCTGATTAGATTCGTTACATTACTTACTAGTTCAAGCCTTGCATGTTTCAGGATTTGATTGGATTGGAAGGTGATGATCTCGCTCAGTTTTTGCCCTCAGTGGCAGAGAAGTATGCCTTCCTATCTTGTTTTTCTTTAAGGTTTTCCTTATGTGCAGTTTTCAGGATTGCCACATGTCATATTAGAAGTGGGGGAACTAATTGGTGCATTATGGGTCTTTCATTGCTTAAATATCTTAAGGACTTGATATCTTAAGTCTGTTTTGGCTTCTTTAAATTTGAAAGAGTTATTGTTATGGGAAGTTGATATTTCAAGAGCTGTAGGAACATCATGGTTTCAAGCAGAAAATGGATTGACTCAAAGAAAATAATAGACAAGTTTAGATTACACATAAGGCTTTCTATAAACTATATATATATATATATATATTAAAAGTTTAGATGTGCGTTAAGCATCTATGTTGATAAAGAAATAATAATAAATTAAATTTATAGACAATCTTTGACAATGGTGCGATAATGTACTATGAATATCTATATTTAATATTAAATGTATTCAAAATTAAGTATCAAATATATAGACAATATTTAAAGTATTCAGTATTGATGCTGGAATATATATTGCCAAGTTCAGTTTCCTAGTCTTATGTATTTTCCCACTTTATATAAATATATATTCCAATTTCAGATTGGAAGATATGAAGGATCAGCTGAGAAAGCGTATGTTCACGAAGCGCATAGTTAGAAAAATCGCATTTTCAATTGCTAATGGATTATCAATTGAACTGAATACATATGCTTTGATACGTCCCACTATTCCAGGTATGTGTCACAATTTTGTAATTAAAATTTTAGTTATTAAAGAAAAGTGAGCTTCTGCATGTCACCTTCTATACACAGTTAATAATTGTGCTTCGCCTCTTGGTTTTGTAGGAGCAATTACCTGGCTTGATTCTGTCAGCAATCGTCCTTTGAAGGTGATACCACTCAATTAAATTTTATTTGATGGCATATGCACACATAAATCTAGTTACATTGTACTTTTAATTAGGCCCAAATAAATGACCATTGCTTGAAAGTACTATGTCCAAGGCCCAAATAAATGACCAACACACAAAAAGGTGCATCTTGTGGCTATGGGCCACTATGACTAGCCAAGACACTCATCAAGTTATTTTCTTATCAAACGAAATGTTATTCTGGTTAGCTGGTGTTGCTTGTTTAAAGGTAGTGGGGACTCTGTTGATCGTTTATTGCTACATTGTCCTAAATGCAAGGGAATTGTGGTCCTATATTTTATTTTATTTGTTTTTGGAGTCCAATGGGTGATGCCGAAGAAGGTGATTGATATCTATTTTATTTGGAAAAATTTTTTTGGTCATATTATATCTTCTTTTGGAGTGCAGTCCTTATTTGCCTTATGCGAGTGATCTGGAGAGAAAGAAAAAATAACGTATTTTTGAGGATGTTGAGAGTTGAGAAGTCTATTTTTTAGGTTAAATTGTATCTCATGTGATCTTTATATGAATGGTCAACTGTTATTGGCGGGGCTTCTTTTCATTCTTTAGTTGATTAGTAGATCACTAAATTTCAGATTGTAATACTTTAAGAGATTCTCTTGTGTACTGTTTAGTACTGGAGTGAAAAATTAATTACCCCAACACAACACAGATTATTTATATAATGTTTTATTATACATTCTGACTATTTTTTCCCTCACGTATATATTACCCATAACAACCTATTTCAGCTTATGGAGGTCAAGATATATTGAATTAATTTTAGGCGAGGTCGTACACATTGAGTACTGGTATCAAAGAAAAAAGAAGAAGAGTTTTGCATCGCTTTGCTTCTATATTAATCATATTAGACTCCATGGGGTGATTTATTGTAGGACAGAATGTTTATGTTGTTACTTAGAAAAGGTTATATATGTTGTGGTGAAGGAATAGCGGTGAACAGTAGATCTTTTATTGCCTGATTGCTCAGTTGCGAGTGACATGTGGTTGTTAGTATCTGTGCTATCTGGTGTTAAATGGCTTAAGTGGCTGATCTACTTTTTTGTTGGAGAATGAAGCCTGGACAGTGTGGGAGTAGTAGTGTTACAGTGTAGTACTGCTGAGTCTTATGACTATATGGCAGAGAGAAATAAGAGGACTTTTGAAGGGATTGAGCTTCCTCTAGAGAGGTTCAAACTTTTGTTTGAATGCTTTTTCATACTGTCAATTGCAGCATTTTTATAATTAATGATAATTATAAAACTAATAATATGGTTATAAAATAATATATCATAAATTAAATAAATTATTTATAGAATTTCTAAATATATATATATATTCATTCTTCAACTTTAAAGATCCTATCATTTTCTGGAAGCTTGCAGCTAATAGTTTTAATAAACCCCAATTTATTATATCCTCTCTGCAAATAATGCCTTTGTACTTGACTCATTCTAATGTTTTTGATATGGTGTTCTGCTTATTAGAATGATTTTGATATGGTGCTTCACACTTTATGCCTGTCATTTAATGTTTTTCGTGTATGTAATGATGCTGTTACCTAGATTTTAATCAGGTTCTATTTGTTGATGTTGCATAGACTGAAAGATCTTTCATCTGTTCGGATACTGGTGCATTGGTGCAAGAACCTCTTAAACGCTGTCAGCCTTACAAAAAGTAAGTGAGTGTTGCTTTTTCCATCATAATATGGCATAATAGAAGATATGCAGTGTTATAAATCTGTAGTTTTGATTGTTATTGATTAATTTATCTCTGCTGCATTGCTTCTTCGCAATGATTAGTTAATTATGCCATTCTGAAGAAAGGCAAGGTGAGCTTCAATAATCTTAATAGTGTGATTCTGATGCTTTGAGGTGTACATTTATGGTATAATAGTGCTGCCTGGGATCAGGGTTCAATTTTGAACAAAATTTTTGTTGTCGGGCTCTATCTAAAGCAACACTAGAAAATAGTTCTACTCCAAGCAATAATATGATCTCTGGGATACGTAATAATGTTTCAGTTTGCAGAGTAAAAGTAATAAATCAGATTGTGTTAAGGTTTCTAATTATGAAATATAAAAATCCGCATCGAGTTAGGGTCATAACAGGGCTTGATTATAACTCAAACTAGATTCACAAAAATACTTGGATTGATGAGAAAAACCGCCGATGAATTTGTGATGGCAATATACTTGTTCCATAGGGGATTTTATTGTAATGGAAGAGATTTGACTCAGCTGGAGAAAATATGGTAAGGAGAATAGAAGACCAAGACAGAGAGAGAAGACCCTTCTGCATCAGGGTTTGCTTGGGAACCATACTCAAGGCCTTAAAGACTTTTATACTAAAAGAAATCAATAACCCCAAATAGTGATCACAGTCCTACCATAGCACTTAAATATGCTTGTCCCATTTTACTTAGGTACTGGCTTTACTTATTCAAAAGTTTAAACTATGGGAGGGTTTGCAATATGCACCCTAAACTACAAAATATAATGCAATCGACATTCTAATTTGAGAAACGTGCTCACTAATATGCTAATTTAGTCATTCATTTGGATGGTGGGGTGGACATTGCAAATTAATATCAAATTAGGGTGTTGATGCAGAATTTTTTAATTTAACATTGCAGATGCTCCATGATTTAGGGTGGATAACTTCAATTCAACCTAATATAAATATAATATTGAGTAAAAGGCTAATTAGTCATGCAATGAGTCTTAATTCATCTAGTTTCATCTGTAATCCAAGCTGGTTGTGTTTTTAGCTCTCGTAGCATCACTTTATTGTTTTATGTAAATAGATACATTGCATGCTATCTCAAATTATATATTTATTTTTTGTTGTTGTTGTAAATGCAGTCATGTTAGTTTTCTTCTTCAAATTTTGGTCTAACTTTTCCATTCTCTCTCTAGTGAGAATATTAAATTTTCAGTGGAGGAGCTATCAGAGATAAAAAGAGTTTCCACTGGACAGCTTCGTCTTCTAGGATTCAAGCCATTAAGTTGCTTGAAAGATTATCATAACTTGAGGCCATCGACATTTATTTTTCCCAGTGATGAGGTAGCTTTTGTTCTGATTCTTTTATGGTATTGCAATATTTTTTTTTCTTGGTTGTGCTGCTTGTTTCTTTTTAGTTTATTAGTTGATTATTTGATGTCAATAGTGTATTGAAATTCTTATTTTTACTTTCCCAGTCATGTGCAAATTTTGATGATGTGAGGTGCTCAGGTCATGGTTCAACAAATAAAACACACATTTTAAAAATAGTTATTATGAGAATAATTTTTGGGTTAAGATACATTTTACTCTTTCTAACTTTGGTGTTGCGGTCAATTTGGTTCCTTTCAGAACTTGTAATTAGCCTCTTGAACTTTCAAATTGCTATCAATGTTACCTTTTTGTTAGGATCTGTTAACTGTTGATTGTTAAGTGCCCCAAAACGATGCTGGTTTTTGTCAAAAAATTAGAAAAGAAAATAAATACTGAAAAATCCATTATTAATCTCTCTCTACCTTGGCTATTACCTAGTCAGCACTAATGCCTCACCCTTTGACAACCCATCATCCCTACTCTTTATCTGGAATCTCTCTCCAAAAGCGTGTATAGTGTGTATGCTCCATAATTTAGTCCTTTTTAATTCCAAAAGAGCCATCTCTCTATCTATCTATCCATCTCTCTTCACACGACAAACACCATTACCACCCCAAGACATAAACGGAAAACCCCACAAAATCCTTTTTCCAAAAACCCATGAATCAGGAACCCCAATGATGCAGGACAACAATGGGGGAAATAGAGATAGGGAAAAAGAAGAGAACAAACAGAACAAACCCTAGGAATCACCACCTAGAATCTGCTTGCAAAACCCTAGGCATCACTACCATAGGGGTGTCTGACATCACCACCAAACGAAGAAGAGAGACGCATCTCTAATTAGAAAATTCTTATTCATATTATTCAATGGCTGCCTTACACTTTTGCTGGAGCCTCTTTTTAATAGGCATCTAGGTTACATCAATAAGGAAATTTCTAATCAGCTATAACTACATTTAACCACAATAAAAGCAAAATTCAAAATTCAAAATTCTAAATAGAAATCAAAAAACAAATATACAATAAATTATGCTGCATCATACTCCTCTGGTTGGAGAAAACTTGACCACGAGTTTTAAGTTGTGGAAGGATGAGAATTTGGGCATGAGATGCTTGCTTGAAAGTGGGAACCACTCTTGGGAACATTGATAAAAAAAGAGCCTTAGAAACCACCACATCCGTAAATGTGTTTGGAATTACAAAATCAATGTTAAGATGTAGTGTGGCAACTAAAACTGTCTTTTCTTTAGCCGTAGAAGACACCATTGTACCAACCTTGTCAACTTCATCAAGTTGTGTATCTTCAAACACTTGTTGCTTAGGCTCTACAATAAGCTCTTCTTCCTGCACTTGTAAGTCCTAAACCTCGATTGTAGCACTAAGGATTGGTGGCTCAACACTATTGTCTCTTGTGTGTGACACTTCAGATTTATTGGTCTCCTTTTGAGATGCCTTAATTTCATCTTGGATATGTTTTCTTAAGTTTTCTACGTGTTGTTCCAAGCAAGACCACCATGCTGGACTAAGTGCAGGACAAGAACCTGAATGAACACTCACTTTATTCTCTTCAAATTGCGCAATTGGCTGGCTATTCCGATGCCTCAAATTGTCTTTTTGATCTTGAGAATGACCACAAGAAAATTGGGGTAGATATTTTGCTCGAAAGTATTGTGGTAAATATTCATCTTGAAACTTTGCTTTCATGTCTTCCCGTTCAGTAATGGCTGGTTCTTGCCTAACAAAGTGCATATATTCAAGATTTTCCCAAAAATCTTGGGCTCTCCCGATTAACTTCCTTTTTGCAAACCTAACTCTAGTGGCATATGAGAAACTTCTTCGATCAAAGAATTGCTCAATCTCATTTAGCCACTTGACAAAAATCCATGGGCTTTTATCTCAATTACCATCAAAATCCGGTACCTCAAAAAGTACCATAGTTCACTTCACAGATTGAGGTATATGGGTTTGGTGCGGCTGGGCGACGTGCAAGGTTGAGGACTTTTGGCGAGGTGGCAGCGGCGCAGCAAGGGGCAGGTGAGGACAATGTCCTCGAAGGGTGTTCTCAGTGATTGATGTTGTGGCTTGGTTGTGGCGGCGAATCAACGTGACTTCCAGCAGAACCTGATTAAATCCGGCAGCTGACTGCGTGTCTTTGACAGTGGCGCACTAGCCAAACTGGTCGAAGCTTGTAGTCAAGGCTGGGATCTGGGGCTGTTGCGGGATTTTTATTTTTATTTTTGTTTTTGTTTTTCTTGGTTCTGTTTGGCCTTGAAAGCTGGTGCTTTTTGTGGGTTTTGTGGTGGGTAGAAATATAGGATGGTGGTTGTTTGGCTGTTGGTTTTGTGATGGTGGTGAAATGGTAGAGGAAGGGGTGCTGGAATGAGGTTTGAGTAACAGCATGGGGATCGGAGTTTGCTCTGATACCAAGTTGATGCAGGACAACAATGGGGGAAATAGAGATAGGGAAAAAGAAGCGAACAAACAGAACAAACCCTAGGAATCACCGCCTAAAATCTGCCTGCAAGGCATCACCATCATAGGGGTGTCTGGCATCACCACCAAACGAAGAAGAGAGATGCATCTCTAATCAGAAAATTCTTATTTATATTATTTAATGGCTGCCTTACACTTTTGCTGGAGCCTCTTTTTAATAGGCCTCTAGGTTACATCAATAAGGAAATTTCTAATCAGCCATAACTACATTTAACCACTATAAAAGCTAAGTTCAAAATTCAAAAATTCAAAATTCGAAATTCGAAATAGAAATCCAAAAACAAATATGCAATAAATTATGCTGCATCACCCAACCATCGTGAAATGCTGTCCACATTTTCCCTACCCCAAAAATATACCACCACCAGCTGCCAAAACAAATCCAACCAGTTGCTGGCCCACAACTCAAACCCCCACCACACAGGAAAAACTTAATAGAGATGGAAGGAAAATAGGAGATATTCAAAGAAAAAGGTAAAAATCGGCATATTTTGTCTTAAAGATTGAGGAAATCTGTTGAACGGTTGGTGACGGTAGTAACAACTGAAGATGAAACAATGGTGACTGAAATGAAGGGGATCGTCTGAGCTCGGATGTTAAGGTTGCAGTAATAGTGATGGTCATGGGGAATGGGAACAAAGGAAGAGAATGGACAGGAGATGGTTTGAAGGGAAAAAAAGGTTGGAAATTTTGCAAACTATATTAAAACTTAAAAAGGCTAAATCAAAAGAAGGGAAAAATTGCCAAAAACATGGTCATTTTTGGAAGTTAGCGGTCAACATGCATCCTATCGAAAGGGCCAAATTGACAGCAATTCAAAAGATGAGGAGGTTAATTGCAAGTCTTGAAACTTGAGCAACCAAATTAACAGTAACACTAGAGTTGGAGGAATTGAAATGTACATTAGCCTAATTCATTTATTTTTGTAATGGAGGGACATTTAGCATAATACAGAAAAAAGAAAAAGAAATAGTAGGCACATTTTGCATCCTCTCTCTCTCAATTCTTTTTATTCTATGATAGATGCCACAATCACTATGTCATGAACTAATGTGACCAATTAAGATTCTTTATAATGCTTGTAGGATTCTAGAATCTGCAATTGCAAACACATAAATGGCTACATACGTACACACATATGTTTGTTTACACATGTTTAAGTTTGTATGTATCTATGTATGTTATGTTAGTATTTATGTATGAATGTTTCTATGTAATTATCTAAAACCCCACATTTTGCATCCTCCTCTCTCTCTCTCTCTCTTTTATGGTTGTGATAGATGCAGTCGTTACCATCCATGTGAACTATTGTGATCAATTGGGATTTAATGCCTTCAGAAATCTAGGATTGGCAACGACATATACATACATTGACACACATATATAACTATATGTACATATTTATGCATGTGCATACATACATATGTATATTAAGTGGCATTGCCGTTAATGTCATTTTATATTGGTTAAATATAATTACTGGATATTTACTCATTTATTTTCATGATAATGATGTTTCCTTGTCCTTTTTGTCATTGCTGGTCAGAAAACATTTTAATTATATCAATTTTTTCTTAGTATAGTGATACTTTGTGCTGTCATTAGTGATATAATAGCAACATGCACTAACGCAATGTATATGTATATGTAATATGAACTATGTTTGTGTATTTTGAAATTTGCACGATGTGCTCTCCAGGTGAACTTTATGCAACCAACAGTGCTGTGACCTGTTCTTGCTCTGGTACTTTGACAAATTTTTTGTTGTAGTTTATGATATATGGCTCTGTTGTTGGTTCTTTGTTGCAGGAAGTGTTTGGTAGCACTTGCATTTTCATTGCCTTGCACAGATCCATGTTACGGCTCAAGCGGTTAGTACTTCTAACATACAATGTTTTACTCTACTGTGGTATAATTATTCTAACTTTGACCACTATCTATTACTTAGATTTGTTGTGGTTATTGACATATGTTGTTTATATATTTTGTATATGTTAGTCATGAAATTTTGTTCTCATCATGATTGACATTTACAACTGGATGATGCTTTTGCTGCAATTGTACTATTTTGTTAATGGATTGCTAATTAAAGAAAATTTGGTTGCCATAAATATTATGCTGGAAGTTCAATTTTAAATACAGCATTTTTATTCTGCACCATGTGGCTGGAAATCATAGCATATTTTCTACTTTGAAAGGATAAAGAGTAACAGGTAGGATGCCCAAGAGAATTTTAATTTTCTTCATAATATATAGCCCCTTTTATGCCACTGCAGATTCTCATTTCTTTTTATTTTCCTTATTTTTCTTTTTTCCTTTTTAATAACATTTTATTAGCATGCTGCATACAACAGTGCAAACTTGATGCATTATTGATTGCCTAGCTAGTGATTTGACCTGAGTTGTATTATTACTTCTTGATTAATTTCTTAGAAGACTG
Source organism: Fagus sylvatica (assembly GCA_907173295.1). Lineage (NCBI taxonomy): Eukaryota > Viridiplantae > Streptophyta > Magnoliopsida > Fagales > Fagaceae > Fagus > Fagus sylvatica. The sequence continues at coordinate 27,449,201 of OU015765.1, read as the reverse complement.
GTGTTGGATGGCATTGAAGTTAAAGTCCGTGACAAATCGAGTAGTACAAGTTTAGGATTGTTCATATAATTTTATTTCGAACATGAGCCAAGCAGAAGTTAATCATCAAACTATTACTAGATTACATGTTCAAACTTGGTTAATTTTCTTGCTAAACTAGCTCGAGCTTGTTCACAAGCTACTTAATTTACTTATTCTTTTCCCATATATAGTAAACATCACAACTAAATTTTTTACACATTCACAAATCTATGCTAATAATTAATAACTAAATGATAGTTGAAATTATATTATTTGAGTTAATTAGATAGAATGATTTTCGTTAATGAATTTATAAAAATTAGATTCACCAATCTTGTATAGTTAAAAATTATATATAATTTTTATTAGACTATTTATATTATCAATAAATTACAAATGATAATTTACTATCTTATGAACTTATTTACAAACTTACACAATCCAATCTCAAGTTTATATAAGTATATTTTATACATGTAGACATATAAACATATAATATTATATGTACTTAAATCGAGCCTCATACTTGTAAGTTTGTTCACGAACACAGTATTATGTTTGAGCTCGACTTGTTTAATAGTTGAGCACTTGAGTTTAAACTGAGGCCCGAACTTGGCTTATTTATTAAATAAACGAATATAAACAAAACTTTCCCTGAGTTAAGTCTGAGCTGTTCATAAACAGCTCCATTCATTTACCACCCTATCTGGACAAGTTAATGTGCATAACACTATAACTTTTGATGTTTTTACTGTTTCCAGATTTGCAGTTGCATTTCATGGCAGTTCTTCTCATCCTCAGTTGGTTGCCCTTATTGCTCAAGTAAGTTGTTAATACTTTCAGTGTTTATATTGATGTATATTTTTCTAAAATGCTTAACATTTTTTTTTTTGAAAAATAAATATATTTATTAATAAGAAAAATGTGAAGACGGGGGGAGTATACTATTGGTACATTAAAATCAAACTCTTAAAGTACAATGGTCGCGATCAAATCTAATTGGTTGGAAAAGGAAAATGACTAATGCAATGTTTGATGTACAGTGCCTTTTGTTGTTAACTGGTACCCATTATTGCTCAATATTGTTTCACGGTCTACATTGCATCAGCATTGGAATATTTAAAATCAATACAGCATTGGAATATTTAGTTATCAGCATCATTTGTTAATGATAGTCACAGCTGCAAAACAGTCTCAATTGCCTTCTTCTCTTTCTCTTTGAATATTAGATCAAAATTATTTGAGTTGAAATAATCTTTTGTTATGCATTATCTTCTTGATACAAGCATTCTTTTCTATAGCTCGGTAGCAATCCATTATCCTCATTTTTGGTGATCCTAAACCTTGGGATTGCAAGCCAAATAAAACATCAATCAGGCAAATGACAGCAGTCATTATCATTCATTAGAAAAGCATTAGGCCTTGTGACTATGCGTAGTTGCAACCAAACAGTCATGCTATTGATAAGTAATGAAATTTTATTAAATGCAGGAGATACTTCATGTACACAGGATGCACATTAAATTCTCCTAAAGAATTACATTAAAAAAGAGATACAATCAATAAAATTTACGGTTGAATGCATGTCATTTATGCCAATGGTGTAGGACAACTCAAACAATGATCTTTAGAATGCTGATTTCAACTCTATGACTGAGAGTTCCACTGATGCAAAAGTAGATTTTGATGCTTCAAGGAATGAGAGAAAATTGAGTTGAGAGACAGAGAGGTGATAGAATGAGAGAGCAATCTCAGATCTTAATTCTAATTACAAAGGAAAATTCTCACACAATCATAAAGTGAGATTACAATGGCCAACGGTGGCTATTTATATACCAAGGAGTTGGTTATGTTAACCTCATGCTGACATCATCCTTATCAAAACTAATACAACTCTATAACAAACTGTAGCTGCCACTAACTGCTACAACAATTAACCACATGTCTAAAACAATTAAAACCTCATGTTTAAAAGAAAGTACAACAAATAATACCCCACATGTGGAATACTTGGCCATGTCATGTTGCATGAGGAATTGTCATGTCGAAATGCTTTACATCAGTATTCCTCCTCTAAAAGAAAAGCTGTCCTCAAGTTTGAGCAATCATAGAGGAATCTTCATCGGTTGCATAATAATGTATTAAATGCTTTGCATTGAAGACATTGGAAATGGTGAGATGAGAGGAGAGGGGAGCTGCACTTGGTGAGCATTTTCATTAATTTTGCTCAAGACCTTGCTGTGGCTATAGCCTGGTTATTATTTTTAGGCTTCTATTGATCACTTCATTTTAACCATCGGTTTTGAACTGAACTTCTTCAGTGGCAGCAAAGTGTATTGTTGATTCCACTTGCAAAGAGTGTAGGTGTTCTTCCCTTCATGAATGGTTTGACGGTCATATACCTCATCAATATACTTTTTCTAGTTGGAAAAAAGAAACTAAACATCTCTTGGTAACATAGACATCATTGCCCTTCCAAAATTAAGAAAGCTTGTAAGGATGAGGATGCTCTTTGGGTTTAAAGGTTCAACTTATCTACCACTTCTTAAGATACCACATTTTCACAACTACTTCCCCCCCATCTATAATTAGAATGCACATTCTACCTCCAATGCTGCAATTGGTAAAGACAATGTTGGTTCTCAACCAATCTTCCCCGGTTTCAAGATTTGGCACAAGGAGAGTCTTCTTTATCATAAGTGCTTGGCCTTCTTCAGCTTCCAAATTTCCTCCAATTTCTTCACTTAGGTGCTGGTAATAAATCTGGGGTCCAATTTCCTGCCCTGGTTCTTAGTCATCCTTTTTCTCAAAATACTCATTCAACTTGCAAAATAAAATCAGTTGATTTCGAATTTCAAGTGGATGGTAATATGAGGCTGTCGTTTCTTGTTTTAAATTTAACATTTTGTTGGTTTTACATTTATGGTTAGCCTTACCAATCTTCTTGAAAATTCTCAGAATGAGATTATCAGCCATGGTGGTCAGGTTGAGCCACCAGGAATGCATATGATATATCTTCCATACTCTGAGGACATCAGACATGTTGAAGAGGTATGAGAAATAGTTGAGTTGATAGAGTAAATTTCTAGTAAGTTATCAGTAACAAATACAGTGACATCTTGCAGCTTTATTCAGATTCAAATGGTGCAACACCAAAAGCAACTGATGATCAAATTAAGAAGGCTACTGCTTTAATGAAGCGTATTGATTTGAAAGATTTTTCAGTATGCCAATTTTCTAACCCTGGTATGTTGCATAAAAAGATAATAATATCCAAGGTTTATTATTTTATTTTTCTATCAGCTGGTTGTCATTTTAACTACCTTTCAGGTCTTGATTTAGATTCAATATCACTTGAAAGGAAATTCTCATAGTTCTAAAAACCGGATTAGACCCACCACACCAGTGCAATCGGTTCAACCACAAATCAGGATCTATATTGATCCAGTCAATACCACAAAAAAAAAAAAAAAAAAAAAAAAAAATCTTAAAAAATTGGTCAAAATCAAAGGACCAGCAGTTCAGCCGCCAAAACCTTTTTTTTTTTAACTTACCAAAAACTATTTGGCTTACCCAAAAAAGTAAGAAAAGCAAGCTTACATGCATTACTTCTTTTACTTAGGAAGTAAATGGGCCAAGTAACAGCCCCAGTATTGGACTTAAGAATGTTAGGCCTATACAAAACCTAGCCTAAATGTTCAATACTTGAAATTCTGGATGGATTGTGACATTTATAGAGGTAGAAGCCAATGTGGGACTTTTAGTAAGTATTTTGTCACAAAGCACCAAGTCTCACTTTGAAAAAGAGAAGAGATCTATTAACAATGTTTCTACTCATAAATGAGTCACTCTTCCCCTCTGTTTTTCATTCTTGAGGTGTAAAAGTCCTTCAGTGGGAATTTGCATGACAATTGACAAAGTGTAAGTCTTTATAAGATTTCTTTGCTAAGTTAAAAATTTCATTCTTTGAAAATAATTGGGCTTACAAGCTAATAATTTGGAGAAATAGAAATGGTTTAGTAAAAGTTGGTCTCACTGAGTCTGACTTTTTGATTGTGATCATATGGAACTAAAAGTTACATTTTATTTTCCAAGTGTTAAAATCCATTAAGCTGGAAGTGTCAGTGCATCTGTTAAGTGAAAATAACAAATAAAATATAATATAATACTGCTAATAATTTCGATAGTTAAATGCATGAGATGCTATTTCTTTTATGTGCCTCTTGTTATGTATACCTCCCCCTACTTCTTATATCTCATCTGCCAGTTTTTGACATTTCAAGCAATTTTTACTGTGTGGATACAATCACTTTCTTCAAGATCCCATGTTTGGATTTGGTGCCGTTATTCAATTGTCATGGAAAATTATTCAAATGGAAGATTTTACATTTCTACTGAGAGAGTGAAACATGAAGCTGAATATGAATTCTTCTGGGGTTCCCTCTGTGTGTTACAAAGTAATTTTTTGCAGCCTTGCAGAGGCACTATGCAGTATTGCAGGCTCTGGCGTTGGAGGAGCCTGACATCCCAGAAACAAAAGATGAAACTCTCCCTGATGAGGAAGGCATGGCTAGGTAAGGACGACTTCTATATTACCGTGTTTTCCTTTATGTTTATCCTGCCTCCCTGCCAAAAGAACAGAATAAAGAAAAATCCACTACTCTTGCTTCCATATTTGCCTATCTATCCTGAGGAAAACTTGTTAATTTGTCAACTTGAAATTGTGTTTGCATGCATGGCTGCAGACCAGGGGTAGTTAGTGCAGTAGAAGAATTCAAGCTTTCTGTCTACGGTGACAACTATGATGAAGAAAATGAACTTGTGCGAAATGGAAAAGCAAGTGAGGCCTCCAAAAAACGGAAAGCTATTGCTGATAATGCAGTCAAGGAGTGTGCAAACTATAATTGGGCTGACCTTGCAGACAATGGGCAGGTGAAATTGGAAGTCTCTTTGTTGTCTTACTTCATTCCTAGTGGTTTGTTCTGGGATAGAAAAGAAAATCTGCATTGTTTTAATTCTGCTTTTGCATGCAAAGTTGTAGAATTGCGATTAGAACAGGTTGCACCCGACAAGAATTTGCACAAAATTACAGCCATTTTCATTTTAGGATTTCCGTTGATTAATAGAAGAATTTTGGCTCCATTTGTTGTGGCAGATGCTAATCAGAGGGAAACCTTTGAGCTTTTTTATTTTGATAAAGTCAAGCTTTCTAGACCCTTTTCCGGTAAGGCTAATCGATAGAAAATTTCCCTAGCATTAAATATCCACCTAGATACAGGGCATGAAAAGAAAAACCTTGAAAACTCTGCTAAAAACGTTCTGTCATATGGGCTTTGATAAAATGCTCAAACATGCTAACACGTCTATCAATTATTATTTCTTCCGAATATTCAATGGTTAGCCTGGATTAAAAGAAATACCAAAGAGGGTGTTTGGGGTGGGGGGGTGGACTTTCAGCTAAATTTGGTTAAGTTATACCTGATTGTGGAAAATGAGAAAAGTTAATATGAAGGATCTTGATATCCAGGTTTTCTTGCATGTCTAAGAATTTGACTACCCACAAAAGAGAAAGAAATCCAAACGTTAAACCTTTAAAATTTAATGAATTTAAATGCCAGTAAATGATTGATTTTAGTTATGACTTGATGTTTTTGGATATTAATTTCTTTGTTTTGCAGTTGAAGGATTTGACAGTGGTGGAGTTGAAATACTACTTGACAGCACACAACCTTCCTGTTACTGGAAAGAAGGAGGCTTTGGTCAGCAGGATATTAACACACATGGGAAAGTGAGCGACTTGAGGCTAACAGAGAATATCCTTTGTAAATAATCTAAAGCTTTATGGCAAAGTATAGGGCTCTGATAAGGATGATATGACTTTGTGTGAGAGGATTTTGGGTTCAGACAAGACTAGGAAGCTATGTGTGAAATGGAGCATTCCTTTGGTATGTTTACTAACTGAATTATTTTGTAGCAGATCATTTTGTAGTACATAGTATTGCTAGTGTAGCTGCTCTAATTGTTACTTAACTGATACATGGTGTTGGTATTTGTATCTTTCTGTATTTGTTGGTTTTATAGTTGAGTTCATTCCTCTGAAAAAGGTTTTTATATGATTTCTCATAGAACTTTATTCGTACGTACAATTTCATTGAATTCTCAATTGACCAATTTCCCTTTGTTATTAATGGATGTCATTTAACAATTCGTTCACTAATTCTCTCAAATTATCAACAATGTCATATGTGGCATGCCTGGGAATTTCTGACATTTTAGTGGATTCTCAATGATTAATTTATGTAAATGAGTCTGAAATTGTCATGCGGGAGTTGGATATGCAATTCTATTTTTGATAACTGCGTTAAATATCATAGGCAAAATTGTTAATCTTTGTTTATATAGATCAAAAATCTCAATTTATATAAACTCATATGCAAGTCATATGAGCTTTCAAGTCTGTCTTGCATACACAAACAGGAGTATCTCTACCCTTTGCACATCTTCATTGGACGTGTTGGATTGTTCAAACCCCAAGTCATTGGGCAAAATCGGCACATGGGATGCAAAAAGGGGCCTTTTAAGGAGGTGGTAGGGAGGGGTGTTCATTGGTCAGTATGGTCGGTTTTTTAGGTCTTTTAATGCACCACACAACCCTTTCGATTTGGGAAAATGCCAACTGACCACCACAACATGATTGTTGGTAGTCGAATTCTTGTGTTGCCATTTTCATCGGTCAATTGACAGAATCTATCGGTTTTCTCAGCGACAAACACAAATCTAAGATTTTGGAGAGAGAGAGAGCACTTGAAGTGGTTGGTGACATCAGTGGCATGAACAACCCTGGACTAATATCTTGTGTAAGGTGTATTTGCAACAAAGCTCTTATATGTATCTAGGGTCGTGTGTAGGTTTCATATTCAAGTGAAAATAGTGTGTATATGTTGAACTTTCAAGGTTAATGTATTCTTTATGTTTGAGTTTAATCTTTGGAATGGTTGGTTTTCTCCCTATGGGTGTAGGGCCTTTGGTTTATGAGTCATAGTTATGGATTTGTGAGTCACATCAAATTCTGTTTGGGCTCATCAGAAGCAAAAGGTGTGCACTAGGTAAATAGGATGGAGTTCTTTGATAGTGTTTAAGAAAGGAATAGATTTTTTAAAAAAAAAAAAGAAGAAAAGAAAATTTTTAAAATGATGAGTTATATTGTGCATGGTTTTAAAAATCGAATTGGACAAAGAACTTGTTTTCGAAGGGTCTGGTCCGATTTTTAATTTTTTTAAAAGGATAAAAAAACCGGTTGGTTTAATCAGTTGAACCATGGTTTTAAAAACCGGACCGGGGAGAGAACCGGAAAGGGGAGTGGTTCCTGTATCACTGGTCCGACCGGGGTCCGATCGGTGGTCGAACCGGTGACGTCATAAATAATTTTTAAATTATATAAATTAATAAAATATATATAACAAATTTAACTAATAATATTTAGTTAAAAATATATATATAACAAATTTTAAAACTTTTATATGAGTTTTCACATCTTATATTTAGAAGAAAAAAAAGTAACTAAACATATTAAAATTACAAAATAATCATATTTAAATCATAGAAGAACGTTTTATGTTTATTTGATAATATCATAAGTCAAAAATAGTATTTTCTTAGATTTATGGTAAGAACTTTCTTTATTTGACTTATTTGAAGATTTAAAAACTATGTATGAGTTTAAAATTTGAATGCCCTAATTTAAATTTTAAGTCTTCAAATTTTAATATGTTAATTAATTTTGTATTTTGATGTAGTTATAAATAGTATTTGCTATTTGAAGACTAGTTGTTGTTTTTCCAATGTGGGACTAGTTGTCTTGTACTCTTGTGAGAAAACTTATTCATCGTCCCACATTGGAAAAAGAAAAGAGAATGATACACTTTCTCCTCTATAAATACTACACTCTTTCAAGAATTTTAAATATGAGGGTGGGCTATATTAATTTGTGGGCCTACCATTCATTAACTAAATATTGGGTTGCCTTGTGTGAGCCAAACATTTAATGTTAGGTTGCCTTTTGTGTGAGTCAAACATTTAACATTTAATGTTGGGTTACCTTTTGTGTGAACCAAACATTTAATGTTAGGTTAATTTTAATGTAGACTTAACATATTAGTATTATTTTTTAAATAAAATTTTTTTGTATTTAAAAAGTGATCAAACCGGTTGGACCGGTCCGGTTCCCGGTTTTACCGGTTGAACCGGCGGTTTCTGGTTTTGCATCACTTTTTCTTTATTTCCGGTTTTTTAAGGAAACCGGACCGGACTAGGCACCGGTCCCCGGTTGAACCGGTTGAACCGGCCGGTCTGGTCCGGTTTTTAAAACCATGAGTTGAACCACCGATTTATTTTTTGGGTTTCTAGCCATTTTGATAAATTTTGGCTTAAAAGGTTATATTGCCCGGTTTAAGTCTTGGTTTTTGATTGAACCGATTGGATTGATTGGCATGTTCCAATTTTTTAAACTGTGATTTTGTTAAAAGTACAATGAGTACTAGGGGATGAAATACATGACTTTGGAATGAAAAAGGATGGAGGAGATAACACGGAAATCTCAAGGTATTGATGAACACATTATTGACATCGAAAGCCATTGATTTTTTTATTTTTGCTAGGTTCAAATGCCATCAAATTTCAAGATACCCAAAATTTGGTTTTAATGGGAGTGGGAATCTGCATGTGCCCAATAGAATGCTATGAAACCTGTTGAACTTATTAGACAGGCAACCAATTTAGTCTTTCTTATGATCTTTGTCCAACATACCATGAAATTGGTACTTGCCAGTTGCCACATGTGTTAGTTTTAATTCAAAAGTAATAGGATAAAATACATGTGCACAATAGAAACTGTACAAATGATATTTTGCGATTATAACTATAGAAGAAAATGCTCTGGCTTCCGATGTCATATCAATCCGATAAAACCATTGAGGTGAGGAGTTTCCTGGAAAGTGACAAAATAATGTGTATATATATATATATTGTGTGCATCTTTATATCTAATATCTACCCGCAGTGACACAGTTAGAGAGAGTAGAGGGTAAGAATAGAAAAGACAACGTTGAAAACGATATTAATTTTGAAAATTTTAATTAATATACCAAATTAAAAAATAAACAACAACAATCTTAGTCTGAATTTTCGAGTTAGGTTATGTATACTCAACAAATTAATTAATTAGATCGGTCACATGTGTTTTCTACCAATATCTATTCATCCTAACTATATAAAAAAGATAAGGGGATTAAAAACTCTCTTGGACTCTCTCTATGATGTAAGTCTCTATTCTGTGGATATAATGTATTCTTGCTCTCATAGCACGTTCTATCACCGGGTTTCTATATTAGAAATGGCTATTCATGTGGCCATGGTTGGAGTTCTTGGTGAAAGTAGCGTGTACATCCTTGGGTAAAGCTTCTGTTAAAATTGTCTTTATATACTTATTTACAGACGAAATAAGTTTGAAAAATATCAATATTTCAAAACTGTATTAAGTAAAGTTCATATAACATATAATATTTCTTTAATGAAAGAAGAAAACATTGGACACATCCTACTCAAAATCTTTCTCACCAAAGTTATTTTGTTGATTTCTCTGATTGATTTGACGACTACAAGGAGGTTTAACAAATAACCTTCTAAGCTTTTTATTCCGCAGAAAAGTTTCGCATGTTAGTTGATAGCTAACAACAATGCAGAAAAGACTCGCCGATTATAAACTAAATTGTCCTTTTCTCCTACTGATTTGGTCTTGAAATGACCGGGTCAAGGCTTGTAGCTTATATTTATTGGCTGTCCCTTGCTTGAAAAAAAAAAAAAAAAAAAAAAAAAAAAATGGTTGTCCCAATATCTTAGCAAACTATATTGTCCATCACTTGGTTGCCCCAAAAATTATTGAAGGCGTAAAACATCATTTTCGAGCTTATGCCTTTTTAGTGGCCTGCTTTATTATTATTTATCATCTTTTAAACTGATAGGTACTCCAGCACATATATTGCAGGTATCACGTTTTTGTTTCTTTTCCACATTTGTTTTTGGGAGAAAATTCATCCTCCTATTATCCAAAAAGTAAATTTTGCATATGCAGCGTTCCTATAATATATACTTGACAGCAACATACACCTAAAGGTCACATGCATATGTGAGAATGATGTAAATATATCCCTAATAAAATATACTGTCTTTATCTTCATTTTCCTCCTCTAAAAGTAATTACATAATTATGTAATTGATATATACAACAATATCTTTTCGTTCACTTGTATAAATTTTATATACACGTGAGAGGAATGTTGCATAAAATAGTTTTTACCTAATTCTAAAAAAATTAAAAAAAAAGGTCTAACTTTTACAATATAATTCCAAATCTAACCTTGAAAATGGGTATTTTTTTTTTTTTTCATTTAAAAAATAAAATAAATTAGATTACATAGATAAAATTGGAAAATTATTTTGCATGTTTGACAGTTGAATACAAATGATCAAGGAATTCGGCCTATATTAGATGACTGGTCATGGAACTTCAAAACTATCCGTTGTTTACATGTTTCATTCCCTTGCTTTCTCAGTACATATTTTCCGATTTAAAGTAAATGCATGCTAAAGACGTATGATATGAAGTAGTTGAAGTTCATTACACCTTGAATGAAAATGATGGGAATATTCTAAAGAAGCAAGGGAGGTGTACTTAAAATTAAATTTCGTCTTTTACTTTGAGAGTGCAAGGCATTCGGACAAGCAAATAAAGAAGTACCACACACATTACAATCAGTCAGCGATTATTAGATAAACAAATTAATAAAGATCTAAGTCCCCGAATATGACACTTTAACACCTAATTGGAGGAGGAAGCTAGGCTCTTCTTTTTTGAGTGAAACATTCCACCTAACAATAAGATTGAATATTAATTATAATGTAGGGCTTTATTCAGCTTTGCGGTTCGATCACATATTATTGTTAATGACTAAATATTTATGGATAATGATTCTGAAAATGAGAGGATGGACCTTGGTGCGACGGCGAGTGCCTTCCATATCAAAAGCGACAAGTTGTGTATTTGATTTCGGGAATTAGCCTAATAAAAAAAATTGAGTAAAGCTATTTACCAATCACCTGTCTCAGATCCGATAACTTAGGGTGAAAGTTTTGTGCACTACCTTTTTATTTTGACAATGAAAAATCTTTTAAGAGTTTCCTATAATTCTCATTCTTGTCTGATCTCGCTTGTGTTTGTTGGATATTAGTTAACTTGAGCTTGGGTGGGGATTGGTTATTTAGTTTGAATTTGGATATGAACTTTCCAGTGATTTATAATGTAGGATCTAACTATGCTCTCCACGTTTGGAGATTTGGCTGAGTTGATAAGGCTTTTCCCACAAGCATTAAGAGACAATTACAATAAAATCCTATAACTTTTAAATTGGAAAAAGAGAAGAACCATGAAGAAATGAATATGATGAAATTGATTCAACTCATGTATGAGAAGGTTTTTGTTAGTAATTAATTAATCAAAACCCCTACAGGGAACAAAACCAGATTTTTAACTTTGGAGCGCCAAAGCATGAACACAAAAAATTATTAGAATTGAAAATGAAAAGTATACTAAGATTCATTATTAAATATATTATTGAGATTCTCTAAGCTAGCTAGGTCGTCCATTCACCTGGTACCTTGTAGCTTCTTGGCCTTTCCCTAGGTGAGGTGACATTGTCATCTTGTAACCCATCTTAGGGTTTGTTTGGGTGTGAGGAAATAAAAGTTGGAGGATAAAAATATTTATATTTTTCATCATGTGCATGTGTTTGATTGGGAGGGTGCAAAGGTATAGCAAAGTCACGGTTAAGAAGAAGAAATAAAAATAAAAAAAAGGGGGAAAGAAAAAAAGGGGGGCCAACAATGTAAGTTAGGAGGACCAAGAAGTCTAACTCACGTTGGAGAGAAAACTCCCGGACCCCACAGCCCAACCTTTTTCCTTTAGTTTTCTCTCTATTTTTTAGAGAAAACAATTTGTGGACCGGAGAGAAAACTCAGTCAGTTTTCCCTTCTCTTTTCTATCCAACCAAACAGACTAAATAATAGAAAACTCTAGTTTTCTCTTACCCCTATTTTCTCTCCAAACAAATAGACCCTAAAGTAGAAAGTGTTTGCTGCAAATTTTATTAGCCCAAATAACAACACTTGTTTAAGCCCATAATAAAAAATAGTCCATTTACAAATGATAACTTATAATAGTAAAATTATTAATAGCCTTTTTACGGAGTGCTTGGTCGCAACTTTGTGCTCCTCGTCTCGGATCTAGCCTCTCCTTGCTTTCTCCTGGTCTAAGTTGCACTTTGTTCTCATGGCGCCCTTCCTAGCATTTGTATGCTTTTGAGCTGGTGTCATCTTGTTCTAATGAACTAGATTGCTCGGAATCAACTATGGGAAGCTAATATCCGAAGATTCAAAATGGATAGATAGGTCATGAGACTGACCTAGATAAGATATTGACATGTCAAGTCATGAGATCGACTTGAATTAAGTAGGTAAAATTTCAAGCAAACTTAAAGAATGGAGAGAGTAAGCATCCACAAAAGAAGAAACAGCAAGAATATAGAGCAACACAATTAAAAGTGTTGAACGGAGCCAAACTAGTCTGGCTAGAGAATATTAACTCAGTTTTTGTGATACAAAAAAATAAAAATAAAAAATCCCTTGATGACTTAGTAGTCGGAGACTCCTCCGCTGGCTAGCCTCGATAGTTTATTTTTGTTTTCCTGTTTTTATTTTCAAGTGTTCGTGACCTGGATTGATTATGACAATTTATACTTCATCATCAAGAAGAATGATTAATCTCCCGCATTTGCTAAGAACATCATTATTTGAACAGAGTTTGGTTACAAACTAGTTTGTAGCCACCCATTACGTGCCAACTGATCATAAGACTATCTACATGTATTATTTAAACAAGTCACGTAACTAGTTAAATATATCATGTGACTAAAAGTACACATGAATGATCTTATTAGTTGTCACGTAACGAGTTGTAGGAAGCTGATTACAAACTAGTTTGTAGCCAAACTCTGTCCATCATATTTCTAAAAGAAAAGAAAACTAAATTGTGCTCAAATGGTGGCTGCCTTGGTAAGTTTAGACTTATTTCACTTATTGAACTCTTAACCTCTGTCCTTAGAGCATTCGTTAGTTGAACCTATTGTTTATTTCTCTATGGCCCTTACTTCATCTATATTCTTATTAGAGGCAATCAAACATTATCCAGCAGGAAGAAAAAAACATAACATTTAAATAAAAGAATCAATCAAACATAATTAAACATTATGAAAAGCACTTAATTCAAGGGATAGCCGAGTGGTTAGCATTTCTAGTCACAAACATGAAAAGACCCACATAGACTTCAACAAGACTTCAAGACTCAAGAGTCAAGAGGCTCTTAATTAAAAGTTGAAACTTGGCCGAAAGAAATCAAAAAGAAAAAACTTTTGTGAGATAATTTGAATGGTATTGTAATCCATCGGGGGCCACAAGATTCAAATAACCATTAACCAAAGGTCTAAATAACACTTAACCAAAGACCAAAGTCACTCGGACGAATAAGAAAAGAATTTAGGGTAATTATTAGTTTATACCACCACCTAAATGTAGATATTAATGTTCACAAATTTTGAACATGTCTACAAATTATAAATATTGATATCTACAACTTTTAAATAGTGTGAAAAAGTGATGTAAGAGTGGATGGTGTGAGCCAATCAATGTGCTAAATAAAAATCTGATTGATCAACCACCAAGATGAGCCCAAAGGCGTTTAAGGAGTGGTATTTCGCTTTGGATAAATATGGTTTAACATCACACTGTACTAATTAGGTGTGAACAATATCTACAAATTAAATTGTAGATAAATGTCTACAACATTTGAAAAGTGTGAAATGTGGTGTGACATGATCATTGCCTTTTTCCTTTTGATGGTCCCTAGTATGTCTCTATACTAGTTAAAACTTGAAAGCAATCAAAGCTCAATAACGATATTATAAAAAATCATATAAGGTCATGACTCATAACATGCGTGTGGACTATTTCAAGCCGCACCCTCCAATCCAAACTCCACACAGTAGTAAGCCCCATCGATATTTTTTTCTTTTCCACTAGGGCCAAAATTTCTGTTAGCTTCTCTAATCAATCTTTATCAATTGTCCAAAAAAAGAAAAAAACGGATTGAGGGTGAGCAATAAATGGCAGTTCCTAACTGTAACTGATTAATTATAATAATAGCACTTATCTGCTAAGTTGCATAGATACGGGTACAGTATCGTACCCGATACAGATACGGTACGGGATACATCATTTTTTTTAAAAACATATGTGAGGATACAGTGGATATTGGATATCGAGTACGATATGGGTACGAGTATCAAGTACGATACGAGTATGGGTACGTAGGCTAAAATGGAGTATCCGTGCAACCTGACTTATCTGCTGAGTACGTAAGCAATGCCTAAGAAATCAAAAGATGATAATTTATATATATATATATATATATATATATCAATTATTTCATTATAACTTGAAGACGTTAATTAAAGGGTAGTTCCTTGTTCTTTTTTCTTCCTCCTTAATTACTTGCTAAGCAATTCTAGAGAGAGAAGAGTGGAATTGATAGAAAGGAGACAAGAATGGAGAAGTAATAAAGAAGAGAAAGCTTGGTGAGGATAGAGAATGATGAGGAAAGTGGGTGTGGAGAAATGGGAAAGTCAATGATACTAATGTCATTATCTCATTTATATCTAAATTATTTTTTAAACCTTTTTATGTGATTTCTTTACCACAATATTACAGATAAAAAAAGGTTTTAAGAAATTTTGATACTTCGATAGTTAAAAAAAAGGGAGATTTGAATACTAAATAATATATACAATGTTAATTAAATTATAAAGCTCTTATCTAGTTTTTTGGTTAATAGATAATAAAGATGATTGACTTAGCAATTGAGTTGTTATGTCATATTACACGCACTTAGAGCTCATGGCTAGTGGTGTCATATCTCATATTTTACTTGACAGTGCCCACATATAAAATTAAATCAATTTGCAATTCTTTCACTTTTAAGTTATTTATATCTCAACATATAAATTTGTGACCAATGGTTAAAGCTAGCTTGAGTCTATGGTATCGTTTATATTTTAGTTTGAAACTCAAATGAGGGCAAAGGAATATTATTGTGAAAAACTGATCATTAAATTTTCGTTTATATTCTTTCGTTTAAGTAAGAATATAAAGATTTCTTGAAAGTAACTACCATATATTTCTGCAATTTCCCGTTTTAGCAGTTCGGCTCCAATCCATACGAGGCTGGACCTACCACGTAAGGTTTCTTTTATGCTTTTTTTCCTTTTTTTTGATAATAATGTTGCTTTGATACTACGGTGGTGTAAGCTTTAATCAATCACTGTCTGTACATTCGAAAGTTTTAGCTTTATCATTCATCCCCAAAAGAAAAAAACAAAGGCAAAAAAGTTAACCCAAAAGGTGATATAGTTGCCTCATATGAAAATGCCATCTTCCATGATAAAAAGGTTCTTATATATAGTAGCAATAGTTTATGTCTTCTCTCTAACACAAACACACAATAATCACGTACACAATGCCAATAAACAAATGCACAGTTTCACTATCTTTCATCTTAAGCTTCCAAATTTTATTCCTTTTGGGTTTAGCAAAATCTCTCCCAACACCTTTACCATCCCATTTCTCCAATTTCTCTAATGCACACATCTATTCAGCTTGCAGTCGCTTACCCTACAAAGCAGCTTGTGAAACCATGCTATCATCAACACTAAGCTCTCCTCCTCAAACCCCAGTAGAGCTCTTTGACCATTCAGTCAAGTTTATCATAGACCATGCTTACTCGGCTCGATCCCTTGCTTACAACCTTAGCCTTTACTATGGAAAAACTCAAAGCCACTTAGTTGGAGGAATGAATGATTGCCTCGAGTTGCTCGATGACACTCTCGACCAACTCGACAATGTTGCCAACCACAAACAAACACCCTCAACCACTGATGATGTCCAAACTTGGCTCAGTGCTGCTTGTACCAATCAACAAACATGTCTCGAAAGCCTCGAAAACTATAAAGTTAAGGTAGAGAAAGATGAAATGGATTCTACAATCCAAAACTTGAACCATTTCATTAGCAACACATTAACACTCTACGTGTCTACTAAGCCAATAAAACGAAGTGGGCATCGAAGATTGTTGTTGTCAGATGGTTTTCCATCTTGGGTGTCGATGAAAGAGAGGAAGCTTTTGCATGGTTCTGTGGGAGATGAGATAGAAGCGAATGCTGTGGTGGCTAAGGATGGAAGTGGGACGCATAAGAGCATTGGTGAGGCACTTGCACTTGTGGCTTCCTTGGCTGGTGGGGGTGGGGGTAGGACTGTGATTCATGTTGCAGCTGGGACTTATCATGAAAACATTAAGATTCCCACTAAGCAAAAGAATGTTATGTTGGTTGGGGATGGGAAGGGAAAAACGATCATTGTTGGTGATAGGAGCAATGAAGGAGGCTGGACAACTTTCCAGTCTGCCACTGTTGGTAAGAATTCACTCCTTTTGGGTAAATTGCACCGACAACATTTCAGCAAAAAAATGAAAACTCTACCCAAACTATTAACAAAAAATAATTAATTATTGGTACACACTAAGCTAAATGTACACATATATTCACATATGTTCAAAATTTGTAGATAATATATCTATATTTTATTTTAGGGTTTCATAAATAAGTAGAGATTCCATTTAAAAAATGAAATATTTTATTAGGAAAGTCACAATGTGAAATGATACGTCTAAACTTATTTAGAGTAATCATTCAATATAATTCTAAGAGAAATGCTTCCTCCTCTTACTTCATAGTGGGTCTTATTAATTAAATTCGCGTGAGACTCACCATTTATGTGAGAAGAAGGAAGCATTTTCCTCTCACTTAATAGCAGATTCCGTTAATTAAATTTACATGAGACTCACCATTCATGTGAGAAGAGGGGAGCATTACTCTTGAAGTATTGAATAATTTTACAGCTTAGTTATTACATTTATAGAAATCTTAAGGGAGTGTGTCATTTTATCCTTAATTTGGAGGGAATATTATTTCATAAAACCTTAAGAAATGTTGGTATAATTTATCATTTTCATTTTCTATTTAATCTATGATAGTTTGAAGGTAGGTTAAGGCTTCCTAATGTGAATGTAACAACTTTAGAATCACATCAATGCCGTTAAGGCTTCTCTCTCTCTCTCTCTCAAAACCCAGTTCTATAAAATAGTTCAAAGTTTATTATAGTTTTTTTTTTTTTTAAAAAAACATTATTAAAGGACATGTATATTAATTATAAAAGGTGTTTTTTTATTTTTTTATAATTTATGTAGTTATTAAAACAAAAAAATGCGTAGATTAATCATGTTATAGCAAAATATAGAATACTGATTGAGAATTCTATTTCTGTGTCGTCACCAAACAGATGAATAATAATAATTATTTCATTATAATTTCTTCTATTTTTTGTAATACTAACTTTTATTACACGGTAATAATTGTGCCAAACATGCCCTAACTGCTCATCACATCCTTGAAACTCCAACTACTGAAATTAAATTGGGTGAAGGAGCCATGATGCACGTTTGAGCTTAGATGATCTTGTGGACTTAGTAATGTTATCCACTTATCCTCATGTCCTGGTCATGGCTTTTCCTTTTCACAAAAATATATTTTTGTCCCAATATACATTGCTAACGAACTAGATTCCTACATTTAATCAAATTAAGTAATGACTTAATTGAGGTGGTTGGCTAGCTAGGAAGCTCTTGTAGCCACACGTTGGGTTCTAGAAACCATGACCCAGCTCACAATGTTCCCTGGTTCATAAAAATGATGGAAGCAAAAGTAGTAGACATGACATGAGAGGATAAGATTCTTTAAGACACGCCTAACGACATTTTTTACTCTTATAAAGAGAGGGAAACGATATTTCACACGTTCTCTTTTGATATTTTCGTATTATTGGTGTGAGAATAACAAAAAGTAGAATAAAATATAACTTAATTTTTTGTTATTTTTGTACTAATATTATGAAAATATCAAAAAGGGGTGTGAAAATAACACCACCCTAAAAAAAGGTCGTGGTATTTTCACACTTTATTTTGTTATTTCGGTATCATTGATACAGAAATAATAAAAGTTAAAGTGATATTATATTTCAACTATTGTTATTTCTGTACCAATAATGTAGAAATAACAAAATGGAATGTGGAAATAATATTTCCAAAAAATAATAACATTTTTTACTCAATCTAGCGACCATATGTTTGTTAAATGATGTCGGTTTACATAATGTCACGTAATTTAAAATATTAATTGATGTGGTTTTAAATACATCTTTAAAATTATAATATTTAATCTGAAAGGTATGTATTTTGAGTTAAGAATATTCTAATACAATTATGTGGGAGCTCTCTCTAATTGCCTATTGATATACCATGCATATGTCTCTTTCAGCCGCCATGGGTGATGGATTTTTAGCTCGAGACATTACATTTGTGAACAGTGCTGGCCCAGCAAAGCAGCAAGCTGTTGCGCTTCGAGTTGGATCTGATAAGTCAGTAATCTTCCGATGCTCCATCCTCGGCTACCAAGACAGTCTCTACACTCACTCCAAACGCCAATTCTACAGAGAAACCGATATCTATGGCACAGTAGATTTCATATTCGGAAACTCCGCTGTGGTTTTCCAAAACTGTAACATGTACGTGAGAAAACCTTTATCTGGGCAGAAAAATTTCATTACAGCGCAAGGTCGAAGCAGCCCAGATGAAAACACTGGCATTTCTATCCACAATTGTAAGATACAAGCCGCATCGGACCTCGCTGCTGTGAAATCTATGTTTGTTACATATCTTGGAAGACCATGGAAGCAATATTCAAGGACAGTAATCATGCAGTCCTTTGTGGATGACTTAATACACCCATCAGGATGGTCTCCTTGGTCCGGAAGCTTTGCACTTAAAACACTTTATTATGGGGAATACATGAACTCAGGGCCTGGATCCTCCACTTCTGGTAGAGTCAAATGGTCTGGTTATCATGGTTCTCTCACGTCCACTGAAGCTCAAGCTTTCACTGTTGCTGGTTTTATTAGTGGAAATATTTGGTTGCCTCCCACTGGGGTATCTTTTGATTCAGGACTTCTTGGATGAATCATCTCTCCTTATAGGGCTAGAATTGGATGAATAAGGCCCACCTACAAAATCTGAATATGTTGGTTAATTTACATTTGTATTTTGTTTTTCTTTTAATTATAGTGATTAAAGAAAATAGGCATACTTGCACATAAAAACAAGTGCATGTATCTGCCTATGTGCTGCGTATTGTCATATTGTGTAAAGATTTCAGCATCAAGAAAGATCACAATGTGTAACTATATTTCCTTTTTTCTTATAACTTGTGTTATTCCTAAAAAAATAATAACCCAATATTCTCTGTGAAAATTTGGACAATCTTTTCTCATTAATGTAGCAGCCTTTAAATAAATGTTTGTGCTTATTGAACTAATACAAGATAACTTAGAGTTGGGACAAAATAAGATAAATGAAAGCTATTTGAAAAACAAATGTAACTGAATGTTTAAAATACAAATACATCCAATTGTTATAAAGTGATAAGATCAATCTAATTTCTTATGTGCTCTATTAGCTCCCTCCTCCCCCACCCCCAAAAAAGAAAAAAAATTCCTCTGTGGTATTAGAGCTTTGGTTGTCATGGATTGTTGCGGTCCACACCTTCAAACGAATGTCCATAATTTGTGAGTAGCAACTGTCCACACCTGAAAACAAACGTCCACAATTTATAGGCATTAAGAAACAGAATTCTGGAACGATGTCTCTTTTATACGTGTATAATATAGCATGATACGTCCACACCTTCAAACGAATGTGCACAATTGGGGAACTATATATGAGGTTTGGACATCAAACGTCTATACCTTCAAACAAAACGTTCACAATTTGTATACATCAACATCCAAAATTTGGGAGGATATGATGTCCACTATTAATCTATCATATAGCAGGTTGGATATTTGACGTACGTTACACCTTCAAACGAATATCCAATGTGGAAGTTGAATTCACAATTTAGGAAGATGTCCACAACTTTTGAACCATACATGAGGTTTGGACATCAGATGTTCACATTATAAATGAATGTCAAATATTAGTTTATTCATGAATAATAGGAACAATAGTTTGGTGGAATAATATTTTTGGACGGTTGACACTACCCTAGTGTGCATGGTGTGTACTAGGTGGTGTGAAATGGGAGTGTGAGACGGATTGAGATCACAAGCAATTGATTGAAAATTATTACATAGCAATACTTCTTAATAGCCAAAATCAAAAGTTGTAAAGTAACTTTTCATCTCGGTTGTCGGTTCAAATATAATAAAAAAATTTAAAAGGTTAAAAATTTTATTTTTTCATTGAACGGTCGAGATCAAAATTCATTTTCATTGGACGGCCGAGATCTAAAGAATTGCACCATACAATACTTTTTTTGTATTCCATGGGATTTCGGTCCCCTTTAGACACGGGTACCATATCACACAGCCATTCAACAAAAGATTTGTGAACCAAATGCCATCGTTTTACAAAAAGATACCAAGAGTCGGCCTTGATCAACATCAGCTCAATTAACCCAATCAAATTCTTGTTATTGATGGCGAACATCACCACCAGAGGCCTCCCCCTCCCTATTGAGCCCACTAAGTGAGAGGATTTCTTTTCTAGCACATGCTTGAGGTCCATAGAGCTTCATTCATTGAACTATGTGGATTGATAATCATTTGTATGCACATACACTTATGTTAATGCATTTATTTTTTCACCATTAAAGATTTGGGTTTGTTTTGGTATATTTACAATGCGAATGAATATCCTCTATCCTACTTTTTGTGTTTCATTTTATACTTCACCCATTTTAAATCTTAGTTATTTTATAAGAAAAAAAAAAAACACATTGAGTTATAATTGGTGGAATATAAAGTAGAATATAAAAAGTGGGATAGAAGATTTGTATTCTTACATTGCCACTGGTTAGGGTTGTTGATTGTTGTAGTTTTTGGATTTATTTTTTTTAGCGTTGTATATTGAATCGAACTCGATAAATATTGTCATGGTACGAATTAAGAAGAAGAGAATGAAGGATTGGTAGAAGGTGGTGTTGGAGGGGCACAGGAGGAGGGCTATACTAATTAATATCACAAATGTAGATCATCCAAAGCACATTAGCATGGCGTCCTTCTCCTGACAACTTTTGACTTATCACATTGGACTTGACGCCTAGTTTTGAAAGTATCTGTAGGGCGTTAAGGGCGCCTTTGTCAAAGTAATCCTTTTTAGAAATCGAATGGATTAATTTGATCTTATACATACACGAGGAAGGTAATAAAACAAAAGGAAAGAAGACAAGTTCTTCTTTCTAAGAACTCATCTCAGCAAACGACGTAGTTTTGATGGTCACATGTGTTTCTTGAATGACAACTAGGCACTAGCAAAGCAATATTAATAAGGAATGTACGTAGAAGAAGAACCAAGCTGAATACAATCTGACAGTTGAGAAACCAAATTGACAGAGATTACAATATTTTAAACCTTTTTTTATTTAGATTTAGATATGGAATCAAATTTTGGTGCACCTCATTCTCAATAAAAGTCCTTGAGAGACCACCATTGCAAGACAAATATATAGCTTCTAACTGAATCATTCTGTTTAATCTAGCCTTTACTTGAGTTGAAAGGCTAAACTCTAATTGATTAATCAAGGTTGTGATGTTTGTTTCTTGACAAAGCCAGATGGGTAATCTGACAAAAGGGAAATCAAAGCCTTAGACGTGGAAACTATCAATTAAATGTAGTATAAGCATTGAGCAAAATGATTACTTTTAGTAGTTTAGAGGTCTAGTTTGGAAAGCTTCATGTCATATGTGCACCTATAGGAAATTAAGGGACCACTCTCTCTTTATCTTTCTGTTTGTGCATAGTTATCTCACTCTTTATGTCTCTTCCCTTTGTGCGACGCTTCAAGCAAATTTATAATTAGTACAAGCTTTAATTTGATTTTATCGGATCAAGTGAACCTCTCTTTCTTTCTTTTTTTTGATAAGAAGTGAACCTCTCTTAATAAAAGCAAAATGACAAAATAATGGAAGAGCGAGTGGACAGACCAAGGGACTAGGGGTCCAGTGCAACAAAAAATATGAACCTAAACAACAACAAAAAGTTGACCAGAGGCCCAATTTTTTAGCACTTAAAAAACAAGCAAAAAAAAAAAAAAAAAAAAAATTTATTAGATCGTTTTATTGATTTTTTACAAAAATCCCTAAATTCATCTGATACTAGTCAAAGAGAGAGAGAGAAAGAGAGAGAAAATCACCCCCTTGGCTCCTTCGCTCTCGACTCCACACATCACACACATCAATAACGTCACCTTGTATGCGACATACCATTGCCGGCACCCACCCACAATTCCACTCAATGTTGTCGAGGCCGATCAGCAAACTGCTCATTTAGCTACTCAATATCATGCCGATGATCATGCCAATCTGCCATATGGTATTTGTTTCTTGTCTCTCTTACTCTAATTAACTCTCTTTCATCTCTCTCACTCTAAATTATATCTAACTTTACTAATAAGTAAAATTGAGCTTTTTATTTATTTATTTATTTATTTCTCTCAATCGTAATAAAGTTTATGAGTACTTGATTAGTAGTTTAAACTTTTCATATCAAAACTGACAGTGCACTATGTTAGTGAGACTTAGTGCCATGCTTAGCAATTAGATTATTAATTAGTTTAAAATTGCCACATGCTTACACTGCTCAATCAATGCACATAGACACAATTAGTTAATGTCATGATGAGAAATTATAAATTTATAGTTAGTAAATTGTCTATGGGTGGATTGGAATTATTATTTTTTAACATAGACTTGGTTTATTTTGTTAGGGATACTGAGGGTGAGTTTAATTTATGAGATTACAGACCATAAAGGCCTAAAAAGGCATGTCTCAAAAGAGTATTCTATAATTTATTTTTCATAAGCTTATTATAACACCGCACGTCATCAACTTAAGCCCGTGAATGGCAGTTAATGCATAAACCGCCGCAGCAAAAGAGGACGAAGTAACGTCCAATTGCGGCCACTAATGCCGGGACTAGACCCGTGAATGCTAGTCATTGACTCATTGGTATCTTTGACTTTAATTTAATCCTTTCTCAACTTTATCACTTTTTTATTTTATTTTTTATTTATTTTTAAGTGGAGAAATGAGTGCGTGATGTCCGCTCTATGTTTGCGTGGAAATTGGAAAATAATACAAAAGAAAAGATTTTAACTTTTTGACAGTTTTGTCTATTTCTTTTTAATGTTTTCATGTAAATTTTTAAAAGTTCACATATTTTAATTTAGTTTTTAAAAGTTATAAATAGCATTAGACTTTGTTATGTAAAATAAATTAAAACTCATTATCTTTTTGGATAAAGCAACTTAACATGAAATAAATTCTTATTAATTAAATATATATTTTCTACATGTGAGTTAGACACTAGTTTATTATTCTAACGAGAGTAAAGTAAAGTTCGGTGGAGTCTCTAACTTTTGATTTGTAAAAACAGGTCTTATTAAATAGTTCAAACAAAAATAATATAATTTAATATATAAAATGAGTACCGAAAGTATTAAAACTTTTACAAAAAAACTTACTAAATTGAAGTGACATTTTAGATGGATGGTATGATATCATTCACTTAGATTGACATGTAAAAAATCTTCTTTTAGTTCTAATATTTTGGAGGTTTTTTTTTTTTTTTTTTTTTTCATTTAAATCCCAATTTTTTTTATTATATTATATTTCAAATTGACTAATCAAGTTAAATGCATGATGTGGACTTCAACTAATGTTGTGGGACCATGCATCACGTGTTAAGCACATGACTAACCTTTATATGGAAATTAACAACAATTTGAACCATAGGGGAGACACTATAGCAATTCTCTTAAATTATCAAATCAAAAGTTTGGAAGATATTATAAATCGCGTGAAAGATTATGATGGAAAAGTGTAGTTTTTCTAATAATTTCCACATTAATTTACTTGTTTATTCTTTGTTATGTCTTTTTTTCTTAAATAAGATGTGAAAATGCTTTAATTTAATTTTTTTACAAAAAAAGAAAAAGAAAAACCAATTTTAATTTTTACAAAATTATTCTATTTATTAGATATATTTTCAATAAACATGCTGTTCATTATAAGATGATACTTTATTTATATTTTTCATATTGTTAATTTGTTTATATATACATTTTTTTTTTCCTTTTTTGTAATATAAAATGTGAAAACTCAGTTGAAAATGATTTTAATATATGTTTAGTTATGAACTTATGATACTGTATTATAATAGCATTTTTATTTATTTATTTCTTGAGTCAAACTACTTATTGGACCTCAGGTGTATAACAAAATTGAAACCCACTTCCATTTTCGATTTTTCTATGTGTTCCAATTTCTAAAACTATATATCGTAACTTCCAACAAAAAGAAAAAACAAAAAGGAAAGGGAGGGCTTCCCTCTTCCCAAGAGAGACAGGAGTAGCCATGAAATTGAAAACTCTGGCCTGGAAAGACACTTAAAAAATAGGTCGGCACAACATCCAACAATTAAAATGACTTGTCTTTTTATTTTTTTGATTATATTTTTAGTTATTAAATTGACTTGTCTTAGTCACAGGCATGAGTGGAACATCCAACACTGGTGTTGAATTGTCTCGAAGAATTAGCCGCCTTTCTTAAAGATGATAAAGGAGTAAAAGCAAATCTCACCCGTGACTCTCATGCATACCTTTCAGTTTTTTCATTCGTTGATGCCTGACGAGGTACTATTTCATTTGCTTTATAATCGATTATGTGTGCTTTCTTTTCTTTCAATCAAAGACCCTTAGAATTCGGTTAGACTTAGAGAAATGTTGAGTCTTATTGTAAGAACCATGTTACTGCCACACAATATTTCATACGAAAATTTGTATTCCACACTCACATACATGTCACTTGGGCTCCACCACAAGTCCACACCAAAAAAAAAAAAAAAAAACAACAAACACAAACAAAACGACCATTGTATGATTTTTCCAATGAAAAAAATCGGTGACTTTAACTTTTTTCTTATGTGACACGACACGAGAGTGACATGTGAGTATTTTTAAACATATCTCGTTCTATTCAATGTATTGGAGTATTGGATACAAGCCAAACTCAATTATTGAATTTTTAATTTTAGTTAAGTTACACTTTATTGAATCCAAAAACATTTTTAATATTGGCTTATTATTTTTTTTGGAAAAATTACATAAAAAGACCTCGAGTTTACACTATGCTTCATATTAGGTCACAAGTTTTTAGTTATATCAATTAAAGTCCCAAAATTATGAAATCATTTCAATTTGAAGTTAACTTCCAGTTATCTTTGCTATTTTGTGTTTCAGTTAGGGTTTGTTCATAAATCAATTTGATAATAATTTAACAAAGAAGGTAGAGGGAGAAAACTCAATTGAGAGAGAGAGAGAGTGAAAATATATCTTCTATATGCCAGAAAATTGGACCTAGTTACCTAGATAATATGCAAAGGTTTTATCAACAGATTCCAGTTTTTCTATACTTCATTATTGTCCAAAAAAAAAAAAGATGAATAAAGGTTTTAAATTAAAAACAGTTTCATAATTCTAGACTTTAATTGACAAAATTAAAAATATGGGATCTAATCTAAAGCATGGTATAAATTTTGTGTATTTTTATGTAATTTTACACTATTTTTTTTTAGTAAATGGAGTTATTCAAAAAATTTCATGTAAACCTACATTTATAACATTTTAGTTGCGTTTGGGTGAAATATTTTTAAAAATTTTGAAAACAATGAGATTTAAATTGACAAGAATGAAATTCCAATCAATTTTAAATTTCATTTTCTGAGGAGTAACATTTTGAAAGAATTAGAACACGTTTGGTACACTGTAATGGTTATTACACTATAATAAAAATCAATATTACAAGGAATAAAAGAAACTATAATATAATAATTATTACTATTCATCGATTTGGTGACAACACGTAAAAGAACCTTTAATTTGTATTCTATATTTTACTACAATATGATTAATATACGAATATTGCTTATTATATGAGTATTAATAATTATATATATATATATATATATATAGAGAGAGAGAGAGAGAGAGAGAGAGAGATTTAAAAAAAGTGATAGTCAACTATAATTTCTGGATTTTATTTATTTATTTATTGAGTTATTACTACTATTTTGATAAGTAATGACTATTCCTCATTTTAAAGAATAGTCATTCCTAAAGAATAGCTATTCCCTGTAATGAAAATGTAACCAAACAACCGAATAGTTATTTCTTAAGAATAACTATTACATTACAGGATATATTATAGTATGCCAAACGTATTTTAATATTAGTTACAAACTTACCGTTATTGTTGTGGTTGTAATTTGGTGACGATGGTGTGGTATAGTTGTGTACTGGTGTCGGTAGTGGTGGCAACAACATTGATAACAATGAATAACAACAATAGTGGTTGTATTCGTATGGTGATGATGGCTATGGAGCTATTGTTGGGGTTGTACAATAACCATCCTCTTCAATTGAGGAAAATTGGGCAAAAAACTCCTAATTAAAAAATATTTATTTTATGGTTTATGATTTATTATTTTTTTAAGGAACACTAGAGAGTGAAAAATGGTCATATCCATCGAATGAATCCTTTTTAGTTGACCTAAAAATAGAGGGAATCTTCATCAAAGAGATGTGTCGAGATATAGAGGTGAATAGAAATATTGAAACAAAGTCATACTCATTTCTTATGGTAGCTCAAGTTGTTCACTTAAGCTTTTTGCTTTGATTATATTTTTGTCTTTCAATCTAGAGCTTTTTTTCTTCTCCTTACAATAAGTGGAAGAGGGAGAATTCAAATGAAAATTCTCATCTAATGAAGAACAAGACAACAAGACAGTATTATTGTACTACAAAACTCCTAGCTTAATTAATATGGAGACTAACATTGTACTAATATGAAACGGGTATAATTGTCTTTAGCCCAAAAGAGAGATGATTAGCAGCCCAATGAAGATTCTTTAGACCTAACACAAGCACAAAGTATTATTTGACAAGGAAGTAATCGAAGATTATAAAAGAGAAAAAAAAGGTTCCCATCAGACAAGTGGGTAACTGAACCATGTGCGATCATGTGGTGGTTGGGCCTAGGTGGGTCCATTAATCCACTTCTCCAACCCTATTCCTTGAAAATGAAATTACAAAAAATTCGGTTTGTGCATGATCTTAGAGCGAGTGTTAAGCACGCGATTCACCCTTTGGCTTAAAATCATGGGACCGCTTTCCCTTTCTCCTTTTCTTGGTGGGTTACATTCTTTCACAACATAAAGCAATCTGTCATCTGTGCAATATTATTATCATATTAATATTTCATAGCTTTTGTCACACATAGCGTGATTCCCACGCTCTCTAAGGCATATACACAAATGGCAAGTCTTTATGATAAAGATAACAAAAATTGCATTATTATAAATCAATAAATAAAACCATTGTTCCAAAGTCTAAATTCTCTCTGGCCTTCCAATTTCAATCCCTCTCCTTCCTCAGCAGTATCTCTAATTCTCAACCAAATATCCAACTCTCTTTCACTCTTTTAAGCCTTGGGGACCTTGTTGAATCTTGTGTCAGAACCAGAGTTTTTTTTGCCTTTTGTCCTTGCTAACAAGAGAGCAAATTCTGGACCCCTTTGTGTCAGAAGCAAATCCCAACTTCCAATCTTTAATGCTCATGTGTTTCTCTCTCTCTTTCATACCAAAAGTTTATTTGTGTCAGAGTTAGTTATACTAAGATTAAGTTCCAACTTCCCAAGCCACCACAAGTTCCAATTTTAGACACAATATTTTTCATCAAAAAATTCACATTCTCTTTCAACACATCCCAACCTGAACCCACCACATCATTAAGGCAAGGTATTCGGTGAAAAATTCGGTGCCCACAGACTGATTATCTCTTTTAGCCTTTGCTTTGCTTGCACTCACCATGACTCCAAAGGGTGTAACTCTAAACACCAATTCACGAAGAATCAAGTTTGCGCGTAGATTCATCCGTACCCTCTCGAAGATGAAAAAGACTGCACCTTCTTCATCATCCATTGATGAAGTTCGTAAACGCAGTCAGAGAATAAAGATCGCAGCCTATTCATCCATGGCTCATGCAGTTGGGTCCAAGAAGGCTTGGAGTCGAGCCATTCTTTTCAAGCTTCGAAACCGGGCAAGGCACCAGGGTATGATGATGAGAAGAAGATCCATTGGCTTTAAGAAGAAAAGGGCCATCAAGAATGATCCACCAGGAGAGCAAAACCAAACCAAGAAGCTCAGGCAGCTTGTTCCAGGTGGAAAAGCCATGGATATGTGCAGCTTGTTGGAGGAGACAGCCCACTATATAAGATGCCTTTCAACTCAGGTTAAGGTCATGCAGACTATAGCCGATCACTTTTCTAACTGAGCATGAAAAAAAGTTTTTTACAATATAGAAAATATTTAAAAAAAAAAAAAAAAAAAAAAATTGGAAAAGGGTTAAGGGTTAAGGATATAGTTTATATAATTGGGTTGACACGCACATATATATACACAATTATTCATATTTAAAGACAATCATATAAGTCAGAGACTCAAACACTTCCACGAGGAGTGGTATTTTCTTGATTGTACATAGATAATATCCGACTGGTAATGCAGAATTATAGCCCTTTATATTATTTATTATATCTCTTTGTGTGTACGAGATTTTGTCTGTCTGTGTTTGTTTCTAAAGTTTTATTTATTTATTTTTGGGCTGAATAGATGATGTGTGTCTGCTGTTTATGATGTGTGAATTAGTGCTCATACTGTTAAAGTAGTTTTTCAGGTGGAAATATTGATGGTGTGAAATGCATGCCCCTGTTCAAACACATGTTGAGTTTCACCAAGTTTGGGTGATGTTTATGGTGGTGATACAAGAAGGAACATGAGTCCTGTTACTTCTTCCAAAGCCAATCGCTTCATCCCTAGGGTTATCATTCGTTCTGACGAGACTTTCACCTAGTTCTTTAGTTCATCAGATAGGATATAGACTAGACCTACGAAACCGACAAAGTAATTATTTTAAAACACATGTTATGTCTGTGTTGTGTCTAATACGGCAGTGCACAGGAAGCAAGCCAAAACCTATTCATTCAAGCCCTTCAAATTAACTGAATTATCCTTTTCTCTTTCCCTGACATTTCCACTCGTCTTTTTAACTTGGTTCCTTTGGTATATATGGTAGATCGATAACTCAAGCACCTCATGGGGCTTGTGATGATGTGATCTAAACTCTAAACTCAAACCCTATTTTTATGTTAAGTTAAAGTACCATTTTACCAAAAGGTGATTGGTTATTTCCCATATACATATGAAACTGAGTTGTTAGATTGTTTTAGTTATCAACTAACTTCTTCCTTAATATGTCTGACCTCTTAAGGACAGAGTAGCCATGACCCCAGTAACATGGAATATAATTCCCTTTCACGTCTAAACTATTTTAGAGAAACAAATATTTTAGACAAAAAGAGTAGCAGAAACCAAGGAAACTATTCCCTCTATTTGTCTACTTTTGAGACTGTCAAGGAATGTTTGCTTTGGAGTTTGGACAAGAATAAGAATAGCTGGTTGCACATGGTAGGTCCACCGTTCCTCTAATATTGTTGACAGGAGAGTCACTAATAATTTTTTATTTTTTGTTTTTTGTTTTGTTTTTGCTAACAACTACCTAGTAAATTAGGGCTTGTTTGGTACATATTTTTATAAAATTATTTTTATGTTTGTAAAACAGAATTCTTAAGTCCCACAAAAAAAATTTATGTTTGGTACATTGGTTTTAATTTTGTTCTTGAAAATAATTTATTTTTTTTTTTTTTTTTTTTTTTTTCGTGGGTCCCATGCCCTTTTTCAAAACAGCCATAAGTTGTTTTCATTATTTGTTTTTTTATCTCATTTTAGTTTTTACACATAAAATAAATATAATAATAATAGGATAATAATAAAAGGATAATACATAACTGTATTGAATTTAAATATTCTTAGAAAAGATAACATTGTTTGTGTTTCATTGGTTAATGCAACCATGTGTTTGAATTCAATTATTGAACCTAATGTACCTAACCTAAGGAACTGTACCTAAGTTTTACCCATAATAAAAATTAAAATAAAAACAAGACTGAAAACATGTGAGAAAATAGGGTGCCAAACAAAATTAAAAAAAAAAAAAAAAATTCAAACAAGTTTCAAATTTCAATTTGAAAAGTTAAAAATAATCAGGAAATGAAAATAAAAATAAAAACATATATCAAATAAGCCCTTATCATTTGCCATGCATCATTAGGTGGACTGGATATATTTCCGGTATCCAATTTTAGTTTGGAGAAATAGCTTATTATACTATTATTAATTTCTTTCTTTTTTTTGCTGAGTTATTATACTATTACATATACTTACACTAAAAAAAAAAAAATCTTATTCTTATTATTATGGTCACAGTCGTTTTAACGTATTGAAAATTTTATTGCTACAATAGCTGGTTATATCAAGTTGTCAAGTGAGCTGGAACCAAATTAGAAAATTTTGCTGGATTTTAGTAGTAGCTGTATAGTTGATAACAATAGTATGGAGTCCAAACAAACTCAGTTGATGTGATATTTTCATTAATGCTATGTTTGGATGAAGGAGAATGAGAGGAGTAGAGGGAAGAGGATGAAGGAAGTTTAATGAATCTTGTTTGGAAGTTTTTTTTTTTTCTAAGTGGGAGGGGGAAAGATTAAAAGGGATTATGAGAGGTGAGATACTTCTTCAAACCACTCATTTTTAATTCCTCCAAATTGAGGGAGTTTAGAGGGGGAGTGGATGAGAGTTGTTCAACTTATATTAAAAAAAATGTTAGTTATGCCCTTATTATGTCAATTTATATCTATTTCTTTAAAAATTAGAAAATGAGAGTTATAGTTGTCAATTCATATGAACAATCCCTTCTCCTCTCCTTTCCAACTCAATTTTTAAAACATCCAAACAAAAGGAATAGAAACAAGGGAAAGGATAACCATTCTCCTCCTCTCTCCCCTAAACTTCAAAACATAACATCAGGGTATAATTAGGAGGGAGAGGAAAAAAGAGATGAGAGAAAAATGTTAATAAAATGTATTAAAAATACATAACATCAACAACAACGAGTAAACCTTAGTCTCAAATCCTACACACACACACACCCACACAAAATCCAAAATCAATGTATTCTTTTCCTCCAATTTATTATATATGAAATCATAGTCTTAGGTTCCTTCTTAATGTACTATCCTTTTCTATTACTTCTACTAACACTATTTTAGGTCTTACTTTACATTTTTTCCGTTATTTCGACTTGAATCAACTCACTTTTTTTCATTGGTGTATATGGGAGGAATTACCTGTGAAATTTTGTTTTGAGCTTTGCCTACCGCCCTGCCCCCTCCAAAAATTAAAAAAAAAAAAAATTGAGCTCCTTCCTCTTTAAAGAATTATTTTTTATTTTATTTTATTTTTTCATTTTTTAAATTCTAATATTCAAGAGGTGGAAGCAAAAGTTATCTCTTAAATGAAAATAAAGTTATAAGTATATTATAGAGATGATACAAATGTCTAAATATTTTCATTCATATTTGATTTAGTTGAAAAATTAGTCCTTTAAATTTCTCAGTTTTATATGACAATTTCTTATTGAGAAAATTAGGCCTTTTTCTTATTGATATTTATACGGATCTTAATTTATGGAAAAATTATATTTAATTAATGTTGAGAAGTTACCTCTATATATATATATATATATATATATAATCAAAAGAGAAATTGAATCAATAATCTTCATATGGTATTAGTCTACTTATTTTTCAAATTGTATGATATTTTTCAATATATATATAGGACAGAGTTTGGCTATAAACCGGTCTACAGCCTGAACATATGTCATCATTTTAAAGTGGACACCTGTCTTTAATCATGTGCATTGCACATGTCCCTTAACAAAAGGGAATTAATATTAACCCCATTACTCTCTCTCCTCCTCCAACTATCTCTCTTTGTCCTTCGTTCTCCCTTTCTCTTCCGTTCTTGGTCCAATTGAGCTTCACCTCTTCCCCAATCTATCTCTAACTCGGTCCTCCATGGCTGATTTCCTCAAGCTCGACCTTTTTCTCTCTTAATCTCGTTCTCTCTCCTTAAACTATCTCTCTCTCTCTCTCTTAGACACCGAGACCCATGAGGGTCTCCATGGCTGGAGCTTCGCAACTCCTCCCAGCCACTCACCACCTCCATGACCGAGCCTCCATGGCTGGCTTAAGCTCTCTCTCTCAAGCCTAATCTCAAACCCGAACCCCAAAAATGGCTCAGTGCCTCTTGGTCGTTGATCCGTGAGATGACCATTGGGGTATGTGAGGTTTGTAGATCTGTGATTTTGTAGATGGATTTTAGTGAAAGAGGGTGGTAGATCCATGAGTTGGAGGTTGTGGGTTTGTTTTTGTTTTTGTTGTGTGGGTTGTGTACCGGAAGGTGGTCAGTGGCGTTACCGTGGGTTCGATGGGTTGTTGGGATTGCGTGGGTTTTGCCGTGTGTTTCTAGGTGGAGCTCAGCCTCAATTTTTGTCTTTGATGAAGTTGTTGGTGGTTGGGGTGAAGATGGTGGGGCTTTGGTTATAAAAGACCAAAGGAGAAAGAGCTGGGTGGGGGCTCTGGTAAGTAGAAAACCAAACCAGAGGAGAGAGAAAACAAAGGAGAGAGAGACTCTGATGGAAGAGAGAGAAAATGAAGGGTGGAGTTAATGTGGGGTTAAGGGTGTTAAGTGAGGTTAAGTTGGTCATATACATGGCACATGACTAGGACATGTGTCTATCTTAAAATTGTGACACCTATCTAAACTGTAGAAGGGTTATAGACCGGTTTGTAGCCAAACTCTCTCCATATATATATGTTGATATTAAAATCTGGCCCCTAAGAAAAAATTATTGTTTCCTCCCCTACTAGTGCATTAATTGCTCTTTTCTATATGTGACCAATTCATCTCAAGCCACTCTTTCTCATATTTTCATCAATATATGCTACTCCTATCTTTAAGTGAATTTCATCATTTTGAATCCTATCTTTCTTTGTTCAACTTCTATTTAATGTTATTTTAGGTATTCCTTTACCTTTTTTTCGTTCTCTCGACTTAAATAAAATCATTCTTCTTCACTAGTACATTAATCATTCTTTTCTACATACATTAACAAATCATCTTAAACGACTTTTCCTCATTTTTCATCAATAGAGGCATCTCCTATCTTTAAGTGAATTTCATCATTTTGAATCCTACCTTATTTTGTATTTCGACTTATTTATCTTAACATTCTCATTTCAGTTACACTCATTTTATTTTTTACAGCCCAATATTTAATACCATAGAGCATAGCTAGTCTTATAGCAATCATATATAAAAAAATTCTCTTTAATTTAATAAGTACCGTACAATCACAAAATACTCTAATATATTTGTCTACTTCATCCACCTCGCTTTTATCCTGCATTTCACATCCTCTTCAATCCTTCTATCATTATAATGAATCATTGATCCAAAATATTAAAAATGGTCACTCTTTAGTATTTATTGACCCTCAAATCTTATTCTAAAGCAATAAAATCATTGTGATTCAACATCTCTATATATATATATATATCATTCTAAATTTTTTATGCTAGAGATATTTGTGAGCATGGACAATTAATCATGATGATTTTTGTGAAAAACTTAAGCAATCTTTCTTATTAATGTAGTCCGCTTTAAATAAAAATATGTACTTATTTGAACTAATACAAGATAAGCTAAAATTGAAATAAGATATGTGATATTTGAATAACAAATACCACCAAATGTTTACAATATAAATACATCAAATTATTACAAAGTAATAAGATCAAATTGACTTGTTACGTGATTTATTAAGATGAGCTTCAAACGCTTGGCTTGTTTGTCATCCTAAGCTTCTTATAGAAACTTCTGTTTTTCCTTCCTAGGCAAGTACTTGTAGGCAATGGACTCGAAATCTTCAATGAAAGTTTTTTAGGCACCGTTTCCTAGTTAGACTTAATTTAAACTGTTTCTTGATATGACAGTAGTACGTACTCAATTTGTGCATGCATTACATGTTGAGAGGACTTATTGATATTTTTTTTTGTTCCACTTTGTTATGCGTGTGCATTACTAGGTTTTCAAGTATTTTGTTTATTTCTAAACCCCATCTTCACCAACACTAACACACACAGTCGCACAAGGATATATAGAAAAGAAAGAAAGACAAAGAAATGCAATGTGTTGGTTTAAGTATCATTCAAAATTATATATTTCATTATTTTACATATTTTTACCTTCGAAATCGATGTTATGTTATATTCTTTGATTGTCCTTGTAGAATTGAAATATACTACCTTTTTTTTTTCTGAATAAAAATTGAAATATAATACTTGAATTCAAGAAAAGAAGCCCTTAGAATAGATCACTATTATTCACTGATCCACAGGGCTTAATGCAAATCGATCACGGGTCTTGTAAATCTAAAACCAACAAATTTTCATCTCGTCCCTAAGCCTTACTATCCTATCTATTCTTCACTGTGGATGTCCTGACAAATCCCCATACAAGCCACCATATGCATCCTTCTTCGATTAGAATAGTTGTCCTTCATATGGGCATAGATTGATAGATATTACCCTAGTTTCATCTTCAATATTTAGCAAACTTTTCCAATACTAATCTACAAATCTACCATGCCTTGGCAACGTCGAGGTTTGACTGTACATGAACCTGCACACAAATCACCTTTCTCCACTTGGCATTTGGCTTTCCTTCTCATCACATGTCTTTACCTTGGCCAACTATATATCTCATGCCACTTATTTGATTGATATTCTTTATCGGATTTCCTTCTAGTCATCTATCTCTATCATCTTGGCTAAGTTTCTCGGACCATGTGTCTGATTTTTAGCCTCTATCAAATTTCATTTTGGTCACATGCGCACACTTCCCTACTACCTATGCCTAAGTTTGTCGGACCACAACTTTAATTAGTAGCCTCTTCCGTCTAACACATCACTTTTTTTTGGTCATGCGTCTCTCTCATCTCTAACTAAAAAGTTTCTAGAACCACACATCTGATCAGTAGCCTCTCCAATATGATTTTCACTGTCCATAGCAATGTCAAACTTCAATCACCATTCGTTCACATGATATCCAACCTTTTTTTAGTCTATCATTTGTGCTTTATCCAATCTGTGCTCTACCCGATTATATTTTAATTTCTTTTCAAAGTCAGTTGTATAGTTGTATTTAGACTTCCACCTTAGTTTGAGAAGAAACGTTAAAGTTATAAGCAATAAGCCTCAAGTCCATTGTATTATCCTAATCTAAATTGTACTAGGAATCCTAATCATAGTTATACTTATTGTCCTAACTTTACTACTTTAACCTTTAGGTTAGTTTA
This sequence comes from Fagus sylvatica, assembly GCA_907173295.1. NCBI lineage: Eukaryota > Viridiplantae > Streptophyta > Magnoliopsida > Fagales > Fagaceae > Fagus > Fagus sylvatica. The sequence goes on along the minus strand of OU015765.1, from coordinate 27,413,417 downwards.
GGATAGCCTATTTTATGAGGTACAGGTCTATGAGTTAATTAACTTTGAAAAAAAAGAAGGTAGACCTATATTTTTGTTTTCTTAAAATTTGGTTCATCTCAAATTAAGCAATTAGCCAACCCTTTAAGCGCTCCTAACCCAACTCATCTGTCCAGCAAAATAACTTTCAGTCCACCAAAAATAATTTTCTGACTCCGTGTATATATATAGTATACATATACTTTAGTGGCTTTATTATAATACATATAACTCAATAATAAAGATAGAGGCATTAGGGCTTTCTGTTATTGACTTGTATTGCTAAAGTTGATCAATATTAGTTCCTTATTGTGTGCTCTCTCTTATCTTATCTTTAGATTCTTTACTTCTTACTAATATTTTCTTATTTTATGATCATGGTATAAAAGCTATGTCTTGCCTTTTTGAAAGCTCTAGATCAACTACTTCATGATTTTGAGATTATTTTTTTTCTCATGCCATCTCTATCACTATATATCCAACAACTTCAGAAGTAGTTATGCATGGGTTGGACGGGTCAAGGTAAACTTTTAGACCAAACCACTGCTGACCCACCAACCTCCACAACCGGTGGGTCGGTTGAAAATCTTGGCACTTTCAAATCGGTGGAGTGGACAATTTGGCAAATTGGGGCCCTATGTACAAGATACAATTGCTTTCATGGGCCTTTGGCATTTGACCATAAAATAGAGCTTTTTAATGGACTTTTATAACGGACCATTTTTTCAAATAATTCATTGCCTTCTCTCAAATGAAAAAGGAAAAGAATAACAGAAGAACAATATGACATGCCACATATTACATTACATTATCTGTTTCCCATAATCCAACATTGAAAAATTAAAATTACAAGTCCTTTGAATACATGCATGGCTGTAATTCTAACATTACAACCCAACATAAGAAATAAACTTTACAAAGCTTTAGTCCCCAACAGTTACAGCCGAATCAAAACCTTTACAATTCATACCTCAAAATATGTATTAAAAATCAAATCCAATGAAGACCAATAAAAGTTCAACCAACTAAGAAAAAATGAAACCACAAAAAGATTTAACTTCATCAATAATTTTATCTCTGGATCAATACTTAAAGAAAGAACTTCATTATCCTAAATGGTATATGCAAATAGCAAACACATTTGCAAAAGTTCGGCATGGCATATATATGTAATAATGAAGAGCATATTTGTCCTGTACACTGCATGGTATATGCTGTAAGATTTTGATAAATTACCCATACTAGATACTAGAACACATACAATTTATAAATCTATAAGAGTTTAATCAGATACCTCTAGACACCATAAATAAACCTGAATAAATTATTGGTAGCAATGAAACCATAAACAAACCTGAATAAATTATTGGTAGCAACGAAATTGCATGCATACACTCGACGTACGGCCCAGGTAGATCTTCATCTCCATGCTCATTCTTTCAAGACAACTCTCAGTGGGGCAAGCCACCCTAATCTCTAGAATAAGATTTAGAATTTTGTCTAACATTAGGAGTAGAGAGAGAACCTAGCCTTATATAAAATGGCAAGCTCAAATGTAAAATGATTTCTCATATATATTCGCACTCATGACTATTGATAAGCTTTAAATATGGTAATATCATTTCAAGTGATGCTAGGGATATTACAAATTTTATTATATAAACCTTTAGAAAATTATTCAATACTTCGGGAGCAATGCTCCCTCCTTTCACATAAATGGTGATCTTAACATGAATTCAATTAGTGAAACTCACTATTATGTGAAAAGATGGAACATTACTCCTAGAGTACATGAATAATTACTTAATTACATATAAACTTTACAAATTCATCATGTGTCACAAAAGTAATTCCAATATTTATTAATAATATTGTTCAAGTGGCATTAATCACATTTATTAATGTTACGTTAGTTTGTAAGTCTTTTATGGTAAAATTAGTAGTAGTTTTAACGTTTTCATTAAATTTTAGGTCAAAATTGAATTTCAAGACTCAACTTGAATGAAAAATTATTGTGAGAAAACTTTTTACAAAAAATTATAATTTTTTCTATGAAGCATTATGAAAATAATTTCTTAATTATTTCAACCCCTGACAATGAACCGGCAATCAAATACAAACTCAAATAGAAGATTATAATCTTCCACCTTAATTTTATTGTTCAATAAAAAATATTTTGGTACAATTTATTTTCACTCTTAACAGTTGAGATAGTAAAAACTCTTAAATCAACATTATTCCAAGAAGTAAATCAACAATAACTCATGAACAAAGGTCCACAATTTGAAATGACACAACGGTTGGTGATGTTGATTTTAACAAAAACCAACCTAATGTCCCATGGATTCTTGTCTCTTGGAAAGAATGGTTCTAACAAAGTCATCCATGGCTTTCACAGAAGAACCCTTCTCTTCTTTCTCATCCCTCATTGATGCCCTTAGCTGCTCTTTAACCTCATCAGCTTTCTTCCTCATATCCTTGCCTTTGCCCTCTTTGTCCAAAACCAATTCTATGACCCTCTTCACTTCCTTCCCAACAATAACACCCTGACTTCCTCTAGTTAACTCCACACACACACCCATCTCCTCCATCAGCATCTTTGAGTTGTAAGCCTGCTCAGCTGCCATAGGCCATCCTAAAATAGGCACGCCTTGGCTCAAGCTCTCCAACACCGAGTTCCACCCACAATGGCTTAGAAACGCTCCGGTGGATTTGTGTGACAAAATATCCAATTGGGGTGCCCAGTTTCTCACTAACAACCCTTGTTTGCTTTGCTTCATTCGTTCTTCAAACCTTTCTGGCAACCATTCTGCTCTGAACTCACTTTTCAAGTCGAAACCAATGGGAGGCCTAATGACCCAAATGAAAGATACTCCACTATCTTCCAAGCCAATAGCTAATTCCATCATTTGGGAAACACCAATAGTGTTCTGTGAGCCAAACGAAATGTAGAGAACCGAATCAGGACCATGCAAATCAAGCCACTCCACGCATTTTTCAGGAGCTAGTCCTGGTTTTTTTCCAACATGTTGTTTGTAAATACCTGATTGGTTCTTAAGTGCCACTAGAGGAATAAGAGGACCAATACTCCAAACGGGAAGTTTGAGAAATTTTCTCAGAAGATCCAACCCCAAAGGTTCAATTTCCTCAACTGAGTTACACAACCATCCATAAGACTCCATAGACTGTGAAATTTGAGTCTGCATAAATCTAGACCACATGTCCGTACCATCTGCATTTCTTACATATTGATGCATTTGAGAGCGGTGAAAACGATAACTTTCAGGGAACCCTGGGACTGTGAACTCGTCGGAATCTGTAGAACGATGTGGGAGATTGAGCCATATAGAGTTGTAGGCCAAGTTGCCATAGGCACCACCAGTGTTGAATGTAATATTCAGAGTTCCTACACTCTTTGCAACCTCAGTAGCCCAACCAAAGAACACGTCTGAGATTAAACAAAGCGGAGGTTTTCCTTCTTGGTGTTTGATGTCACGGACAAGGTTCAAGAGAGGGTCTTTGAGACTCAACGATGCACGTAAGAGGGTTATCATATTGGTGAGAGACAAGTTCTCAGTGTTTTCAGTGTTGGGTGGTAAGTCTTGGTCAGTGCTGCAGAATGGGAGCTCGGCAAAGTGGATGTTGGAGTTGGAATCTGAGGAAGAAAGAGTGGAACGGAGGTATTGGATGTTGAGTTTTGTGTTGGCGATTGTGACGGTGAAGCCAGTTGTTTGTTGGATCCGCCTTGCCAATGCTAGGAACGGTATGAGATGGCCATGGGCCATGAATGGTAGCATTACAATATGCTCACTAGAGCCCATCTGTAAGTTCTTTTGGATTTTGTGTGGAAGGTGGTGAAAAAATTGTGATTGGTACGTTTTGGGAGGTGTAGGAAGGGAAGGATTATTGCAAAGGTCGAGCTATGAGTCTCCAAAGTCTTTAGTTTACTGCCTTTTCCATCTGCTTCTGTCTCACTTTATATTCATAAATAAATAAATTTATAAAAAAGAGAAGAAAAAGAGAGAGAGAGGTAGGTATGACTAGAGTATTGGCATATGACACAAAGTTGTAGATACCGTTTTGGCACCCATTTCTGTTTGGTCATTGGAATGAGATATTTCGGTACCGGTCAATACCGGCGTTCCGTTTCGGGTTTACCGCAAATATATATATATATATATATATATATATATATATATATATATATATATATATATATATATATTGATTTACTACTCTATACATTTATTCATCAAAATTTATAATTTATTAGTTAAGAATCTTTGAAATTATAAGCACATATCAATCTTAATATTAATAATAATAATAAGCTTACACTTGTATTTTGAATAATAAATAATAGAAATATGAAACCTAAAGAAGTACCACTTAAGATAATAAATAAATAAATAAACCAAAAGAGTAAAATTTATTCAAAATGTAAAATAAAAGAGTTAAATATTATGAAGGTTTGAAAAGTTGCTGCTAAACAAAAAAAAGGTACAAAGAAGAAAAAAAAGGCACTGCTAACACGTGAAGGGCTCTCAAATCAAAAAGGAAAGAAAAGACAGCAAAGAAAAAAACAATGTACAGAGATTTAGAGAGAGACTTCGGTAGAAAAAACAAAAGAAAAAGAAGAAGAAGAAGAAGAAGAAGAAGAAGGAGCGGGGAGGGAGAGAAGAAGAAAAAGAAGAAGAAGAAGAAGAAGAAGAAGAAGAAGGGGAAGACGCAAAGAGTGAGAGAGAGAGCTTCGGCAGAAAAAACAAAAAGAAGAAGAAGAAGGAGCTAGACGGAAAAAACCGAGAAGAAGAAGAAAGAAGAAAGAAGAGGAAGAAGGAGAGCAAAGATACTGGTGACTGATTTTTTTTTTTTTTTTTTTCTTTTTCAGTTATTTAATATGCCGGCCGAAATTGGCCGGAATGACCGAAACACGCCGAAATGGGCCGAAATTTTTTCCGAGGTGGAATAAGGGGGTTTCTCGTTCCGGTTTGCACACCGGTACGAGATTTTCCGGCCGTTCCGGCCGGAACGGAACGGAATATACAACTCTGATATGACATCTGCGAACTTAAATGACAATTTATGGTTAATAATCAATTCACCTACTTTACTTTTTCATTAATTACTTCATGACACCCTATCAAATTATACAAAAAGTCTAAAAGTTGTGGATTTAGTCGTGATCCAAGACTTATTCTTAATTATTTTCTATTGCATGTACAGTAAAGCCCACCCGATTAAGGGGCGACTTTAGTCCCGTGGGGGTGACAAGCATATTACAACAAATGATACACCCACGGCCCACGGGATGATCTCGTGAAGAGGACCGAAGAATTTCCGCATTGTGAGAGGAGGGAGGATTGCACTCGAGGTCCTAAATTGTGGCTTTAAATTAATATACTAGGATAAAAAGAAAAAAGTATATTCCAAAGGCGTATTGATCATAGCTTTTTAAGCTTTTAATTTTTTGTTTAATTAAACTTTCTTCCTTGAATCTTTCCATAACTTGATCTTATATATGTTTCAAGCTTGAAATGACTAATTTTAGTTTTCATTTTATCTTTCGTATTATCAGTATTATGTTCCATACAGTAAAAACATAATACAAAATTGAGCAAATACGCTCATATCAACATAATATGCTTATATGATGGCTTATCCAAGGGAGCAGGTCCAGGAAATGCAAAAATTGATGAAACATGATTTATCCATTGAAATGGTTCCAGGATATATATCTTTAAAAAAAAAAAAAAAAAAAAAGAAGTGTAAATCAAATTCAGTGAAACCACAAATTAAAACAGAAACTTTTTTTTTTTTCTATTTTCTCTTTAATGATAACAGTCCTAATATTCCATATATATATATATATATATATATTTATATATATATATACTTATTTTGACATTCTCATCTACTCAACCAAGGGTTACTGAAAACTCAGGATGGTTCAAAAAATTACTCTTCTCAAAAAAGAAAAAAAAAAAAAAAAATACTCAAAACCACTTAGCATACGCTTTCAAAAATCATAATGGTAGTTCTTTTGCTTTCCAAAGCAAATCACAACCTAAAAAAAATAAAAAAAACAATGCTACAGATACAACATCTTCAAAACAATTTCACAACAATACTGAGTTTGTAGGTTTTTATTAGTTATCATCTATACCCATCACTTAGTGTATTTTATCATTTAACATTCACAGCTTGACACATCAACATTTTTGTGAGATTGTTGTAAAAATGTTGTATATGTAGCTTTATTTAAAAAAAAAAAAAAAAAAAAAAATCTCAACGAAATTTTCAGGTTTCAAAAACCAATGGCCAACGTAACATTACCAAACTCAAGAAATTTATTACCATACACGTAATACAAAATAAACAAATTTCACCACAATGGGTGAGCCTAAAATTGACCAATTGTTTTTGAGTAAACCCTAGTACGAGACATCTTCGTATACGACCTAACTGTAACGACCCAACTCTATTGGTACCAAAATGACATAGCAATGAATAGCTACTTCGAGGGGTTTAGAATATAGAGAATTGATCGAGAGGGACTTTAGAGTCAAAAGACTAATTGACGTAAGTGTTCAAGCATCAGTTACAATAGAGAGCCTTTAGCCTTTATGTACTAGGCTACTTTAACCTTAGAGTGGTGTTATTTCAACACCCATTTTTTTATATTTTGCATTATTATTGCGGAAATAACAAAAAGTAGACTGATATCGTATTTCATTTTTTGTTATTTTCGTACCAATGGTACTACGGAAATATAAAAAAGAGTGTGGAAATAACATTTCTAAGTAGACTGATATCGTATTCCATTTTTTGTTTTTTTCGTATTCATGGTACGGAAATATAAAAAAGAGTGTGGAAATAACATTTCTATAACCTTAATATGCATTAACTAGCCGATTGGCCTAAGCCTAACTAACTAGTAGTTATTGTACATTAAATTTTTTTTTTTTTGCTAATTTATTGTACACTAATTAAGCATGTACTCGATTAGCCTTACATAACCACCTCTTTTTTTTTTATATATATGATAGAAATTATAATCTAGACTCACATACACGTATATTTTGAAGATCCCGAGGATTGAACCCACGCCCTCATAGAGGGGTAAGACTTTTTGGGGAGAGGGATTACCACTGGGTCGAATATCCAAGTGGCTTACATAACCACCTCTAACCACAAGTAGTTAGCAGCTCGTGCATGGCCTTAATGGGTCCGGTTAACGGTTGCTTTTAGGCCAATAAATAATGAAGCATTTAATACTTCATTTAATACTTCATTTTTATAGGAAGTAGCAAAATTTTAATATTAAAATAACCACATAGTTTAACTACAAACCAAAAGCTAAAATATGCCAAAACTATCTCTTCTTGTGAACATTAAAGGCACAGACTGAGCGGAAGTGGGCGGATTGTTATTAAACTCAGACGGGACGTTAACTCAGTTTAGGAGTTAGGTCATTGGGTCACTAGTCGAATCGTAGGTTCAAATAAAAATTACAAAAAATTATATAAAAATATAAAGCTAAATTTGATAAATCATAAAACAAATAAGTAAACAAGTTAAAAAACAAGAAATTGCTAAAGACAGATTGCAAACAAAGTTAAAAGCTAAAAGTTCCTTTAACAAAGAAAAAAGAAAAAAATAATAAAAATAAAATAAAAGCTAAAAGTTTCAACACGAAGAACAACAAGAAATTACTAAATATCATTTGCAAACAAGTTAAAAACTTTCAGCTAAAAAACAAAATGTTAAAGTTAAAAGTCAAGGCCAAGCAATAGCATTTAATTTTAATATAATATAATACAAGTTAATAACTCATATGATGATATGATGTACCTACTACTGCATTTATGGTGTATTTGGATTAAGAAATTATTAAATGTACAGAATTTTATAAATGATAGGATTTATATTCCCATCATTTAAAATCCCATCATTTATAAATTTTCTTGTTTGGTTTCAAATTTTGTAAAAAATGTAAAATGATAGAAATTATAAATTTTGAAGTTTAATCATAATCAAAATTTGTAAAACCATTCTCCCATCACTCATTAATTTTTTTTTTTAATGAAAATTACTCATTACTTTTGTATTCATCTAAACTAGTTTCTCCATGAACATTAGTCATAAATAATTAATCAATCTAAGTAGAGTTGTATAAAAACAAAAACAAATTAATTATACACAATAATCAACACAAATTTCAAAGTTCAACTTCAAATGTACAGAAATGTTATAAAAACAAAAACAAATTAACTACACAGTAATCAACACACACAAATTTCAAAGTTTATCTTCAAACACAACTTTTGAGGTCAACACAATTAATTAATGTATAGTCCATACTACTTTGTAGACCTCTACTTCTCTGTTCCCTCATGTCATGTAGTAGTGACCATCTTTCTTGAATCTGAACAAGAATCTTGCATTTTTTCTGTAGTTCTTTCTTCTTCTTTTTTTTTCTTTTGAGGGCCCGTCCATAATGCTCTCCGGGGCACAAATTTCAAAGTTCATCTTCAAACACAACTTTTGAGGTCAATACAATTAATTAGTGTACAGTCAATACTACGTTGTAGACCTCTACTTCTCTGTTCCCTCATGTCACGTAGTAGTGACCATCTTTCTTGAATCTGATCAAGAATCTTGCATTTTTTCTGTGGGCACTGATATTTACGCACCCAAGTCTACTATTTCCACATTACTTCAAAATTTGTGCAGTCAAAAAGACCAAATAACTCTCTCAACTTTTATTTTTTCTCTCACTCTTTTTATTCCTCTGTTCTCTCTCCTCTCTTTCTTTCTCAGAAACCTCTCTCCCCTTTTTTAAAAAATGGGTCGTCGGCCCTGTGGAGAGTGGTCAACAACGTTTAGTTAAGGATGCGCGAAGTAGAGGGTTGCGGTGCCACGTGGGTCGCGCTCAACGCTGGGGAAACCAGAAGTCTCGCGAGGTTGCTGTCACAGCTCATGCCGATGGCGGTGCAAGCTTGTGTCGGCAGTGTCGAGTCTAGGGCGACTCAGAATGGATCTTTGTGACTCGGATCTGCGGCGTGGAGCTCCAGGTCAGTTAGTTATTTTGTTGATGGGTTGATGATGGTGTCGATGAGATGAGATCTTTTGTTGAAAATTGGATTGAGTTATGTGGTTGTAATTTTTTGATGGGTTTATGTTGGTTTAAGATCTGTGATGCATGGGGATGTTAGGTTTGTTGATGGTGGCTAATGCTACTTTTATGTTTAGTTGTGACAGGATTTTTTTTATGGTGGTTGATGCTATTATTTGAGTTTTGGGTTGTTGATGGTGGCTGATGATACTGGACTACTGGTGGCTACAAAAGAATTTTTTTCTTTCTTTTTTGTAGTTTTTTTTGTCTTTCTGATGGATCATGCGATGGGATTTCATGTTGATTTATGAGGGAGAGAGACCCATTTTCAGAAAAGGGAAGAGAGGTTTCTGAGAAAGAAAAAGAGGAGAGAGAATAGAGGAATAAAAAGAGTGAGAAAAAAAATAAAAGTTGAAAGAGTTATTTGGTCTTTTTGACCGCACAAATTTTGAAGTAGTGTGGAAATAGTAGACTTGGGTGCGAAAATATCAGTGCCGTTTTTCTGTAGTTCTTTCTTCTTCTTTTTTCTTTTGAGGGCCTGTCCATAATGCTCTCCGGGGCACAAATTTCAAAGTTCATCTTCAAACACAACTTTTGAGGTCAACACAATTAATTAGTGTACAGTCAGTACTACTTTATAGACCTCTACTTCTCTGTTCCCTCATGTCACGTAGTAGTGACCATCTTTCTTGAATCTGATCAAGAATCTTGTATTTTTTTTTTCTTTAGTTCTTTCTTCTTCTTTTTTTCTTTTGACCAAGCCCGTCCATAATGCTCTCCGGGGTCAAGTAACAACCGCCCCTCCCTACTGGGAAAACGAGGAGGCAAGACACAATTTCTAAGAAACAGAAAAGACCCAAAGTGTGCCTTGTCGGCGGCGAGAATCCCAACTGGAACGACAACCACTTCTTCTAAGACAGGCCGGAGTTCCTCTCCAGCGAGACCTCCGCTGTCTGCATCAAGATCTTCGCCGTCGTTTGCTTCGTGACCATCTCCCCATATATGAAGCACTCCAACTGTTAATCAATTGTCCATGCCGCTGACCTGTTGGATGGGGGTGAGAAAGTTTAAAAATAAGAGAAAGCGTAGGGAACAGAGAAAAGAAAAAAAGAGAGTGAGTGAGAATCCCGCGTTGCCCTTCAATTGCAAAATTCCATCTCTTTACACAGAATTTGGAGCCGTAATTTATGGCTCCCAAATTCTGGCTAAAATTCCACTAGGAAATTTGAAATTTCCTCTAGTATTTTATCCAAACAACTGATTTGATAAATACCTTCTTTAAATCCCGGTTTTTTTTCCAAATACAGGCTTTAAATTCCTTATCCAAACACACTATTAATCTTTTCTTCTGCAAGCCTGCAATTTGCGGTTACTTTTTAACTTTTTTCACTTTTTGAGTCTTTAGATTTGTAATTCATTGATAATTACAAAATACTCCAACTTTAAATAGTGTAGAAATAGAAAAGTAGACCTAAAAAGGTAATTTTGATAAAAATTTAAAACTCAACCAGGTTGAAACAACCTAGTCGGGTTGATCGATTTCCACCAAACCCACCGGGTTTTAGTGGGTTTTTCCGGTTCAATTGCACATATGGTTTAATTAAAAGCTCGGACCGGCTTATGTACTGGTTCAACCCGCCGGTCTAGTCCAAGTTTAATAACACTGGGGTGGAATGACTATATTGGAAACAATAGAAGTTGAGGAACTATTTAGTCACTTCCACCATGACATGCCACTAGATTCATAGCACTTGTTAAATTTCTTTCCAAGTGTTTTCTTTGAGTACATTCTCTAAGAAATCACAAGACCAGCACTGCATCTATTTCACATATTTGGAGGTCTGATTAAGTAAGCTCAAGGCAGCTTATCAAGCATTCAAACTAGATGTTCAAATTGAGGCATAGCCTGATTGAGTTAGTGAATGAGATAGAACAAGCTTAGTACTGAATCTAACTGCAACATATATATTAACTAATGGCAATTAAAGGCTTGTTGAAACATCAGACCAGACAATGAGACAAGTGTACCTTCAGAACAAACATATTATTTCATACAGGAAAAGATATAATTAATTTTAGTACCCATATCAAGAGTTGATAAATCAACATTGTAAGAACAAAATAATTAGCGAACTTTGCTAAGACAGTTTCAATGACAAAAGAAAGGTAAAAAATGCTCGTACATAGAACAAAGCAAAACACATTTCAAAATCATAAATTGTCAATCAATCTAATATAGAATAGGGAGTGAATAAGAACCTACCCCCAGCCATGCATTGTATCTTCTATCTATATCTGTTTCTTTTTCTTCTTTCTGTCTACTTTTTAAGCTACAGATGTATGTTTGTGGTAAGTGCAATACATGCGATTGAAACTCATCAATGTGCTATACAACAGCGTAGACCTCAAATAACAAGATGATTGTGCATCTAACAGAACATAGAGAGGTGTTTCAAAACCTAGAATGGTACAATTGTTAAAATCATTCATCATGAGATCAGCAGCAGCACAAAGTAAAAAGTATCAAGGATTACACTTACCACAGGAGACCGATATAGGAATCTTGCCACCAAAATGTAGAGGTGTTCCATCCAAAATTTGGATAGAAGCATGCTTTTTCTTCAGATATCTAACATAATAATTACCAAAATTTGCAAAAGTTTTCATCTCATAATCACAGCAACATGATGAAAAAGTTACCTCCAGATACCTAACTAATGAATCTCTCTTACTGACTCTCTGATGCCATGTGAATATGCTTTTCTGCTTTTCTGCTTCTTTTTTTTTTTTTTTTTTGGGTGGGGGGGGGAGAACTGGTATATGCAAGCAACTTTTTTTGCACACTTTTAATAGATTTTTTTTTGTTTGTTTGTAACTTTTGGCCCTAAGGACAAGAGCAGGGTAAATGAAATTCGAACTAGTAATCTCTAAGAGTGCTCCCAATATATGTTATCTGTTCTAAACTAAATATAATATAAAAACTGAAAAGCTCTTTCCTTTGATTTGAGGTGAAACATCTTGCTTTTTTTTTCACCCTTAAAACACTGTAAACCCACTTGGTAAAGAATTTTGCATACTGATAACACATCTAAGTAAGCAACCTAAGCCTGCAAAAGATATATCATATATGGTCATGACATGTCGGAATTTATTCACAAGGACTCATAGTTACACTGAAAAACTGCAGAGCCCAATACATCATTCTAATTAACTGGCTACTTGCTTCTTTATTAACCAAAAAGCAAAACCTCATAATTAAAGCATCAACTTGAAATACCTAAGGACATCGATTGCTAGTTGCAACCATTACTGATGCATAAACTATGCCAAGAACACTAGACTAGCTACTACTATTCTTCTTTTTTTTGAAAAGTGAAGACTAGCTACTAATCTTAAGACTATATGAACAACTAATTTTTTTTTTGATAAGTAAGAAGTTTTATTCAAGAAAGCTTGAAGTGCATAAAGCATGCACTCAATGCAGAATTACAAATGTAAATCAGAGCTATCAAATGCTAAAGAAGCTAAAAACTCTCCTACAAACGGAGAAGAAGTAAGACCCCAAGCCCTAGACCAATCATACAAAGAAACAAAAAAAATCTCAATTTCCAAGGCGTTCAAAATAAGCTCTAAGCTAACTAAATTTAGCAAATCAAGCTTGTTGTCATAGTTTCACTAGCTCAAAGCAAGATGCACAGCAACATGCCCAAACCTAATTGCAACATACTAGGACAGACAAACACTTTCAAAGTGAAAAATCCTACAACTAAATGCAGCATCTCCAATAATTTTTTGATAAGTAATTTCTATTGATGAAGAGGAATGCAGTATCTCCAATATAGTTTGTCTACAAGGGATAGTGAAATTCTAACTAAAACAGCTAGTAGTAGACTAAGGTCCCAAACAACCTCCTGGACTAAATTGGTTGATACCAACTATTTTAGTTTGTGCATTAGAAGTATCAGCAATAGCTAAGTAATTGATAAATATTGCAATTAAAATGAAGCAATGTAATGATCCAAACATGTGACAACTGGAAACATCAAAAGGTCACTCTAATTAGGAGCTTCTACATTTGTTGGATCATTGTTTCATTGGATGTCTTTAGATCCAAATTGGCCTTCTATGCTCCACGATTTTATGGAAGTGCTAGTTTTGTAATTTTGTGAGCTATCTGAGGGTATACGACCTGTATACTTAGATTTCTCTTTTGTACATTTGCTTTTAAAAAATAATAATAATAATAAGATATTTTTATTACCTATAAAAAAAATAGGAAAACTAATTTATCAAAAAAGAAAAGGAAAACTAGATAAGACAGAAAAAGAAAATTCTGTGAACAGTCTTATTGAACATGAAAAAAGCAAGTTAATTAAGGTCACAGACACTAATAACATTATACTTTAATCTTCAACTATTTTTCTTTGCTTTTTGCACCCCCCCCCCCCCCCCCCCCCCTCTTTTCCAAAACACAATTTTCTAACATTGCTAAGCCATATAATTCATTTTCAAGTGTTTGCTCTACCTTCAAAGAATAATAATAATAATACTATATAATACTGTGTAGGACCTTCCAATAGAAAAGCAATAAAAACAAAAAGGTAATAGGTGGTGAAACAAGAAATGCCAAAGGATGAAAAGGTGTCAAGATCAAAACAGGTTAAAAAATTTAAAATAATAAATAAAAAGGAAAAAAGAAATGCATGTCAAGGTCGAGTAGAGAAATATTGGATGAAATAATTAAATTTAAGAAAATCAAGGTATCCTACTAACAGAAAACAAGATTACATGATAAATTAAACAAAAACTTGACATCTGCATTGCTGCTGCCTAACAGAATGTAAGTAAAAAAACTGACCCTAAGCAATAAAGAAAGGAAAATAAATGAAGCTTCTCTGTCAATCTGATTGATGTCAAGGAAGTCACACAAAGCTCCACTCTTTATGTCATGGAAAAATGGGGGGAAAGTCTTCAAAATTGGCCCATCAGCATCTTCGGATCAAGTCTACTCCCAACAACCAGTTAAAAATTTAGGCCTCCACACTTATGAACCAAGCACCAGCTCCTCCTCTTCCATCTCCTTCACTGCTCTTATTAGACCCTGCGTGATCCCATTGAGGTGCAATCCTTTCTCTTTCATTTCCTCCAGCAGCGTCTCTGCCGTTTCCCAATCTAAAGCCTTTAGACAAAGAGATTGGATCAACTTATTGTACTCATCAACATTAGGTTGAACGCCAAAATCCTTCATCTCACTCAACAACTTCAAAGCCTTGTCAAACTCTTCAAGTTTGCAATACCCACGAATGAGTGTATGGTAAGTCACAGGGGTCAGCTTAGAATGCTTCTTTTTTGCTTCTGCCAAGACTTTACAAGCCTCCTCCATCTGACCACCATTTGTGTAACCACTCATGATGACAGTATAAGTGTACACATCAGGTTTCAATCCCCTACTCTCCATCAGCTTCTTTATCTGCATAGCTTCTCCCAGATCCCCAGCCTTGGAATAGCCACTGATAATTGAATTGAAAACCGCATTTCCAGGGGGTGGCCCCTCTGCAATCATCTTAGAAAGTAACTGTTTTGCCCCATCAACATCTTTCATCCTACACAAACCATGAATGACAGTAGAAAACGGCTTAATTGCATATTTCCGTGCTTCTCCTGAAAAATCATCCAACATCTCCAAAGCCAACGTCACAGTTTCATCCTTCCTACAGAGTGAACTGATCAAAAAATTAACAGAAGATCGAGGCAGAGTGTGGTTCTTCTCCTTGGCCAACAAATATACTGAATGGGCATCCTTTGCCTTATTCCCCTTACAAAACCAAGATATGATTTTACCCACTTTCTCATTCTCAGGCAAACATCCCTCATCAAGCATCTTCTCACACACAGACCAAGCCCAGTCAAACATTGATCGCCTAGATAGTGCTTCAATCGTGAAATAATATGTAATCAACATTTGGGACACACCCAAAATCCCCAAACTTGTTAAATACCTCCAAACCCGCCTTCCCTTTACCCAACTTCGAGAACAAAGCTATCAATTCATTGAGAATCTCCACATTCAACAAACCATTCTCCTTCTCACCTATCTCCTTAAAGAAATCCCACAAAGCATATGCATTGTTCCTCTTAAGATCACTACATATCGCCCGTGCAAGCGCATCCACCACAGCGGTACTCACCTTCAATTTGGGTTTCTTCCTTTATAGCCCACTTGAAAAACCTAATCAAATTCTCACCCAAAACAAGTGGGGTTTCAAGAACTTTCACCACAAACTCCTCATGTAGTGTCAAACCCATGTCATCAAGATCAGACTCCAAAGACCCATCAACACTACTCTGCAATAAAGACAACACATTCTCCAAATGCTCCACATTAATCTCATAAACCTCACCCTCTCCATCCCCATCCCCAGCTGGAAAATTGTCCATCTGGGCATCACTATTTTCATCCCCAGTGGCAATACTATCAAACTGGGCATCACCAGATTGTTCTGAGACCCCAAAAACCTCATCCCCATCCCCAGGGACAAAACCATCCAACTGGGTATCTCTATTTTCATCAGAACTAACTAAATCTTGCACACCAACCCCATCAATCTCAGAATCCACCAACTGGGTTTCAATATCTTCAACAATACCCACTGAAGACAACTCAAAATCAGTGGGGTTTGTTGAGGTCTGGGAGAAGAACCTGGGGTTTAGGCAAAGATATGATCTTTTGGAAAAACCCCATTTTGTTGAGAAATCAGATTGAGCTTGTGTATGGGTTTTAGAAGATGGTACCTTGGATTTCAGGTTTTGGGTTGCATAGAATCTCTTCCATACCGCTCCACCTTGTCTGGACGACACAGCAGCTCTTGCCACCACCACTGACCTCCACATCCTCTCTCTCTCTCTCTCTCTAAGAATGATGTACAGTGTTCACCCTCAAAAGTATTGAGCTGATGGTTTATGGCTGAGCGTTGATGGAGCCGAGAAGTTGAATATCGGGGGCTCGGGGAGGGCTAGCAATAGGAGTAGACGGCGGGTCCGAATGAATCGGTGGGGTGAGGTTAAGATTACAAAATAACTCTATTCTATAAACAAAACATTTTTCATGTGTAACGAGTTGTTAATGGTACATAATCTTCTTAAATAAAAATGGTACATAATCTTGATTATCTAATTATAAAAAAAAAAATGTGGATAATAAAGTAGTGTCACGAGTGGATCATATGAGAATCAGTCAACACAACAATTGTGAATTCTCTAAAAAAAAATAATAAATAAATCAATCAATAATAACTAAAATATTGTGAAATTTGTTATGTTTTTAACATTACTCTTGAGATTAACAAAGACAAAGATGTTTTTGTTAGATTTGATTGAAGTGGATGTGACAAATTTTGGTTGTACCAAGTAAGACATATGTTGGGATTGCACATTACCAAATTATACTTGATATGCTTCCCAAACAAAATCGAATGTTGTGGCAAGTGAAAAATAAAAAATAAAAAGGCTTTCTACCCTAAAGCATATGTCTCCCTAGTAAAAAGATATAAATCCAAATTACGATTGAAGAAGAAAATTAGTGAGAGAACCGTAACAGTAAGGTAAAGAAGATTAGTGAGAGAACCGTAACGGTAAGGTAGAACAACCTTTTTCTTCAATTCTTTCTCAAATATATGATGCCATCAGGTTGGTTCTAGAACTAGGTTACTAAGACATAAGCCTAAGGTCCCCTAACACAATCTATGGGACGATAATTGGTTTAAAAATAATTAATGATAGGAATGCAAAATTTTCACAATTTTTTTCATAACTATTAACACGGTAAGTTATGACTAGAACAACATTACTTTTACATGGACGGATAGACCTACTACTGATATCATTTTTATTAGTTTTAATTATAGCATGTCACCTTGGTAGTTGTGAATTTTGTCTCTAAACTTATTTGAAAAAAAAACAGTTTGTTGTGCACTCTCTCCCACACCTCTAACACAGCCTCCTAACACGGCCTCCAAAATATAGACTAATTAACAAAAATCTAACACAATTGAAACCCTAACAAAAAAAATAATAATATTGTGAGTACGTCGAATCATCATTAACAATCAATTTTTGATCAAAAAAAAAAATCATTAACAATCAATTTTCTCTAACAACAATTAAAAGTTGTGCTTTATTTTGTAACATTTACCTCTCATATGGTTAGTTTTATGATACATTTTAGTTCTCCTTAATGGAATTTGATGATGTGGCAAATGTCAACATTACCTATCGAGAAACAATTAAAGAAAATATCATATCAATTACCCAATTCTCTCTTTGTTTTCCTTCAATCCTCCTCATTTGGCTTTTGTGTCTAATCATATAAACTTTAGGGTAGCACAATCTTTTCCTCAAATATTTCCTAGTTGGTGATTTTGGCTTGGCACTTGCCATGTCATCAATTTTGTTAAAAGTTTAAATGGAAATGCCTATAGAACTAATCTTAGGTCATAAGATAACTTTATATTTTAAGGGTATACCACAATGCTGGTGTTTTAGATTTGCCCAAAAATTTAAAATATAACAACCAAAATGAAGATATGATTAATTTAAATGGTGTAATTTGTAATTAAATCTAAGTTTAAATGCAAAAAAATATAAAATAAAAAAAAATACTTGAATTTTTATTACTTCTAGTTAGACTTACTGCGTGGATATTAATAAAATAAAATTTGTATAGTTTAATTTGAAAATAATATTAAATTATGGGTTTATTATATAATTATGGATAAGAGATCCTTCAGAAACTCAAATATCCAATAATCTATATCCTAAATGCCTTTGCAACAAAGTAATTTCAGGAAAAAAAAAAAAAAGACAAATCCTTAGCTTTTATAACTAGTGATAAGCTTTAAATATGGTAATTATACTTTGAGTGATATTATAAATTTTGTTACAATCAAAAAAAAAAAAAAAATTTTGCTATATAATTCTTAGAAAATTATATAATAGTCTAGAACAATGTTCCATATTCTCACATGAATGGTGGGCCCAACATGAATTCAAGTAATGTGACTCACTAGTATGAGAGAGGATGAAAATTATTCCTAGCATACTTAACAATTACTTATATATAAACCTTACAAACTGATGTGTCACTCTCACAATTTTTATTTTATATCTATTAATTATGTTGTTCAAGTGGCACGTGATAATTTGTAAGCCTTTTGTTGTAAAATCGATCAGTAGCTTTAACCTTTTTTTTAAGGTCATAATTGAATTTCAAAACTCAATTTAGAATGAAAAATTATTGTGAGAACATTTTACAAAAAATATAATTTTCAGTATGAAGCATTATGGAAATTTTATTTCAACCCCTGTGAATCAGTGTATTGGCAATCAAATACAAAGTCAAATAGAAGATTATAATTTTTCAACCTTAGTTTTATTGTCTCAAGATAATAAAAATCAGTTGATACAATTTACCTTGTAAATGGAACTTATTCTTAAATGAATGAAGAGATAACAAAAAAATGCAAGACAATTAAAAATCTTATATGAATATTACTAGTAAATCTACTAGTATCTCATGCACAGAGGCCCACAATTCGCAATGACACAAAGCCTAGTGAAGTTGATTCAATCAAAAAACCAACCTAATTTCCCATGAATTTATTCTTGTCTCTTGGAAAGAATGGTTCTAACAAAGTCATCCATGGCTTTCACAGAAGAACCCTTCTTTTCTTTCTCATCCCTCATTGATGCCCTTAGCTGCTCTTTAACCTCATCAGCTTTCTTCCTTATATCCTTGCCTTTGCCCTCTTTGTCCAAAACAAATTCTATGACCCTCTTCACTTCCTTCCCAACAATAACACCCTGACTTCCTCTAGTTAACTCCACACACACACCCATCTCCTCCATCAGCATCTTTGAGTTGTAAGCCTGCTCAGCTGCCATAGGCCATCCTAAAATAGGCACGCCTTGGCTCAAGCTCTCCAACACCGAGTTCCACCCACAATGGCTTAGAAACGCTCCGGTGGATTTGTGTGACAAAATATCCAATTGGGGTGCCCAGTTTCTCACTAACAACCCTTGTTTGCTTTGCTTCATTCGTTCTTCAAACCTTTCTGGCAACCATTCTGCTCTGAACTCACTTTTCCAGTCGAAACCAATGGGAGGCCTAATGACCCAAATGAAAGATACTCCACTATCTTCCAAGCCAATAGCTAATTCCATCATTTGGGAAACACCAATAGTGTTTTGTGAGCCAAACGAAATGTATAGAACTGAATCAGGACCATGCAAATCAAGCCACTCAACACACTTCTCAGGAGCTAGTCCTGGTTTTTTACCAGCATGTTGTTTATAAATACATGACTGGTTGTTCTTAAGTGCCACTAGAGGAATAAGAGGACCAATACTCCAAACAGGAAGGCCAAGATATTTTCTAAGAAGATCCAACCCCAAAGGCTCAATTTCCTCAACTGTGTTACACAACCACCCATAAGACTCCATAGACTGTGAAATTTGAGTATGCATAAATCTAGAACACATGTCTGTACCATCCACGTTTCTTACATATTGATGCATTTGAGAGCGGTGAAAACGATAACTTTCAGGGAACCCCGGGACTGTGAACTCGTCAGAATCTGTTGAACGATGTGGGAGGTTGAGCCATATAGAGTTGTAGGCCAAATTGCCATAGGCACTAGCAGTATTGAATGTAATATTCAGAGTTCCTACACTCTTTGCAACCTCAGTAGCCCAACCAAAGAACACGTCTGAGATTAAACAAAGCGGAGGTTTTCCTTCTTGGTGTTTGATGTCACGGACAAGGTTCAAGAGAGGGTCTTTGAGACTCAACGATGCACGTAAGAGGGTTATCATATTGGTGAGAGACAAGTTCTTAGTGTTTTCAGTGTTGGGTGGTAAGTCTTGGTCAGTGCTGCAGAATGGGAGCTCGGCAAAGCGGATGTTGGAGTTGGAATCTGAGGAAGAAAGAGTGGAACGGAGGTATTGGATGTTGAGTTTTGTGTTGGCGATTGTGACGGTGAAGCCGGTTGTTTGTTGGATCCGCCTCGCCAATGCTAGGAACGGTATGAGATGGCCATGGGCCATGAGTGGTAGCATCACAATATGCTCACTAGAGCCCATCTGCAACTTCTTTTTTCTTTGGATTTTGTGTGAAAGGTGGTGTAAAAACATCCCTCTATGTTTCTAATATATATATTTTTTTTGACTTTTCAAATATGCTTAGCTGTAGTGCTGTACAAGACTACACAAGACTACAAGTTTTCTTTTAATGGGTTGTCCACTGCTCACATTTAATGGGCTGTCCAGCACTCACATTTTATTTTATTTTATTTTTAATTCTTGGTTAATTATGGACCATATAAATGGGTAATGCATGGCTGAAAAATAGCTTAGAATGGGCTAGCATTTTAAATAGCATTTAAAAAAAAAGTAAGACTCTAAAAACTTGGGCTATGATTAAATGTATTAATTTCTAAATCTATAAATATATATAATTTTATAAATATTTATATATATATATATATATTTTTTAGGAACTCTTGTACTCAAATTTTATATATATATATATATAAATGTATTAATTTCTAAAACTATAAATATATAATATATATATATATATATATATATATATACATTTTTTATGAACTCTTGTACTCAAATTAATATATATATATATATATATATATATATATACGATAAACTTGGAATGGTACACCGGTATTCACCGATACCAAAATATCTCATTATTTACCACTTTGGGATTATCTTTTGGTGAATGCTGATGAGTGATGAGTCGCGAAAGTCTTTAGTTTACTGCCTTCTCCAATCTCCATGCTTTTTGTATCTATTTATGACTATATGACTGATGAGTATTGATGTCTGTTTTTTCCATTACTACCCCTTGACCTAAAAACAGAGTACAACTTAATTTCTTTAGAAGGAAACATTTGGGGTCACTAAATTTTCCATCAAACACGCCAACCTTCTAATTATTTGGTGGCCCTAGTGATGTGTATGTGAGTGACGATGTCAATTTTTCACAGAAAAGAGTACCTGTAACGTAGCATAAGTGCAGAACTCCCTCCTCTGCTTGTCCACTTGAATATAGATATACAAAATAGGTAACTTTTTACAAGGTCTGGACATCCAAAAGATGATACCAAATGAGGGGAGTCTCCTTTCTAAGTATTATAGATATAGTCTAGCAAAAAAAAGTATTATAGATATAGAAAATAGGACCCCTAGTATAGATTAATTATTAAGCTCTCTACGCAAGATAATCATAAAGATAGCTAAACAATACTAAGGGCTCGTTTGGTACACTGTAATAGACCTTGTACTGTAATAGCTATTACGTAAGAATAACTATTCAGTTGTTTGGTTATGTTTTTATTACAAGGAATAGTCATTCCTTAGTAATAGTTATTCTTTAAAATGAAGACTAGCTATTCCTCCCAAAAATGAGTGTAATAGGCTAATAGCTATTCTTTTATCTTACGTAATAACTATAAAATATAAAATACTCAAAAGACCCAAAATACCCGATCAAAGCATACGCTTCTACCTTTATCTCGCCTCTTTCTCTCTCTCTTGCTCTTCATCTTCCTTATCAGGTTCTCTCTCTCCTCTTTCTCTCTCTTACTCTTCATCTTCCTCACCAGGTTCTCTCTCTCCTATTTCTCTCTCTTGCTCTTCATCTTCCTCATCAGGTTCTCTCTCTCTCTCTCTTCTCTTTCTCTCTTAGGCCATCGAGGTCATCTTCCTCTAGTTGGTCATGGAGATACTCTCTGTCTCATCTTTCTCTCTATGGCCGTGGAGGTCCTCTCTCTCTCCTCTTTCTCTCTCTGTTCGTCTGGCTGTTGTTTTTAATCTGTACCGTACTAATTTTTTTTTTCCTAGGTTTTCAATCTGTACAGTACTGGTCTTTTTTTTCCCCCCTATATAGCCATTGTTATTATTCTATACAGTACTGGTTTTTTTTCCCCCTATATAACCATTATTGTTAATCTGTACAATACTGGTTTTTTTTTTTTTTTTATATAACCATTGTTGTTAATCTGTACAGTATTGGTTTTTGTGTTTACTGGTTTTTCAGTCGGTACAGTACTGGTTATTTTTTTTATCCTATATAATCATTGTTGTTAATCTATATACTGCTCATGGGAAAAAAAAAAATTTGTTTTTTGGTTTTTGTGTTTACAGCATATACCAATATTTATTTATTTATTTATTTTGTTAATATTATATATTGCTTTTGGCTTTTGTGTTTACTGGTGTTTTTAATCTGTATAGTATTGGTTATTTTTTTTTTCTATATAACCATTGTTGTTAATCTATACGGTACTGCTCATGGGAAAAAAAAAAAATTGTTTTTGGTTT
The DNA here is from genome assembly GCA_907173295.1 of Fagus sylvatica. NCBI lineage: Eukaryota > Viridiplantae > Streptophyta > Magnoliopsida > Fagales > Fagaceae > Fagus > Fagus sylvatica. The sequence goes on along the minus strand of OU015765.1, from coordinate 27,390,889 downwards.
TTGTGTTTACAGCATATACCAATATTTATTTATTTTTTTGGTTAAATATATATATATATATATATATATATATATATATATATATATATTTGTTTTTTGCTTTTGGCTTTTGTGTTTACTGGTGTTTTTAATCTTTACAGTATTTTTTTTTCCTATATAATCATTGTTGTTAATCTATATGGTACTGCTCATGGAAAAAATAACCAGTTATATAATTATTTTTGTTTTTGGTTTTTGTGTTTAAAGCATATACCAATATTGTTTTTATTATTAAATATGTACTGTACTTGTATTTTTCAGTTTATACATAATAGAATACTAAAAAAGACTCACAAAAAGTGTAAATATATATAATGTATTTCAAAAAGGGTATTTTAGGAATTTGACTAAAATATAATGTCATTCCACCACGTTAGTATACTGTATCAAACTATGGAATACATATTCATTATTCAGGGTTCTATTCATTTGTTGTTACCAAACTGATGAATAGTAATACTTATTCCATTGCAACTTATTCTATTCCTTGTAATACTAATTCCTATTACAATGTAATAACCATTACAGTGTACCAAACGTATCCTAAATTTTTCTTAAAATATTATTGATTAAATCCTTCAATTATGGAATAATCTTGTGAGATTAGTCGAGGTATGCGCAAGCTGGCCTGGATACTTATGGTTAAAAAAAAAAAAAAAAAATTCTCTCCGTTTGAAAACCTTTTTATTTATCCATTTCATAGTGCAGACCGTATCTCATGGATCTAATGGTTTAAAGGTTTTGTCATTCTGAAAATTGGGTTTAGCTTAAGGAAATAAATCAAAAGATAGCATCACAAACGAAATATAAGGCACAAAAGAAATTTAGGCCTATATGAAGAAAAATTGTTTCAAATTAAAATAGAGCCCATCTGCAACTTCTTTTTTCTTTGGATTTTGTGTGAAAGGTGGTGTAAAAACATCTCTCTATGTTTCTAATATATATATTTTTTTTGACTTTTCAAATATGCTTAGCTGTAGTGCTGTACAAGACTACAAGTTTTCTTTTAATGGGTTATCCACTGCTCACATTTAATGGGCTGTCCAGCACTCACATTTTATTTTATTTTATTTTTTAATTCTTGGTTAATTATGGACCATATAAATGGGCTAATGCATGGCTGAAAAATAGATTAGAATGAGCTAGCATTTTAAATAGCATTTAAAAAAAAAGTAGGACTCTAGAAACTTGGGCTATGATTAAATGTATTAATTTCTAAATCTATAAATATATATAATTTTATAAATATTTATATATATACATTTTTTAGGAACTCTAGTGCTCAAATTTTATATATACATTTTATGAATTATTACTCAAATTAAATATATATATATATATATATATATATATATATATATATATATATATATATATATATATATATATATATATTATATATATTTGCGATAAATCTAAAACGATATACTGGTATTGACCGATATCAAAATATCTCATTATTGACCGCTTTAAGATTATCTTTTGGTGAATGCTGATGAGTGATGAGTTGCGAAAGTCTTTAGTTTACTGTCTTCTCCAATCTCCATGCTTTTTGTATCTATTTATGACTATATGACTGATCACTGATGAGTATTGATGTCTGTTTTTTCCATTACTACCACTTGACCAAAAAACAGAGTACAACTTAATTTCTTTAGAAGAAAACATTTGGGGTCACTGAATTTTCCATCAAACACGCCAACTTTCTAATTATTTGGTGGCCCTAGTGATGTGTATGTGAGTGAAGATGTCAATTTTTCACAGAAAAGAGTACCTGTAACGTAGCAGAAGTGCAGAACTCCCTCCTCTGCTTGTCCACTTGAATATAGATATACAAAATAGGTAACTTTTTACAAGGTCTGGACATCCAAAAGATGATACCAAAGGAGGTGAGTCTCCTTTCTAAGTATTATAGATATAGAAAATAGGACCCCCCCTTCTAACTTTCTAAGTAGCATAGATTCATTATTGAGCTCTCTATGCAAGATAATCATAAAGATAGCTAAACAATACTAAGTTTTTCTGAAAATATTATTGATTAAATCCTTCAATTATAGAATAATCTCGTGGGATTAGTCGAGGTGTATACAAACTGGCCTAGATACCTAAGGTTAAAAAAAAAAAAAATTCTCTCCGTCTGGAAACCTCTCTATTTATCCATTTCATGAATCAGATTTTATCTCATAAATTTAATGGTTAAAGGTTTTGTCATACAGAAAATTGGGTTTAGCTTCTAAAGGAAATAAATCAAAAGATAGCATCACAAACAAAATATAAGGCACAAAAGAAATTTAGGCCTATACAAAGAAATATTGTTTCAAATTAAAATAGAAGGAATTCATTTAAAGAAGAACATTGCATAAAAAAATGGTCATTTAAAAAAAAAAAAAAATTCTCCATAATTTATATAAATCAAAAGTTACAGATATGAAAGGAATTACAATATGGAAGATATATTTCTATTTCTTTCCTCAATACACTATTGCTAAGTCAATAAGCATCCAATACTTTTCTAAAATAAGAGGCAGAATAAAAAAGGAAAGCTAAAACAAAAGGACATATACCACAACCCAGGAGGGTAGGCATTAAGGCACTAAACACTGTACTTAGACAGTCTCAATCACAATTCTTTCACCACCTTCCACACAAAATCCAAAATGGGTTATGGTGAGCATATTGTACTGTGGCCAATAGCCATCTCATACCGTACCAAGTACTAGCAAAGCAAATCATCTACTAGTAGTTATGCTATATTTGCTCTGGCCTCTGTTTATGGTGCATATTTGTACTTTATTTGTACTTTATGCTTATATTTTTCCCTATCCTCTATAAAGTGGCCTTGCATTTAGACAAATTCAGTTGGTATGACCGTTAAATCGGTTAAATAATGTTTGGACTTTGGACTGATTCCATGATTTTTTTTTTTTAATAAGATTCCTTGATTTTTAATTAATCTTTTAAGTATATAATTATAACATCATCAAATCTTGTTGGTTCTTTGTGACGTGTTCATGTCACAAAGGTTTCTATTTAGCAAAAAAAAAATGTCACAAAGGTTTCATGCGTTCGAGACTTCGAGTTAGGTTGTTTTTTTTTTTTTTTTTTTTTTTTTCCTTTCAAATTGCATATCTTTATAATTCTTCAAAATAGTTTAACAATTTTTTATTTGACAAAGAAAAATATTATATTAGGGAACAGTATCAAGAAATATATCTTTCATGATTTATTTTTAATTTTTTCTAAATCTGTAACTCTTGATTTAATGGGCTCTTAGTAAAGTTGTAAATATCATACTATATTGGTATGTATAACAGGTATTTATTGTACTTTTTAATAAATTTGAAATGCATTGTTTAAAATGTCAGTCAATATCGGATGATACCAATTGTGGCAATCAAATTTATTTATTTATTATTATTAATTTTTTATGATTGTGGGTGTCTGTGTCAGTTTGTGTGCATCTCGATCGACTAATCCAAATGGGACATGTAATATCCTACTAGCCATATGTACCACGACTGTCGCAAGATTTTATCTTGGTTAGGTGGTCTTAAAGAGACTCGAATTAGTGACTATTGGGGAGCATACCCAAGTCCAAACTACTTGAACTATCCCTCATAATTATGTGTTAGTCAATTTCTGTTGTACCAATCAGTAAATAGAATTTGAGTAGATATGTTATTCTTTTCTTCTTGGATGGCTCTTCTTCTTCTTTATGACTAGTTCTTATTTGTCTTCTTCTTCTTGGCTTGTTCTTCTTAGTCGGTTCCTCCTTTTTCTTGTTCTTCCACCCATGACATTCTAATTTTTTAGTAATGTTAAGGATACGATATATTTTACAATATTTTTCTATAATTGTTTATATGACTTGTTATGATTGGACTTGGAGTAACATTTGATTTTTTTTTTTTTATGAAATAATTAGAGTACATTAGTTTCACTTGGGTCCGTCACTAGCATCACTTGTATTATTCAGTAATCATAATAGCTCAAATCAACCATGATGAAAAAAAAAAATTAAAAAAAAAATGTCGTGGTGTTAAATATATTGTTACATTTTTTACCTTTTTTTTTTTTGGCTTTCACTTGACAAATGGCAGAGGTGAGAAGTTAGGTGCTCTTCTTTCCATGCTTTTTTCATTTGTCTTCATGTGTGTCTTTATTTCTTTATTTTTCTTACTTTGATGGATTAGCCGATTAGGAGTGATGGTGAAATGTTACATGGGCCACCATATTGGACTGTAGCCCATAGGCATAAAACTAATCACCATATTGGATTGTGATATCAAGGATTCTAATTGAATATGTGCATTTTTTTTTTGGTTAAAAGGGAATATATAAATTACGAGCTAATCAAACGGAAATGAGTAGCACTCGATACATCAAAAGCAAAAGCCTCCAGCACATACGCTGGGGCATTAGAAAAAGAAATAAAATCTGGTCTCTGGTCACAGCCAGTTTTTGCAAGTAAATCAGTACAACCATTTGCTTCCCTGAAGATGTGCTTGAGCGAACAACTCTCAAATCCTCTTCATTAAGGACCTACAATTAGTCACAATGGTACTCAAAAAAGCATTAGGGGTAGTAATGGAGTTAACAAGCTCAACTGCAACTAAAGAATCCATTTCAATCTCAAGGTTAAGAATCCCAAGATCAATGGCTAGATTTAAACCATCTTTGAGAGCCCTCAATTCGGCCTGAACACTAGTTGTGATACCAATGGCCCAAGAAAAACTACCCACCCAATCACCTACATGATTACGGATAACTCCCCCACCCCCTGCCAAACCTGGATTTCCCAATGATGAACCATCCGTATTCAATTTAAACCAACCCAAAGGAGGAACAACCCACTTAATAGGAGTAGAGATCATATTTTTTACTTTGGAGTAACTGCCAATAAGATAAAAGAATTCAGATGCATATGAAATGGCATTTACCACAGGATCCAAAAAGTGTGAGTTAGGTTTAAAGACAAACTGGTTTCTTCTCAACCATAAGCTCCAAATACCAAAGGAAAACAGAGTTTGCCATGGAATGTTATGATCATGAGTAGAAGTGGCAATACAATTAGAATGAATCCAATCAAACAATGATGCAGAATAAAAGTGACTACCCAAGGATGGAAATCGAAAAGAGCTCCAAAAAGCAATGGAATCAGGGCAATCTCTAAGCATATGGATTAATGATTCATTAGGGGCCAAACATCTAGGACAAAAAGTAGGGATATTAATGCCACGAGAAGCAAGTATTTCCCGCATAGGAACACTAAGATGGTAACATTGCCAAAGAAAAAACATAATTCTAGGACTAGTCCTAACTTTCCAAATCCAGAAGGAAGGATTAAGACTAGAGCATTCAGAAAATTTGTTACAGGCAATAGAGTATGCTTTGCCAAGTTTAAATTCACCCCCAACTGAGTCCCAAACATGCTTATCAGCAAGAGGCCTATTAGGGCAAACCGAAATTGCCTTAATAGACTCGCGGATACAAGTAGGAATATCAAGGGATAGGGTTGAAAGATTCCACATACTCACACCCTCAACAACATCACAAACTCTAAGAGAATCCTCCTGAGAAGACAAAGGACCATGCACCAAGGAGCGGAGGGGCCTATCACCAACCCATAAATCATGCCAAAAGGAAATCTCCTGACCATTGTTAACCACCCATCTAAGACCTTTCCTAAAAACCTCATGACCCTTCTTCATACCTTTCCAATTACTAGACCCACTCCTGCGAGTTCCCAATCTCTCATCCATAATGCCATTAGGATAATACTTTGCAATCAAAGTTTTGGCTCATAAGGAGTTAGGGTCCTCCATAACTCTCCAATTCAGCTTAGCCAGAAGAGTAAGGTTCCTAGCTTTTGTAGAGTATAAGCCTAAGCCTCCCAGATCTCTAGGCCTACAAACTTTGTCCCAACTAACCATGTGCATTTTCTTCCTTTCATCAGTGGAATCCCAAAGGAAATCTCTATTCAACTTATCAAGGTTAGAAGCAAACTCTAATGGGTAAAGCAACATTTTGCATATAATAAGCAGGGATGGCAGAGGTGACAGATTGAACTAGAATCACTCTACATGCAGGAGAGATAAGCTTAGCTTTCCAGCTGGAAAGTTTAGCTTGAACTTTCTCCACAACAAAATCAAAGTCCCTAGTACTACGACCATTGGATCTAAGAGGAAATCCCAAGTATTTACCAAGATTAGGGGTACTAGAAACCCTAAGGATGCCACACAAGTGTTGTCTAAGGGTAGGGTTGACATTAGGGGAGAAGAACACCTTGGATTTAGACAAACTAACCTTTTGGCCGGACTGGAGACAGAAATCCTCCAGAATTCTAGTAATTGTATAACAACAATTACTAGAAGCCTCAGTACATAAAATGAGATCATCCGTAAAAAACAGGTGTGAGAAAGAGGGACCAGTCCTAGAGGCTTTGATGGCTTTCCAACTGTTGTTATCACATGCCTCAAGGATCTTAAGACTCAAATATTCCATACAGAGTATGAACAGGTAAGGAGATAGAGGATCTCCTTGTCTAATGCCCCTAGAAGGTTTGAAGTTTTCTAGTTGGCCTCCATTCACTAGGATAGAGAAGGAGGAAGTAGACATACACTCCAGAACTAGGTCAACAAAGGAAGGAGGAAACTTAAAAAAAGTTAAGACCTCACGAATGAAATCCCATTCAAGACGATCATAAGCTTTTTTCAGGTCAAGCTTGAGGATGAATTGACCCATTCTACCCTTTTTCCTATGGATGGAGTGGATTAGTTTTTGGGCAATGACAACATTATCTAAACCCCTCCTACCAGGAACAAATGCAGCCTGAAAAGGGGAAACAAGATTTCCCATAATAGGCCTAAGCCTAGACACAATGATTTTAGTGACAATCTTATAGACAGTATTGCAAAGGCTAATAGCTCTAAATTGACTGAGAGTCTCAGGTCCAAGACATTTGGGAATCAAAGAAATCAAAGTTCTATTCAAGTACTCAGGCATTCTCCCAGTAGAGAATATTTGCCTAACCTCTTTAACCACCGAATCACCAACTGTAGGCCAACATTTTTGGAAAAATCCCGGATGTAATCCATCAGGTCCAGGAGCTTTAAAAGCCTTCAAAGACCAAAGACTCATTTTACCATCATTGGCATCTACATGAGCAGTAAGAGACAAAGCCTTTTGATCTAAAATTCTAAGGGCCCACATAGGCAGACAAAAACCACTAGGAGGATGGAGATGTGAGGTGGAAAACAAATCAACAAATCCCTGTTGAATATAGAGGCAAATGAGCTCATTATCAATGATCCATTCCCCATTACTATTCCTAAGTCTAACAATCTTATTCGCTCTTCTACGAACAATGGTAGAGGTATGGAAGAATTTAGTGTTTCTATCCCCTTCAACTACCCACCCCACTCTAGACTTTAGAGCCCAAAGCTCCTCCTCTAGTTTAAGAATAACAAAATAATCCTCTCTAAGGGACTTCTCAATCCTGTACAAAGATTCCGAGGGCCTAGAGGTCAAAGCACATTGCACACCATTCAACCTAGTAAGAATACGTTTTTTCCTATGAAAAATGTTACCAAACTTAGACTTGTTCCAAGCAGACACAAGGGCAGCAAATATAGAAAAAGTAATTGACAAATTTAGGGCTGGAGTAGCCCAAGCTTTTTCAACAACTGAGGGAAAATCAATATGAGAGAACCATATGCTTTCAAATCGGAAAGGTCTAGGTAAAATGCAAGGAATATTCGGACAAAGACTCAAAAGCACAGGGCAATGATCAGAGTGAGTACGGGTTAAATGAGTAACTGAGACCTCAGGAAAAAGGATCCTCTAGTCAGGATTCGCCAAGACTCTATCAAGTCTTTCCATAATCAAAGAATTCATATCATGACAGTTACTCCAAGTATATTTAGGACCCGAAAACCCCAAATCAATCATGTTGCATGCATTCAGACAGTTTCTAAATTCTCGAATTCTACTATTTGAAGGCCTATTACCCTCCCATTTCTCTTCACAAAGCAAAATATCATTGAAATCCCTAAGCATAACCCAAGGCAAATTATTCAAACCAGCAATGATCTTAAGGTTTTCCCACAAAATTCTACGTTCAGACCTACGAGGGCTACCATAGATAGCAGAAATTAACCAAAGAGAATTAGAACCTCTTACCTTTACTGAAGCATGGATTTCTTGTTCAGTAGAGCATAGATGACCCACTTCCACTGCCTCTGTTTTCCAAAGGATCCAAATACCCCCAGCAAAACCAATGGTATTAGTGCACAAGAATCCATCAAACAGGAAAGAACGAGCAAGCTCCGCAGCTCTATCACCACCAAGTCTTGGTCTTAGTCAAAATGAGGATTTCTGGGTTATTGAATTTACAGAGTATCAAGTAACGCTTTGCGGAAACACGGATTCAATACTCCTCGGCAGTTCCAAGTGAGTATATTCACACCAATCTCGCTGCTTGACATGAATGGGGGATTATTGGGTGGAAACAACGTTCCTTCCGCCTCCAGCGAGTTCCATGCCTTCTCTGGCCACATCTCCCACATGTTGTTCCGAATCACTGTCGAGGTAAACTGGTACTCTAGGAACCCCTTCCCCCTCAACTCTGAGCAACGGATCCAAAGATTGGACAGGGGCACGCATTTCGCAATCTGAGCTAACTTGAGAGCATTCCGATTTCCTGGCCAATTGAATTGGATTGGGGTTGATAACATCACCTTCCTCTCTTCGAATTCCGGCAATGTTGCGCAGTACACCTCCTCCAGAAATTGGACAAATCTCAGCTCCCGCAATGGCTGACAACGAACTCTAAGTGGACAATGAATCCCATCGATTCTTGGGATGTCCATTAGGAAGTTCCAAAATGGGCTTATCTCTTGCAACCAAACCATGTTGGTTAGGAGAGGTGGATCTTCTTCTTGGACTGCTGGAGTTATTTCTGACCATGCTCGAGCTATCTTGACGTCGTACCAACCCCACACATGAAGTGGATCCTTTCGGATCAGCTCTATCACATCTTTGTCGATCCGAATGAACTGATCTCCTAGCCGAATCCTCCAATTTGGAGATGCTTTGAACAACGGAAACACCCCCCATTGAGTGCTTGTCATTACCACTTTTGGATTTAGGGAGATGAGGACGAAGAGGGATTTCAGAGCTAGAGACCGGCAGCTGTTGTGGTGGGGAAGAGAAAGAGATAGGTTTATATTTGGTTTGGGTTTTTTGGTTGGACAGGCTGGGATTGAAGGGAGTTCACGGCTGATTTTGGAGTGTTAAAATTAAAAATGGGTTCGTCAGGTGAAAAAATGGGCTCAGAAGGCCCAAAAGGTGAAACCGGCTTACCAATTAAATGTTCCAAATTTGAAGGCCCATGAAAAGAAGAATTGCCTGGCCCACCTGCATGTTTGCTCTTACCTTTATCCAGTGGAGAGTACCAAAATCCAACTCTTGTCTTATCACGTCCCTGCCCTTCAGAAGTTCTTGCTGCACGCCGAATTGCACTAAACCCATGCTGATGTGTCTCATCACGTCTTATCCTATCAGACGAACCAGCAGCACAATTCGTTGCACCTAAGCCATCTTGCCGTGTGCTATCATGACCTTGCACAGCAGAAGGACCTGCAGCACGATCAAGGACACGATCATCCCGAAGCACAGCTGGCTTCGTTTGGCGTTTTCGACGAGAAACAATCATCCATGGACCAAAGCCTTTCGGCTTGTCTTCCTCCTCCAATTTGGACTGCTCATTAGCCACCGGAATCTCTGTCTCCTCAGGCGTACGGATTGGGCACCATTCACGGCGGTGTCCAATTTTTCCACAATGGAAGCAAAGCAAGCTCACACCTTCATAAATCACTGCTAATCTTGTTTTGCCAACTCTCACAGTCCTTGTTAGAGGTTTATCAATGTCAATTTGAATACACAGTCTCGCAAATCTACCCCGAGTTCCTGCTGCTGTATTAAAATCAACCCGCAAAACCGATCCTAACCCACTTCCAATCTGAAATAAGGAATCTTTATGATAATATTCAACGGGTAGCTTAGGTAATCTAACCCACACTGCTATAGAAGAAACAGAGGCTTCAGAAGCTCTAAAATTAGGAACCCATGGCCTAAGCGAAAGAAAATGTTCCCCAATGAACCAAGGTCCTCCTTTAAGCACTTCTTCAAATCCTTCTTTGGACTCAAATCTAATAAGGAAGAAACCAAGCCCAAGGTCAACACAAGAAAAATTACCAGAGGATTTCCACATATTCTTAAGTTTGTTAACCAGAAACAGATAACCCACTGACCGGCCAAAAACCTTAACTATCAATGAGGTGCACCACGGGGCTCTGATCTTTTGTTTAAGTTCACGGGGGAATTTAATAACTACTTCACCATCTTCTGGGGGTTCATCTTCTTCCTCCTCATCAGAAATATCTCCACCATCCTCTTCCATACTGCTTCCAAAAAAAGCACTCTCATATGCTTCCGGAATAACTCCTATAAGAGACTCTTTATATGAGACACTAGACTTCCGAGTTCCAACATGGGATCTTGGTTCGACTTCAAGTTGGCCAATAGGCATATGTTCTGCATCAGAAACTACCTCAGGATTAGCTAGTGGATGGCGATATTTATGTTTCTTATTACTCCGGTGGCTGGCGCCGTCATCATCAGTTGAATGTCCAAAATGTTCTCCACTATCACTAGTACTACGCACACAATCTTTTTCTTTTGGGCGATCTGACATGTTAGAGTCCTCCATAGTGAGTTTACTATTGAATATGTGTATGAATATATATATATATATATATATATATTAAGAAGAAGATGAGCTAATTTTCATTAAAAAGGAAAATCCAAAGATAACAAATGTTCTAGTGTTGAAGGAATAGTCTCCATCCACGCTTCAAGATCAGTACAATATTGTGTATGATGAGCTAAGGTGTGGGCTAGTGAATTGCCCTAATGCTTTACGTGCTTGAAATGGACCTTCGTAAAATTAACTAATAAAGTTTTGACATCTTCTATAGCAAGACCAAACGATGCATAACAATATCAGTTGTCAGAGCCTTCACAATAGTCTATGAGTCCCCCTCAACTTCACCTTCGTGGATTCTGATTTCCAGTGCAAATTGAACAACTCTTTTAGCCGCTAGAGATTCTATAGCCTCCACTGAATTAGGGTATCGAATCCTTTGTACCATGGAGGCCATTATTTTGAATGCATGATATTAATAGGTACTGAAATATTTTATTTTTTAAATTAATTCAAAACAATCATCAATAGGGTATTTATAACTTTGATTCTTTGTGACTAGTTCAAATAAGATGTGTTTTGTAGAATCATCTGGATTTTTCATGTTCTTTATATCTATCTAATTTTTAAATTTTTTGTTTTGAAATTTGGACTTTTAACAGAAGAAAATTAGTATATTGGGGAAAGAAATAGATCGATCTGATGGGTGCACGTGAGCACTAAAGTCCAGCCCACACTAGATTAAAGCCATGATGGGCTTTGTCTAGTCAATCACGTATAAAGCAAAAAAAAGAGTTCCTACTCTACAAGAAATAGGACACCTATTTCTTCTAGAATTAGAAGACTTGAGGCGGCTAGGTTATTATTATATATAACTAATGTTATATGTGGTTTTTGTGTGTGTGCCGCAATTGAGAGAAACAATTGTGAGGAAGCCAGTGCCGGAATATTGAGAGAGCAATATTGAGAGAGCAAACCGCAATTGAGAATTGCGAAAGGGATTTGGGGTTTTCTCTAGAGAATTTGTTGAGTGTTAATTCCTAGAGAGATTATTATTGTATTTGGTGAGGACCTCAAGTTAGGTATAAAACTTGAGAAGAACTATTGTAATTGCGTATTATAATAGTAGATTTATTCGGAGTTTGTCTCGTGGTTTTTTCCCTTTAAGTAGAAAGGGTTTTTCCACGTAAATCTTTGTGTCTTGTGCTTGTTATTTATTTCTGCATCCCACAGGTTTTAGGAATAAGGTTTTATTCCCAACAAGTGGTATCAGAGCTTTGGTTCGAGTGGGAGCGATGACCAGAGAAGACGGAAAAACGTTAGGAATTGAGAAGTTTGATGGCATAGACTTTGGGTATTGGAAGATGCAGATTGAAGATTATCTCTATGGGAAGAAATTACACCTACCTCTTTTAGGGAAGAAACCTGATAAGATGGAAGATGCAGAATGGGCTTTTCTTGATAGACAGGTGCTGGGAGTTATTAGATTAACTCTGTCAAGATCAATTGCGCACAATGTTGTGAAGGAGACAACCACAGTGGGTCTGATGACGGCTTTGTCTAGTATGTCTGAAAAACCGTTGACTAACAACAAGGTGCATCTGATGAAGAAATTGTTCAATTTGAAGATGGCTGAAGGTGCAGCTGTGGTGAAGCATCTGAATGAGTTTAATACAATCACAAATCAATTGTCCTCTGTGGAGATTGAATTTGATGATGAGATCCGCGCGTTGATTGTTTTGGCTTCTTTGCCAAACAGTTGGGAAGCCATGAGAATGACAGTGAGCAATTCTGCAGGAAAAGGCAAACTCAAATATGATGATATTCGAGATTTGATCTTGAGCGAGGAAGTTCGCAAGAGAGATGCATGCATAGACAATGCAGAAGGTCAAGCTTTTGTCACAGAGAACAGAGGTAGAAGTAGAAATAAATGGCGTAATGATCGAGCTACGTTCAATGACAGGTCAAAGTCAAGAGATAAATCTCAGCATACAGAGACTAGAGAATGTTTCCATCGTGGAAAAAAGGGCCACATAAGAATGAATTGTAGGCATTGGAAAAAAGAACAAACTGAAGATAAAGATCATAAGCATGACAATGAGAAGGGTACTACAGCTGTTGTGGATGATGAGGAAGTTGTAGTGCTCTCAGTTCAAGAGCAAAAGTGTGAGCATGTTGATAACATTGATGATGAGTGGGTTGTAAATTCGGCGGCTACCCACCATGTTGTTCGTACAAAAGAGTTGTTCACCACGTACAAAGCAAGAGACTTTGGTACTGTGAAAATGGGCAATACCAGTTACTCAAAGATTGTGGGAATTGGTGATGTGTGCATTAAAACCAATGTTGGTTTAACAGTGATGCTGAAGAACGTGCGACATGTTCCAGATTTATGCTTTAATTTGATCTCAACACCAATTATGGATCGAGCGGGTTATTGTAACCACCTAGGCAATGGAAGATGGAAACTTGCCAAAGGACCTATGGTTGTTGCAAGAGGGCATATTTGCTGCGGCTTGTACAGGAATCGTGTGAAGGCCTGTAAGAAGAAGTTCAATGCAATTGGAACTATTGAGAAGACTTCAGAGTCGAGAGTCAAGGTTAATTGTGTTACTCCTAAGAGAGTAAAGTTCTCTCTACCTGACAGTGCTACAGATGGAGGAGCGATATGTGATGATGATGAAGTGAAAGATTCTAAGGATCTTGAGCAGGGGGAGCGAGCTCCTACACTAGAGATGGTTGAGCCTCATGAGAAGAGGTCTACTAGAGAATGTCGAAAGGATAATTTCAAAAATATATGGTCTTCTGATGAAAGGGAGCCAGAGTATTGGATTAAGGATATCCAAGGTGAAATTAATTATTTGAGAATGAAAGGAATCGACATTGATATGGTTTTCTCACTTTTGGTGAAGATGTTGAAGAAGCTTGAGCTTCGCGCCAGCCCGGCTTGGCATGGACTCTAATTGATGAGTTGGATTGAAGATCTCCCTCAGTAGTGGGTTGGAGGGGGAGATTGTTGGGTGCACGTGAGCACTAAAGTCCAGCCCACACTAGATTAAAGCCATGATGGGCTTTGTCTAGTCAATCACGTATAAAGCAAAAAAAAGAGTTCCTACTCTACAAGAAATAGGACACCTATTTCTTCTAGAATTAGAAGACTTGAGGCGGCTAGGTTATTAGTATATATAACTAATGTTATATGTGGTTTTTGTGTGTGCCGCAATTGAGAGAAACAATTGTGAGGAAGCCAGTGCCGCAATATTGAGAGAGCAAATTGAGAGAGCAAACCGTAATTGAGAATTGCGAAAGGGATTTGGGGTTTTCTCTAGAGAATTTGTTGAGTGTTAATTCCTAGAGAGATTATTATTGTATTTGGTGAGGACCTCAAGTTAGGTATAAAACTTGAGAAGAACTATTGTAATTGCGTATTATAATAGTGGATTTATTCGGAGTTTGTCCCATGGTTTTTTCCCTTCAAGTAGAAAGGGTTTTTCCACGTAAATCTTTGTGTCTTGTGCTTGTTATTTATTTCTGCATCCCACAGGTTTTAGGAATAAGGTTTTATTCCCAACACGATCAACATCTTCTAAGATTTATTTGTGATTCCTTTCATATCTGTAACTTTTGGTTTATATAAAATTATTAAGGAGAAAAGACTAATTTAGGTGAATGGTATTTGTTGAGAAAAGCAATGTTTGGTTGGTGATTTGGTTTTTGAAACCTGAGAATTTCGTTGAGATTTGCTTGGAAAGCAAGAGAAGTAGTTTTGTGAACTATTATTATGATTTTTGAAAGGGTATGTGAGGTTAATTTTAATTTTTTTTTTAGTTATTTATTTAAGAAGAGTAAGTTTTGGAGCCATGAGTTTTCAGTAACCCATGGTTGAGTAGATGAAAAAAAAAAAAGGAAAAAAAGATATTTGAAATCTTAACCTGTCATCCAAAAAAAGAAAACTTAAAACCTTTTCTGTTTATTTATGTGGTTTTACACTGAATTTAATTCACTTTTACTTAAAAAAAAAATAAAAAAATCCTAGAACCATTTCATTGGATAAAATCATGTTTAAGTTTTGCATTTCCTTAAATCAAGATGAGTTTAGATTATTATTATTTTTCACTAGTTTATTAGTTTATGTCCATTTTTTTAACTACAATTCTACTTCTAAGCACTTTATACTTTTATCCATTTCGAACAAATAGAAAAAGAAAGGTCAAATTGTATATGGCTGAATTGAGGTTTCTCTTTCATAGTAGGGTATCTATTAAATTGTTAGTATACGCCATTGTTTGGTCCCCATCAAAGTCCTTGCCAAGGTTCCATTTTTCTTTGAAATTTTAACCACTCACAATATTATTACAGAAGGAAGTAAGTTGACTTAGATGTCATTCTTCCATTTTTTGTATAAAAGGAAGATCTAAGTGTTAGAATTATATGTCCTAAAAAACAACCAGGTGTTCATCTTTTCCTTTTCTTATAAAAAAACTAAGATTTAAAATGGGAAAAAAATTTAACACAATCTAACATATGGCTAATTGTAATTGGTGGAGTATAAATTGAATTACAAAAAGTGGGATAGAAGATTTTCATTCTTCTTTTGCAACTTATTAATTAAGGTGGTAAATTGTTATTAAAATGATTTTTTTTTCATCGTATGATTTTATTATTGACACCACTTTATTATATACTTTTTGTTTTTTGATAGTTACAATAGCATTTAAATCTATGGCGTCCGCTCATGATACTAATCATAATAAATTATGCCTTTGATTATGAAAAACAAATGTAAAAGAAATTGCCCCCTAACCATACTTACTGTAAAATGAAAGGAAAAACTCGAATATAACCTTTGCTTATGTGTAAACAGCCATGACACAGCACAACTTAATTGGTTGTATTTGTTCTTCCAGGTTGTATTTGTATCATTATGGCTCGGTTGTTAGCTTCTTAAGGATCAATCAAAACTCAAAAGCTGGCAATCGGCCTCACTCATTAATTCCATATGTCACCTGCAATGTAATTAATATTCTCACGTAACTAAAAGCAAAAACAGTCTAGTGGTGCATATTTCTCCACGACAATCAAATTTATTTAGTACACATACGATAAATTCTTGAGGTTGATCCTTCCTAGTCATAGTGGTGTGGGATTCATGAGTGGAATCAACAAGCTTTCTATGTAGGGAGACCAACGTTTTTTCCGTAACTTTCCAAAATTGTGTATACAAATCTTATATCTTATTTTTTAGGTTTCATTTTATACTTCATCAATTATAATTCATCATGTATTTTTTATTTATTTTTTGTCTTTTATTATAAAATAACTAAGATTTAAAATAGAAATAAATCAAACATAATCTGATTTTTTGTATTTTATTTTATACTTCACTAATTATAATTCATCATGTGTTTTTTATTTTTATTTTTTGTCTTTTTTTGTAAAATAACTAAGATTTAAAATAGAAATAAATCAAACATAATCTGACACATAGTGTATTATAATTGGTGAAATATTAAAAAAAAATAATAATAAGAAGAAGAGGAAAGTAAAAAAAGAAGAAGACTATATTCATTCTAAAATTGCCGTGAAAGTGTGAAACTACTCACATGTGGTAGTAATGGCAAAGACTGACACGAATCCTTATAAAGTAAAAAAAAAGGGCAATGACATGCATAGTCATTTTCTTTTGATTAATGGCTGACGCGAATCCTTATAAAGTCATAACTCAACTCAATTTAGCAATCAATACGCATTCAATATTTTTTCTAAAATGAGAGGCAACAAAAGGAGATAGTCAGATTCTCATAAAATAAAAAAAAATAAAATAAAGAAGAAGAAGAAGAAGAAGATAGTCAGATAGATATATACCAAGAGGGATAGGCACCAAGGCAGTACACTTTACTCAGAGAGTCTCAATCTCAATTCTTTCACCATCTTCTACACAAAATCCAAAGATGGGTTCTGGTGAGCATATTGTACTGTTACCATACATGGCACATGGTCATCTCATACCGTTCCTAGCACTTGCAAAGCAAATCCAACAAAGCACCGGTTTCACAATCACAATCGCCAACACCAAGCTCAACATCCAATATCTTCGTTCCACTCTTTCTTCTTCTGACTCCAACTCCAACATCCACTTTGCCGAGCTTCCTTTCTGCAGCACAGACCATGACTTACCACCCAACACCGAGAACACCGAGAATTTGTCTCTCACCAAAATCGGAACCCTCTTTCATGCATCTGAAAGTCTCAAAGAGCCTCTCTTGAACCTTGTCCGTGACATCAAAGACCAAGAAGGTAAACCTCCACTTTGTATAATCTCCGATGTGTTTTTTGGTTGGGCTAATGAGGTTGCAAAGAGTGTTGGCACTGTGAATATTACATTCACAACCGGTGGTGCTTATGGAACCTTGGCCTACGCCTCTGTATGGCTCAACCTCCCACATCGTTCTTCAGATTCTGACGAGTTTACAACCCCGGGGTTCCCTGAAAGTTATCGTTTTCATCGCTCTCAACTTCATCAATATATAAGAGACGCGAATGGTACAGACACGTGGTCTAGATTTATGCAGAGTCAGATTTCAAAGTCAATGGAGTCTTATGGGTGGTTGTGTAACACAGTTGAGGAAATTGAGCCTTTGGGGTTGGATCTTCTTAGAAAATATCTCGGCCTTCCTGTCTGGAGTATTGGTCCTCTAATTCCTCCAGCGGCACTTAAGAACAACCAGTCAAGTATTTATAAACAACATACTGGGAAAAAACCAGGACTAGCTCCTGAAAAGTGCGTTGAGTGGCTTGATTTGCATTGTCCTGATTCGGTTCTTTACATTTCGTTTGGGTCACAGAACACTATTGGTGTTTCCCAAATGATGGAATTAGCTATTGGCTTGGAAGATAGTGGAGTATCTTTCATTTGGGTCATTAGGCCACCTATTGGTTTCGACTTGAAAAGTGAATTCAGAGCAGAATGGTTGCCAGAAGGGTTTGAAGAACGAATGAGGGAAAGCAAACGAGGGTTGTTAGTGAAAAACTGGGCACCCCAGTTGGACATTCTGTCACACAAATCCACTGGAGCGTTTCTAAGTCATTGTGGGTGGAACTCGGTGTTGGAGAGCTTGAGCCAAGGCGTGCCTATCTTAGGATGGCCTATGGCGGCTGAGCAGGCTTACAATTCAAAGATGCTGATAGAGGAGATGGGTGTGAAGTGTGGAGATAACTAGAGGGAGTCAAGGTGTTGTTGTGGGGACGGAAGTGAAGAGGGTCATAGAATTGGTTTTGGACAAAGAGGGCAAAGGCAAGGATATGAGGAACAAGGCTGCAAAGGCTAAAGAGCAGCTAAGGGCAGCAGTCAAAGATGAGGGAGAGGATAAGGGTTCTTCTGTGAAAGCAATGAATGACTTTGTCAGAACCCTTCTTTCCAAGAGACAAGAGCAATCAGACTCAATTGAGGGACAAAAATTCATGGTAAAATAGATTGGGTTTGGATAGAATCAACATCACCAACCTTTGTGCCATTTCAAATTGTGAACTCTGTTAATTTACTTGTTGGAATAATATTGATTTAAGATTTTGTATTGTCTCAGGAGTAGTGTTATTTTCGCACAAAATGTTGTTATTTCTGTACCTATTTCCACATCAAATGGTGCGGAAGTAACAATAATCAGTGTGAAAATAACATTTCCCTTGTCTTAATTGTTTAGAGTGGAAATAAATTGTACCAACAATTTTTATCTTGAGACAATAAAATTAAGGTGGAAGATTATGACTAAATTACAAATTACTCTATTGATCAAATTATAAATTACATTCTTTAACTTTTTTTTCTTCTCTGTCTTTTAACTTTCATTGTTTAATTTAGACATTCTGTTTAGTTCCGTCACATTGTGTCATTAAGTGTAAGGTGAAAAAATTAAAACTACGCTGTTTTAGGACACTTAATGGAAAACTATTAAATAAAAGCGGATAGAAGGATTGAATTGAAACCAAATGAAAATTAAAAGGACTAAAAAAAAAGTTAGAGGAATAACTTAAAAAGAGACTAAGGTTAGAGGATATGATTCGATGGTGGGAATTACTACAATGTTTTCAATTTAGCGACCATGTGCACTCTGAGTAGTGCATCCATTTGTGTTTGATGGTGGGACTAGACACGTCACACATGATAGTTTCCTAGATGCTTATCTAGAGGGGTGGGAATTACTACAATGAGCTAAGGTGGAAGCTAGCCTCATCCTGCGCCAGTGCTTGAAAGAGTGTTGAGGGCAAAGGAAGCTATAAGAAGACTAGTAGCAAGGGTAGGGGGAGGCTACTTTGGCCTCAGCTGAAACTGTTATGGCTCATCTTTGCAATCAACTTCAGAATGCAGAAGCATATAAAAGGAGAGTGTAAAAGCAAGGTTGAGTGAATTTGCGGAGACTTTAGGGAGTGTGAATCCTGACTTCCAATTTATGTAAAAAGAACCATATATTTGTATCCTCCTTATGATGAATGAGACTTTCTTGATATGCATGTCTTCCATGAGTTCCCATGAAATTGATCAATGCAATGGCTAAATGCAAAACCAACCTTACGTCTCCATTTCGACCATTTCTTGGATTTTGATTTTTTTGGATCTAATAATATACAGATTGTCATAATAATATACAGATTATCATGATAATTAAAATTTTAAATAATATGATAGTCTGTATAACTTTAAATTTGTAAAATTTAATCAGAACTATGTAATTGATCCATTTCAAATTGAGAAGATCCAACAACAAAAAACTATTCATATTCTAAGACATTCCCTCATATGAGGCAAGATTTACTCTCACCCTCCCTTATTGATACCATTATACCAAGTCCTTTTTATCTAGAGGCATTAGAGCAACTCTAAGAGTCTCTTTATTTTTTTCTTCACATGTGGAGAGTTTTGCATATTTAGCTATTCACTTTTTTTCACACCCTCTAACAACCTCTTTATTTCTTTTTCTATTTTGTTAAAATAACATTTTTATTCATTTTTTATTACTTATTTCTCTCTCATTAAAATCTCTTTCTTTCTCAAAGAGAAAGAAACCCTCATGAGAGAGAGAGAGAGAGAGAGAGAGAGAGAAACCAAACCTCCCGTGAAACCCAACCACCTCCACCACAGTGCTCGCCCCTCCACCGTCGTGCTCGCCCTTCCACCACTGTGGGCTTGTGTTTCTCTCTCATCTCATTTGTTTCAAATCAGATTTTATGGGTTTGTTGTTTTGGATATGTTGGTTTTGTGGGTTTTTTTTATTTAAGATTTGTTGATTTGTGGTTATTTTGTGGGTTTGTGATTTGAGATCTTTGGGTTTATGGAGATGTGTTTTTTTAGATGGAGATGAAGATGGAGATGGAGATGAAGAATTCTTAGGGGAGAGAGCAGAGAGAGGAGAGAGATATTATTATTTTAACTGGGTGGAGAGCTACAGTAGCTCTTCACAAATGAAGAGTTACTGTAGCATTTAGAAAATATAGAGAGCCTCTACAGAGGCTACTGGAGCACCATTTTTGTGGTTTGACTCTTCACATTTACAATAGAGAGCCCAATACAGAAGTTCTTAGAGATGCTCTTACTTCCTTACCAAGGCTAGTCCCGAGGTTTAGGTTGTTTAACCTCGTCCCAATTTTGATTGCCCGCTTATTACTAAATATTAAATAAAACATAAAAGTTAAAAAAAAAAAAATGCAAATTCAAGATTATATTATGATCTTAGCTTGAATTACATCCAAAAAAATAATAAAAATCATTATCCTTCATTAACATCTTCCATGACAAATTTTATTTATTTATTTAAGAGCTTAAAAAAAAATACAAACTCATACCCACGTATATTAAGAACTTTAATATATTGACTTTAGCATGTTCCACCACAATAATCAATCAATATGAGAACAATATCAATGGAGAAAAATATGTCCACGTGGAGAAAGAAAAAAAAAAAAAAAAAAAAAAAAAAAAAGAGCAATTGACAAACAAGAGTTACGTGTAGTGGTGTAGGTGTAGTTAAAATATTGAATTAAAACTAAATAAAAAATTGTATATAACTTTGGAAGACAAAAGGCAGAACTTGGGAAGATAAAAAATAGAACTAATGGGTGAAGAAACCGAAAAAAGAAAGAAAGAAGAAGAAGAAGAAGTGGTTAGCCAGTTAGAAGAAGACAATAAAAAAAAAAAGGGGCGTAGTCTCGTAGGTGCAGCCCGTTGAAAGATTTTTTTTTTTTTTTTTTTTTTTTTTTCTCTGTATATAATATATATATATATATATTTTCCTTCTGTGGTTGTCTTGGGGCCTGGGGGGTGGGTTGTCCAAGCCCAAGGTTTTACTAGGCTTACCCAGGGACGGCCCTATTCCTTATTGAGGTGCAATAGAGACAATGTCATCTTGCTTGGAGGCAAGAAAATATCTATCTGGTATACAAAAGATAAAAAAAAGGCAAAAGTTCACTTTTCATCCCTATATTTTGGGGTGTTTTCATCTTAGTCCTTATGTCATTAAATATTTCATTTTATTCCTTGACTTATTTAACCATATTTCATTATAAGCGTTGCCGTCATCTCACTTATAGAATTTGGGCCTAGAATGTGTTTTACTATTCCGTGGTCTACGTCATCAAATTTTGTAAATGAGATAACGGTAAAGACTAAAATGAAACATTGCTAAAAGCTTCTAAACTAAAATAAAACATTTAAAAACATAAGAACCAAAATGAAAACACTTAAAAAATATAGGAGCTAAAAGTGACTTTTTGACCCAAAAAAATAAAAATTTTAAATTTGTTGGGCCAGCAGTTGCTGATGCAAACAAGGCCGCGGGCCTTGGACCCCAGATCACTGATGCAAGTAGGCCCATCATAGGCTTGAGTCGATCTGTCTGATTATCACGAAGAATGAGGAGGGGGAAAAATAGTTTGATTTTGAAGGGGAATGAAATTTTGAGTTAGTATAATTTGCATTTGGGGAATCTCAAGAATAAGTTGGAACTTGAACTAGAAGGTTACACGATGGAGAATGAAATTTCTGTACTGGTGAAAAGCCATTTCATATAATGTGATTGGTGTTTTCAAGCAAAGTTCTAATATGTGAGATATTTCAAGTTTATGTTGTACCAGGAGAATTAAAAAAAAAAAAAAAATCTTGGGAATTCTTGAAAATAAGTTAAACATAAGAATTTCATACTTTTTAGATTTTTAGATCACCTTCGTGGAAATTGAGACACTGAAAAATGTTAAAAAAAAATATTGTGTAGTATGGAAGGAAGGTTGTGAGTTTGAGTTTTAAGATTTGTTCCAAGTTCAAAATCTTCGAAGCTTTTGGTGGGTATATAAAATAACACAAATACCAAACGATAAAATAGTTGAGAGCAGGGGCGGAACCAGAGATATAATCTAGGATGGGCACATTTGATCTCAAACAAAACTAAAAATAAACTAATAAAATAAGACCAACCACAAAGAATTAACTAATAAAATAAAATTAACCAAAGTATATGGTTGGCTGCCCATAGAAATAAAAACATTTGAGTAACTGAGTTTGACAATTTCAAACTTCATATCACAGAGAGAGAAAGAAGGAGGAATAAAATTACCAGTTAGAGGTAGAGTAGGTAGGAGGGCCAAGACTTCAGAGCCAGGACCAGGCGTTGTGGGTTAATTATTGACATTGTTGTGATTTTTGTCTAATTTTTTATGATATTATCTGAATTATTTTTTAGTGTTACTATCCTTTCTTTTTCCCTTGATTTTTTAGTGGGTCAACTTCTAAAATTTCCAATTTATATATATATATATATATTATTATTAGAATATTTTAAAATTGTAAGTCATATTATCTTAAGATGACATTCCAATTACCACTTTAAATGAAAGATGTACACTTAAATATTTTGGACTGCTCACGTTGGTACCCAAGCCTAGCAAAAAAAAAGCCTGATAGTTATTCAATTAATTAAAGAATACAAAATAAAATAAAATAAAAGACATTTAGAAAAGTAAAAAGTGAAAAGAATGGGGAAGGGTGATCCACGTGGTTGGAGAAGAATGAAAGTTGGTGGGTTGTTGCTTGACAATTTATAAGCTTGGAAGATGTCAAATGTTAGTCTTGTCGGTAAAGAAGAAGATGAAACAAAAGAAGATGAAGAGGAGAAAGAAGAAGGGGTAACAGTGAAGACCCAAAGGCTAAGACGGAGAGACAACAGAGAGAGAATGGAGTGAAAGTTGTGCAAAATACTGAGTTTGAAAGGATATATTCATGGGTAATATATTTTTTTTAAGATTGAGGGTGGGCAGTGTCCACCCTGGTCACAAGTTAGATCCACCACTGGTTGAGAGAATTTATTGAAATAAGATTGAGATAAATTGGATTGTAACCCTTTTTTTATATAGAAATAACTAATACTATCTATAATGTCAGATTTCTGAAATAAAATTTTAACCGTGAAATGAATTTTAATCATTATTTTCTATATAGATTACGGGGCTAAAACAGAGTCAATGCACAATTTCCGAAGAAATTATCTTTATTAGAAACTTTGAAAATATTGTTTGTATTTGGCGATTTTGTTGTATCGTGAAGGTGAATTACTTAGACAAAAAAATTTTTTGAGTGAGGGACAATTATCAACTTAAAAAATCATGGTTAAATACGTAATACATACCTCAAAGTTGCATTATCTTTACTATCGTTATTTCTTACTAATTTTCCTTAACAAAATTTATATATTTCTTGAATCAAATGCTATCTAAGGTGCTGTTTGGTTAGGAGGATATAAAATATTTGTATTTTCCTACAATGTGTGTTTGGTTTGAAGGATAAAAACTTTAGTTTATATAAATTTACTATTATGTCATTATTACAAAAAGTTCATATAGAATGATTAATAGCAAACAGGGCCGGCCCTAGTGTTAGGCAACTAAAGCAGCCGCTTGAGGCCCACTAATTTTAAAAAAATTTGAAGGCCACTAAAAGCCTCACAGTTTGTTGCATGTTTTTTTTAGAAGGCCCCACGCTTTCAAAAGTAAAATTTAGAAGGCTTTCATGTTGGTGTTTTTTTCTGGACTTTTTCCTCCTATTTTTGCTCATTTTATAACAATTTTACCCTTCCTAAACTACAAAATTGCCTACCCCAGTACAAAATTTCGCTCTTTTTTTATTTATTTATTTTTATTTTTTTTAAACATGTTTTTTGTTCTATTGTAGTGAAGTTGTGCTATTTGTTTTGTTCTATTATTTTGTGAACTTTGTGAAGTTGAGCATTGAAGCGAATTAATTTGAGAATTTTAGGCTTTGAGCTATTGTTGAAATATGTTGAAAAGAAAACTGAAATTTGGATTTGTTCAATTGTTTTTATATTATAAATATGTTAAAAATTGAAATGATATTAATTGTATGAATTAAATATTGGTTCTTAACGTTTACACAGATTGCACGTTCGGTCCTTAATGTTTCAAACGCACGTAATTGGTCCCTAATATTTCAAAAGAGAGCACCGTTGGTCCCAAGGGACCTATAACGCTATATTATTATTATAATTATATATTATTATATATATATATATATATATATATATATATATATATTATTATATTTTTTTAACTTTAGGAACTAAAAATAAGCGTTATTGGCCCTTAAATAGTACTATTTAAAGATCAATACCACTCACTTTTTAAAACTTGAGGGACTAATTGCGTTCACTTTTTTACACTTAGAAACTAAAAATCATCATAGGTATCAATAATGCACGTTTTTGAAACGTTTGGGACCAATTGTGCATGTTTGAAACAATATTACAATGTATTTAACCTTTTTTTTCCAACTAAAAAGGCCTTTTTTAGAGTTCTCACTTTAGGCCCCTAAATATCTTGGGCCAGCCTTGATAGCAAAGACGTCTTTTGACTTCCATTCCCCCACACCTCCTTGGTCTCTCATTTGGAGAGAAAAAGAAATACGTGGTTCCACTAGGTTTTCTTTCCCCTCCCCCCTCCCACTTTTCCAACCAAACACCATTTTCTTATGTGTTTTCTCTCTTTATTTTCTTTCCTGCCATACCCAACCAAACAAACCCATTTAATATTGTATGTATGAAACTATTATGAAATATGATGGTCATAGTTGGTAGTCCTCTCATTCTTTAAAATCCCTTTATTAATCTAAACAAACTTTAATACCCACTTAAAATGTTGGCCAGTGTTAGAAGAAATCGCTCGGTGCTTGACATAAAGATACACGCAACCAAAAAATAAAGAACAAAACCAATCATAACTTATCTGTAATAGGTCTAGGCCCACATCACAATAATCCAAGTACAATGGAAGACTTATCTCCGCCACAAACGCAGAGCTCGTGACACAATAGTGAATGGGCATAAGAACCCGCCAATGTACACTCACGGGCTTCCATTATTCTTCCCTTTAAAAGCCAGCAAACCCCCAAAGCTTACCGACACCAAAACTCCAATCCAAACAATAGAAAAACAAAAGAAAGAGACTAACTTTGCTTAGCTACTTGGGATTGATGGAGGCATTCAAGAAGCTCATTGTTGTTGTGGCTGTGTTGCTGATTGCCATTTCCACCAAAGGAGTGCTTCAGGTTTCCAATGCCCAAACCATATGCAACGTGTCTGTTTCTGGGTTGATGACATGCAAGCCAGCTGTGACTCCTCCAAATCCCGCAACACCTTCGGCTGATTGCTGTTCTGCACTCTCACATGCTGACCTTCGTTGTCTTTGCTCCTACAGGAACTCCAACCTGTTACCTTCACTTGGGATTGATCCAAACCTTGCCATGCAGCTCCCTGGAAAGTGCAAACTTCCTCACGCTGCCAATTGCTAAGCTGTGAATTAGAAAAAAAGTTGAAGGTTTTATCATGTAATAATATGCTCAACTTTGAATGCTTTTCTTGAGCATTTGAAGTTGTAAGCACATTGTGTCTTTCAATATTGTCGGGTTTGTGTGTGAGTTCTTGCTTGTTAATTATCAAATGTAATACAGTATTTGTATTGAGTTATTTAATTTACTGCTTGTTTTGTCATCTCTTGTACTTGTACACGCTCACAACAAACAGAGAGTAGAGCGACCATGCAATGTTTCTGGATATAAATGAGACTTTATTAATATGTAGCATATATATCAATTATCAAATGTAATACAGTATTTGTATTGAGTTATTTAATTTACTGCTTGTTTTGTCATCTCTTGTACTTGCACAACAAACAGAGAGTAGAGCGACCAGTATGTTTCTGAATATAAATGAGACTTTATTAATATGTAGCATATATACTTGAGTATTTTAACGAGTTTCTTTAGAACAATGGTTAAGAAAGTATTTAATATTAAAATAATATAAAAATAACTTTTAAAATATTTTAGTCTTTTTTATTTATTATTTTAATATTAAAAATTTTATTTTATGTAAAATGTAAATATTTAATATTTCTTAATCACTATCCTAAGAATACTAACTAACAAAATCCTATATGGATGGTTAATGTAGGTGAACAAAAAGTAGGAATGGAAGCCATGGTCAAACTCCTAGACGAGGGTCATAGGATCAGTTTCTACAATCAAGAAACAACCTACTTCGTGCCTTCGTGGTCAGGGATGTGAGGATGTCCTTCATTGCTTGGCTTTCCTAAACGATCCCTAGGACAGCATAGGCTGCTTCTATTGTCAGAAAATGATGGGATAGGATTAGTGGAGAGTTTTTAAGGAGAACCAAAATAAATATATTAAAAATAATATTAATTTAAAAAATAATCTATTATATTTATATTATTTTTCACAACAACAACAACTAAGTTTTAGTGTTAATTATATCAAAAGAAAGTCTTAGTGTTAACATTTTTGGGATCATAAATTGCTAATTCTTAAAGAAATTCGTAATTTTTTAAAAAGAAAATAAAGAAAACTTCTATTAAAGAGATTTACAAATTTATTTATAGGAACATATTTTTTAAATATGTATTGATTTAATGAATTATGTATGAAATAAGTGTATTAAGGAAAAATAATAATGCATTAATCATTTATATAAACTTATTTATCTTTAAGAAAATATGCTTCAAATATACTTTGGTTTAATGAGTTACATATTGTATAAGAGTAATGTAAGGGGAAAAAAAATGATGTATCAATCATTTACATAAATGTAATACAATTTAACAAACAAAAATAAAAATCTAAGGAGGGGGGCAAGGGTAAATAATATTTTTTATAAAAAAAATACAAGAGGGAGGGGTAAAATTGTAAAAGCCAGGGGAGCCATGGCTCCCCCTAACCCCCCTCTCCTTCCGCCCCTGGATAGGATTGTGGTGATCGGGCCATAAACCTTGCATTCCTTTGTTTTGCTTACTGTTCAGAATCTCTAGGATTTTCGAGGAGGAGATGTTGTAATTGAGTTTGAAGTGTCGTTGATGAACAAGATGGACGAGACAAGTGGTCAGCTCTGCACATGGTGGTGAAAATTTGTTTGGGTGCCACCTTAGTCGTGGGTGGGCAGCGACTTGAACTTGATTATTGTGTTTGTGCTGTGTTTGGTTGCCAAGAAAGTGTAGGAAACTATAGGTGAGCCCTATGTTTGGTTGCCAAGAAAATAGGGAAAAACTGAGATGAAAAGAAAAGAAAAGAAAAGGAAGATTTTATTTTTGGTTTTAAAATTTCGTGGTTTTATCTGTTTTAAGAATTTTTTTTTTTTTTTTTTTTTTTTTTTTTTTTTTTTTTTTTTTTTTTTTTTTCATATAAGCGATAACATGGTTTTTAAAATATTACTTAAATTGACTAAAAGAAAATTCAAGGATCAAAATTAAAATAGCTCTTAAATATAGGAGTGAAATGTGAAATTTAGCCATTCGTAAAAAAATGTGGAGTGTGAGAACGGCATTGCTCTCACGTATCATCCAGATCATGACGAGAACCCTCTCTATATTTAGCAGATAATTTCCAGCTCGAGACTGAGCGACGCTATTCACGTTTAGTGGTTGAAGAAGTGCTGCTACAGTTTATACTTTGTAACTGCACTTGTACAAGCTTTGCAGTGGTGTACCTAGGAGTTCTAGTAATCTCGGACTCTAGCTGATTGTATATTTTTCTCTAGCATTTCAAACTTATAATTTTGCTTGTGCCAAGACATTGAGCAACAATCTCCTATGTGGAAATTGTTGCAAATAGTATTCATGTATAAGTGGTTAGTTACAAGTTACAAGACCAGTCAGGTGATCGTCAATTGGAGTATAATAGACTGGAGTATCCTTTAGTATCACATTGTATATATAACACATTTCTCGTGAATTTTTCAACAATTTTAGTCTATTGTACTCATGATTCAGTTCAAAGTACAGTGTACGCAACTATGCGGGCACCATTTATTCGATATAAGTAATTCACTATCCATATAAAGGTTAAAATTAACAGTTCTTTTCAACCATAATATCAGTAATAAAAGTAAAACAAGAATGATGATACATTTCATAATATTACAAACAACATATCGAGGAGAAGACGCAAGGCCAATAAATACAAAAGAAGATGATATACACAGGAGAAAATACCGAGGTGAATTGCCTTCGAAATGTACAGCCCCACACTGTCCTTACCGTATTCTTCATATCATATTGAATCAACCTCTTTAAGCTGGGGAGATCAGAGCAAATTCTGTTCATCTCATTTTGAAACGGTGACTAATCCAACGCATCAAGCTTCTCCAGAAGGTTCCCCAGATGATGGTGGTGGCAATGCCTCCTCCGTGCCATAATTCCAAAGGTCCTTCAGTTCACCTCTCACCAAACCCAGCAAAACAGCAACACCTTATGACATAGCCAGAGAAATAGGATGGAAACAGTCAAGAGCATACAAAACTATATTAACCACAGAGGAAATTTCCTAGCGTGGATGAAAAAAAAAAAAAAAAAATCCTTTCACCTTGCAAACCAGAAGTCTACCAAAAGCTAAATAACATAATTTATTACCTAGTGTACATGGAACGAGATAGAGGAGTGCGGGTTGACCATGCCCATCCATTAGATATAAGGCCAGGTACGTAAAGAAAAGACCTGAAGCAGTAGAACTCTCAGTATTAAAGAAAAGACAGCATAGAAATATAGTAGGGTATGCATGCATCATAGTGCAGCTGCTCAAAGCACTGAATCTAAATATACTTTTATGTATCATAGACATATGTAGAACTGTGAACTTGACCTATCAACCACCTTAGAAGAGAGTTAAGACACCAGCAGGAATAATCTTATCCAGTTCTCAGTAAAAATGGAATATCAGTAACCAAATGAAAGCTGAAACTTGACAAATTACCAACATCATCTGTGCATAAGGAAAGAACACATATAAGACGACGTGATTAAATTTTAGAGTCAGTTACAACTATAAAAGTTGTCCAAGGCATTTCAAAACAAGCACCTACAGAATTCTTAGGGTTTAGTTGTTTGGGAAACCCTTTGTTGCATGGCAAGGAAGGTTCATTGGATTTTTATTCATATGTAGTGGATTTCATTTCCTCAGATATTCTACTTGGAAAACTCATCACCAAATATATTGGAAGGGAGATATATGGTTCTATCCTAAAACCTCTAGGCTTGTGAAATTAATCCCTCTGAAACATTAGCATCACTGAAACACCTAACCAAAGAAATCAAAGTTGAGATCCATTTGTTTTTAAAACATACACAATGAAGTATGAGTAACACACTTTCCCAATTAAAATAACTATCACCATTTTGAATGTGTAGATTGGACATGATGTGTGGCATCTGACGTTGTCTTACTATTTAACCACTTATTAGAAACTAGCACCTTTCTCAAAAAAGAAAGAAAAAGAAACTAGCACCAAATCAAAGATATATCCCAATAAAAAATATCCCAAAATTCTAACCGGACTATTGGTAACATCTTAACAACAACATGATATATTTCTAATTCCAGTTAAAAACTCTTTGATATAACAATGTGCTTTAAGAAATCAGCATTGACCCTCATGGTCAGATGACTTACAGATCAGTCTGACATCCAAAGGGCAGATTACTGCTCTTTTAGTAACTTTTTTTTTTTTTTTTCATTGCAATGTGTGCCATTTATAAATTCCCATCTACTTAGAAACTGAGGGAGTATTACCACAAAACAACTTGTAGATTAGTCTGATTTTAAACAATCAGAATTAGCTCTACACAAAGGGGTCAAATAATGAGAGAAAATATGGCCTCTCCCTCTCCACATATCAACCCTACCTAAAATGTTAGCAACATTCCCCATAAATTGCTTTCGGAATTATACCACTCAGGGATTTCATTAACGAAAATATATAGGAAGAGAGATAAATACTTTCCTTGCTAAGAGACTTGCAGGTCTTTGGCAGCATGTAGTAATGAAGTGTGGGTAGGCTAGGGTAGAAGGTATCTGGAAGAAGTTGGGGGTTTCATGGGTGGGCTTATGGAAAATATTTTGTTTGATTAATAAGTAACTCATGCAGGACTTGAACCCAACACCAAAGCCACCACCCTATACTTTATGGGATGGAAGTGCCATTTGAACCAAAGGCCATTAGTGAGTGGGCTCAGGGAAAAGTACAAGGAAGGGTTCTCAAAACGTGATAGTTATGATCTTGTGATGGTCAACAAGTTAGGCCCTGGCATGACTTAAGGTGTGCAGAGGTCCATTTGAGAATGTTGTCCCCAAAACTCCTCTATTCCTCCAGATAAAGAGGCAACCACACCATATGGGCTGTTTCAGTGTAAATTCTTGTTAGCATCCAACATAAAGCAGGGTGGTTGAAGACTGGGCACTATAGTCTTTGGTTTCCATTCTAGAGCTATTATACTCCATGTGACTTTGTAGAGTTAGGGAGGGAAATAAACATTATGTAGTAAGTTATTATCAACATACAATAATAGGAGAAGACTGTGGTCTTCCTTGGAGACAAGCATCTAGCAAGCAGTACCTCCCAAAGTGGTTTTCTTCACTTGGTCAAATTTGTTGTAGCAAGGTTCTAATAGTGGATAATCTCAAAAAATGGAGAAAATTATAGTGGACAAGTGTTATATGTGAGAAGCTTGTGGTGAGAGAATGGATAATCTTCGTCATTACATAACTGCTAAAGCTCTTTGACTCGTCTTCTTTTTGTTTGGGATGCCAAACAAAGTAGTGGAGATTTTGGCTTGTCGAAGGGGTTTGTTTGGAGGCATTGGAGTAACATGGCTTGAAATTGACTCATTATGGGTTATGTGGTCCATTAGGAGAGAATACAATGCTTGGATTTGAAGGTATGCTTTCCTGGTTAGAGTCGAAGTGTTTGCGTTTGAAGTTGTTTTAGGAGCTGATGGCACAAGATGGCAGCAACCAACAGCTTTGTGTTCTCTACTCGTTTGGAGTTTTTGAATCTTATGAAACCATCTTCATTCATTTACTCATTAAGTAATCCACTTATTTATACATCTATTGAAATTCATATTCCTAGATCTTTCTAATTTTAGATTGCAGTGCTTAATTTTTTCTTTTCTTTTCTTGTGTATCTCTTGTATACTTCCCATGTACTAGAATTATGCCATCCCTTATTTTTTTAATAGAATCTTTTATTTATTTAGTTGTCTCTCCTTTACACCTGTGTAAAAGGGTAACCTGCAGTTTGTTATAAAAATCATTTTACTCATCTAAAAATGTTTTTTTAAAGTAAAATTAGTTCAATAATTCATGGATGGCTGAACTTTGCTGCTCATGAAGCTATTTATGAGCAGCAAAGTTTACTGTTTGAATGCCATGGATTTGATCTAGTTATTGTTTTAAATTTCAAGTTTGAAGGTAACTTGGTGCTCATGAAGCTATTCACTTTTGCCACTCATGACTCAAACTGTGCCAATCCACTTCGAACAGACTTGGGCTCCTCCTGTCAGTCTCATTGCTATATGTAGACCACATATTTCAAGGATTTGTGCTCTCAATCCAAAGGGCTAGTCAGCTTGGTGATCTTTAATAATTAGGGGATGGGGCATATTCTCAGCAAGAGAAAATGACATCAATGCAGTACGGATGGTGTTCAACAGTTATATGGTGACAGAGAAAATCACAAAAGAGACAACTACTTTCTTTTATGGTGTAAAGAAATGATGATATAAAATGTTAAGAACACTATTGAATTTTATTGAAGTAGTCATATGCTTGTTAGATGACCTGACATAAGTTTAATACTTTTCACATGCACAACATTATATTCTAGGTTGATGGGGAAAATAAATCTTTGTGATGCAAATGCAAACAAATTAAAATGAAGATATATGTTGCAGGAGCACTCACCAACTCCATAGCCAATCATCAGCCAAAGAAAATATCCATTTGATACACCCTTCTTATTTGCTTTGTCATATCTAAGACACCCAAAGCCAGAAAAAAGGATTAAAATCAAAATTTACCCACAGAAGCAATTTTAAAAAATAAAACTAACAACAATTCTTCAACTTCATAAATACAGTATGCCTTTGTTTGACACAAGATCCAGAAACATCAAACACCAAATTCAGTTTCAAAAGCTCAATTCTAGGAATGACAATAGGTCAGGTTTGGGACACTGAAAAAACAGTTCCAAACCCAAACCCTATTAAATCTTAGAAATTTCATCCCAAACCCATCTCATTTATGTTTAAAAAACCCAAACACGTACTAAGTGCTGACTCCACATTTTATCTAATTGATTAAGTTAGGTTAATTTTAAAATTGAACATCTAATATATTATTTATCTACTTTTAAGCATTAGTATGTACTTTTACTCTAGTAAACAACATTTTAAGAGATAAAGAGAGACGACAGGCTTTGATAGTTTTGTTATAGAAAACCTAGTTTTAGTATAAATAAAATGTATGATAGGGGAATTTTAGTAATTTAAACACATAATCAGGTTGGGTTCGGGTACCTAAAGTGTAAAACTCAAAACCTTCCCAAGCCTTAGTGGGTTTCAAATTTTGAAACCCGACCGACCCATTTAAAAATTCTCAAACCCTTACAATTAGGGTTGGGTTGGGTTGGAAAATCCACTAAACCCAACTCATTCCATCCCTACTCAATTATGAGAGTACTGGTCATTCATTTAGCAAAATAAAAAAGGTGTTGGCCATGGTCATTCAGCAAAATATACACAATCAGCTTTTAAATGTAGCCAAGCACCATAAAGCTCACTAAGCTAAAACAAAAAGGGCTTCCATACCTTCACAAAACTAGAAGTATGCCCATGCAAAGCATGGAATAATTAATAATCATATATATAATGAAAAAGGTTTCGTTAATAGATAGTAGAAATAAGAGAAAGAAATTACTTTGACTTATGTGGTGAAAGAAAATTGTGTAAGACCGAGTTTTTATCAAAATTAAAAATTATAGTAGATGATGAAAATAATTTAAAATAAATAATGAAAATTCTTAGTTTTGATAATCAAGTTTTAATTGTAGTAGTAACTTTTTAGAAATGTAGTACTAAATTTTCATCTAGAGCACATTTTTTAAAGAATTTTATTGTACTTCTAGTTGGGCATATAGCATAAATATGTTGTATAACATGTAATACTTACATTGATCCACATAATGAAAGCACAATGCGTAAGACCTTTACATTTCATATGATTCATTGAACACAAAAGTAATTCATATCTCAACATACACCGAATCATTACCTGAAAGTAAATGAAATAAGCAAACCAGGAAAAAGAATGTCCCCAAAGCCAATCATATCATAACCACCCCAAGGGTCAAAAAGACGAGGGACTCTCAGAAGCATGGGAATTGATTCTCCACCACTCTTATCACCTTGAGCAACCTACATATGACGATAAAAACTCATTCAAAAAGGCATATAGAGAAATTTCTAGTTGTAACCTATCTTATTTATTATGTACTGATGAAAGTTAAAAATATCACAGAGATATGGATTGGCAGAAGGGTGCATCAGATGAAAATCTAATAAAAAGCAAGAAGAGGAAGCACAGAAAGAAGAAAAGAAAAAGAAAAAGACCCAATAAATCAGTTCCAGGTGAAATGGTTTTTAGCAGCAAATGTTGTGCCAAGACACATCAATACATTAAACCATACATCCTACAAATTGCTATCCGCAAGTTCCGTGTGTTAAAATATTAGGGGAATGGTATTTGCATAACAAAATATATTTTCACTTACCCAAAAAAAGGAAATATTGTCTCCTTACCACTCAAAAAATCAAAATTACTTCAAAGGAATATCCGCATAGAAACGAAGACAAGTGTCTTTTGGGTGAGTTTAAATGATGTGGGCTGTTTAGGGAAGGGTTTGTGTGTAGAAGGAAAGGTTACGATGAGAGTTAATTTGAATAGTTTTAAGGTGACGCAAGGACCTTCTGCAAGAGAAATCCATCTCTAAGGTTCTAGCTTAAAGCTATGCATTCACAAATTCAACTACTCTATTACAATGGCAAGCCATGCCTTATGCATTGGCTTGCTACAATCTGATTGACCCGTGGCTAAGCATTCCTATTGGTTGGTTAATAACTAACTCAACCCCTAACTAACTTGTTACAATAGGCTAAGCATTCTTGCTAGCAGTTACAAAAGGATTGCTAACTAACTGGTTACTAAAGATTTTCAAGCAAGCTGTTTCAAAAAGCCCTATGTTACAAATGCTAAATCAGGTTGTTACAATATGAAAAGAGATGCTTCTGCATCATTGAAGGTAGTGGGTCTGATGACCCTTTGAGCTAGCACACCCAACCCGTTTCTTAGGCTCTATGCACATGTGTGATATGATGAATTTCGGTGACACTGCCAGGTTTTGGATTCTTCAACGACAGTATGTGGGTGTCAGTTACATTATCATGTTCATATTCAAAATATAATTTAATTGTGAATGGCCATGAGTACTGTGAGAGGGTTTCCCTTATCAGTTTTAGCTTTTATTTTTATCATTTTATACATTTTTATTAATGAAATTTCATTGTCTACATAATATCCAATCCAAACAATGAAATTAGTGATTTGCTAGTTTTACACATGCACCCAATAGGTCTTAAACCCTCTCCTTGGAACTTATAAGGGGAGGAGGTGCCAGTTGAGCTAGAGCTCATTGGCAATTAATAATTTGCTAGAATTTTAAATGATAAATCCCATCATTTTAAATTTTTCTATACAGATATCAATTCTTTCATCCAAACACAGGGTAAAGTGAATGTGCAAGAAATAGTTACACAATTTAAGTATTTCAAGTCCAAACTACAGGGAACAAGCATGATCAACTTAAGCCACAACCTCCACATCAGAAGAAAACATGGGTGCCACATTACTTCCTGTCATAACAAAGCCCCTCTAGAAATTCTTTCTTTCCATTGTTCACATGAACCAATATGTGCAAGTACATATATATATATATATATATAGCACAACTTCCATTAGGAGAGTTTTTAGCTTCATTCATTAGCTTTTGATAACTCCGTTTTTACATTTTAATTCCTTTCTTTGAATGCATGCTTTATGCACTTGGAGATCTTTCTTAATAAAATCCTATTATCTATCAAAAAAAGATATAGCACAACTTCCATAGCTTAACATGAAAACAAGCTTGAAATTTAGCAATACAAGCAAAAGAAATGTTAAAAGGTGAGATCAAAACTTACAGCAATCATAACACTCTCATTGAAGATCGCTTTTGATATAAATACCCAAAAGATGTCATAAACAAATGCACAGCACAAAAGTACAGTAGCAACCTGCAGTGAGAAAATGATATCTCAACTAGTCATAAAAAATGTGATGTCAAATATGAAAGCAAACAACTTACATACCTTGATATTAGGTAATCGGGCCATTTGCAAGACTGTTATCATCAAACAGATACCCTGTCAACAAGGAAGCCATTTAAGTTGTGAAGAGAAGAGAAGAAAGAAGGATTTGAAAAACTCTGCATCTGACTTCAGTAAGCTACATACACAGCAGATATAACATATTGCAGCAAACCAATAGATATGTAATAGTACAAAAAATTAAGATTATTAAAAATATGACCTACATAAAAAAAAAGATTCATTTCCCCTACACTGGTTAATTCTGCTTATAACATACATATTGGCAAAATGCAGTGGCGAGGACTTTGGCTTCTTAAGGTTTCTGTGCAGGACACCTGGGATTTATACCTAACCAGACTATGCACCTGGGTGAACCCTCATTGACTGAGGCATGATGATGAGGAAGATCATCACTCCATTCTAAAATGCTACAATCATTCTAGGTGACAATTTAACAAAGATAATTAAGAACTTAACAAAGAAAAGAAAAGGAATGACAAAGATACATTTCTAAATCTGCAATATTAAGCACATATTAACACAAATGCACCAACTACTGAGGAAGGAGGAAAAATTAAATGAGTATCGTATATATAAGAAATCTCCTCATCCACATTCCCCTATGACTTTACTGACATAAATGACGAATGGGTTTAGAAAACAGAAATAAAGACAATCCATGAGGGCTTTATAAGAAAAACAGAATGGATTAAGATTTCTAAGGAAATATTTGATGAGTTGTAAATCACAGCAGAAATTCATAAACCAAATAGATCAGCCTGATACATAGTACAGATATGGCTTCTACAAGACAACCAAATACAACTATTTCATATTGCTTGATACTTCCAACAAGGACATGGCTTGACAATAAAAAAGTAAAGAGAAAAGAGGAATAACTTCCATGTCCAATTCAGAAACTCTACCTAAATGTCTATTCAGCATTTAGCAACTGAGTCATTTTTCTTTTAAACGGTGCTTTAGAAGACTTCCATATTCCAGTTCGAAAAGGTCAGGTTTTAACAACTGAATTCATTTCATTCGAACAATGCTATAGACAAAATTGTCTGGCACAAAAGTATAAGATAATGTAACTTACAAGAACATCTTGACCAAACCATGAATATGATGACTTCCGAGTAACAGCCCAGAAAATTGCGAATGCCAGACAGCAAAATAGTACCACAAGTGAGAAAACTGAAACCTCCCCAAAAAGAGGCACATTCACTGCCTTTTGCCCACATTTTCTGCATTTTCTGCTCAAAAAATAGTACAAAAGTAAGAAGCAGTACTGAAAAGAAACTATTAGATAATTCCCAGATAGTTGATATAGCAGAAAGAAAAAGAAAGCACGAATTATACCGTAACATCAGGCCAACTATACAAGCATGCATTCCCTGAAACAAAAACCAATTTAATTAGCAGGACACAAAAGTTTATCAATAACATTTATTGCTACAATATAAATATGTTAATAGCACAGACATAAACAAATAGAAACCCAGAGAGAAAGAAGGATCTATACGCTTCAGTTGAAAGAAATATTTTTAAAATGCTTCAATTATGTACATTTCGCAAGAGTAGGGGCAAAGACTTGATAAGTCTTGGACTTGCTGACACAACTCACCTCAACTCAACTAAGCCTTGGTACAAAATAACTTAAATGTATCCATTACTAATAGGGGTAAGCCTCGGTACAAAATAACTTAAATGTATCCATAACTAGTAGGGGTCAACCTCATGTATTATTTTTGGCTATACCAACTGGTTTATGGATTAGTGCTGTCAAAGCTGCTCTAACTAGATTATGGAGATTGAAGATGTATTATTGTTTCATTGAGGAATGGTGACACTGAATACGTATATAAATCTTATATTAATGGGTGGATGCATGAAGTTGGGCATGGTGTGAAATTACAATGACACCCTTGTTCTTGAGGCTTCGGGTTAGTGGCGTGACATTTGTTATCTGTCAATATCAACGTCAAAAGACGACAAATTTGACCAAGGTCTACTATAATAGCCATTATACGCAATGTATTATTCTCCAACTTTTGAAAACATAAATAACTAAATAATTTACACAGTCAATGTTTTGAAAACCAAATCGCAAAAGTAAGAGGTTCAAGACTCAGATGCTAAACTGCCAGGCTGACCTAAGTAAAACCGACATAATAAATAAATTTAGAAAAGATGATTTTAAAATTACAATAAAATTATTTGTTTACATACAAGGGAAGTTATATGATTAACACCAAAAATGAAATAAAACAACCTTTGGCTTGGTCTATAGATGTGTTAATAAGAGCATGTTAGATATGAAGCTCAAGTTTTTACAAATAAATTTAGATATTTTTACATTAATATGTTTGAAAACGAAAAAGAAAATATTTTTAGTGCAATGCCTTCTCAGATAGAATTCAAAGCCCAGTGGTGAAGTCTTTTAATAGACACCAGGATGTCCAGGGTTCAAGTCCTCCCACGTGCAGCTTTTCCATTCTTTGAAAAACTTACAAAATTGCCCATCCGACCTTATGACCTGCTCACGGGTCAGATGTCAACAATTAGACCATGGCAGATACAGCCGAATTCGGATTTTGACCAGCTCAGGTTGACCAGAAACAGTCCAGCCAACAAGCCAGGTCCAATAGTTAAAACCTTGTATGCAGCACATGAAGATTTTCAGTTCTGTCTCATATGATGAGAAAACTTCTTATCGTACCTTGCCATTTTAATAAAACATCAAAGGCCTCTTGGGCTCTGTGCTGAAAATTAATTTTCTATTCATAGACATAAGAAAATTGAAAAAAACAGCACATAAATCACTTAAGAGACATCATTTTTTAGGAAAAAGATAAACTATTTTCAGAGAACATAATGATTTTCAATTATCAAAAGGAACACTGTAACAATTTTCAAATGAACTGTCCAAAGGAAGTTCCACACTGGTACAGTGTGCTTGGTTATGGGTATATGTACTTGTCGGGCCTTCCACCTATTTGATTCTGGTTCTGTGTTCTACATTGGGACCATTTCGTTTGGTTGGATTTGTTCTGTTTTTGCTAGGCCAGCACATTGGAGGAGGTTTTGAAAGGAAGGTCCACATTGGTTGAATCTATGCTGGCCTGGATTACAGGTTTATGTACTTATTGGATCTCTTCACCTATTGACTTAAGCTTTTGGTTGGACAATTTAACATGAACACTAATAATTGGTGTTTTTTTTCTAAAATATATTTCCATTCTCTAAAATTGCGTTCTTGGAAACTGTTACTAAAATGCATAACCAAATCACTTTTCAAGTGAATATAAGATTGAATTATATTATTTGAAAATATGATATTTTGAGTGCCACTAGACAGAAAGCAATACATGTTGTTTCAGTCAGAAATAAAATAAATAAACATGCATGCATGCAAAAGAACTATGTTACCTCAACACTACCGATGCAGAATAGTACAATGAGCACCCAGACAAACCAGGAGGACATAAAAAAATATAATAGCACCAGAAATCCAGATGCTGTTATGACAAAAAATATAGCACCCTTTGCACTAATATCAAGGATTTCCTTCTCAGAATCGTCTTTGACTGTTTCAGCATTGGAAGATTCCTAGTCAATGAAAGAAAACACAATTCAATTCAAGTAATACTTCTCATAATCACTACAAATTATACGATAATTAAAGAAAAATAAACAACTTAGAGACTAGGGGGAAAGAGAGAAGATAAATAATTATGATGAAAAACTAAATTTTGATAGAACATCTCAAAATAGAAATGAATGAGAACCTATGATCTTATTCTGATTGGTACAACCATCTATCAAACTTTATTTACTAATGACACCATTATTCTCTATGAAGCAAGGTGCTCATAGTTGAGGTGTTTTGAATATAGTAGAACCATGCTCTCAATGTCAAACTATCAAAAAAATGTCCTAAGTCCTAACTAGCAAGTGATCTAGAACATAGAGTAGCAAGTTACCCTAGCTTGCCTAGAAGTGGGGACCAATTACAGTAAATTTGGGATTTGGTGTTTTTGTTTTGGGGGTCAGGCAGCCAGAGGCATGCATTTACAATAACTATTATACCAATTACCAAACAGTTTTTTTGCATAACAACCAAGCTCCCTAAATATTAATCAAGAGAAATCTGTGAAACAGAAATTCAACTTGAATACATAAATATTAATTAATTGTAGGACAATAAATAAAGGGTTGAACGGAAAAACCTTTGGAGATAGTTCATTATAGCGCTCATCAGTCTGCTCAGAAGCGGTAAACTCTGACCAACGTGAAGCACAGAAAATTGTTCCAATAGCCATCATCCATAAAAATACCACTGAGACGTCTACAACTGGGCGTGTTGGCGCATATAATAAAAGTTCCACTGCAATACATGATTTATGATTAACCACAAATACACGAAGAGATAAATAAATAAATAAAATATAATAATTGAAGAGGACATGCCCATCAGATACTTCATAGATGAAAACACAGCTGGAAATGAAGTCTAAATCAATACATGGACATGCACGCACACATCACTAACCCCTGCTTATACATATTGCTAGCCAAGAATTAGGTAAAGGTAAGCTCAAAATTAAGCATTCTCTCAACATCTCTAGCACTTGCACCTGCTAGAAAAGAGGTAAACTATAAGTACTTCCATTGAGGGATCCAAATCCAAAACTGACCTCCATGCAGTTTCTAAGGATACATTGACTTCACCTTATCCACAAGGCTATGTAGTACTCAATGAAAATCATCAAAGACAAGAGCCAGGCAAAAAAAAAAAAAAAAACTAATATCTTAAAACACCCACACACATTATTTCCTCTCTCTATTTACTATTCCTGTTAGTGTTGCACAGAGAATCGAAAAACTCCAAAGGAACTTTCTTTGGGGAGGGATGGGAGACGTTCAGAAGTATCATTTGGTAAGTTGGGATCAAGTATGTTCTCCAATTCCTTATGGTGGTTTGGGTGTCAAAAATTTGGTTTTGTTTAATAAAGCTTTGTTGGGCAAATGGCTGTGGCGCTTTGGGGCTGAAGAATCTCATTTATGGAGGAGAGTCATTGCTGCAAAATACAGGGTGATATGGGGTGGATGGCAGTCCATGCCGTGTAGGGGGTCTCATGGTTGTGGGCTTTGGAAGAGTATTTCTTTGGGTTGGGGTTCTTTGTTGGAACAGATTAAGTTCTCTGCAGGAAGGGGCAATCGGATCAGATTTTGGGTGGACAAGTGGTGTGGTGATACTCCCCTCAAGGATTTGTTTCCTCTCTTGTTCCTTTGTTCTACCAATCGTGAAGCTTCAATTGAATCTGTTATGTCCAGATCAGATCTGTCCAACGTTCGTGCCTGGAACATTTCCTTTGTCCGGGATTTTAATGATTGGGAGCTCCCTGTTGTTATGTCTTTCTTTACGTTCCTTCAACCATTTCTCCCGAAAAGTGAGAGACGGGATACTATGATATGGAAGCTTCACAGGTCAGGTGAGTTTGATGTTAGCTCTTATTATTGTGCTCTTCAAGCTTCCACCAGGATTCATTTCCAGTGGAAAATCATTTGGGGTGTTAAGGCCCCGCGCCGTATCTCTTTCTTTACTTGGACAGCAGCTAGAGGTAAAATTCTTACCTGTGATAACTTAATGAGAAGGGGACATGTGTTGGCTGGTTGGTGTTGTATGTGTAAGAAGCATTGGGAGACCGGGGATCATTTACTTCTTCCTTGTGAGGTTGCTGCTCCTTTGTGGAGTTTTGTTTTCACTATGTTTGGGATTCAGTGGGTGCTTCCAGCCAAGGTGTTAGATATGCTGTCTGGTTGGCACAATTGGTTTGGTAGACACTCTTCAGCTGTATGGAATCTTGCTCCTCTTTGTGTTATGTGGTCTTTGTGGCAAGAGCGAAATCGTCGTATTTTTGAGGATTTGGAGAAACCTTTCTCTCATCTTCAAGAGCAATTTTCCGGCCTGCTTTTTGATTGTTCTAGATCGTGGGGTTTCACGGAAGCCTCTTCTCTTCCTGATTTTGTAGTTTCCCTTACTGCTGATTAAACTATGTGCTTATTTTTGTAATCTTTCCTCTCTTGTGAGTGCATATTTTATGCACTTGGGAGAGTTTTTTCAGATCTAATAAAGCATTTATTACCTATCAAGAAAAAAAAAAAACACCCACACGCATATCAAAGATGAAAAAAAGATTATTTTTTTAGGCGGATTGGGTCAAGAAAGAGATAGGTAGCAGCTTCGATGATTTTGATACATTATTATAAAATAGAAGCCGATTCTTGCACTTCTGAGATTTGGCAAAGACTAACTAAATTAGGCAAAGATGGTAAAGGGAAGGAGGCGACTGCTATAAAGTTGCAGGGGGGAGACAGACTTAACTATGATGGCCATAATCCAGAGGGGAAAAAAAAAAAAAAATCAACACCCAACCTGCATCCCAGCCTAACACTCCCTTAGTTCAAGCATGCCTTACTCCATGTAACTGAAGAAATAGGCCAATTACTTTAATAATGTAAACATCTTTAAGCATGAGATTGAGCAATCATACAGTGACAACAGATGATTTTACCCCAAGTGATGTCACCAATCGATTGTAGCAGTGACCCTGCTTCATAAAGTATCATTTTTTCTTTACTAGTTTACTTTCATGTATACTCTGAGTAATGATTCAAATTTCCCCCATTGTACAGAACAAACCAAGACTATTTAACTTCTCATGGTGAAAATGAGAATACCACTCCTCATTCTCAAACTTTTCTGTCTCACTTATGG
This sequence comes from Fagus sylvatica, assembly GCA_907173295.1. Classification (NCBI taxonomy): domain Eukaryota; kingdom Viridiplantae; phylum Streptophyta; class Magnoliopsida; order Fagales; family Fagaceae; genus Fagus; species Fagus sylvatica. Next base: position 27,348,500 of record OU015765.1, on the reverse strand, counting down.
TCCTCAACCAGCCACATAATTTACCCACAACGCCCCTAACCAACTCATGCTCCTGTACAGAGTCAGAGACAAGATGCTTGCTTCTCTAACAGTCCATGTAAACAACTGCTACACATATGTATAATAAATAAAAAAGTTTCACAAAAACAAACATTTTAGAGGCTTACCTTTATGTCCAGATGCCATAGATTTGTTAAGAGCCTCTCCTGCTGACTTCGGAATCATAACAACAGGAATTGATAAATTTAGAGCAGTGTCATTGTCGGAACAGACCATCTTGTAAAGTTCTGAAGTGAAATTAAAACAGGACAGAAAATTAGTATTGAAGAAAATGATAAAAAACATGTCAAAGTTACTGACCAACTGTCCAAGTCTAGCCACTTTTAAAGTTTCAACCAAACACTAGAAGAGAAATGGGGAAAAAAGTTATTTTTAAAAATATAAGGTTGTGCTTGGAAGACAAGATATTATAAAATGTCTAATGTTGGAATGAGAAGAGTCAATAAATTTGATTCTGAATTACTAACGATGTGTACATGTGAATTACTAACATCATGTACAGATGTATTTAAATTACAACCTTCTTGGTCATTTATCACCACCAAGGCCGCAGCACCTCCTGACTGTGCAACTTCTGCCTTTTTCGTGAAGTCACAACCACCACGTATGGACAAGACAATAGATCCAGATAACTACAAAAGCACAAGAAGACTATACTTAACCCGATGCCTTAGAAAATTAATAATGACATCAAGTTGATATTATGAACTTCAAAAACAATAATGCTTTACTAATTATTCACTATAACATCAACTCAAGCATTTAAAGTTTTCCAAAATTTTTGAAAGCTTTCAATTGAGAGTTCAAGTATTTTCATGACTAAGAGCTATGAAGATTCCAAGTTTAACCAAGAAAAACAGATGGAGTACCTTTGAAGAGGAACTGGAACAGCAGTTTAAGGGATGTGCAAAAACTGCAGGCAATCTGGGAGCTTTTTCTGCTTGAGAAGGCAATAGAGCCCCAAATCTTGCACTTAGCCCAGCTAAATTTTTGCCTTCAGCATCCCCCACCCAGTTCTTGACCCGGACCTGCAAGATTTAAATTCAGTTAAGAGACCAAATCAGGTTTTTTTTTTTTTTTTTTTTTTTTTTTTTTTTTTAAGTTAAGAGACAACAACAGAATACCATTAACCCAACTCTTCCACGTATGTGTCCCCACTACTCTGCTCCAAAGAATATCTTGATCTATTGATAAATTACCACTAATCCAAAAAGCCTAAACTAATGGGAAATTATACACTTCTTTTTTCAGGGGTGGTCCTTCTATGAATGGGAAATAAGGATTTTTAGATAATTGGAAGGTATAGTGCGGAATAGAGTGTGAATATATATGGGGATCGTCACTATTAGATACACTACTCAGATAAAACTTTTTTTTTTTTTTTTTTTTTTTTTTTTTTTTTTATGACATAGAACTTCACTCAAAGAATTGCATGTCACGGAGCATACTATTTCAAAAAAAAAAATTGGAGAACTAGAAAAAGAACTTTCTAGTTCACATAGAAAAGAATGATCAATGTCAATCACAATAATTTTATTTTCAATATCAAAATATATGAAATCACTCTCCCTATTATTATCCCTAACTAACAAAGTATCATCAGGTATGAAATTCTTAATGTCTCTAATCCTGACTAAATGATCAACATTACTATAACTAGAATTGTCACTATCTTTCCCACTAAGAGTGTTTTTATCTATATCATTTCTAATCATGTCTTCACTTACACCGATATTTTCAATAGGACCAAGGCTATCCATTGATTTACTTAGACCACACCCATAGATACACACACACACTTGTGATGGTAAACCTGGAACAAAATCAGAAGTAATTAAGAAATAGTAAACCTTTTTTGATATGTAATAAGAATTTTAACAAAAAATAGGCAAGAATTATAAACACCGGAATTATACAAGACGTACAATCCTCATGACACCTGAAAAGAACAAAGATCAAGAAAGTCTAAAAAAGTAGTGCAAGGGAGACACCCCGAAGCTGATACCCATTCAAATAATGTTTTTAGGACAGTTTGTATCAGATCAGCCACGCTTCGCTCAATCCCTTCAAAATGCCTACAATTGCATTTACTCCCTCACAATCATCTTCCAATATGTGCCAAACTTGGAACAAAAAGTTCCTCTCCCATGTTTGAGTCATCCATAGTGCAACCCAAGTTTGCTATTTCATCTATCATATAATATTCCTTGCAAGTGACCGTACAGATTCAGTTTTGGCATGAACTATGGTGTAGGGACTCTTGCCTGAAAAATGCTTTTCCTGAATTATTTCATGCAATCGATAAGAATGCCTCAGTTGCTTCTTATTTGGATGGAGATCTCGGTTGGAAACCTCAGTTTAGTTGGTTACCTCAGGAGTAGAGGAGGATCAAATGGTGTGGAAACCTTATAGGCCGGAAATTTTGACGTTCACTCTTACTATGAAGCCTTGGGGGCCGCTATATGAATATTTGGGGTGTTAAGGTGCCAAGCAATGTTGCATTAAACAGAATTTTAACAATGGATAATCTTTGGAAGCGTAATATGATGATTGTTGATTGATTTTGTATGTGTAAGAATAGCAAGGAATCAGTGGAACACCTTCTTCGTTGTATGGTGGTTAGAGATATTTGATCATTTGTATGTGCATTATTGGAGTGTCATGGGTTATGCCAAAGACAGTGGTTCAAAACTTCAAATGTTAAGTATTTGGAGAGGGACTTTTTTTTCTTTTTTTTAAGTAACATAAATTCTATTAGAAAAAAAGAAAGAGAAACCTCCTGGTACATGAAATATACTAGAAACGCAGAAAATTCTCAAGCTTGGAATGTGGTTCCTTTGTGCAACTTGTGGACAATTTGGCATGAAAGAAATAGTATAACTTTTGGTGGAATTGAAGGAACAATCCAGATGATCAAATAATCATTGTTACGATGCCTGTATGATTGGATAATTGTGTTACAAAATATTCCCTCCTGTTATGTTTTGGAATTCTCAGATAGCTTAAGCTTGAAACTGTAAAATTCAGAATGCATTATGTACTCTTATTTTCTGTCTTTGTTGAATAAAATTATTTATATTTATCAAAATAAAAATTTACTTCTCAAAATATACTATTGATGTTGAACTCTTGAAATTTGGCCAAACAATTAAAAATTTTCTCAAAGTATTATGCAAATCCTCCATGAGGTACTGAATTCATTTCCCTTACAAAGCTTGGTTTGAAACTTCAACATTTCTAATACCTAAACCTACAGATTGAATCGAAAAGCAAACCATCCCCATTCAGTAATCACCAAGAAATCTCACTCGTAGTTCTCTCATTCTATAACCGATCAACCATAGCATCACTCCAAAGCCACACCTCAAATACTTCTTTCATTCCATTTTCAAATTCATAGCTCTAATTCATATATTTTTTTACCTACTCTCTATTTCCTAATGATTTAAGGAAATACTAAAACAAGCTTAAGCACCAAATTAAGCTCTAATTCATATCCAACACAAAATGCATAAACAAATTACAAAAAATGATCTCCGATTCATCACATCTAAACCTTATCGCTACCAAGCGATCACATACAAATGATCTTCTATAAACATTGTGTTATATAATTTAATTGCACATTAATGTCTCATTCAATAATCTCTTCCTCTTTCTCAAACTAAATCCAAAATTGAACATACAAAACGGAATCTAAACCAAAATCTGATAAAATTGAAACAAACCAAACCAAAAAAAAATCGCGAGGATTTAATAAAATTACCAATTCGTACGGATTATTACACGAAGGAGACTTGGGAGAATCATCGTCGTCCAGTTTAACATCGTCAGCAGCGACAAATGACAGAGAAATGAGAATCAAGATAATCAGAGCCGCGAAGAAGCGAGGATTCGGCCAAGAAGAAACCGCCATGAGAATCTGAAACGAGCTCCAATTTGGGAGAGAAAGAGAGATGGGGAAGGAATTTTGTTTTGTTTCCTTTCTTTTCTCTCTCCTTTTTTTCTCTTCGAGGAAGCTGAGTAAATAGCAAAAAAAAATTGTCTGTTTTGGGGGCAAAAAGCGGTTGCGCAACCTCTTTTTTTCTCTCTCTATATCACGGAGGCATAAACGCAAAAGTCGTGTTTGGAAGTGACCGGTAGGCAGATTGGTCCAAACCGGATCGGATTATCTAAACTCACTATCTTCACGCTACCTTTACTAATTACCTATCATTCATTTTGGGCAGATTGCAATTTTTACCGTTTAATTCTTGGGTCCATTTTTACATATTAATATATACCATACCAAAAATTACGTTGTTTTTGTTTGGATTTAACAGAAAATTAGATTGGAGAGGTTATTTGTATAATATCTTCAAGAGTTTGACTACAAACTGTTTTGTAATCATTTTATTACAACTCGTGATAACTTAGAAGACCATGCGGAATGTGGATAGTCTTATGAGTTGCTACGTAATGAGTTGTAGTAAGATAGCTACAAACTGATTCGTAGTCAAACTTTGTTAATTGCATATTTTCAACAGGACATTGCTCGATTTTTATAAATTATGGGTAATGGAGGAAAAGTGCAATTTTTATTTTGTTTTTCAATGTTAATTAGTACAAACGGTACCATAAGTCCACGAAAATGACTTTTTTTTTTTTTTTTTTTTAATCTTTAAGGTTTGGGCCAACGTTCTGTATTTGTGTACCTCGACTAATCCTAGGGGAACATGTAACACTCTAATAGCCACGTATACCACAATAGACGCAAGACTTTGCCTTTGGTATGTGTCCCTAAGGAGACTTGAATTAGTAACTCTTAGGGTACACCCAAGGCCAGATCATTGTTGTGTAGCTAAATCCCATTTTATCCTTGAACTAGTAACTCTTAGGGGACTTGAACTAGTAACTCTTAGGGGTACACCCAATTACTAGTATTTCAAGTAGCCAATTGGGTTGGACAGAGTATGACTACAAACTAGTTGTATTATTTTTATCTGTGATATATGCATTTCTATAATGATTGATATGTGCCTTAAAATAAAAAATTAAATTAAATAAAAAAAATAAAAAAAAATAAAATTAAATAAAAAACAAAGAGAAAAAAGATCTCAAACGTTAATCTTAGGAAATGTTCTAATGAGTTGTTCGTCCAATTAAATTTTGGTTAAACTATTGTTTTTGTCCCTAAACTTTGCATGAAATTCGATTTTCGTCCCTGAACTTGAAAAGTTCGTTTTTCGTCCCTGAATTTTGAAAGAGTTCATTTTTACACATGAATTTCGTCCCTAGACTTTCTTTTATTTAAAATGACAAAATTCATATGTAAAAACGAATTTTTTTCAAAATTTAAGGACGAAAAACGAATTTTTAATAGTTCATGGACAAAAACGAACTTCATGCAAAGTTTAGAGACGAAAACAATAATTTAGCCTTAAATTTTTTTTAGGAGATTAGACATTAGTTACTATGTAGGAAAAACAAATCGAACTTTAGAGCATCACACGATGTAAGCCCACAAAATCCAATATGAATAATCTTGAAAAAAGGCCTAATAAAGTAGTATTATCAATGGTGTTAGATCAAAGAAGAATGAAACTGCACGAGGTTCCTATGGATGTGGAGGTGCAGGGTAAACATGTGGTTACATTAATGACATACAAGAGCCTGTGGATGACGCAAAGGTGAAGAAAAAAGGCCTACAGACAAGGGAAGTTAGTAGAACTTGTTAGTAGCCCACTGAGAGGCCCCAAACCCTACAAAGAGGCAATGACTCAAACGTGAAATAGAGATTTTTGGGTATACAGGACCCCTCCTCATGTCATGTAAGAAATTTCTCACTTTCAAAAATTACAGATAGAGCAGAAAGGAAACCATAATTTTCATGAACGAGGATAAATTTTTGAGATGGCTGGGCTTCAATAAACCCAATTCAGTAATATAGGCTAGTGATTCTTGTCAAACTTTGCTTATATGGTGAGTAGGTGTTTCGAAAATTTAATGGTTTATGAATCTGAGATTGGAGAATAATGTGTTTAGGATTTTTTTTACTTCAAATAACATGGTCTGGAAAAGCAAGTGTCAACCTTTCCTCTATATATCTTCCTGTTTTGAGATGCACTGGAGTTGGAGTGTAACTTTCTTGTCTTGACAATCCATCCTTTTGCATGACCATACATTTGGAGTGAATTGTACTAAATCTCGATGACTCAATAAGAAATGAGGTAATTTCAAGCATAGGGAAAGAAAGTAGCAATAAATTAAATATTAGAAATTAAATGTTAGATAGGTTATAATCTATGTGCATGGAGCTTTTTGGCAAACAAAACAAACAAAGACCCCAACCCAAAAGGAAAAAACAAGTAAAAAGGAGGAAGCTTTTAGATAAATCACAAAAGAAAAAAATATGTTGGAAAGAAGCATCAGTTTCCAGACTCAGATTGTAATTGTAATAAAGTCTATTGGATATAAGTTTTGTTACAAGAAAGAAGTAGAAATTAAGTTACCAAGAACCATAGTTGAATGGTTCAGCTGGCTTGATTTCTTCAACGAGTAAGGACATCAACTTTGATGCATGGGATATGAGATATCTTGGCCCAATCCTCTCCACTCTCCTCTTGGCAGCGTTGTCTCAGCATAGGACACCCTGTGATAGTCAATTCTTGTACAGGTGCAGTCTGAAGGAGGTGTGGCAGTGCCTTCAGCTTGGGGCAGTACTCAATTGTCAAGCAACCAAGAGTCGGCATTATCAAACTGTCGTCTTTCCAGCCCGTCCAATCATACCAATCTTCCCACTCTATCAAGCCATAAAATCCCAGTCTCTTCAGTTTTGGGAATGCAGTTGTTGAGGATGTGTTTAGTATATCATCTTCCTTCGGTGTTCCATCATGTGCGGCCATTCCCAAGAATCTAAGGCCCATGGTCTTTACTTGATACATGTACCATATTTCTAGTAACTCAAGAGCAGGAAGATTTCCCAAAGGAGGCAAATTCTCACAGTTTTTACAATCTTTGAGTATAAGCTCTCTCAAGTTGGTTAATATCATCATCCAACTTGGTAACTTAGTGCCTTGGAAGGAGAGTATGTGTAAGGATTCTAAATTTGGATTTGGTTGCAATGCTTCAATAACATCATCATCATTATCCATCCCTCCCTCTATTCTCTGACCAGAGAATTCCAGCCTCAAACCCAAAAGGTTTTTCTTGTCCTTCAATTTTGCTTTCTCAGCCTCAGCCACAGATACCAAATTTCTCAGCCCATCTATGTAAAGAACCCCCTGGAGGTGTATCATATTTTTTAACATTACTATATTACATTTAACTCGATCGCCACTCACAATGAACTTGCTCAATGTTCGAAGAGAACTTAATTTCCCAATTCCTTTCGGAAACTTTCCTAAATTTGAGGTCTCTTCAAGCTCAAGATGCCTCAAGTTGATAAGTTTCCCTATCCCTTGAGGTAGTCTCTTGAGACTTTGACACCAATTAAGGTTTAGGGATTCCAAATTGCACAAATCACACACTTCTTCCGGCAATGCATACAATCCAGTGTTTCTACTTAAGTTAAGGTATCTCAAATGCATCAAGTTTCGTACCTTGATAGGAAGTTCTTTAATTGCAGCAGCATTCAAATCTAATGCCCTAAGCCGTGTCAAATGATCGAATAAATCAGGTAGAGAAATGTCTTCAGCCAGATTCAACAGAGTGCGCGTATTCATTGCATTGTAATTGAAGACGGGCATTTGGGCCTCTGATGCGCGTATCAAGGTTAAATGACGAACCTTTTTGTAGAATGCATCCATGCTTGACTTATTTTTACTATCAACCTCCATGATAAGACATTCCTTTTTTGTTAGAAATTGAGCAAAGTCGTGAACTATGTCGTGCATCTTGCACTGTATTATGCTACCAACATCATCTTTTATGAAATCCTGGAAGAAAGAGTGTGCTGCTAAGCTTTCAAAGTACTCTTGACCTGTTATTTCCTTCTCTTTACTTGGTGAGGAGTTGAGATAACCTTGTGCCATCCACAATTTGATCAAAACATCCTTCTTTATCTCATAATCTTTGGGAAAGACGGCACAAAACAAGAAACACCGTCTTATTGTTGAGGGCAAATCATATAAGCTAAACCACAGAGGTGGGAAAAGGCCGTTTTCAATCTCTTCCACTTCCCATATCTCACTATCCAAAACACTCTGCCACTCTACTTTAGTTCTTTTGAAGCGCATGAGTGAGCCTAGAGTTTTGGCAGCTAGAGGCAAACCCTTACTCTTCAAAACAATTTTCCTACCAATTTCTTCTAATTTTTCACACTCTTCACTGGATCTTCCAAGAAATGCCAACTTACTAAACAACGACCAACTGTCCCCCTCAGACAAATTTTGTAGCTGGAACATATAGGAACTTCCCATCATCTGTGCTACTCTCTCCTTCCTTGTGGTCACCAAGATTGTACTTCCTTGAGCACCAAACTGAAGACAATGTTTCAAAGGCTCCCACTTATTGTAGTCCTCAACCCACACATCATCTAGGACAATAAGGAGCTTCCTTTCCTGAATGGATTTACTCATACTTTGCAAGAGACTTTCTAGTTCAACTAAAGTTGTGCCTGATTGTACAACTTGTTCAACTATAGCTTTTGCAATTCTAATCTCATCAAAAGGATCAGAAACAGAAACCCATATTCTCATCTCAAAATGAGCCTTCACTTCATCATCATTGTAGGCTAGTTGCGCGAGAGTTGTCTTTCCGATTCCTCCCATGCCCACTATAGAGAGGATGCGCAGCTTATCATTACTCTCAGATAATAGCTTTCTCACCAGAGTTTCCTTGTCCTGATCTCTACCACATATCTCTGATACATCAAGAAAAGAACAAGTTTGTTGTCGAACTCGCTCAGGTTGTTGAGGTTGAGGAGCTCTAATGGAGCTAACAAAATACCTGTCTTTCTCTTTGGCAATCCTATCTAGTTTTCCATTTATCACTTTTATTTTCTTAGCAATACCATGATTGAAAGAAAAGGCAGGGAAAGGAATAAAGGAGATCACCTTCTTGGGAGCTAGAACAAGTGGTTTATCATCATCTTTGTGAATTTGGTTTTTTAGAATTGCAGTGCTCCATTCATCCAACACATCATCCATCTCATATGATATGTCTTTGAGCTTATCTAGCCAACGTTTCACACTGGTTTCCTTGACTTGTCTCTTCTCTGCATCCTCTACGACAGCCTGAATGGCCTCAAGATTGCTGGTGAGCTTTTCAACTTGTTTATCAACACCCACAACCAAGCTTACATTCTCTACTATTTGTTCGGTAGTGACTGAAATCAGTTGTTCCAGGATCTGGGAAACAAGTGCTTCAGCCATACTTATGATTATAACTTGCAGAGATGGAATGGAAGGCCAAAATGAATGAGTATATATGAAGAAGACTGAAAAAGAATCTTATTGAAACCAGATTTTTATGTGATCAGTGATTCTGTAATTGAATCTGAGAGGATCTACTCTCTTGATTGACGAAATGTAAAATATAAGCCACTCGTTTATTCCATGCCTTGTCCCCCACCATAGAAAAGTATTTTACGTAATGCAACATCGCTCTTTTACTTATAATACTACCTCGTAACCATGAGCCAAGTTGCCAACTTAAAAAAATAAAAGATTACTATTTTTTACATAAAATAATATTTTATGATTTTGTGGATGAGTAAAGATACTGCAAATTTAACTACTTAAGCCTTATAGGCTAATTTTTTTTATAAATAAAACCTTACAAACTAATATGTTATTAATCACAAAATAATAATTAAAAAATTTATTTATTATATGTTAAAATAACACCAATTATATTGATAGACACCTCAATCTCAATTTGTAAGTTTTTTTATAATGGAATTTATATTAACTTTAACATTTTTCTATGTGAATTGTTGTTATCATTGATTGAATAGATAGACCTTTCTTGTTCAACGTGGATATACATCAACTTTAATTATAGCTTTCTCCAATTTTTCCATCCACGAGATAGAAAAAGGCATGCTAAAACATAGACTCCACTATGATAAAGTTGTTTACCAAAGCTACTAAGCCCCCTTTTTTTCTTTTTCTTTTTTTAAATATTAATATCCGAAGTTTCATCTGGAATAAGTGAGATGTATGAGGAAGTATGTGAAAGTCTTTCTATCTCATATTATCACGCTTATTGGTCTTCGGGATGACCCCAAAGAGATTTGTTGTCGTGACTCATGATATGTCGAACTCACAATGTGCAATTTGTTCATGGGTTTGGTGCACCAACTTAGATATGGTGGATATTAGTCATTTCTAATTAATGAAAGGTCCTGTGGAAATAGTTGGAGGCCTGAAATCATCACAACCATAGGGCACATCATTGAAGACAGCAAGAATCATCTCTGTATTTGAATATAACTGTTTGATGATTGTTACTTTTGGAACATTATTGGTTAAAATATAATAATATTTAAAATATATATTTTTAAGATCCCTTAACTCTTTTTTTTTTTTTTTTTTTTTTTTTTTCTTTTTCTTTTTGTACCAATTTAGTACATACACTTTGATGCTATTGTAAATTCACCCCTTTTGTCAATTTTCTGTCCAACATAACTTTGATGCTATTGTAAATTCACCCCTTTTGTCAATTTTCTGTCCAACATAAAAGTTTTGACAGTCTTTAAATGTTTTTAAACGATTTGGTGAAGAAGAAAAAAATGTTAAAATAAACAGATATAACACATAAAAAATCTATTTACAACAATACCAAAGTTTATGTACTAAATTGAAACTGAAAAGATAAGTCTTACTACAACATCAGTTCTTAGTGCATTTTACCCAAGAAGAAATGTCCAAATACACACTCAAAGTATTTAGTGGGAAATTACTAGTGAAGCTGGATGGAAATTGAGCAGCTCACAATTTAGCTAGGCATGCTGAGAGCATTGATAATACATGTGTTTTGGTTATAAGATCCTCCCAATCTTTTTTGGAGGCTCGACTAACCGATGATATAACTAACTTTCTATGAATATAATTATAAAATCTGGATTATTTCTCAAAAAAATATAATGATTAGTATATGAATCCGGTATTTGTTCTATATCATAACTGAGACTAGCTGCACAATCTGGGAAGTGTCCCTTACTGTCCTCAAAGCATGTCAACACAAAGTCTTTAACCTTGCCTAGTCATATTGACTTGATTATATGGTATTTCATCCATTATTGACTTTTGGATTTCAGGCCTAATTTATAACTTACATCTGACAAATTATTCACATTCACTGGTCATTTAAATAAAGGTTGTTATATCATGGGGGAAAAGAAAAACCCATGAAAAGGGACCCCTTTTGTGTATTTTTTTGAGAGATGGTAAGCTATGGAAATATAGTTTTCTGCCTCATCCATTTTGTAGCCGACCACTTTTCACCTGAGAGTACTTCACATCCTCCATGTATGCTATTTGGATCCGACTCTCCATCTAATCCCTGAAAGAATCAACAAGTAAAATAATCAAAAAATAGATATGATTGGGCTAGACAATTAAATACAAAGCTTAATTGAATTGGTTCATTCACTCTAAAAGGCACATTATGCAATGCAAGCAAGCATTATGATCTGTAGTATAGCAAATTAAAATCAATTATAAGGAGTATCTTCTTTTTCTTTTTCTTTTTTATCACAAAACTATTGTGAAATAATAATAAAAATAAAAATAAAACAGATTGGGGCACTCTTTTACTTTTAAGTTCAACTTTCATTAATCCCAAAAGGATACCCTGGTGGTAGGACAAGCCATAATATGCACTTAAGAAAGTGAAAATTGCCAGATACCTCATGACAGCAGATCTCTTTGGGGCCACCCCAAGGCCACTGGGCCTAATAACTACTTGGTGCGTGTGAGACGGTGGGCTAGACGTGTGGGATTAGTCCGTGGATGGCCATGCTTTTTTATATAACTAAACTATTCAACGATCATTATCTAATATTTTAAATATTAGATTAGAACCCACCACCACGCCTTTATGTCTCTTTTAAATTACCAGCATTAGATTGTTGAGACAATTAAGGGGTAGCTGACCATATTTCACAAGAACCATAAGATGCACAAACTTAGTAAGCAACATTAAGGAAACAAACCATGCTCCAAAAAAGCACTGCATCTCCTTTATTTGGTTTTACACACATCCCTTTGACCATCTTCCCACCACAGCTACATTCACCCGAACCAGCCTGAGGATTAAACAGTAAAAAATTTAAGCATATATATATTATGCAACAAAACTTCAAAAGATATAATACTTGGTTATTTAAGATGCTCGTCTTCTATTTTTACTTTTCAGCAGAGCCAGAAAACTGAGGCGACAACTTGTTTGCTTGGTAGGAATGAAAAATGTTGTGATGACACAAATTAGAATATGGCTCAAGAGTGAAAACTATAATAAGATGTTGAACAGTCAATTTCTCTGAAAATGAAAATCTTGAGAAAGTTCTCAATAACTTAAAGCAAGAATAGTTCTACCATTCATCTATCTAAAGAAACAACATAGAAGTTAAGCATCAAATTTTATAAGGTAATTACCATAGGGAAATGCGTTTCTCCTCCTTCAACATTGTCACTTAAATACATAAGGATTGTTGCTATTCGCTGACCACCTCGCTTCACATTGAACTGACATGAAACAAAAAAAAAAAAAAAAAAAAAGGATTCTTTTTCACAATAAAAGAGTAAAGGGCTTTAAGATAAATGCAATGAGCAATATCTGCCAAGAAAATAACCCCAATATATTCAAAGCAAGGGCTAAACCACTTACAGTATCAGAGAAGTAGTCATGATGGGGTTTGTAATACTGACTCTTCTCATACCTGCGCTGCTGAACATGTTAGCCTTGATACTAAACATATCAGCCTTCCTATTCAGAAGGAATACTTCACTAGGATGCAAATTAGATCCCTACCTTAATACTTGTATGAGCTCACCATTGTCTACTGGCACTTGAGAATAGACAGAAATTCGTTTTTCAATTGCCTGATCATGCAAGAAAAGAATATTACACTACAGAATGGAAATGGAAATAGAAGTGTACATTATCAACTGCAATGCTACATGGTATATGTCATCACATCCTTAACAATCTCTTTCCCCGCACCCCTCCTCTTTCTATGACACATGAGTACGAACATTCCCACCTCCCCCCCCAACCCCAAATGAAAAAGGAAAAAGGAAGAAAGAAAAAACAACAAATCTGATGGTTGAATGCATACAGAAGCTTGCCTATGTTTGATGCACTTTAAAAAAAATATATATCTATGGTCATTGTTTGTTAGAAATGAGTACAAACAATGACAACCCACAACAGTCAGTAAATAAGTAAGCTCTACATCAACAGAGTCACAACCATGATACTTATTACAGGCATGGCACCTCAGAGGAAACAAAAAGTTTTTGGTAACTTCTAGAGCAGCTAGAAAATGAATGAGATTTGATATTTATGTCATAGAAATTGGTAACTCTTACAGCAGACTAACCTGTATCATTGGATACTTCTTTTCATTCAAAATTTATGAACATTCCTGAGCTAGTCCTAACATCACTTTTAATTCCCTGAAAATACACCCGCATACTTCAGTCATTGCAACTTAATAAAATAAATAAATAAACAGAGTTAGAAAGGAAAGCAATTGTGTCTTGTTTTATGAAGAGTATCATTTAAAAAAAAATTGATGAAACAATAAATAGAAAAAATCAAAAGCTCTTTGTTCAATTGGAAATGGATGATGACAGGGAATTAGGTTGTGACAGAGATACTGGACCAAAGTGCTTGGTTTGGGAAATGGTGGAACAAACAACGACCAAGACACCCTTAACAACCAATCCAATTCTGGATTTTCCCACCAAACAAAAAAGGCAATTTCACCTACTCCCAGGAAACGCGTCTACTCTAGATGATCACTTCAAGTAGCTACTGCTATCTCCCAGATATTTAGGCTATAATCAAGATGCACGTTGATTCTAAAACCTACCAAAACATAGAATTATCAAGATGTGTAAGATAAGAACGCATCTTTTCCATGTAAAGTCAAGGTTTCATCGGCAGGTAATCAACCAACAGGGGAATTTATGTCTCTCATTTTTCAGTGAGGACCAATAGATTTAGTTTCATTCAGTATTGCTCTCACATAAATTGACGACCAAACCAAGCCAAAAGCTTCAGAAAATCAACCGAAAATTACTGGTGTTCCTCTTTTGTTCAGTTTTTTGAACACCCCTATTCACTGCCCTGGAACAGCAATTCAAACCACAGGTATTCCTCGTTTGTCCAAACCCTACCCTTTCTGATATACGATAAAGAGCTTTGGAACCAAAACTTAAAGCAGAATCTTACTTGGTCCAGCACCTATTCATTTAATAATTTTGGGACTGATTTAGGGAGTGCTAACAGATCAAGTGCAGATCTGTATACAGTTGATAATTGGGCTGGCATACTACTTTTCTGTGGCTAGAAAACTCCAAATAAAGCTTGGAACACAATATGCAGCAACTAAAATAAGTACCGTAAGAAAGAAGAAAACAGATGAACATGGTATCAGGTGAGGATTCAGTATAATACCCAAGAGGGATGCATCACACACCCAAAGATTTGCCTGGCTATAAGTAAATATTCTCAAATTTTCATTTACCAAAATACTTAGAGCCTTCTATGTAGACACACCAGAAGTAAGGTAGCCCTGATTACTTTATGGTGAAGCGCTTAATGGGGCTAAGTAACCTGCTACATAAACAAGCTGCTCATTAAGCAACTAATCTTCCTCAAGTTTAGTGAATTTTATTCCACCACTATTCAGGATCCCATGTTAGTCCTGTTCCATGCCAAATCAAACTGGTTTTCTTCTTGTAGCGTCTCATTGCTGCCTTATCACTTTACCTTGCCCCAATAGAACCTGTTCTTCCATTAAACCCTAACTCAAGCTCTCCCTATACCCTAGTATAAGCTACTACCACAAGTAAATCCTGCAACAAAAGTCCATCAAGTTTCCTTCTTATCCAACCCAAATCAATCTTTTAAGCCTTTAGCATCAACTTCTTTCCCAACTTTTGGTCACCTAAATCTCTCCACAAACCAGACAAAAATTTCTTTGTTTCTGTCAGATGTCAGATTTAGTATCAGATCTTTTTGTCCAACATTGAAGTCATGCAACAGACGATGACAGAGAGATAAGAGTATGACTTGATTTAAAGAAAAATAATAAATTAATTAGAAGGAAAAGAATGGCCATTGTACATACCTTCCCAGTTTTTGTATCCACTACAGTGGAAATTTGAAGTCGGGGGCGGGCTATAGCTCTAAGGTAGTCGCATTCCTGTAAAAACCAACTTCACTTTAAAACACTATTTTGTAGCTTCATCTGCAAAAGAATATTTTTAAACTGTGCAAGAATTAAGCAGAGAATCTTCAACTTCCACCAAAGTTTGAAATTAAGATTTTGCCAAATGGCATTGGCACACTCGGAAGACAACTTTTGCCAATAAGCATTTATTATTCAAGCTTTCAAGAAGAAATTTGGATAAGCCTAGACTGGAAGGTAGCAAGGAGTAGCATGTATTATATAACATAGAAAGATGTGACTTAGATTGTAACAATGCTGGCTACAATTTTTGAAAGCATATGAAATACAGGAAGTCTTTTACATGATCTACATTTTATGCTAGTTTTTTTTAGTTTAAATTTCCTTAAGAAAAAATTTAATCCTTATTATAGCTCTTGCAGTTATATATAATATAAGATACTGGTTACAGATACCAGAGAAGTATTATCTTTTTATTACTATTATTATTGATAAGTTAAACACGCACCCGATGGGTATTGAACTCACAACCTCACCCTCCATCTTACTCTTACAAGGGGAAGACATGCCATTTGAGCTAGAACTCATTGGTGGAAGTATTATCAACTCAGTACCAACAAATGTCAGGCCATGAGTGTAAGGATAATATTGTAAACTACAGCGTTTATAGACTTCAGCATTTGTACTTATCATACTGTCTACATTCTTGGATTATGGAAGATACAGATAGTTTTTCAGCTCTACAGATTCCATAAATAAAAATTCAGCTCCCCCAAACCTGAGCCTGTATTAAATAGATAATGAGCTAGGGATTATCATGCCAACATGAGAACGTATTATAAATAGCACACACACTTACCCCCATGCTCAGAAAATTATGAAGTACAATGATTCGAGGTGACCAGCTGATTACTTCAGGTTTGACCTACATTTAAGAGAGAGAGAGAACCTTATGCATGGAAATTTCCAAAAAAAAACTCTAAAAGAAATATAATAATTGTTTTCTAGAAGAAAACAATTCACATATAGGTAGATTGTAGACAAGAGATTTCACTTTAAAACTATATACATTCCAGTTATACAAAAAATGAGAGAATGAATATTTGGCACTTAAGTTTGTGGGAGAGAGAGAGTACACCTGTTATGCACTAATCACTGCCTATGCATCTAATCACTGCCTATGCATCTACCTCCCATTTTAAAATTACATGTTGGGCTCCATTTATTGAAGGAGATTCTAGGCCCACATGTGGGGGAAGTGTTAGAAAATTATGGTAAGTGATTAAATTCACCATTTCCTAATTGCTTCAACTTTTGGGACAAGTGGTAGTTGATCATGATATTAGAGCGTAAGTTACAACATTTGTTAGGGATTACTCGAGCGTTGTTATTCCATGAGTTAAACTTTCCACTGTTCTTGAGGGTCAGATCCCTTATAAGGTATTGTGTCCTGATAAACCCTATTGTAATATTGTAGTTACGCACCTATAAATAATATGTATGTGAATTAACTCAAAAAACACTTACCAATCATCAAGTATGCTTCAAAATTTTCAATATGTATATAACTAAGGATAAAAATGCATTTTTCCTCCTTTATCCCACCCCCCCGCGCAGGGGGCAGGGGGTTTTGTGTTTGAGATATACAACCTTACAATTAAACATAAAATTAGATAACAAAATTCTGAACATACATATCCAAGACGTAAAATTCTTGCATCTTTGTCGTTATTCCAATCGGGAATACCTGAAATTGATAAAAGATCAATATAATAAATCAGAGAAAAAGTAATCCCAAACTCCACTAATTCTATGGCAAGGAAAAGTTTTAAAAACCAAGAAAATAAAGATCCCCAGTTCACCAAATGATGCTATATCAAGCTTCTTCTCTTCAGAAACAGTTAAATATGCTATAATCTCAAAAAGATACTTACTAATTTATGGGGGAAAAAGAAAAAACATATTGGCCATATACTAATAAATCATTGCAAACAGCATTTGAAAGTTCGGTACATGTTCAAACTCCGACTACATAAACTGTCAATGCATAAATCCAAGTAACACTTTGAAAATATAAAATAAGTATCTCATCACATCGGGTCCACTTTATAGTTGGAAGAATACTATGGAATAGAATTTTCTTACAAAAAATCAACTTGGGGAGGAAACATAATAATGATTAGGAAGCATACCGACCTCTGGGCAATTGAAGATAGCCATCATTCTCATTTCCCTGCAATCTTCTAGATGATGGAAACTCTGTGTCCATAAAGAATATGGTGCTTATGTATTTCATTTGATAAATTAACAACAAAACAAAATATAACTTAAAAGCATATATCAGCACCAAAACTTTTTTTTAAGTATGAACAATGTCAATTAACAATAAAAACTTGTAGATAGAAGAAAATCAAAACGTGGACACTAAGCTCCTTAAGATTTGACTGAAATACTCAACGCTTTTATTGATGAAACAACACTTGTTACGTTTCATTTGTGAAGGAAATAAAATAAATTGCTACTGTATCGACATCAATCAATTTTAAAACCACAAACTCCCACCCTAAAATCACTCCTCTCTTCCCTGAAGTAAAGATGTCAGAAAAATAATCAAGCCTGCAGATATCATCAAATCTTCTGCAAATTTCAGCAACTCTGATTCTTCCTTCTACTAAGTGTCTAAGTTTCTTTCTCTTCCAATCATCTGTCCTGCCTACCTAAAGTGAAGTGACCCTCCTAACTATGCCCCAAACTTGTTCATTCACTTCATGAATAGGTCATTAAAGTAGTTTCAAAAGCTAAAATTTCATCCCAGCACCTAATACCTGGTAACTGTCAGAAAAACTAAAGCATACATTTCAAGGGTAACACCAACATACATGGGCTGTCAACTCTTCATTTTAGTGTATAATTTTAGAATAAAAACCATATGTTAAACAGCAAATTATGAGGCAAAAGACACAGAAGGAAATGAAAACTAATTCAGCAGACAAACATAAGATATGAATTTCCCATATATATAAAATCTAACGACAGAATATAAGCATGATATGCAAGAAGAAAGCAATATACGAGCTCTCAATATTCAGTCAGAATTTACATCATCTGAGATGAAAAGCCCAAGAAATGTACCATAGGAGTCTTCCAACCTTCGTATAAACGCTAATTGAAACAAAGCACCTGCGATACCCAAACAATAACGCAGCATTAGAGTTATTCTAATAACCAGCTCTCTTTTGGTTGTTGATAAAGCATTGGATGCACTTCAACGTACAACATCATCATTTTAGTCCAAGGAAAGCAAGAAAGGAAGAAAGAAAAGGAAAATACTTTATCTCTTTAGCAAAGTAACCAAAAAATAGTATACTGATATAACCTACTCTCAGCACGAAATTTTCAACCAGACCTGAAACCAATGAAACTCATGAAATTCCTTGATTCCAAAAGTTACTACATGAAACCCTAACTACCCCATCATTACATTTGGTATCAAAGCAGCAATTCGACATTATGTGATCTTAAATAACATTGCTTTTTGTTGAAATATGTATGCAGTAAAACAATTTAATCAACCAGGGAAGCATGCGTCCACAATTGCTCAAATTATTATTTTTTTTATCCCACATCAAAGGAACCGATCTACCATATGGTTGTATATGCCACAAGTTGTCCACTCACAAAATTGTATATACATTCGGTGGTTTAAAACAACGCGATAGCGTAGGAAGGCTCAGTGCACAACTAAACCCCAAAACACCATAAATTCTGAAAGTGGAAAACAAAGACTAGAATTTTCATTGATAGAAGACTTTCAATTTTTCATTTTACAACTTGGGGACCAATTTTAGAGGCCTCACAGAACTTAAATTTCCAAGCAAAAACAATCTTAAACACATCTAAATAATATCATATCATAGAAAGACTCTGTTTTGACTAAAATACTTAGAAACAAGAAAATAAAATCATATTCTAGAAAATTCCAAAAAAAAAAAGCAAGCTTTGTGTCTCTCAATTGATTAATGGACCCACAGAAGAACCCAGATGTGGAACTCAATTTTTGTGTGAAAGGAATGAGCATTAATTAATTGTTCAAGCATATATGGTTCCAAGAAAAATGCAAGAAAAGTATAGAAACAAAAAAAGAAATCTCAAATATTATTTTGCAATTTATAATCAGAGCTCAACCAAGCAAAGACGTGCATTTGGATTCAATTAAACTTTTTATTCGTCTTAAAGAAAAAAACAAAAGCAAAACAACATGCAATTAGATCCAAAATAGTACTAAAGTGAAGAAAGATAGAAAATTAGACCACTTTCAAACAAAAAAAATTGAAGTACTAGCAGTAAAGTCAAGTAGAGAAATGAATCAATGAAGTGGATTAAGTACCTATAATCATTCCGACAGTGACGAGTGTTAACAGCCCGAACACGAGCTTCATCGCAGACGCACTCATAGCTTTGTTTCTGTGTATCTTCTTTTTATTTAGGATTGTTTTGGTTTTTTTGTTTTAGTTTGGAGGAAGAGACAAATATATTGTTCCGAGTATGGAGCGAAAGAGAGAGAAATAGAGACCCGTATTCCACGGTGTAGAATTTTTTACGTTTGGAGAAACTGAAACAAAGAAACCACTTTGAACGCCCATTGCTTTTCTTCCATGGTTTTAACTTATTTTTTTACTTTATTTACTTACTTACCTTTCTTGCTTTGTATTTTTGTTTTGTTTTGTTTATTTTACTGAGTAGGAAAAGTCAGATACTATGACTATCAAATTACTCCAACTAGGTTGACTACGTGTGAAGTGTGAACACGTTGACTTCCAAAGAGTCAGGTTTTTCAATATTCTACATGGTTTTTTTTTTTTTTTTTTTTTTTTTTTTTTTTTTGAAGTTTGAGGTGAAAAGGAAGTAAAAGGTTGTTATTGTTGTTGTTGTTGAAAGCATGCATGGAGCATGGTTACAAGATTGGTATATTTTTTGGTATTTAATTTAGGGGTTTGATATTTTTAAATTACTAGTTCTAAACCTAAATGTTACCATATAAAATTGTTATAGGTGAAGTAATTTTTATAAATAAGTGGAAACTTCTGGAACTATCAAATAACCAAAAGAATGTAATACAAAATAGGAATAAACGCCACCCAAATTAAACACATACTTGCTAATAAAACCCATAATACAACAAAACAAACTCATCATGCCAATAAAACCTATAATACAAGTATACAACACTCAATTACTATGTACAACCTTAAACATAACTTTATAAAGCTAAAAAATGGAGTAATATCAACTAAACCTAAACAAAAAATGTGTTAAATTTAGGTAATAATTTTAATAACTAGAGAGACTTTCTTCAATTTCCTACTCACTTGATAAGGAAGGAAAAATACATGTTGAGTGTGAATGATTTTCAAGGGTGGAAGGGGTGGAGAATTGTGTGTAAGTGAAAGGAGGTTAGACCTAGAGAGAGAGAGAGAGATTAAACCAGGGGTTTCAATTGCGATGTGCACAATTTTTTTTTAAAAGGTAAGAGTGTGTTTCAAAAACACAATTATTATATTTATTGATTTTTGAATCTGTGTTTCCAAAACACAATTTTAGTCAAATGTTAAAATCACATATTGAAAACACATATTTCAGCAGTCTTATTTTGGTTGAAATCATTTTAAATTTTAAACAAAGTTAGAGGAAAACATGTATTGGACACAATTTTAGGAAAATAAATATTTAAAAAGTATGAGGGCCCTTAAGCTTATGTTCTTCCCTCATTTTGTTATTTCTATAATCTTCTCACAAATAAAATAAAAATGATTTAACCATTTAAGTGCCCTATAGCAAAAAGAAGCTCAAGCTAACATTTTCTCTACAATCTAAATTTTACAATCACAATTAACTCTATTTTTTTTTTTATAAAGATTGACCCTGATGTGAATTGATCTAATATTTTGAAAACAATTGTACGGTGCAATTGACCAAACAATCATACCAGGTCTCAAATCTCAATCCTTCCATTCATAATGTTTTCATTATTTTACTAAAAATAAATAAATGGGGGGTTTCTTTATTATTAAATGGTGGTGACTACACTTTGAACAGGCACTGGACAACATCCACAAGTATAAGCCACATTACCATAAGACATAGAAGTAAGAGAATCAAAACAACCACGTTATTAAAGTGATAAATATCTTAATTTGCATATATCAAGCTTATCATTCATAAATGAGTCAAGCTGCACCATCTGGGAAGTGTCCCTTATCGTCATCAAAAGCCTGGCATTTCTTTTGATCCCATGAGGAGGCCTCGTATCTTAAGCGCACAAAGATTGTCAACACAAAGTCCTTAACCCTACCCTAGTCATATTGACTTGATTAATTGGTATTTCATCCATTATTGACTTTGGATTTAAGGCTTAATTTATAACTTACATCTGACAAATTATTCACGTTCACTGGTCGTTTAAATAAAGCTTATTATATAAGGAAGAAAAAAAAACCATGGAAAGGGACCCCTTTTGTGTATTTTTTGAGAGATGGTAAGCTATGAAAATAAAGATATCCGCCCCATCCATTTTGTAGCCGACCACTTTTCACCTGAGAGTACCTCACATCCTGCGTGTATGCTATTTGGATCCAACTGTCCATCTAATCCCTGAAAGAATCAAGACAAGTAAAATATAAATAAATAAAAAAAATAGAAATGATTAAGCTAGACAATTAAACATAAAGCTTAATTGAAATGGTTTATTCACTCTAAAAGGCACATTATGCAACACAAGCCAGCATTATGATATGTAGACTGTAGTATAGCAAATTAAAATCGATTATATGGAGTATCTTCTTTTTCTTTTTCTTTTTCTTTTTTATCACAAAAATAGTGTGAAAGAAAACAAAAAAATATCAATTTGGGCCATTCTTTTACTTTTAAGTGCAACTTTCATTAATCCTAAAAGGATAGCCTAGTGGTAAGACAAGTCGTAATATGCACTTAAAGAAGTGTAAGTTGCAAGTTTGACACCCCATGACAGTAGATCTCTTTAGGGCCATCCCCAGGGCCACTGGGCTTAATAACTACCTAATGCATGTGGGGCTTAATAACTACCTAGTGCGTGTGGGACAGGAGGACTACACGTGTGAGATTAGTCAAGACAAAACTTTAGAAACCCATGTTAAAAAATAAAAATAATAAGCAAACGTTCATTATTTAATATTTTAAATATTAGCTTAGAACCCATCCTCACCCCCACTCCCCCTACCCCTTTATTTGTTTTTCTCTCTTATCCTCTTTATGTTTTTTTTTTAAAAGACCAGCATTACATTGTTGAGACAATTAAGGGGTAGCTGACCATATTTCACAAGAACCATAAAGATGCACAAACTTAGTAAGCAACATTAAGGAAACAAACCATGCTCCAAAAAAGTACTGCATCTCCTTTTTTTGGCTTTACAGACATCCCTTTGACCGTCTTTCCACCACAGCTACATTCACCCGAACCAGCCTGAGAATTAAACAGTCAAAAATTTAAGCATGTATATTATGCAACAAAACTTCAAGAAGATATAATACTTGCCTAGGCAAGGATGGAAAGAAAATCAACAATCTGATAGCTGAAAGGTTTAACTTAAAAGTGAATTATTTGCAAACAGATGGCATCGGGTGATTGCTACCATGTACGGTAGCATTGGGGGGGTGGGGGGGTGGGGTTTGTTTGATAAGTAATAAGTTATATTGATCATTGGAAAAAAGAATAGAACAAGAACACTAGACGTGTGCTTGTCGAAAAATTAATTTCGAATAGAACAATAATCAAAGAACTCCAAGAAATTGGAGAAAGGAAACAAATTAGTGGCAGCTACCCAATCAATAAGGTTCGGAGCATTAAGATCTTCAAATCTAGCATGTTTCATTCACTTCCCTCAAAAGTCCTAGCATTTCTTTCCCTCCACAAACACCACAACACACAATGTGGGATAGCGTCCCAAATAATCCGGTTCTTATGCCTCCCCAATCTGCCCTTCCAGCATGCTAAGACATCAACAACCCTTCTCGGCATCACCCATTGCATCCCAAACAAACTAAAAACCATGGTCCATAATTCTCTTGCCAAATTACAATGAAGGAACAAGTGGTCCACGGATTCCCCATCTGCCTTACACATACAACACCAACTCACCAAGATAATATTCCGCCTTCTCAAGTTATCCATGGTTAAATAATGTTTAGGGCATGTATGGGGTTAGTTTATGGAAGATCATTAGGAAGGTATGGGATCATTTCTCTTGGTTTGTCAGCTTTAAGGTGGATGATGGCTCCTCATTAAAGTTTTGGCTTGATCTGTGGTGTGGAGAAAAATCATTGAGGGAGCGGTTTCTTGAACTTAATCAGATTGCAAGTCATCCAGATGCTTGGTACAAGATTTGTTAACTTTTGATGGAACTAATTTCCATTGGGCTGTTAGTTTTCTCCATGCAGTCTAGGATTGGGAATTGAAATCAGTAACTCTATTCATGGTATTGATCTATTCGGGGGATTTAAGGTCTGGTGAAGCAGATGATATGTGTTGAAATCAATCCTCAAGAAAAGTGTTTGAGGTCAAATATTTCTACAAAGTACTTCTTCCGAGTTCAGCATGGGTCTTCCCTTGAAAGAGTGTGTGGAAGCCGAAAGTTCCCTCTAAGGTTAGTTTCTTCCTTTGATGGCAGCTTTGGGCAAAGTTCTTACAACAGATAACCTTAGAAAAAGGTGGTTGATGGTACGTGATTGGTGTTGTATGTGTAAACCAGATGGTGAAACTATTGATCATCTTTTTCTCCATTGCCCAGTGGCTAAAGGGTTGTGGGATTTGGTTTTCTCCATGTCTCATGATCGTCTGGGTGATGCCCAAAGGGGTGCTGGAATTGCTGTCCTGCTAGCCTAGGCAGTTTGGGGAGGTTCAAGGAGCTATTTGGAGTATGATTCCTCATTGTCTATTGTGGAGCTTATGGCAAGAACGGAATGCTCAAAATTTTGAGGGGTGCCAAAAAAACTCTTTCTTCTAAAATTTAAACCCTAGATCCATCAATTCTCTAAATCCTAAGCCCATTACAAGCACACATAGACAGATTCCCTAAATCTACCCCTCCCGTTCTCCCCTGGGGACCATTTCTCCTAGATTACTAAATAAGATACCCAAGCCATTAGGTAGCAAGTACATTTTATCGGGAAAAGTTATCCCCTTTCCCAGATTCCAAATCCTAAATCTAAAAGGAAGCAAGTATATAAACTAAAAAGAACTTCACAATTCTTTTATCTACCTTGGTGCAACTTTGGTTTTAATGTTTTTCCAACTTTGACAAATCTACAATGCATTTTCCATTTTTTCCTCCTATATTCACTATCCACATACACCTTAAGGCATGCTAGTTTGTTAGTTTATTACGTGTCACAAGTATATCTGAAAGATTGAAGGAAGAAAATGAATAATAGGATGACTCATGTGTCAAACACCTGCAAGACAAACTTGTCACTAGAGCCTAGAGGTAAACCCACAAGGGACTTCCTAACAGACCCATCAAAAGATAAATAATTGAAATGAGCAATATAGAAAGCATCAAATTTTATAAAGTAATTACCAAAGGGAAATGTGTTTCTCCTCCTTCAACGTTGTCACTTAAATACATAATGATTGTTGCTATTCGCTGACCTAGCTTCACATTGGACTGACAGGAAACAAAAACAAAAAAAAGGGTTTTTCTTTTTTCACGACAAAAGAGTAAAGGACTTTAAGGCAAGTGAAATGAGCAATATCTGTAAAGAAAATAATCCCAGTATATTCAAAGCAAGGGTTAAACCACTTACAGCATCAGAGAAGTAGTCGTGATGGAGTTTGCAATACTGACTCTTCTCATACCTGCGCTGCTGAAGATGTTAGCCTTGATACTAAACATATCAGCCTTCCTATTCTGAAAGAATACATCACTAGTACGCAAATTAGATCCCTACCTTAATACTTGTATGAGCTCACCATTTTCTACTGGCACTTGAGAATAGACAGAAATTCGTTTTTCAATTGCCTGATCATGCAAAAAAATAATATCACATTATCAACTGGAATGCTACATAGTAAGTGTCATCACACCCTTAACAATCTCTTCCTCCGCTCCCCTCCTTTCTCTATGACACACATGAGTACGAACATCCCCCCCCCCCCCCCCCCCCCAACTTCAAACAGGAAAAAGGAAGAACAAAACTGATACTTGAATGCATACAGAAGCTTGCCTATGTTCCATGCATACAGAAAGCGGGCTCTTGATCTTAATCGTAATTTGACATATCATTATCCTTAAATACCCTTCTAACTGCCACTGGAACGAAGTAACACTCCTCGATGGGTTGAGGCCTAAATATAAAACGCAAAGGTGCAACTTTAAAAGGGTTATACTCCACTTCTTTTTCTTTTATTGTCAACACTAGCACTTTTTGAACTTGCCACCCTCTATCCTAGTCCTTTTTATTATTATTATTGATAAGTGAGCTCTATTTAAGCTAGAGCTCACTGGAAACTGTCAAAATGTTAGAAATAATGCCCCCCAAGTTGTTTCTTGCATAAATATAATATAAGCTCCTCAACAAAACATCTCAAGTTGGTTGTATATTCCTCAGGGACAGAGAGGGCAAACCCTCATAAAACAAGCTTCCAAAACGGCTGATTGTCCATGGCCAACTTGTAAGTTGCTCCATGTTGAACAGGTTTAACAAATCTAACAGGAAACTTTAATGGAAATATTGTGTTTTTCCATAAAGTAAATAATCATTAGTACATGCTCCTAAACCCCAATTGTTCAAGCATATGCCTTCTCCAATAAAGTTTGCAAATCACCCCATATGACATTCCTCAATCTAGAGTCAAAATAGTCTGACCATATTAAGAAAAAAATATATCTATGGTCATTATTTGTTAGAAAGGAGTACAAACAATGACAACCCACAACAGTCAGTAAATAAATAGGCTCTACATCAACAGGGCCACAACCACTATACTTGTTACAGGAATGGCAACTCAGAGGAAACAAACAAGCTTTTGGTATCTTCTAGAGCAGCTAGAAAATGAATGAGATTTGACATTATAGTCATAGAATTGTTGAAAGTAACTCTTACAGCAGACTAACCTCTATCATTGGATACTTCTTTTCTTCAAAACTTATGAACATTCCTGAGCTAGTTCTTATATCACTTTTAACTGCCTGAAAATACACCCGCATACTTCAGTCATTGCAACTTAAGAAAATAAAGAAACAGAGTTAGAAAGGAAAGCAAATGTGTCTTGTTTCATGAAGAGAGTATAATTTAAAAAAATTGATGAAACAAAAAATAGAAAAAATCAAAAGCTCTTTGTTTGAGTGTAAATGGATGACAGGGAAATAATGGAAAATAGTGGAACCAACAATGACCAAGACACCCTAAACAACCAAACCAATTCTGGATTTTCCCACCAAACACAAAAGGCAATTTCACCTACTCCCAGGAAACGTGTCTATTCTAGATGATCACTTCAATTAGCTACTGCTATCTCCCAGGTATCTAGGCTTTAATCAAGATACACATTGATTCTAAAAACTACCATGTCAGTCCTGTTCCATGCCAAATTAAACTGGTTTTCTTCTTTTGTAAACTTGTACGGGTCTTGTTGCTGCCCTATCAGTTTACCTTGCCCCAATAGAAACCCTGATTCCCGAACCTACCTTACCTGTTCTTCCATTAACCCTAACTCTAGCTCTCCCTAAACCATACTATAAGCTACTGCTACAAGTAAATCCTGCAACAAAAATCCATCAAGTTTCCATATTATCGAACCCAAATCAATCTTTTACGCCTTTGGCCTCACTTCTTTCCCAACTTTTGGTCGCCTAAATCTCTCAAGAATCCAGCCAAAAAATTCCTTTGTTTCTGTCAAATGTAAAAATAGTATCAGATCTTTCTGTCCTACATTGAAGTCATGCAACAGACGATCTACCCAATAGTTGACAGAGAGATAAGAGTATGACTTAATGTAAAGAACAATAAAAATTTAATGAGAAGGAAAAGAATGGCCATTGTACATACCTTCCCAGTTTCTGTATCCACTACAGTGGAAAATTCAAGTCGGGGGCGGGCTATAGCTCTAAGGTAGTCACATTCCTGTAAAAACCAACTTCACTTTAAAACACTATTTTGTAGCTTCATCTGCAAAAGAATATTTTTAAACTGTGCAAGAATTAAGCAGAGAATCTTCAACTTCCACCAAAGTTTGAAATTCAACATTTTGCCAAATGGCATTGGCCCACTCAGCCCTTGCTGGGTTGAGAGCAATCAACCCTATATGGAAGCTTCTACCCATACATCGGAGACAACTTTTGCCGATAAGCATTTTTTTTTTTATAAATCAGAATTTGTATTCAAACAAAAGAACCAATACAACAAGGCAAAAGAGCCAGCGCACAATTTACAAATGAGAACCCCACCAGACTAATCAAAGCTAACACCACGGGCAAACAAACAAAGATAAGAACCTAAGAAACAAGCCTCAGCAAGAAGCCAAACACATCAATATAAACTTTAAAAGTCTATCATTTTACAGACAGAACCCCAGCCAGCATATTCAGGAGCTCAACTCAGCAGCTTGAGCACAGGAACTTGGCAGAGCAGAAACAGAGAAACCCAAACTAAGAATCGATGGGGGCCCAAATTGACCTTCCAGCAAACCGCACCAGGGGATTAAACCACAACAGCTATCCTTGAATGTTATTGAGGACTGAAGGGTTGATACCCTAATTACAGCATAAGACTCGATTCAGAATAGAGTCAGGGAAGGGATCTTTAATGAATTTGAGAATTATAGCATTCATTTGAAACTAGTAGTGATACACAGCAGCCCACCATGATAATTTGCAAATGGTAGATCTCAGTCCTACACTTGAAAGATTTTTAATCGCCAACTCCACTATATAATCCCACTTAGTTTCAGGGCTGGAAATTAGAGACATCCTCATTTCAAGTGTCCCCAGCTGACCCCCATTTCATCATCCTTTCTTTGGTAGGAAGTTTATTTTTCATGACTAG
>OU015765.1:27094337-27319917 GCA_907173295.1 Fagus sylvatica | reverse complement strand
TTCCTTCTCTTTACTTGGTGAGGAGTTGAGATAACCTTGTGCCATCCACAATTTGATCAAAACATCCTTCTTTATCTCATAATCTTTGGGAAAGACGGCACAAAACAAGAAACACCGTCTTATTGTTGAGGGCAAATCATATAAGCTAAACCACAGAGGTGGGAAAAGGCCGTTTTCAATCTCTTCCACTTCCCATATCTCACTATCCAAAACACTCTGCCACTCTACTTTAGTTCTTTTGAAGCGCATGAGTGAGCCTAGAGTTTTGGCAGCTAGAGGCAAACCCTTACTCTTCAAAACAATTTTCCTACCAATTTCTTCTAATTTTTCACACTCTTCACTGGATCTTCCAAGAAATGCCAACTTACTAAACAACGACCAACTGTCCCCCTCAGACAAATTTTGTAGCTGGAACATATAGGAACTTCCCATCATCTGTGCTACTCTCTCCTTCCTTGTGGTCACCAAGATTGTACTTCCTTGAGCACCAAACTGAAGACAATGTTTCAAAGGCTCCCACTTATTGTAGTCCTCAACCCACACATCATCTAGGACAATAAGGAGCTTCCTTTCCTGAATGGATTTACTCATACTTTGCAAGAGACTTTCTAGTTCAACTAAAGTTGTGCCTGATTGTACAACTTGTTCAACTATAGCTTTTGCAATTCTAATCTCATCAAAAGGATCAGAAACAGAAACCCATATTCTCATCTCAAAATGAGCCTTCACTTCATCATCATTGTAGGCTAGTTGCGCGAGAGTTGTCTTTCCGATTCCTCCCATGCCCACTATAGAGAGGATGCGCAGCTTATCATTACTCTCAGATAATAGCTTTCTCACCAGAGTTTCCTTGTCCTGATCTCTACCACATATCTCTGATACATCAAGAAAAGAACAAGTTTGTTGTCGAACTCGCTCAGGTTGTTGAGGTTGAGGAGCTCTAATGGAGCTAACAAAATACCTGTCTTTCTCTTTGGCAATCCTATCTAGTTTTCCATTTATCACTTTTATTTTCTTAGCTATACCATGATTGAAAGAAAAGGCAGGGAAAGGATTAAAGGAGATCACCTTCTTGGGAGCTAGAACAAGTGGTTTATCATCATCTTTGTGAATTTGGTTTTTTAGAATTGCAGTGCTCCATTCATCCAACACATCATCCATCTCATATGATATGTCTTTGAGCTTATCTAGCCAACGTTTCACACTGGTTTCCTTGACTTGTCTCTTCTCTGCATCCTCTAGGACAGCCTGAATGGCCTCGAGATTGCTGGTGAGCTTTTCAACTTGTTTATCAACACCCACAACCAGTCTTACATTCTCTACTATTTGTTCGGTAGTGACTGAAATCAGTTGTTCCAGGATCTGGGAAACAAGTGCTTCAGCCATACTTATGATTATAACTTGCAGAGATGGAATGGAAGGCCAAAATGAATCAGTATATATGAAGTAGACTGAAAAAGAATCTTATTGAAACCAGATTTTTATGTGATCAGTGATTCTGTAATTGAATCTGAGAGGATCTACTCTCTTGATTGACCAAATGTAAAATATAAGCCACTCGTTGATTCCATGCCTTGTCCCCTACCATTGAAAAGTATTTTACGTAATGCAACATCTCTCTTTTACATATGACTATTACAATGTAAGAGAATATTATATATAACTGTTACATATAATACTACCTCTTATCCGTAAATCCGTAACCATGAGCCAAGTTGCCAACTTAGAAAAATAAAAGATTACTATTTTTTACATAAAATAATATTTTATGATTTTGTGGAAGAGTAAAGATATTGCAAATTTAACTACTTAAGCCTTATAGGCTAATTTTTTTTATAAATAAAACCTTACAAACTAATATGTTATTAATCAGCCACTTGGGTATTCGGCCCAGTGGTAATCCCCCTTCCCAAAAAGCTCCACTCCTCTATGAGGGTGTGGGTTCAATCCCCGGAGTCTTCAGAAGTATGTGTGTGTGAGTTTAGATTAGAATTTCTATCATATCTCAAAAAAATATATATATTATTAATCACAAAATAATAATTAAAAAATTTATTTATTATATGTTAAAATAACACCAATTATATTGATAGACACCTCAATCTCAATTTGTAAGTTTTTTTATAATGGAATTTATATTAACTTTAACATTTTTCTATGTGAATTGTTGTTATCATTGATTGAATTGATAGATAGACCTTTCTTGTTCAACGTGGATATACATCAACTTTAATTATAGCTTTCTCCAATTTTTCCATCCACGAGATAGAAAAAGGCATGCTAAAACATAGACTCCACTATGATAAAGTTGTTTACCAAAGCTACTAAGCCCCTTTTTTTCTTTTTCTTTTTTTAAATATTAATATCCGAAGTTTCATCTGGAATAAGTGAGATGTATGAGGAAGTATGTGAAGTCTTTCTATCTCATATTATCACGCTTATTGGTCTTCGGGATGACCCCAAAGAGATTTGTTGTCGTGACTCATGATATGTCGAACTCACAATGTGCAATTTGTTCATGGGTTTGGTGCACCAACTTAGATATGGTGGATATTAGTCATTTCTAATTAATGAAAGGTCCTGTGGAAATAGTTGGAGGCCTGAAATCATCACAACCATAGGGCACATCATTGAAGACAGCAAGAATCATCTCTGTATTTGAATATAACTGTTTGATGATTGTTACTTTTGGAACATTATTGGTTAAAATATAATAATATTTAAAATATATATTTTTAAGATCCCTTAACTCTTTTTTTTTTTTTTTTTTTTTTTTTCTTTTTCTTTTTGTACCAATTTAGTACATACACTTTGATGCTATTGTAAATTCACCCCTTTTGTCAATTTTCTGTCCAACATAAAAGTTTTGACAGTCTTTAAATGTTTTTAAACGATTTGGTGAAGAAGAAAAAAATGTTAAAATAAACAGATATAACACATAAAAAATCTATTTACAACAATACCAAAGTTTATGTACTAAATTGAAACTGAAAAGATAAGTCTTACTACAACATCAGTTCTTAGTGCATTTTACCCAAGAAGAAATGCCAAATACACACTCAAAGTATTTAGTGGGAAATTACTAGTGAAGCTGGATGGAAATTGAGCAGCTCACAATTTAGCTAGGCATGCTGAGAGCATTGATAATACATGTGTTTTGGTTATAAGATCCTCCCAATCTTTTTTGGAGGCTCGACTAACCGATGATATAACTAACTTTCTATGAATATAATTATAAAATCTGGATTATTTCTCAAAAAAATATAATGATTAGTATATGAATCCGGTATTTGTTCTATATCATAACTGAGACTAGCTGCACAATCTGGGAAGTGTCCCTTACTGTCCTCAAAGCATGTCAACACAAAGTCTTTAACCTTGCCTAGTCATATTGACTTGATTATATGGTATTTCATCCATTATTGACTTTTGGATTTCAGGCCTAATTTATAACTTACATCTGACAAATTAAATTATTCACATTCACTGGTCATTTAAATAAAGGTTGTTATATCATGGGGGAAAAGAAAAACCCATGAAAAGGGACCCCTTTTGTGTATTTTTTTGAGAGATGGTAAGCTATGGAAATATAGTTTTCTGCCTCATCCATTTTGTAGCCGACCACTTTTCACCTGAGAGTACTTCACATCCTCCATGTATGCTATTTGGATCCGACTCTCCATCTAATCCCTGAAAGAATCAACAAGTAAAATAATCAAAAAATAGATATGATTGGGCTAGACAATTAAATACAAAGCTTAATTGAATTGGTTCATTCACTCTAAAAGGCACATTATGCAATGCAAGCAAGCATTATGATCTGTAGTATAGCAAATTAAAATCAATTATAAGGAGTATCTTCTTTTTCTTTTTCTTTTTTATCACAAAACTATTGTGAAATAATAATAAAAATAAAAATAAAACAGATTGGGGCACTCTTTTACTTTTAAGTTCAACTTTCATTAATCCCAAAAGGATACCCTGGTGGTAGGACAAGCCATAATATGCACTTAAGAAAGTGAAAATTGCCAGATACCTCATGACAGCAGATCTCTTTGGGGCCACCCCAAGGCCACTGGGCCTAATAACTACTTGGTGCGTGTGAGACGGTGGGCTAGACGTGTGGGATTAGTCCGTGGATGGCCATGCTTTTTTATATAACTAAACTATTCAACGATCATTATCTAATATTTTAAATATTAGATTAGAACCCACCACCACGCCTTTATGTCTCTTTTAAATTACCAGCATTAGATTGTTGAGACAATTAAGGGGTAGCTGACCATATTTCACAAGAACCATAAGATGCACAAACTTAGTAAGCAACATTAAGGAAACAAACCATGCTCCAAAAAAGCACTGCATCTCCTTTATTTGGTTTTACACACATCCCTTTGACCATCTTCCCACCACAGCTACATTCACCCGAACCAGCCTGAGGATTAAACAGTAAAAAATTTAAGCATATATATATTATGCAACAAAACTTCAAAAGATATAATACTTGGTTATTTAAGATGCTCGTCTTCTATTTTTACTTTTCAGCAGAGCCAGAAAACTGAGGCGACAACTTGTTTGCTTGGTAGGAATGAAAAATGTTGTGATGACACAAATTAGAATATGGCTCAAGAGTGAAAACTATAATAAGATGTTGAACAGTCAATTTCTCTGAAAATGAAAATCTTGAGAAAGTTCTCAATAACTTAAAGCAAGAATAGTTCTACCATTCATCTATCTAAAGAAACAACATAGAAGTTAAGCATCAAATTTTATAAGGTAATTACCATAGGGAAATGCGTTTCTCCTCCTTCAACATTGTCACTTAAATACATAAGGATTGTTGCTATTCGCTGACCACCTCGCTTCACATTGAACTGACATGAAACAAAAAAAAAACAAAAAAAAAAAGGATTCTTTTTCACAATAAAAGAGTAAAGGGCTTTAAGATAAATGCAATGAGCAATATCTGCCAAGAAAATAACCCCAATATATTCAAAGCAAGGGCTAAACCACTTACAGTATCAGAGAAGTAGTCATGATGGGGTTTGTAATACTGACTCTTCTCATACCTGCGCTGCTGAACATGTTAGCCTTGATACTAAACATATCAGCCTTACTATTCAGAAAGAATACTTCACTAGGATGCAAATTAGATCCCTACCTTAATACTTGTATGAGCTCACCATTGTCTACTGGCACTTGAGAATAGACAGAAATTCGTTTTTCAATTGCCTGATCATGCAAGAAAAGAATATTACACTACAGAATGGAAATGGAAATAGAAGTGTACATTATCAACTGCAATGATAGAAAGTGGGATCTTGATCTTAATCATACTTTAACATTCATTATCCTTAAACCCCCTTCTAACTTCCAGTGGAAGGAGGTAACACTCCTCGATGGGTTGAGGCCTAAAAAAAACGCAAAGGTCGACTTTAAAAGGATTATTACCTTGCTGTAACTGCCAAAAGGATTTTTCTTTTTCTTTCTTTTACCAACACTAGCACTTTTTGAACTTGCCCCTCTATCCTATTCTTTCTATTATTATTTTTGAGTACCCTCTATTTAAGAGAGCTACGGAACACCAAAATTTAGAAATAACACCCCCCAAGTTGTTGCTTGCATAAATATAATATGAATGCCCCCAAGACATCCAAGTTGTCTTGCCCAAATGTTTAAAAAATGAACAGAAAACTTTAATGGAAGTGTTTTTCCAAAAGTAAATAAATAGTACATGCTCCTACCCCAATTGTTCAAGCATCTTCTCCAATAAAGTTCACAAATGGTTGAATGCATACAGAAGCTTGCCTATGTTTGATGCACTTTAAAAAAAATATATATCTATGGTCATTGTTTGTTAGAAATGAGTACAAACAATGACAACCCACAACAGTCAGTAAATAAGTAAGCTCTACATCAACAGAGTCACAACCAAGATACTTATTACAGGCATGGCACCTCAGAGGAAACAAAAAGTTTTTGGTAACTTCTAGAGCAGCTAGAAAATGAATGAGATTTGATATTTATGTCATAGAAATTGAAAGTAACTCTTACAGCAGACTAACCTGTATCATTGGATACTTCTTTTCATCAAAATTTATGAACATTCCTGAGCTAGTCCTAACATCACTTTTAATTCCCTGAAAATACACCCGCATACTTCAGTCATTGCAACTTAATAAAATAAATAAATAAACAGAGTTAGAAAGGAAAGCAATTGTGTCTTGTTTTATGAAGAGTATCATTTAAAAAAAAATTGATGAAACAATAAATAGAAAAAATCAAAAGCTCTTTGTTCAATTGGAAATGGATGATGACAGGGAATTAGGTTGTGACAGAGATACTGGACCAAAGTGCTTGGTTTGGGAAATGGTGGAACAAACAACGACCAAGACACCCTTAACAACCAATCCAATTCTGGATTTTCCCACCAAACAAAAAAGGCAATTTCACCTACTCCCAGGAAACGCGTCTACTCTAGATGATCACTTCAAGTAGCTACTGCTATCTCCCAGATATTTAGGCTATAATCAAGATGCACGTTGATTCTAAAACCTACCAAAACATAGAATTATCAAGATGTGTAAGATAAGAACGCATCTTTTCCATGTAAAGTCAAGGTTTCATTGGCAGGTAATCAACCAACAGGGGAATTTATGTCTCTCATTTTTCAGTGAGGACCAATAGATTTAGTTTCATTCAGTATTGCTCTCACATAAATTGACGACCAAACCAAGCCAAAAGCTTCAGAAAATCAACCGAAAATTACTGGTGTTCCTCTTTTGTTCAGTTTTTTGAACACCCCTATTCACTGCCCTGGAACAGCAATTCAAACCACAGGTATTCCTCGTTTGTCCAAACCCTACCCTTTCTGATATACGATAAAGAGCTTTGGAACCAAAACTCTTACTTGGTCCAGCACCTATTCATTTAATAATTTTGGGACTGATTTAGGGAGTGCTAACAGATCAAGTGCAGATCTGTATACAGTTGATAATTAACAGATCAAGGCAGATGTATACAGTTGATAATTGGGCTGGCATACTACTTTTCTGTGGCTAGAAAACTCCAAATAAAGCTTGGAACACAATATGCAGCAACTAAAATAAGTACCGTAAGAAAGAAGAAAACAGATGAACATGGTATCAGGTGAGGATTCAGTATAATACCCAAGAGGGATGCATCACACACCCAAAGATTTGCCTGGCTAGTAAATATTCTCAAATTTTCATTTACCAAAATACTTAGAGCCTTCTATGTAGACACACCAGAAGTAAGGTAGCCCTGATTACTTTATGGTGAAGCGCTTAATGGGGCTAAGTAACCTGCTACATAAACAAGCTGCTCATTAAGCAACTAATCTTCCTCAAGTTTAGTGAATTTTATTCCACCACTATTCAGGATCCCATGTTAGTCCTGTTCCATGCCAAATCAAACTGGTTTTCTTCTTGTAGCGTCTCATTGCTGCCTTATCACTTTACCTTGCCCCAATAGAACCTGTTCTTCCATTAAACCCTAACTCAAGCTCTCCCTATACCCTAGTATAAGCTACTACCACAAGTAAATCCTGCAACAAAAGTCCATCAAGTTTCCTTCTTATCCAACCCAAATCAATCTTTTAAGCCTTTAGCATAACTTCTTTCCCAACTTTTGGTCACCTAAATCTCTCCACAAACCAGACAAAAATTTCTTTGTTTCTGTCAGATGTCAGATTTAGTATCAGATCTTTTTGTCCAACATTGAAGTCATGCAACAGACGATGACAGAGAGATAAGAGTATGACTTGATTTAAAGAAAAATAATAAATTAATTAGAAGGAAAAGAATGGCCATTGTACATACCTTCCCAGTTTTTGTATCCACTACAGTGGAAATTTGAAGTCGGGGGCGGGCTATAGCTCTAAGGTAGTCGCATTCCTGTAAAAACCAACTTCACTTTAAAACACTATTTTGTAGCTTCATCTGCAAAAGAATATTTTTAAACTGTGCAAGAATTAAGCAGAGAATCTTCAACTTCCACCAAAGTTTGAAATTAAGATTTTGCCAAATGGCATTGGCACACTCGGAAGACAACTTTTGCCAATAAGCATTTATTATTCAAGCTTTCAAGAAGAAATTTGGATAAGCCTAGACTGGAAGGTAGCAAGGAGTAGCATGTATTATATAACATAGAAAGATGTGACTTAGATTGTAACAATGCTGGCTACAATTTTTGAAAGCATATGAAATACAGGAAGTCTTTTACATGATCTACATTTTATGCTAGTTTTTTTTAGTTTAAATTTCCTTAAGAAAAAATTTAATCCTTATTATAGCTCTTGCAGTTATATATAATATAAGATACTGGTTACAGATACCAGAGAAGTATTATCTTTTTATTACTATTATTATTGATAAGTTAAACACGCACCCGATGGGTATTGAACTCACAACCTCACCCTCCATCTTACTCTTACAAGGGGAAGACATGCCATTTGAGCTAGAACTCATTGGTGGAAGTATTATCAACTCAGTACCAACAAATGTCAGGCCATGAGTGTAAGGATAATATTGTAAACTACAGCGTTTATAGACTTCAGCATTTGTACTTATCATACTGTCTACATTCTTGGATTATGGAAGATACAGATAGTTTTTCAGCTCTACAGATTCCATAAATAAAAATTCAGCTCCCCCAAACCTGAGCCTGTATTAAATAGATAATGAGCTAGGGATTATCATGCCAACATGAGAACGTATTATAAATAGCACACACACTTACCCCCATGCTCAGAAAATTATGAAGTACAATGATTCGAGGTGACCAGCTGATTACTTCAGGTTTGACCTACATTTAAGAGAGAGAGAGAACCTTATGCATGGAAATTTCCAAAAAAAAACTCTAAAAGAAATATAATAATTGTTTTCTAGAAGAAAACAATTCACATATAGGTAGATTGTAGACAAGAGATTTCACTTTAAAACTATATACATTCCAGTTATACAAAAAATGAGAGAATGAATATTTGGCACTTAAGTTTGTGGGAGAGAGAGAGTACACCTGTTATGCACTAATCACTGCCTATGCATCTAATCACTGCCTATGCATCTACCTCCCATTTTAAAATTACATGTTGGGCTCCATTTATTGAAGGAGATTCTAGGCCCACATGTGGGGGAAGTGTTAGAAAATTATGGTAAGTGATTAAATTCACCATTTCCTAATTGCTTCAACTTTTGGGACAAGTGGTAGTTGATCATGATATTAGAGCGTAAGTTACAACATTTGTTAGGGATTACTCGAGCGTTGTTATTCCATGAGTTAAACTTTCCACTGTTCTTGAGGGTCAGATCCCTTATAAGGTATTGTGTCCTGATAAACCCTATTGTAATATTGTAGTTACGCACCTATAAATAATATGTATGTGAATTAACTCAAAAAACACTTACCAATCATCAAGTATGCTTCAAAATTTTCAATATGTATATAACTAAGGATAAAAATGCATTTTTCCTCCTTTATCCCACCCCCCCGCGCAGGGGGCAGGGGGTTTTGTGTTTGAGATATACAACCTTACAATTAAACATAAAATTAGATAACAAAATTCTGAACATACATATCCAAGACGTAAAATTCTTGCATCTTTGTCGTTATTCCAATCGGGAATACCTGAAATTGATAAAAGATCAATATAATAAATCAGAGAAAAAGTAATCCCAAACTCCACTAATTCTATGGCAAGGAAAAGTTTTAAAAACCAAGAAAATAAAGATCCCCAGTTCACCAAATGATGCTATATCAAGCTTCTTCTCTTCAGAAACAGTTAAATATGCTATAATCTCAAAAAGATACTTACTAATTTATGGGGGAAAAAGAAAAAACATATTGGCCATATACTAATAAATCATTGCAAACAGCATTTGAAAGTTCGGTACATGTTCAAACTCCGACTACATAAACTGTCAATGCATAAATCCAAGTAACACTTTGAAAATATAAAATAAGTATCTCATCACATGGGTCCACTTTATAGTTGGAAGAATACTATGGAATAGAATTTTCTTACAAAAAATCAACTTGGGGAGGAAACATAATAATGATTAGGAAGCATACCGACCTCTGGGCAATTGAAGATAGCCATCATTCTCATTTCCCTGCAATCTTCTAGATGATGGAAACTCTGTGTCCATAAAGAATATGGTGCTTATGTATTTCATTTGATAAATTAACAACAAAACAAAATATAACTTAAAAGCATATATCAGCACCAAAACTTTTTTTTAAGTATGAACAATGTCAATTAACAATAAAAACTTGTAGATAGAAGAAAATCAAAACGTGGACACTAAGCTCCTTAAGATTTGACTGAAATACTCAACGCTTTTATTGATGAAACAACACTTGTTACGTTTCATTTGTGAAGGAAATAAAATAAATTGCTACTGTATCGACATCAATCAATTTTAAAACCACAAACTCCCACCCTAAAATCACTCCTCTCTTCCCTGAAGTAAAGATGTCAGAAAAATAATCAAGCCTGCAGATATCATCAAATCTTCTGCAAATTTCAGCAACTCTGATTCTTCCTTCTACTAAGTGTCTAAGTTTCTTTCTCTTCCAATCATCTGTCCTGCCTACCTAAAGTGAAGTGACCCTCCTAACTATGCCCCAAACTTGTTCATTCACTTCATGAATAGGTCATTAAAGTAGTTTCAAAAGTAAAATTTCATCCCAGCACCTAATACCTGGTAACTGTCAGAAAAACTAAAGCAGACGTTTCAATGGTAACACCAACATACATGGGCTGTCAACTCTTCATTTTAGTGTATAATTTTAGAATAAAAACCATATGTTAAACAGCAAATTATGAGGCAAAAGATACAGAAGAAAATGAAAACTAATTCAGCAGACAAACATAAGATATGAATTTCCCATATAGCTGAGCTCCTTTGCTGCCGTGTGGGTGGTTTATATGTCTTATCTTGGCAATCTTTTAACTTCTTCAATGACATCTTGAAACATATAAGCATGAAGAAGTATACCTATCCAAGGGAGGGCACTTGACTCTCTTGAAGAGTACGCTCTCTAGCCTCCCTACAATATATTTACTATTCCCAAGAGCAGAGAGGATTGAGAAGCTCAATTTTTTGTGGGGTGGCTTGGGTGATTTTTAAACATCATTTAGTAGGATGGAACAGTTTGTCGCCCTATTGCTATGGAGGTTTGGGGATAAGGAGGGTGGCATAATAGAGCTCTCTTGGGGATGGATGTGGTGGTTTGGTAGGGAGGAGAATCTGAGAAGGGTGAAAAGGGTTGGAGGCGGGTGGTTGGTCTTCAAGAATCTCATGTTGTGGGCTTTGGAAGGGGATCATGGTGGATCAGGATCTTTTCTTTCAACATATTGGCTGGTCCCTAGTCTAGGAGATAGGATTCTTTTTTGGCAACCTTGGTGTGGTGTGACTCCCCTGAAATCCTTGTTTCCGGTGCTGTTTTCTTGCTCTTCCGATAAACTTCTTTAGCTCCTTGTTATGCATTGAAATAGCCGTGTTTGGAATTTTTTTTTCATCCGGGATTTTAATGATTGGGAGATGGATGAGGTTTTGAGTTTTTTTAATCTCATTCATTCCAAAATCCCGCAATGAGGGACCTATGTTATGAAGTGGACCTTAGACAGCATGGCAGGTTTGAAGCAATCTTTCTAAGGCTCTTATTGGTAAGTCTGATATTCATTTTCCTTGGAAAGCATTTGGAGGGTGAAAGCTCCTAAAGGGTTCTTCCTTGTGTGGACAGCAGCGTGGGGGAAGATCCACATGTGACTCTGATGAGGCGAGGTTTTCCTTGGTGGCTGTTGATGTGTAAATGGGTGGGAAACAGGGGTCCATCTCTTGTTACATTGTGTTATGGCCTCGGATTTGTGGTCTGCTGTGTTGCGGTCTTTTGGGTGTTCCCTAACAGTATTATGGACCTTCTCTATGGGTGGTATAACTGCTTTGGTAAGCATGATTCAGAGATTTGGAACTTGGTGCCGCTTGCTTTGTTTTGGACTGTTTGGCGCGAATGCAACCACCGCACTTTTGATGACATAGAGCACTCAACCTCTAAACTTGTTGAGCTTTTCTTTGGTTTATCATTTGACTGGGCTAGGGTTGGGGGCCTTACTCCCTTGAATTCCCTTGCTGACTT
This sequence comes from Fagus sylvatica, assembly GCA_907173295.1. NCBI lineage: Eukaryota > Viridiplantae > Streptophyta > Magnoliopsida > Fagales > Fagaceae > Fagus > Fagus sylvatica. The sequence goes on along the minus strand of OU015765.1, from coordinate 27,307,755 downwards.
TGTAACGTCTTTATGTTTTACTAGTACCTCTACTTCAGGTTCTGTGTAACTTCCTCCTGCTAGGTGCATACTTTATGCACCTAGTAAGAGTATCGTTTCTTTAATAAAATTTCTCATTACTTATCAAAAAAATAAAAAAAATCTAACGACAAAATATAAGCATGATATGCAAGAAGAAAACAATATACGAGTTCTCGATATTCAGTCAGAATTTACGTCATCTGAGATGAAAAGCCCAAGAAATGTACCATAGGAGTCTTCCAACCTTCGTATAAATGCTAATTGAAACAAAGCACCTGCGATACCCAAACAATAACGCAGCATTAGAGTTATTCTAATAACTAGCTCTCTTTTGGTTGTTGATAAAGCATTGGATGCACTTCAACGTACAACATCATCATTTTAGTCCAAGGAAAGCAAGAAAGAAAGAAAGAAAAGGAAAATACTTTATCTCTTTAGCAAAGTAACCAAAAAATAGTATACTGATATAACCTACTCTCAGCACGAAATTTTCAACCAGACCTGAAACCAATGAAACTCATGAAATTCCTTGATTCCAAAAGTTACTACATGAAACCCTAACTACCCCATCATTACATTTGGTATCAAAGCAGCAATTCGACATTATGTGATCTTAAATAACATTGCTTTTTGTTGAAACATGTATGCAGTAAAACAATTTAATCAACCAGGGAAGCATGCGTCCACAATTGCTCAAATCAAGTTTGTTTGTTTGTTTTTTTGTTTTTTTTATTTATTTATTTTTATCCCACATCAAAGGAACCGATCTACCATATGGTTGTATATGCCACAAATCATCCACTCACGTTGTCCACTCACAAAATTGTATATACATTCGGTGGTTTGAAACAACGCGATAGCGTAGGAAGGCTCAGTGCACAACTAAACCCCAAAACACCATAAATTCTGAAAGTGGAAAACAAAGACTAGAATTTTCAATGATAGAAGACTTTCAATTTTTCATTTTACAACTTGGGGACCAATTTTAGAGGCTTCACAGAACTTAAATTTCCAAGCAAAAACAATCTTAAACACATCTAAATAATATCATATCATAGAAAGGCTCTGTTTTGACTAAAATACTTAGAAACAAGAAAATAAAATCATATTCTAGAAAATTCCAAAAAAAAAAAGCAAGCTTTGTGTCTCTCAATTGATTAATGGACCCACAGAAGAACCCAGATGTGGAACTCAATTTTTGTGTGAAAGGAATGAGCATTAATTAATTGTTCAAGCATATATGGTTCCAAGAAAAATGCAAGAAAAGTATAGAAACAAAAAAAGAAATCTCAAATATTATTTTGCAATTTATAATCAGAGCTCAACCAAGCAAAGACGTGCATTTGGATTCAATTAAACTTTTTATTCGTCTTAAAGAAAAAAACAAAAGCAAAACAACATGCAATTAGATCCAAAATAGTACTAAAGTGAAGAAAGATAGAAAATTAGAACCACTTTCAAACAAAAAAAATTGAAGTACTAGCAGTAAAGTCAAGTAGAGAAATGAATCAATGAAGTGGATTTAAGTACCTATAATCATTCCGACAGTGACGAGTGTTAACAGCCCGAACACGAGCTTCATCGCAGACGCACTCATAGCTTTGTTTCTGTGTATCTTCTTTTTATTTAGGATTGTTTTGGTTTTTTTGTTTTAGTTTGGAGGAAGAGACAAATATATTGTTCCGAGTATGGAGCGAAAGAGAGAGAAATAGAGACCCGTATTCCACGGTGTAGAATTTTTTACGTTTGGAGAAACTGAAACAAAGAAACCACTTTGAACGCCCATTGCTTTTCTTCCATGGTTTTAACTTATTTTTTTACTTTATTTACTTACTTACCTTTCTTGCTTTGTATTTTTGTTTTGTTTTGTTTATTTTACTGAGTAGGAAAAGTCAGATACTATGACTATCAAATTACTCCAACTAGGTTGACTACGTGTGAAGTGTGAACACGTTGACTTCCAAAGAGTCAGGTTTTTCAATATTCTACATGGTTTTTTTTTTTTTTTTTTTTTTTTTTTTTTTTGAAGTTTGAGGTGAAAAGGAAGTAAAAGGTTGTTATTGTTGTTGTTGTTGAAAGCATGCATGGAGCATGGTTACAAGATTGGTATATTTTTTGGTATTTAATTTAGGGGTTTGATATTTTTAAATTACTAGTTCTAAACCTAAATGTTACCATATAAAATTGTTATAGGTGAAGTAATTTTTATAAATAAGTGGAAACTTCTGGAACTATCAAATAACCAAAAGAATGTAATACAAAATAGGAATAAACGCCACCCAAATTAAACACATACTTGCTAATAAAACCCATAATACAACAAAACAAACTCATCATGCCAATAAAACCTATAATACAAGTATACAACACTCAATTACTATGTACAACCTTAAACATAACTTTATAAAGCTAAAAAATGGAGTAATATCAACTAAACCTAAACAAAAAATGTGTTAAATTTAGGTAATAATTTTAATAACTAGAGAGACTTTCTTCAATTTCCTACTCACTTGATAAGGAAGGAAAAATACATGTTGAGTGTGAATGATTTTCAAGGGTGGAAGGGGTGGAGAATTGTGTGTAAGTGAAAGGAGGTTAGACCTAGAGAGAGAGAGAGAGATTAAACCAGGGGTTTCAATTGCGATGTGCACAATTTTTTTTTAAAAGGTAAGAGTGTGTTTCAAAAACACAATTATTATATTTATTGATTTTTGAATCTGTGTTTCCAAAACACAATTTTAGTCAAATGTTAAAATCACATATTGAAAACACATATTTCAGCAGTCTTATTTTGGTTGAAATCATTTTAAATTTTAAACAAAGTTAGAGGAAAACATGTATTGGACACAATTTTAGGAAAATAAATATTTAAAAAGTATGAGGGCCCTTAAGCTTATGTTCTTCCCTCATTTTGTTATTTCTATAATCTTCTCACAAATAAAATAAAAATGATTTAACCATTTAAGTGCCCTATAGCAAAAAGAAGCTCAAGCTAACATTTTCTCTACAATCTAAATTTTACAATCACAATTAACTCTATTTTTTTTTTTATAAAGATTGACCCTGATGTGAATTGATCTAATATTTTGAAAACAATTGTACGGTGCAATTGACCAAACAATCATACCAGGTCTCAAATCTCAATCCTTCCATTCATAATGTTTTCATTATTTTACTAAAAATAAATAAATGGGGGGTTTCTTTATTATTAAATGGTGGTGACTACACTTTGAACAGGCACTGGACAACATCCACAAGTATAAGCCACATTACCATAAGACATAGAAGTAAGAGAATCAAAACAACCACGTTATTAAAGTGATAAATATCTTAATTTGCATATATCAAGCTTATCATTCATAAATGAGTCAAGCTGCACCATCTGGGAAGTGTCCCTTATCGTCATCAAAAGCCTGGCATTTCTTTTGATCCCATGAGGAGGCCTCGTATCTTAAGCGCACAAAGATTGTCAACACAAAGTCCTTAACCCTACCCTAGTCATATTGACTTGATTAATTGGTATTTCATCCATTATTGACTTTGGATTTAAGGCTTAATTTATAACTTACATCTGACAAATTATTCACGTTCACTGGTCGTTTAAATAAAGCTTATTATATAAGGAAGAAAAAAAAACCATGGAAAGGGACCCCTTTTGTGTATTTTTTGAGAGATGGTAAGCTAAGCTATGAAAATAAAGATATCCGCCCCATCCATTTTGTAGCCGACCACTTTTCACCTGAGAGTACCTCACATCCTGCGTGTATGCTATTTGGATCCAACTGTCCATCTAATCCCTGAAAGAATCAAGACAAGTAAAATATTAAATAAAAAAAAAAATAGAAATGATTAAGCTAGACAATTAAACATAAAGCTTAATTGAAATGGTTTATTCACTCTAAAAGGCACATTATGCAACACAAGCCAGCATTATGATATGTAGACTGTAGTATAGCAAATTAAAATCGATTATATGGAATATCTTCTTTTTCTTTTTCTTTTTTATCACAAAAATAGTGTGAAAGAAAACAAAAAAATATCAATTTGGGCCATTCTTTTACTTTTAAGTGCAACTTTCATTAATCCTAAAAGGATAGCCTAGTGGTAAGACAAGTCGTAATATGCACTTAAAGAAGTGTAAGTTGCAAGTTTGACACCCCATGACAGTAGATCTCTTTAGGGCCATCCCCAGGGCCACTGGGCTTAATAACTACCTAATGCATGTGGGGCTTAATAACTACCTAGTGCGTGTGGGACAGGAGGACTACACGTGTGAGATTAGTCAAGACAAAACTTTAGAAACCCATGTTAAAAAATAAAAATAATAAGCAAACGTTCATTATTTAATATTTTAAATATTAGCTTAGAACCCATCCTCACCCCCACTCCCCCTACCCCTTTATTTGTTTTTCTCTCTTATCCTCTTTATGTTTTTTTTTTAAAAGACCAGCATTACATTGTTGAGACAATTAAGGGGTAGCTGACCATATTTCACAAGAACCATAAAGATGCACAAACTTAGTAAGCAACATTAAGGAAACAAACCATGCTCCAAAAAAGTACTGCATCTCCTTTTTTTGGCTTTACAGACATCCCTTTGACCGTCTTTCCACCACAGCTACATTCACCCGAACCAGCCTGAGAATTAAACAGTAAAAAATTTAAGCATGTATATTATGCAACAAAACTTCAAGAAGATATAATACTTGCCTAGGCAAGGATGGAAAGAAAATCAACAATCTGATAGCTGAAAGGTTTAACTTAAAAGTGAATTATTTGCAAACAGATGGCATCGGGTGATTGCTATCCATGTACGGTAGCATTGGGGGGGTGGGGGGGTTTGGGGTTTGATTTGATAAGTAATAAGTTATATTGATCATTGGAAAAAAGAATAGAACAAGAACACTAGACGTGTGCTTGTCGAAAAATTAATTTCGAATAGAACAATAATCAAAGAACTCCAAGAAATTGGAGAAAGGAAACAAATTAGTGGCAGCTACCCAATCAATAAGGTTCGGAGCATTAAGATCTTCAAATCTAGCATGTTTCATTCACTTCCCTCAAAAGTCCTAGCATTTCTTTCCCTCCACAAACACCACAACACACAATGTGGGATAGCGTCCCAAATAATCCGGTTCTTATGCCTCCCCAATCTGCCCTTCCAGCATGCTAAGACATCAACAACCCTTCTCGGCATCACCCATTGCATCCCAAACAAACTAAAAACCATGGTCCATAATTCTCTTGCCAAATTACAATGAAGGAACAAGTGGTCCACGGATTCCCCATCTGCCTTACACATACAACACCAACTCACCAAGATAATATTCCGCCTTCTCAAGTTATCCATGGTTAAATAATGTTTAGGGCATGTATGGGGTTAGTTTATGGAAGATCATTAGGAAGGTATGGGATCATTTCTCTTGGTTTGTCAGCTTTAAGGTGGATGATGGCTCCTCATTAAAGTTTTGGCTTGATCTGTGGTGTGGAGAAAAATCATTGAGGGAGCGGTTTCTTGAACTTAATCAGATTGCAAGTCATCCAGATGCTTGGTACAAGATTTGTTAACTTTTGATGGAACTAATTTCCATTGGGCTGTTAGTTTTCTCCATGCAGTCTAGGATTGGGAATTGAAATCAGTAACTCTATTCATGGTATTGATCTATTCGGGGGATTTAAGGTCTGGTGAAGCAGATGATATGTGTTGAAATCAATCCTCAAGAAAAGTGTTTGAGGTCAAATATTTCTACAAAGTACTTCTTCCGAGTTCAGCATGGGTCTTCCCTTGAAAGAGTGTGTGGAAGCCGAAAGTTCCCTCTAAGGTTAGTTTCTTCCTTTGATGGCAGCTTTGGGCAAAGTTCTTACAACAGATAACCTTAGAAAAAGGTGGTTGATGGTACGTGATTGGTGTTGTATGTGTAAACCAGATGGTGAAACTATTGATCATCTTTTTCTCCATTGCCCAGTGGCTAAAGGGTTGTGGGATTTGGTTTTCTCCATGTCTCATGATCGTCTGGGTGATGCCCAAAGGGGTGCTGGAATTGCTGTCCTGCTAGCCTAGGCAGTTTGGGGAGGTTCAAGGAGCTATTTGGAGTATGATTCCTCATTGTCTATTGTGGAGCTTATGGCGAAGAACGGAATGCTCAAAATTTTGAGGGGTGCCAAAAAAACTCTTTCTTCTAAAATTTAAACCCTAGATCCATCAATTCTCTAAATCCTAAGCCCATTACAAGCACACATAGACAGATTCCCTAAATCTACCCCTCCCGTTCTCCCCTGGGGACCATTTCTCCTAGATTACTAAATAAGATACCCAAGCCATTAGGTAGCAAGTACATTTTATCGGGAAAAGTTATCCCCTTTCCCAGATTCCAAATCCTAAATCTAAAAGGAAGCAAGTATATAAACTAAAAAGAACTTCACAATTCTTTTATCTACCTTGGTGCAACTTTGGTTTTAATGTTTTTCCAACTTTGACAAATCTACAATGCATTTTCCATTTTTTCCTCCTATATTCACTATCCACATACACCTTAAGGCATGCTAGTTTGTTAGTTTATTACGTGTCACAAGTATATCTGAAAGATTGAAGGAAGAAAATGAATAATAGGATGACTCATGTGTCAAACACCTGCAAGACAAACTTGTCACTAGAGCCTAGAGGTAAACCCACAAGGGACTTCCTAACAGACCCATCAAAAGATAAATAATTGAAATGAGCAATATAGAAAGCATCAAATTTTATAAAGTAATTACCAAAGGGAAATGTGTTTCTCCTCCTTCAACGTTGTCACTTAAATACATAATGATTGTTGCTATTCGCTGACCTAGCTTCACATTGGACTGACAGGAAACAAAAACAAAAAAAAGGGTTTTTCTTTTTTCACGACAAAAGAGTAAAGGACTTTAAGGCAAGTGAAATGAGCAATATCTGTAAAGAAAATAATCCCAGTATATTCAAAGCAAGGGTTAAACCACTTACAGCATCAGAGAAGTAGTCGTGATGGAGTTTGCAATACTGACTCTTCTCATACCTGCGCTGCTGAAGATGTTAGCCTTGATACTAAACATATCAGCCTTCCTATTCTGAAAGAATACATCACTAGTACGCAAATTAGATCCCTACCTTAATACTTGTATGAGCTCACCATTTTCTACTGGCACTTGAGAATAGACAGAAATTCGTTTTTCAATTGCCTGATCATGCAAAAAAATAATATCACATTATCAACTGGAATGCTACATAGTAAGTGTCATCACACCCTTAACAATCTCTTCCTCCGCTCCCCTCCTTTCTCTATGACACACATGAGTACGAACATCCCCCCCCCCCCCAACCCCAAATCTCAAACAGGAAAAAGGAAGAACAAAACTGATACTTGAATGCATACAGAAGCTTGCCTATGTTCCATGCATACAGAAAGCGGGCTCTTGATCTTAATCGTAATTTGACATATCATTATCCTTAAATACCCTTCTAACTGCCACTGGAACGAAGTAACACTCCTCGATGGGTTGAGGCCTAAATATAAAACGCAAAGGTGCAACTTTAAAAGGGTTATACTCCACTTCTTTTTCTTTTATTGTCAACACTGGCACTTTTTGAACTTGCCACCCTCTATCCTAGTCCTTTTTATTATTATTATTGATAAGTGAGCTCTATTTAAGCTAGAGCTCACTGGAAACTACCAAAATGTTAGAAATAATGCCCCCCAAGTTGTTTCTTGCATAAATATAATATCAGCTCCTCAACAAAACATCTCAAGTTGGTTGTATATTCCTCAGGGACAGAGAGGGCAAACCCTCATAAAACAAGCTTCCAAAACGGCTGATTGTCCATGGCCAACTTGTAAGTTGCTCCATGTTGAACAGGTTTAACAAATCTAACAGGAAACTTTAATGGAAATATTGTGTTTTTCCATAAAGTAAATAATCATTAGTACATGCTCCTAAACCCCAATTGTTCAAGCATATGCCTTCTCCAATAAAGTTTGCAAATCACCCCATATGACATTCCTCAATCTAGAGTCAAAATAGTCTGACCATATTAAGAAAAAAATATATCTATGGTCATTATTTGTTAGAAAGGAGTACAAACAATGACAACCCACAACAGTCAGTAAATAAATAGGCTCTACATCAACAGGGCCACAACCACTATACTTGTTACAGGAATGGCAACTCAGAGGAAACAAACAAGCTTTTGGTATCTTCTAGAGCAGCTAGAAAATGAATGAGATTTGACATTATAGTCATAGAATTGTTGAAAGTAACTCTTACAGCAGACTAACCTCTATCATTGGATACTTCTTTTCTTCAAAACTTATGAACATTCCTGAGCTAGTTCTTATATCACTTTTAACTGCCTGAAAATACACCCGCATACTTCAGTCATTGCAACTTAAGAAAATAAAGAAACAGAGTTAGAAAGGAAAGCAAATGTGTCTTGTTTCATGAAGAGAGTATAATTTAAAAAAATTGATGAAACAAAAAATAGAAAAAATCAAAAGCTCTTTGTTTGAGTGTAAATGGATGACAGGGAAATAATGGAAAATAGTGGAACCAACAATGACCAAGACACCCTAAACAACCAAACCGAATTCTGGATTTTCCCACCAAACACAAAAGGCAATTTCACCTACTCCCAGGAAACGTGTCTATTCTAGATGATCACTTCAATTAGCTACTGCTATCTCCCAGGTATCTAGGCTTTAATCAAGATACACATTGATTCTAAAAACTACCATGTCAGTCCTGTTCCATGCCAAATTAAACTGGTTTTCTTCTTTTGTAAACTTGTACGGGTCTTGTTGCTGCCCTATCAGTTTACCTTGCCCCAATAGAAACCCTGATTCCCGAACCTACCTTACCTGTTCTTCCATTAACCCTAACTCTAGCTCTCCCTAAACCATACTATAAGCTACTGCTACAAGTAAATCCTGCAACAAAAATCCATCAAGTTTCCATATTATCGAACCCAAATCAATCTTTTACGCCTTTGGCCTCACTTCTTTCCCAACTTTTGGTCGCCTAAATCTCTCAAGAATCCAGCCAAATAATTCCTTTGTTTCTGTCAAATGTAAAAATAGTATCAGATCTTTCTGTCCTACATTGAAGTCATGCAACAGACGATCTACCCAATAGTTGACAGAGAGATAAGAGTATGACTTAATGTAAAGAACAATAAAAATTTAATGAGAAGGAAAAGAATGGCCATTGTACATACCTTCCCAGTTTCTGTATCCACTACAGTGGAAAATTCAAGTCGGGGGCGGGCTATAGCTCTAAGGTAGTCACATTCCTGTAAAAACCAACTTCACTTTAAAACACTATTTTGTAGCTTCATCTGCAAAAGAATATTTTTAAACTGTGCAAGAATTAAGCAGAGAATCTTCAACTTCCACCAAAGTTTGAAATTCAACATTTTGCCAAATGGCATTGGCCCACTCAGCCCTTGCTGGGTTGAGAGCAATCAACCCTATATGGAAGCTTCTACCCATACATCGGAGACAACTTTTGCCGATAAGCATTTTTTTTTTTATAAATCAGAATTTGTATTCAAACAAAAGAACCAATACAACAAGGCAAAAGAGCCAGCGCACAATTTACAAATGAGAACCCCACCAGACTAATCAAAGCTAACACCACGGGCAAACAAACAAAGATAAGAACCTAAGAAACAAGCCTCAGCAAGAAGCCAAACACATCAATATAAACTTTAAAAGTCTATCATTTTACAGACAGAACCCCAGCCAGCATATTCAGGAGCTCAACTCAGCAGCTTGAGCACAGGAACTTGGCAGAGCAGAAACAGAGAAACCCAAACTAAGAATCGATGGGGGCCCAAATTGACCTTCCAGCAAACCGCACCAGGGGATTAAGCCACAACAGCTATCCTTGAATGTTATTGAGGACTGAAGGGTTGATACCCTAATTACAGCATAAGACTTGATTCAGAATAGAGTCAGGGAAGGGATCTTTAATGAATTTGAGAATTATAGCATTCATTTGAAACTAGTAGTGATACACAGCAGCCCACCATGATAATTTGCAAATGGTAGATCTCAGTCCTACACTTGAAAGATTTTTAATCGCCAACTCCACTATATAATCCCACTTAGTTTGAGGGCTGGAAATTAGAGACATCCTCATTTCAAGTGTTCCCAGCTGACCCCCATTTCATCATCCTTTCTTTGGTAGGAAGTTTATTTTTCATGACTAGCCAACCAATGAATGCATGTCTTCTTATTTTCTTTGATAAGTAATAAGAAGTTTATTAAAGATCAGGGAAAAATAAATACAATTGGGATATACAAAGAACCAATGAATGCATGTCTATTATTCAAGCTTTGAAAAAGAAGTTTGGATAAGCCTAGACTGGAATTTAGCAAGGAGTAGCATGTATTATATAACATAGAAATATGTGACTTAGATTGTAACAATGCTGGCTACAATTTTTGAAAGCATATGAAATAGAGGAAGTCTTTACATGATCTACATTTTATGCTAGTTTTTTTTAGTTTAAATTTTTTTAAGAAAAAATTAAATCCATATTATAGCTCTTGCAGTTATATATAAGATAAGATACTTGTTGCAGAGACCAGGGAAGTATTATCCTTTTCTTTTATTATTATGGTAAGTTCACACGCACCCGGTGGGTATTGAACTCATGACCTCACCCTCCATCTTACTTTTACAAGAGGAGAACGTGCCATTTGAGCTAGAACTCATTGCCGGAAGTATTATCAACTCAGTATTATTGACTTCAGCATTTGTACTTATCATACTGTTTACATTCTTGGATTATGGAAGATACAGATAGTTTTCAGCTCTACAGATTCCATAAATAAAACTACTTTAGCTCCCCCAAACCCGAGCCTGTATTAAATAGATAATGAGCTAGGGATTATCATGCCAACATGAGAAGGAATTACAAAATAGCAGACACACACTTACCTCCATGCTCAGAAAATTATGAAGTACAATGATTCGAGGTGACCAGCTGATTATTTCAGGTTTGACCTACATTTAAGAGAGAGAGAGAGAACCTTAAGCGTGGACATTGCCAAAAAAACTCTAAAGGAAATATAAGAATTGTTTTCTACACAGAGTTTCCATCAATAATACTTCTTATTACCTATCAAAAAAAGAAGAAACAAATTCCCATATATGTAGACGAAATATTGCACTTTAAAACCATATATATGCCAGTTAAACAAAAAAAATGAGAAAACGACTATTTCACATTTAAGTCCGTGGGAGAGAGAGAGTACACCTGTAATGCACTAATCTTTGCCTATGCATCAGCATCACAGTAATTTGATGGAAATTCAAAGTTCTAGACAACATCCAATAAACCACCAATACCCTTTATATATGTACCAGCTCGTGGGGGAGTATTATGAATATGTATTAGTGTGAGGAGGAAAATTTTAATATTGTAATTACGCACCTATAAATAATATGTACATGAATTAACCCAAAACACACTTCCCAATCATCAAGTATGCTTCAAAATTTTCAAAATGTATATAATTAGGGATAAAAATGTGTTTTTCCTCCTTTATGCCCCCCGGGGGGCAGGGGATTTGTGCTTGAGATATAGCAACCTTAAAGTTATACAGAAAATTAGATAACAAAACTGTGAACATACATATCCAAGACGTAAAATTCTTGCATCTTTGTCGTTATTCCAATCGGGAATACCTAAAAATTGATAAAAGATAAATATTATCAGAGAAAAAGTACTCCCAAACTCCACTGATTCTATGGCAGGGAAAAGTTTTAAAAACCAAAAAAAATAAGATCACTAGTTCAGTAATGATGCTATATCAAGCTTCTTCTCTTCAGAAACAGTTAAATATGCTATAATCTCAAAAAGATACTAACAAATTAATGGAGAAAAAAAAATTGGCCATAATACTTATAAATCATTGCAAACAGCATTTCAAAGTTTGGTACATGTTTCAAACTCCGACTACATAAACCGTCAATGAATAAATCCAAGTAACACTTTGAAAATTAAAAATAAGTAACGCATCACATGGGTCCACAGTCCACTTTATGGTTGGCAGAATACTATGGAATAGAATTTTCTTACACAAAATCAACTTGGGGAGAAACATAATACTGATTAGGAAGCATACTAACCTCTGGGCAATTGAAGATAGCCATCATTCTTATTTCCCTGCAATCCTCTAGATGATGGAAACTCTGTGTCCATAAAGAATACGGTGCTTATGTATTTCATTTGATAAATTAACAAGAAGACAAAATATAAATTAGCAAGCATATAAATCAGTGCCAAAATTTTTTTTTTTTTTCTAAGTATGAACAATGTCAATCAACAATAAAAATCTTGTAGATAGAAGAAAATCATAACGTTGACACTAAGCTCCTTAACAAATGTTTTCTAGATTTGACTGAAATACTCAATGCTTTTTATTGATGAAATAACACTTGTTAAGTTTCATTTGTGAAGGAAATAAAATAATTTCCTACTGTATTGACAATTTGACATCAATCAATTTTAAAACCACTAACTTGTCCCCTAAAATCGCTCCTCACTTCCCTGAAGTACAGACGTCAGAAAAATAATGAAGTTTGCATATATCATCAAATCTTCTGCAAATTGCAGCAACTCTGATTCTTCCTTCTACTAAGTGTCTAAGTTTCTTCTCTTCCAATCATCTGTCCTGCCTACCTAAAGTGAAGTGACCCTCCTAAAAGTATCAGAAGATACCATCCTCCAAACTATGCCCCAAACTTGTTCATTCACTTCATGAATAGGTCATTAAAGTAATTTCAAAAGCTAAAATTTCATCCCAGCCCCTAATACCTAGTAACTGCCAGAGAAACTAAAGCATACATTTCAAGGGCAGCACCAACATACATTGGGTGTCAACTCTTCATTTTAGTGTATAATTTTAGAATAAAAGCCATATATTATACAGCAATTTATGAGGCAAAAGATACAGAAGGAAATGAAAACTAATTCAGCAGACATACATAAGATATGAATTTCCCATATATATAACGACAGAATATAAGCATGATATGCAAGAAAGCTCTCAATATTCAGTCAGAATTTATATAATCTGAGATGAAGAGCACAAGAAATGTACCATAGGAGTCTTCCAACCTTCGTATAAACGCTAATTGAAACAAAGCACCTGCAATTCCCAAACAACAACACGACATTAGAGTTATACTAATAACTAGCTCTCTATTGGTGATTAATAAAGCATTGGATGCACTTCAATGTACAACATCATCATTTTAGTCCAAGGAAAGCAAGAAAAGGAAAATACTTTCTCTCTTTAGCAAACTAACCAAAAAAATAGTATACTGATATAATTCCCTGATTCCAAAAGTTACTACATGAAACCCTAACTACCTTATCATTACATTTGGGATCAAAGCAGCAATTTGACATTATGGAATTCTCAAGCTAGGGATATGGAATCCACCAGAAAGATAGAAAACAAAGACTGGAATTTTTATTTGATAAAAGACTTTCAATTTCCATTTTACAACTTGGTGACCAATTTTAAAGGCTTCAAAGAACTTAAATTCCAAGCAAAAACACTCTTATAATACCCTATCATATAAGGACTTAGAAACAAGAAAATAAAATAATATTCTAGAAAATTACAAAAATTACAAAAAAATAATCTAACAAGCAATCTTTGTATTCATTTCTCCAGTTGTATTGTACATGTGATTTATTATTCATTTCTAATGTTAAGGAACCACATAGTCATCCAAACTCGCGATGAATAATTTGTATTAGTTGGGAGGACCACGTGTAAATACAACGGGATGAATGAATAATTTCTCTGAGCGCCGAGCCTCTCTAATGATTAATGGACCCACATAAGAACCCAGATGTGGGACTCACATTTTTGTGAAAGGAATGAGCATTAATTAATTGTTGAAGCACTTTTGGTTCCAAGAAAAATGCAAGAAAAGCATAGAAACAAAAGTAGAAATCTCTTCAAATGTTATTAAGATTTGAAGTATAGCAGTGAAGTGAAGTAGAGAAATGAAAAATTATAGAGATTAAAAATGTTGTTAAGTAGATATTATGAAGTTGATTAAGCACCTATAATCATTCCGACAGTGACGAGTGTTAACAACCCGAACACGATCTTCATCGCAAACGCACTCATAGCTTTCTGTCTTCTTTTTATTTAGGATTGTTTGTTTTAGTTTGGAGGAAGAGACAAATATATTGTTTCGAGTTTGGAGCGAGAGAGACCCGCGGGATACGGTGGAGAATTTTACGTTTGGAGAAAGAAAACAATATGAAGAGTTTGAAAGCCCATTGCTTTTGTTCCATGTTTTTTTTTTTTTTTTTTTTACTTATTACTTTTATTGCTTAGATTTTTTTACTAAATTGGAAAATTTAGATTTTTTTTTTTTTTTTTATTTGCTTACTTACCTTTATTTGCTTGATTTTTTTACTAAATTGGAAAAAATTCAGATACTTTTTTTTTTTTTTTAAATGTAATTGAGGTGAAAAAGAATGGTGCAATTTGCTATATATATATTTTGGCAAAACATGACTACCAAAGTACCAATCTTTATTTGAAAACTTGGCTGTCATATTTTCAAAAATGACAATAAAAAATTAAAAATTAAAAAAAAGAAGATAAAAATCTAGTTTTCAAAAGAAGATTGGTAGAGTCATGTTTGACTAAACAAATTTAAATGTATTTTCTAGCAAATTTGGCCCCCTAAAAAAGTAAGAGGTTGTTGCATATCGCTTGCATGGAGCATGGTAGAAGATTGGTATATTTTTTAGGAACAGACTTTAACTACAAACTTGTTTGTAGTTTAGGATTACAAACCAACTATGTGGTAACTCATAAGATTATCTACGTGTACTTTTAGTCATATGTCCTATTTAATAAGTCATATAATTTGTTTAAATAATATATGTGGATGGTCTTATGAGTTGCCACATAATTGGTTTGTAGCTCCAGGCAACAAACTAGTTTCTAGTTAAACTCTGTATAGTTTTTAGTTTGTACTTTACTCTCCTTTTTCGTTTTTAGTAATGTGATTGTGGAGTGCATATTTGCCTATTTGCATAAAATATCATAAAATATTTTTTGAGCAAAACAATAATAGGAAAGTGATATTTCCACACTCAAGTGTGATATTTCCACACTAAAATAAATTGAAAAGACCAAAAAGCCCTTAATGCAAGTGATCAATGATTAAACATTTGTTAAGTACAAGGGTAATTTGGTTTTTTTAATGACACACTTTTCTATATTAGTATGGAAATAACAATTTTAAGTGTGAAAATATCATTTACTTAATAATAATAGTCTACGTTTCATTTTAATTATTATAAAAAATTTGTCAATTATCCAAAAGCTCTAAAGAATCAGTTTTCTATTTTTCCATGATAACACCTTATTATTGCATTCATTACATAGATTTGTGATATACTTGTTCACTTCTTTTTTCTTTTTTCTTTTTTCCGAGTGAAAGAATTCATTAAGAACAAAAATAACATCACTAGGCCAGCCCACATACACACTCCATATGCCTTATTAGTTAGTAAACCCTCTACATTTTAGGGATTTCATGTTCACCCGTTAGGGGTGATATGTAACGACTTGAAGCCATTTACAAACCTATGAAAGAAATAGAAACAGTTAGCATATACAAATAAATAATTCACACAACAATATAAATTTTACCATTTTGATTGTTTGCTCTTAGTCTTATTTATAAATTAAATACATTATTACTGTCGAAAAATTAGTATATAGCACTTGATTCTTTTTCAATAGTTCAACATATGTAAAACAATTCAAACAAATTTCATCCATCAATCTCATTACATATATGAAAAATACCAAATTTACTAGGCATTCTACTGGTGTCCCTCCTCCCTCAATTGACTCATCCCTCTATAAGGGTGTGGGTTAGCCTCATACAAATTATATTAGAAATAAATTAAGAATTTTCAGACTTAGATAAAAAATAAAATAAAAAACCAAGAATCAACTACCATCCATTCATATTAGTATATTACCATAAATACAAATCACTTATCTCATTTTTTAAAAAGGTAATTCCCATAAAAATAACAACTCATCAAAATAAATACAAATCACTCAACTCATTTATTAAAAAAGTAGAAGCCATTACCCATAATTTATACTATAATGTAAAACCGAAACTTTTTTTAATTTTGGTTGACCTCATAATATTGTGCCATATAAGCTGATTTCACAATTTTACACCTCATTATATATATATATATTTTAATTGAATTTAAATTTTATTCTATAATTAAACATCTCATTAGAATCTTGACACATTATATTTTCTTTAATAGAAATAATATATTGTTCCATATATATAAACACAATCATAATAAATGGCTAATACTAGAATACATTTTATATATAAACACAATAATAATAAATGTCTTTTAATAATCATCATAATTATTAATTTTCATATTTAGAAAAAATATAAAAAACAGAAAAAATCACATATAGACCAATAATTCTTTAGATTTCATTTTCAGTAATTTTTTCGTGCATCGCATAGGTTTGTGACTAGTTTACAATAAATTAGGGATTAGGGTTTTAGATTTTTCTCTTACAAATACACAATATGTAAAACTAATACATTATTCATTAAAAAAAATTTTTTTGATTACATAGAGTTTTTTCCTTTTTTATTGAATCACAATATTATAACAACTCCCATCAACCAAATAAAACAAATTTCCAAACCTAAATGAAACCATACAAAATTGCTATAGGTGCATCATTTTTTATACATAAGTGGAAACTTCTCCTATTAGGACCTATCAAATTACCAAAAGAATATAACACAAAATACGAAGAAACACCACCCATATAAAAGCATAGACTCAGCCAATAAAACCCATAATACAACAAAACAAACTCATCATCATGCCAATAAAAGTATAGAACCCATAATACAAAACTCAATTACAATGTACAACCAACCTTGAGAGGTAGCTCAACCGATCCAGCCTTAAGTGTGCTCCTCAATGATCACTAGTTCGAGTCCCCTTAAGGCCACCTACCTAAGACAAAGTCTTGCGCTTATTGTGGTATACGTGTTAGTAGGGTGTTGCATGTCCCCTTGAAATTAATCAAGGTACGCGTATCTATGTAACGCTGGTCCAAATACCTAAGGTTATCAAAAAAAAAAATTGCAACTTGAAGACTACAAGACATAAATTTACAAAACATGTCAATAAGGAGACCAACGTGGGTGATCTATAAATATGCATCCATCTTGAAGACTACTATACTGCAGGACCTAGACATGAGCACATTCACAAAAATGCATGAACTAACAATTGGTTCTCACCTCTGCATAATGTGATAGAGAAAAAATCATTGGTTCTCACCTCTGATATGTTTGGTTAAGCTAAGGGGCATGTGCTTTGTAGCTTTTAAAAAAAACAACAAAAAATCTTAAAGTAAAAAGTACTTTTCGGCCAAGCTTGTGCTGGTAGTAATTTTAGGAAAAAACAAAAAGTCTTAAGGAAAGATGTAGATTTTCTGTCATGGCATCAGCTGATTGTATTTTGGGAAATGGAAAAAATCTTTAAAAAATGGAGGAGTAAACTTTTGGTCAAACTTTAATGATTTGTGCAGTTAGTCTTTTTTGGAAAAGACAAAAATCTTAAGAAAAAATATGGAGGTGATCAGTCAGACTTTGATAAAAAACAAAAACTTCATTTGAAAAAAAAAAAAAAAAAAGGGGGTTAAAATCTAATAGAAACTGAAACCAAACGGGTTGGTTCCTGATACAATAAAAATGTGTGGCCCACATTGACAAAAAAGTGGTAAGAGGAAGGACTTGGTTAGCTGTTTGGGAAAAGAGAAGTCTCTTTTTTGCTCAGGAATAACTGAATGGTGGGGGGACAACATTAACTATTTTTCTTGGTTCACCGTCTAAGGTATGTGTAAAGGAGAGGATAGAGAAATTATTTTAAATTTGGCCGAGCATGTATCTGGCTTCCTCATTCTCTCATATTCACTTGTAAGTCTCTCTCTCTCTCCATTTTTTAGAATTGGGTTTATACTGCTTACTATATTGAAGGTTTGTGTTCAAATGGGAACATAGTGGTTGAATGGATTGAGGAGAAAAGTAGAGAAAGACAAGATCTCTTGAGATCTATGCTCTTCTCTGGTTTCATACGTTATCTATAAAATACCAACAGGTGGGATCAATTGATAAGTTGCTCGGTTAAATTATAATTATTTTATTATAATTGGGTAAAAATGATGGCAACTGGAGTCTATTATTTTGGTTATTGCTGTGTTGCTCAGCTGCTTATTACATAATTGGTTTGCTCTTGTTGGCTCATTACACTTGCAACATCAGCATCACATATGTTCAAAGGTTTGTTTTTGTAAATTGAGGTCGATATCTATTTTCGATTTGTTGGATAAAATGCTCTCAAGTATTATAATTGTCTAGTTATACTTGATTTGGCCATCATCTTGACACGGTAAGATAATTTGAGTGTACAGGATGGTGAATACTTATTAAGAGTGAACTAATCATGTTTTAGAAGATATCACGTGCAAATATCAGGAATGAGCTTTTCACCAAGGAAGAAATGTATTCGGCCTCCTCCAGGCTTAATGGATATTCATTACTGGATGGTAAGCATAACACTTCAAATCAACTGATGTATACTTATGTTCTCTCTTGGTTTATTTTTTGTCATCAGGAGACAAGAATACTCAAATTTGACATTTTGGCAAAAATCTCTCGAACTGGAGCACAAAAATTACTACATCTAGGGGGTGAGTAGAGGAAGGCATTTCAAACCATATTTCAATCTAAATGACACTACTACCTCTAAGGGGTGAGTAGAGGAAGGAATTTCAAAACCGTATATCAATCCGAATAACACTACTACCTCTAGGGGGTGAGTAGAGGATGGCGTTTCAAACCATATTTCAATCCGAATAACATTACTACCTCTGGGGGGTGAGTAAAGGAAGGCATTTCAAACCATATTTCAATCCGAATAACATTACTACCTCTAAGGGGGTGAGTAAAAGAAGACATTTCAAACCATATTTCAATCCGAATAACATTACTACCTCTGGGGGGTGAGTAAAGGAAGGCATTTCAAACCGAATATCGAATCAAACAAACCTCTCTCCGCCGCAGGAAATGAGGTCAAAACAACAACCTCTCTCCGCCGCAGGAGATCAGATCAAAACAAAACATAACTCGGTCGCATGAGATCAGTCCTATCTCCACCGCAGGAGATCGGTCCGAACAAACCAAATATATCTCCACCGCAAGAGATCGGTCCGAACAAACCAAACATATCTCCACCGCAGGAGATTGGTCTGAACAAACCAAATATATCTCCATCGCAGGAGATTAGTCAGAACAACCAAACATATCTCCACCGTAGGAGATCCGCCCAAAAAATCCAAATGTATCTCTGCCACGGGAGATCGGTCCAAAACATCAAAACGTATCTCTGCCACGGGAAATCAGTTCAAAAATACGAAACATATCTCTGTCATGGTCATTTCAACCCCCGCGGTCTCAGTTTGATCTCAAGGGTATTATCTCAATCTGCCATCATCACAAGAATATTAGTCTACTTTGTTCCGAAGTGAATCCAGTCTTCACTTCCCCGGCTGTGCCCGGGAAAGCAAAGACTGGGGGGCTATTGGAGGAACGAAAATTATAATTAATGTAGGGGTAGGAATAAAATAGGAAGCAAAGTTGGATTTTGGTCTCTACTTTATAGCCCACATCACATGTATTCTACAACTTGGTAAATATAATTGGTCTACAAAATATCTCACAAATATCTCATAAAATATCTCACAAATATCCCACAGAATATCTCATAAAATATCTAAAATATGTTCTATTAGTTTCTAGGATGTTCCAGGTACACAAACTCTATAAAAGAGGAGAAGAAAACAACGTACAGGGGATGATAAAAAAAGGAAGAAAAGGCGGAAAACCACAAAAGAGACCTGAGAGAGAGGTCTCTCAGGTGCTCCGAACAAAATATTTCACTGTGTTTGTAGCTATACTAGATATATTACAAATCTCTATGTGGACGTAGGCAAGTTGCCGAACCACCTAAAATATTTGTGTTGTATCTGTTTGTGTTGGATCAATTCTTGCTCTGTTTTATCAACCAGCCAGTCTCCAATGGACTGAGATTCATGGCCAAGGTTTTATTTGCGGTTCTATTATTGTCACATTTTATGTTTCGACAAAGATGTCTGCCTCATCCATTTTGTAGCCGACCACTTTTCACCTGAGAGTACCTCACATCCTGCGTGTATGCTTTTTGGATCCGACTGTCCATCTAATCCCTGAAAGAATCAAGACAAGTAAAATATTAAAAAAAGAAGAAGAAATGATTAGGCTAGACAATTAAATACAAAGCTTAATTGAAATGGTTTATTCACTCTAAAAGGCACATTATGCAACGCAAGCCAGCATTATGATCTGTAGTATAGCAAATTAAAATCAATTATAAGGAGTATCTTCTTTTTTCTTTTTCTTTTTCATTTTTATCACAAAAATATTGTGAACGAAAAAAAAAATAAAAAATCAAATTGGAGCATTGTTTTACTTTTAAGTTCAACTTTCATTAACCCCAAAAGGATAGCCTAGTGGTAATACGTGCTGTAATATGCACTTAAGTGTAAGTTGCAAGTTCGCACCCCATGACAGCAGGTCCTTTTGGGGCCACCCCAGGGCCACTGGGCTTAATAACTACCAAGTACATGTAGGACGGGAGGACTACACATGTGAGATTAGTACAAACAAAACTTTGGATGCCCATGTTTTTAAAAATATATATATATATTCAATGTCCCTTATCTAATATTTTAAATATTAGCTTAGAACCCACCCCCATCCCCCATCCCCCACTCCCCCTACCCCTTTTTTTGTTTTTCTCTTTTATCCTCTTTATGTCTCTTTTTAAAAGACCAACATTATATTGTTGAGACAATTAAGGGGAAGCTGACCATATTTCACAAGAACCATAAAGATGCACAAACTTAGTAAGCAACATTAAGGAAACAAACCATGCTCCAAAAAAGCACTGCATCTCCTTTATTTGGTTTTATAGACATCCCTTTGACCGTCTTTCCACCACAGCTACATTCACCCGAACCAGCCTGAGAATTAAACAGTAAAAAATTTAAGCATAAATATTATGCAACAAAACTTCAAGAAGATATAATACTTGCCTAGGCAAGGATGGAAAGAAAATCAACAATCTGATAGCTAAAAGTTTTAACATAAAGTGAATTATATGCAAACAGATGGCGTCGGGTGATTGCTATCAAGTACGGTGTTTAGGGCATGTATGGGCTTAGTTTATGGAAAATCATCAGGAAGGTATGGGGTCATTTCTCCCAATTAATCAGCTTTAAGGTGGGTGATGGCTCCTCTTTAAAGTTTTGGCTTGATTCATGGTGTGGCGAAATATCGTTAAGGGACCAGTTTCCTGAACTTCATCGGATTGCAAGTCATCCAGATGCCTTGGTACAAGATTTGTTAACTTTTGATGGAACTAATTTCCATTGGGCTGTTAGTTTTCTCCTAGTGGTCCAGGATTGGGAATTGGAATCTGTAACTCTGTTCATGGAATTGATCTATTCAGGGGATTTAGGTGTGGTGAAGCAGATGATATATGTTGGAATCTATCCTCGAGAATAGTGTTTGAGGTCAAATATTTCTACAAAGCACTTCTTCCGAGTTCAGCACAGGTCTTCCCTTGGAAGAGTGTGTGGAAGCCGAAAGTTCCCTCTAAGGTTAGTTTCTTC
This sequence comes from Fagus sylvatica, assembly GCA_907173295.1. Taxonomy (NCBI): domain Eukaryota; kingdom Viridiplantae; phylum Streptophyta; class Magnoliopsida; order Fagales; family Fagaceae; genus Fagus; species Fagus sylvatica. The sequence goes on along the minus strand of OU015765.1, from coordinate 27,285,886 downwards.
CTTTGGACGGCAGCTTTGGGGAAAGTTCTTACAACAGATAACCTCAGAAAAAGGTGGTTGATGGTACGTGATTGGTGTTATATGTGTAAACGGGATGGTGAAACTATAGATCATCTTTTTCTCCTTTGCCCAGTGGCTAGAGGGTTTGGGATTTGATTTTCTCCATGTCTGGGATCATCTGGGTGATTCCTAGAGGGGTGTTGGAATTGCTGTCCTGCTAGCCTAGGCAGTTTGGGGAAGTTCAATGAGCTATTTGGAGTATGATTCCTCATTGTCTATTGTGGAGCTTATGGCGAGAACGGAATGCTCGGAATTTTGAGGGTTGCGAAAAAACTCTTTTTTCTAAAACTTAAACCCTAGATCCATTAATTCTCTAAATCCTAAGCTCATTACAAGCACACGTAGACAGATTCCCTAAATCTGCCCCTCCCGTTCTCCCCTGGGGACCATTTCTCCTAGATTACTAAATAAGATACCCAAGCCATTGGTAGCTAGTACATTTTCTCAGGAAAACTTATCCCCCTTCCCAGATTCCAAATCCTAAATCTAAAAGGTAGAGGGTATATAAACTAAAAAGAACTTCATTATTTTTTTATTTACCTTGGTGAAACTTTGGTTTTAATGTTTTTTCCAACTTTGACAAATCTACAATGCATTGTCCATTCTTTCTCCTATATTCACTATCCACATACACCCCAAGGCATGCTAGTTTGTTAGTCTATTTCGTGTCACAAAGTATATCTGAAAGATTGAAGGAAGAAAATGAATAATAGGATGACTCATGTGTCAACCACCTGCAGGACGAACTTGTCACTAGAGGTAAACCCACAAGGGACTTCCTAACAGACCCATCAAAAGATAAATAAGTGAAATGAGCAATATAGAAAGCATCAAATTTTATAAAGTAATTACCAAAGGGAAATGCGTTTCTCCTCCTTCAACGTTTGTCACTTAAATACATAAGCATTGTTGCTATTCGCTGACCTCGCTTCACATTGTACTGACAGGAAACAAAAACAAAAAAAGGGGTGTTTTTTTCACAACAAAAGAGTAAAGGACTTTAAGACAAGTGAATGAGCAATATCTGTAAAGAAAATAATCCCAGTATATTCAAAGCAAGGGTGAAAACCACTTACAGCGTCAGAGAAGTAGTCATGATGGGGTCTGTAATACTGACTCTTCTCATACCTGCGTTGCTGAAGATGTTAGCCTTGATACTAAACATATCAGCCTTCCTATTCAGAAAGAATACTTCACTAGTATGCGAATTAGACCCCTACCTTAATACTTGTATGAACTCACCATTTTCTACTGGCACTTGGGAATAGACAGAAATTCGTTTTTCAATTGCCTGAACATGCAAGAAAAGAATATTACAGTACCGAATGGAAATGGAAATAGAAAAGTGTACATTATCAACTGGAATGCTACATAGTAAATGTCATCACACCCTTAACAATCTCTTTCCCCGCTCCCCTCCTTTCTCTATGACACACGAGTATGAACATCCCCCCCCCCAACCCCAAATGAAAAAGGAAAAAGGAAGAAAGAAAAAACAACAAAACTGATGCTTGAATGCATACAGAAGCTTGCCTATGTTTGATGCACTTTACAGAAAGCGGGGTCTCGATCTTCATCATACTTTGACATTCATTATCCTTAAACCCCCTTCTAACTGCCACTGGAAGGACGTAACGCTCCTCTATGGGTTGAGGCCTAAATATAAAACGCAAAGGTGCAACTTTAAAAGGGTTATTACTCCACTTCTTGCTGTATGAGCTGCCACAAAAGATTTATCTTTTTTTCTTTTATTGTCAACACTAGCCTTTTTGAACTTGCCACCCTCTATCCTATTCTTTTTTATTATTATTTTTGTTGAGTACCCTCTATTTAAGCTAGAGCTCACTGGAACTACCAAAATGTTAGAAATAACACCCCCCAAGTTGTTGCTTGCATAAATATAATATAATATAAACTCCTCAACAAGACATCTCAAGTTGGTTGTATATTCCCCGGGGACAGAGGGCAAACCCTCATAAAACAAGCTTCCAAAAGGGCTGATTGTTCATGGCCAACAAGTTGTAAGTTGCTCCATGTTGAACAAGTTTAAAAAATCTAACTGAAAACTTTCATGGAAATATTGTGTTTTTCCATAAACTAAATAACCATTAGTACATGATCCTAAACCCCAATTGTTCAAGCATATGCCTTCTCCAATAAAGTTTGCAAATCGCCCCATAAGACATTCCTCAATCTAGAGTCAAAATAGTCTGACCATATTAAGAACAAAATATATCTATGGTCATTGTTTGTTAGAAAGGAGTACAAACAATGACAACCCACAACAGTCAGTAAATAAATAGGCTCTACATCAACAGGGCCACAACCACGATACTTACTACAGGCATGGCACCTCAGAGGAAACAAACAAGCTTTTGGTATCTTCTAGAGCAGCTAGAAAATGAATGAGATTTGATATTAAAGTCATAGAAGTTGAAAGTAACTCTTACAGCAGACTAACCTGTATCATTGGATACTTCTTTTCTTCAAAACTTATGAACATTCCTGAGCTAGTCCTATCATCAGTTTTAATTCCCTGAAAATACACCCGCATACTTCTGTCATTGCAACTTAAGAAAATAAAATATAAATAAATAAACAGAGTTAGAAAGGAAAGCAAATGTGTCTTGTTTCATGAAGAGTATATTTAAAAAAATTGATGAAACAATAAATAGAGTAAAAAAAAAAAATTGATGAAACAATATATAGAAAAAATCAAAAGCTCTTTGTTTAATTGTAAATGGATGATGACAGGGAAATGGTGGAACCAACAACATCAAGACACCCTAAACAACCAAACCAATTCTGGATTTTACCACCAAACACAAAAGGCATTTTCACCTACTCCCAGGAAACACGTCTATTCTAGATGATCACTTCAAGTAGCTACTGCTATCTCCCAGGTATCTAGGCTTTAATCAAGATACATATTGATTCTAAAACCTACCAAAACATAGAACTATCAAGATGTATAAGATCAAAAGCATCTTTTCTATGTAAGGTCGAGGTTTCATTGGCAAGTAATCAACCGACAGGGGAATTTAAATCCTCTTTTTTCAGTTAGGTCTAATAGATTTAGTTTTATTCAGTATTGCTATCACATAAATTGAAGCCAAACCAAGCCAAAAGCTTCAGAAAATCAACCAAAAGTAACTGGTATTCCTCTTTTGTTCAGTTTGTTCAGTTTTTTGAACACCCCTATTCATTGCCCAAAACCACAGGTATTCCTCGTTTGTCCAAACCCTACTGATGTACGATAAAGAGCTTTGGAACCAAAACTTAATGCAGGATCTTACTCTGTCCAGCACCTATTCATTAAAGAATTAATAATTTTGGGGTTGGTTTAGGGAGTGCTAACAGATCAAGTGCAGATCTGTATACAGTTAGATATTTAGGCTGGCAAACAACTTTTATGTGGCTAGAAAAACTCTAAAGGTTGGAACACAATATGCAGCAACTAATAACTACAGTAAGAAAGAAGAAAACAGATGAACATGGTATCAGGCGACGGATTTAATATAATACCAACTAGGGATGCATCACACACCCAAAGATTAGCCAGGCTGTAAATATTCTCAAGTTTTCATTTACCAAAATACTTAGAGCCTTTTATGTAGACACACCAAGTGGGTTACTTAATGTAAAGAACAATAAAAAAATTAATTAGAAGGAAAAGAATGGCCATTGTACATACCTTCCCAGTTTTTTTATCCACTACAGTGGAAATTTCAAGTCGGGGGTGGGCCATAGCTCTAAGGTTGTCGCATTCCTGTAAAAACCAACAACTTCACTTAAAAACACTATTTTGTAGCTTCATCTGCAAAAGAATATTTTTAAACTATGCAAGAATTAAGCAGAGAATCTTCAACTTCCACCAAAGTTTGAAATTCAACATTTTGCCATATGGCATTGGCCCACTCAGCCCTTGCTGGGTTGAGAGCAATCAACCCTATATGGGAGCTTCTGCCCATACATCAGAAGACAACTTTTGCTGATAAGCATTTTTTTTTTTTTATGAATCAGAATTTTTATTCAAACAAAAGAACCAATACAACAAGGCAAAAGAGCCAGCACACAATTTACAAATGAGAACCCCACCAGACTAATCAAAGCTAACACCACGGAAAAACAAAGAAAGATAAGAACCTAAGAAACAAGCCTCAACAAGAAGCCAAACACTTCAATGAAAACTCTAAAAATCTATCATTTTACAGACAACCCCAGCCAGCATATTCAGGAGCTCAACTCAGCAGCTTTTGCACAGGAAGTTGACAGAGAAGAAAAAGAGAAACCCAAACTAAGAATCGATGGGGCCCAAATTGACCTTCCAGCAAACCACACCAGGGGATTAAGCCACAACAGCTATCTTTGAATGTTATTACCCCAATTACAGCATAAGACTCGATTCAGAATAGAGTCAGGGAGGGATCTTTAATGAATTTGAGAATTTGGTCTTCAGTTTAGAATGGCTAGCATGAATTATAACATTCATTGGCAACTAGAGGTGATACACCAGCCCACCATAATAATTTGCAAATGGTAGATCTCAGTCCTACACTTGAAAGATTTTTAATCGCCAACTCCACTATATAATCCCACTTAGTTTGAGGGATGGAAATTAGAGACATCCTCATAACAACCTTCCAAATTCTCTTTGAAAATGGACAATTAAAAAAAAAAGTGATCTCTGTATTCAATACCATTCCTGCAGAAAACACAAGAAGTATCCCCAGCTGACCCCCATTTCATCATCCTTTCTTTGGTAGGAAGTTTATTTTTCATGACTAGCCAACCAATGGATGCATGACTATTATTCAAGCTTTAAAAGAAGTTTGGATAAGCCTAGACTGGAATGTAGCAAGGTTTAGCATGTAATATATAACATAGAAATATGTGACTTAGATTGTAACAATGCTGGCTACAATTTTTGAAAGCATATGAAATAGAGGAAGTCTTTACATGGTCTACATTTTAGGCTAATACTTATTACAGACACCAGGGAAGTATTATTCTTTTTTCTTATTACATGGTCTACATCTTACTTTTACACAGGGAGAACATGCCATTTGAGCTAGAACTCATCGGCAGAAGTATTATCAACTCAGTGCCAAAAAATGTCATGCTATGAGTGTAAGGATCATATTGTAAACTACAAAGTTTATATACTTCAGCATTTGTACTTATCATACTGTTTACATTCTTGGATTATGGAAGATACAGATAGTTTTTCAGCTCTACAGATTCCATAAATAAAACTACTTTAGCTCCCCCAAACCCGAGCTTGTATTAAATAGATAATGAGCCAGGGATTATCATGCCAACAAGAGAAGGTATTATTAAATAGCACACACACTCTTACCTCCATGCTCAGAAAATTATGAAGTACAATGATTCGAGGTGACCAGCTGATTATTTCAGGTTTGACCTACATTTAAGAGAGAGAGAGAACCTTAAGCGTGGACATTGCCAAAAAAACTCTAAAGGAAATATAAGAATTGTTTTTCTACACAGAGTTTCCATCAATAATACTTCTTATTACCTATCAAAAAAAGAAGAAAAAAATTCACATATATGTAGACGAAATATTGCATTTTTAAACCATATATATGCCAGCTAAACAAAAAATGAGAAAACGACCATTTCGCATTTAAGTCCGTGGGAGAGAGAGTACACCTGTTATGCACTAATCTTTGCCTATGCATCACAATAATTTGATCGAAATTCAAAGTTTTAGATAACATCCAATAAACCACCAATGCCCTTTATATATGTACCAGCTCTTGGGGGATTATTATGAATATGTATTAGTGTGAGGAGGAAAATTGCAATATTGTAATTATGCACCTATAAATAATATGTACATGAATTAACCCAAAACACACTTCCCAATCATCAAGTATGCTTCAAAATTTTCAAAATGTATATAATTAAGGATAAAAATGTATTTTTCCTCCTTTATCCTCCCCCACCCCACCGGGCAGGGTATTTGTGCTTGAGATATAGCAACCTTAAAGTTAAACATAAAATTAGATAACAAAACTGTGAACATACATATCCAAGACGTAAAATTCTTGCATCTTTGTCGTTATTCCAATTGGGAATACCTGAAAATTGATAAAAGATAAATATAATAGATCAGAGAAAAAGTACTCCCAAACTCCACTAATTTCTATGGCAGGGAAAAGTTTTAAAAACCCAAAAAATAAAGATCACTAGTTCACTAATGATGCTATATCAAGCTTCTTCTCTTCAAAAACAGTTAAATATGCTATAATCTCAAAAAGATACTTATAACTTTATGGAGAAAAAAAAAAAAATGGCCATAATACTTATAAATCATTGCAAACAGCATTTCAAAGTTTGGTACATGTTTCAAACTCCAGCTATATAAACCATCAATGAATAAATCCAAGTAACACTTTGAAAATTAAAAATAAGTAACTCATCACATGGGTCCACTTTATAGTTGGCAGAATACTATGGAATAGAATTTTCTTACACAAAATCAACATTGGGGAGGAAACATAATACTGATTAGGAAGCATACCAACCTCTGGGCAATTGAAGATAGCCATCATTCTTATTTCCCTGCAATCTTCTAGATGATGGAAACTCTGTGTCCATAAAGAATATGGTGCTTATGTATTTCATTTGATAAATTAACAACAAGACAAAATATAACTTAGCAAGCATTTATATCAGCACCAAAACTTTTTTTTCTGAACAATGTCAATCAACAATAAAAATCTTGTAGATAGAAGAAAATCATAATGTTGACACTAAGCTCCTTAACAAACATTTTCTAGATTTGACTGAAATACTCACTTCCCTGAAATACAGATGTCAGAAAAATAATGAAGTCTTCAAATCTTCTGCAAATTTCAGCAACTCTATTTCTTCCTTCTACTAAGTGTCTAAGTTTCTTCTCTTCCAATCATCTGTCCTGCCTACCTAAAGTGAAGTGACCCTCCTAAAAGTATCAGAAGATACCATCCTCCAAACTATGCCCCAAACTTGTTCATTCACTTCATGAATAGGTCATTAAAGTTTTTTTTTTTTTTTGATAAGTACTAAGAATTTTATTGATAGAGGATAAGCTTAGTACATAAGGAATATACTAGGAGCAGTACAAGGACAATTATAAGCAAGCATCAATAAAATCTAGGACAGAATGAGAAGAATGACTAGAAACAGCAGCCATCCATTCGGACATAGTACAGAGAAGAGTCAATTTCAACTCCACAGAATGTCTTTTGGAATCCTCGAAGGTGCAGGGTTCCTCTCCGCCAAATAAGCCACATTAAGTACGAAAGGAAGAGCGTTCCAGATCATGTTTTGACTAGAAGAGGCCTTCCTCCTCCAGCATGCCAACATCGCTGAAACCTTGCAAGGCATAACCCATTGGATCCCAAAAATACAGAATATCAAAGACCACAGCTCTCTAGCATACACACAGTGAAGTAAGAGGTGATCCACTGTTTCCCCCTGCCCTTTTGCATATAAAGCACCCAAATCTTACGACGGCATAAATTATCTATCATGAGGTTCTTACCATGGGGACTCTGACTTTCCAAATACTCTTCCAATGTCATTAAAGTAATTTCAAAACCTAAAATTTCATCCCAGACCCTAATGCCTGGTAACTGCCAGAAAAACTAAAGTATACGTTTCAAGGGTAGCACCAACATACCTTGGGTGTCAACTCTTTATTTTAGAATAAAAACCATATGTTATACAGCAACTTATGAGGCAAAAAAGAGAAGGAAATGAAAACCAAATCAGCAGACAAACATAGGATATGAATTTCCATATATATAAAATCTAACGACAGAATATAAGCATGAATATGCAAGAAGAAAACAATATACAAGCTCTCAATATTCAGTCAGAATTTATATAATCTGAGATGAAGAAACCCAAGAAATGTACCATAGGAGTCTTCCAACCTTCGTATAAGCGCTAATTGAAACAAAGCACCTGCAATTCCCAAACAACAACATGGCATTACAGTTATGCTAATAACTAGCTCTCTATTGGTTGTTAATAAAGCATTGGATGCACTTCAATGTACAACATCATCATTTTAGTCCAAGGAAAGCAAGAAAGAACAAAAAGGAAAATACTTTATCTCTTTAGCAAGCTAACCAAAAAAATAGTATACTGATATAATCTACTCTCAGCATGAAATTCTCAACTAGACCTGAAACCGATGAAACTCACGAAAATTCCCTGATTCCAAAAGTTACTACATGAAACCCTAACTACCTTATCATTACATTTGGGATCATAGCAGCAATTTGACATTATGTGCACGTAAGCAGTAAAACAATGAAATGAACCAGGGAAGCATGCATCCACAATTGCTCAAACCAAGTTATTTTTTTATACCACATAAAAGGAACCAATCTACCATTTGGTTTGTATATGCCACAAATTACCCATCAACAAAAGTGTATATACATTAGGTGGTGTGAAACAACGCGATAGCATAGGAAGCGTCAGTGCACGACTAAAACACCTTGAATTCTCAAGCTAGGGATATGGAATCCACCATAAAGATAGAAAACAAAGACTGAATTTTTTATTTTTTTTTATAAAAGACTTTCAATTATCATTTTACCACTTGTTGACCAATTTTAAAGCTTCAAAGAACTTTATTTCCAAGCAAAAACACTCTTAAAAACATCTAAATAATATCCTATCACATTCTAGAAATTACAAAAATTACAAAAAATAATCTAACAAGCAACCCAGGAGGAATTATTCATTTCTCCAATTGTATTGTATATGTTATTTTTTATTCGTTCCTAATTTTAAGGAGCCATATCGTCATCCAAACTTATGATAAATAATTTGTATTAGTTGGGATGACTACGTATAAATACAACAAGACGAATGAATAATTTCTTAAAGCCTCTCAAAATGATTAATGGACCCACCAAAGAACCCAGATGTGGGACTCAATATTTTTGTGAAAGAAATTAGCATTAATTAATTGTTCAAGCTCGTTTGATTTCAAGAATAGCATAGAAACAAAAGTAGAAATCTCTTCAAATGTTGTTAAGATTTGAAGTATAGCAGTGAAGTGAAGTGAAATAGAGAAATGAAAAATTATAGAGATTAAAAATGTTGTTAAGTAATATTACGAAGTTGATTAAGCACCTATAATCATTCCGACAGTGACGAGTGTTAACAACCCGAACACAATCTTCATCGCAAACGCACTCATAGCTTTCTTTCTGTCTTCTTTTTATTTAGGATTGTTTGCTTTTTTGTTTTAGTTTGGAGGAAGAGACAAATATATTGTTCGAGTTTGGAGCGTAAAGAGAGAGAAATTGACAGTGAGTGTGTGAGAGAGAGGAAAAGACCCGTTGGATACGTTTGGAGAGACTGGAAGAAAGAAACCACTTTGAACGCCCATTGCTTTTGTTCCATGTTTTTTACTTCTTTTTTATTATTATTATTATTTAATTTATTTACTTACTTAGCTTTCTTGCTTTGATTTTGTTTTTACTAAATAGGAAAATTCGGGTACATTAGTTTTTTTTTTTTGTGTAATTTTGATTTTTGAGGTGTTAAAAAAGGGTGCAATTTGCTAAAAAAAAATATACGTTTTTTAAATTTATTTTGCCAAAAATAACTATCAATTTTTATATGAAAACTTGACTGTTTTGAATGTCATATACTGAGTTTTTTCACAAGAAGTTATTGCACTCAACACATGAATGTCTATCTTTTCAAAAAACGACATGCAAAAGAATATAATTTTTAAATAAAGATTGGTAGAGTCATGTTTGACAAATAAAAAAAATTTTAAACAACATATTTTTTACAAATTTGGCTGAAAAAGAAGTAAGAGGAGGTTGTTGCATAACGCTTGCATGGAGCATGGTACAAGATTGGTATTTTTTTTGGTATTTACTTTACTCTCTGTTTTAGTTTTTAGTAATATGGAGTGCCTATTTGGCATTGTTAGCTATACTTCTTTTGTCTTAGTTTTTTTTTTTTTTTTTTTTGATAAAATTCTTTGTCTTTCATAATAATAATAGTCTACGTTTCATTTTAATTATTATAAAAAATTTGTCAATTATCCAAAAGCTCTAAAGAATCAGTTTTCTATTTTTCCATGATAACACCTGATTATTGCATTCATTACATAGATTTGTGATATACCTATTAACTTTCTTTTTCTTTTTTCTTTTTTTTTTTCAGATTGAAAGAATTCATTAAGAAAAAAAAAAATACATCAATAGGCCAGCCCACCTACATACTCCGTATTCCTTGTTAGGGATTTCATGTGCACCCATAAGTTAACGCATATAGAAAATAAATAATTCACACAGCAATATAAATTTTACTATTTTGATTGTTTGCTCTTATATGTAAAATTTATACACTATTACTGCCGAAAAATTAGTATATAGCACTTGCTTCTTTTTCAATAGTTCAACATATGTAAAACAATTCAAACAAATTTCATCCATCAATCTCATTAGCTAAATGAAAAAAATACCAAATCTACTAAGCATTTTGTCTAATGATGTCCCCCCTCTCCCAAATGACTCATCCCTCTATGAGGATGTGGGTTCGCCTCATACAAATTATATTAGAAATAAATTAAGAATTTCTACCTTAGATAAAAAATAAAATAAAAAACCAAGAATCAACTACCATCCATACCATAAATACAAATCACTTATCTCATTTATTAAAAAGGTAAATAAACATAACAACCAATCAAAGTAAATACAAATCACTCAACTTATTTATTAAAAAAGTAGAACCCATAATTTACAATAATTTAGGGTTTAGGGTTTTAGGTTTTTCTCTTACAAATACACTATATGTAAAATTAATACATTATTTATTAAAAAAATTTGATTACATAGATTTTTTTTCCTTTTTTATTGAATCACATATTATAACAACTCCCAACCAAATAAAACAAATTTTGAACCTAAATGTAACCATTCAAAGTTGTTGTAGGTGCATCAGTTTTTATACAAAAGTGGAAACTTCTCCAATTATGACCTATCAAATAACCAAAAGAATATAACACAAAATAGGAAGAAACACCACTCAAATAAAAGCATAGACTCACCAATAAAACCCATAATACAACAAAACAAACTCATCATGCCAATAAACCCCATAATGCAACACTCAATTACAATGTACAACCTAAAACATAACTTTATAAAACTAAAAATGGAGTAATATCAACTAAACCTAAACAAATAATATGTAAAAATGAGGTGATTTACTTTAATATCTAGAGAGACTTTCTTCAATTTTCAACTCAGTTGATAGGGAGGAAAAGATGTATGTTGAGTGTGAGTGATTTTCAAGGGTGGAGAAGAGAGATGGAAGGGGTGGAGAATTGTGAGTAATGAAAAGTAACAGGGTTTCTCGTCTATTTCAATTGCCTTGTATACGAATTTTAAAAGAAAACAAGTAAAAATGTGTTTCAAAAACACGATTTTTATATTTATTCATTGTTGAAACTGTGTTTCCAAAACACGATTTTAGTCAAATGTTAAAATCACATATTGAAAACGCATTTTTCAGCCGCCTTATTTTTGGTTGAAATTATTTTAAAATTTACACAAAGTTAGTGGAAAACATGTATTGGACACGATTTTAAGAAAATTAATATTTAAAAAGCATGAGGGCCCTTGAGCTTCTGTTCTTCCCTCACTTTTGTTACTTCTTTAATCTTCTAACAAATAAAATAGAAAGGATGTAGCAAAAAGAAGTGTTTCGTGCATCTCAGCCTATCATTTACTACACAATCTAAATTTTAGTATTTTACAGTCACAATCAACTCAATTTTTTGATAAAACAATCACAATCAACTCACTTGACTGAGGCTGAAGCAAATTGATCTAATATCTATTGATTCTTAATGATTTCTTTATTATTAAATGGTGGTGACAACACTTTGAACACAAACCAGACAACATGCACAAGTATAAACCACATTTCCACATAAGATATAGAAGTAAGAGAATCAAAACAACCACGTTATTAAAGTGATAAATATCTTAATTTGCATTATTTGATCTTATCCTACAGACCTAAAGGGTAACAATACTGTAACTCCAAATCAATCAATATGGCCACTAGATTTGTGGCAGCATAGCATAGCATACGATGATACCGACAAATAATGTTGCCCCAAGTAGAAATACAAAATTGATTCTCATTGATCTGTGACAAAAGAACAAATAGAGCAGGAAGAGCTCGCAAAGTTGCTACCAAGAATGAGAATAAAACAGCGTCAAGTCATGCTAATCTACTCTCCGAGTGTCAGCCCAAACCCGAATTTATAGTCTTTCTTCTTGTGATCTAGCTGCAAAACATAAATTTACAAAAAGTGTCAATAAGGAGACTGAGGCAAGTGATCTGTAATATGGTGCAACAGATCATGGATATGCATCCATCTTGAAGACTACTATAATGTAGGACCAGACATGAGCACATTTACAAAAAATGCATTAACTAAACAATTGATTCTCACCTCTGCAGAAAGAATAAAATTTAGACCCATATTCAGTCGCTCTTCCAGAAAAGCAGCTGCAACGCCATTGGAATCAATCTTCCCTCTAAGGCGGCACTGTAAGAAGCATAAAAATTAGTCCAGCTCAGGATGTTGAGTTAAAACTTAAAACCAAGGCACATATCAAGCCTGTCATTCACAGACGATTAATTTGTGACAAGAACTCCTAATCATATATTTTGACCGGTTTTCTTATCACAGATATAAGAAACAAGAGAAAAGCCATATTAGTGATGAGAATTATATATATAGATATATATTAGAGTTGCCTGAAGTAGGAGTTAGGATGTTTCTTGCAATGGAAATCATGGTAACGAGTTCTTTCTTAAAGATTACAGCAGAAGTTGTATCAGCTATTCTAGACACATGCATCAGCCAGGATCTTTCAGTCCAATCTTACCATATGTTTTGCCACCTCCCTATGCCCAGATCATATTACATCAATAACCCTAGTCCTTATTTTTACCAAGCACCACCATGTCTTATATTTTTGTTGTTAACGTTCAACGTTCATAACATAAGGGCCACGCTTAAAACAACCCTTGTCTTTATTGAATATTAATTGTTATCTTACCCACCCAAATTTGCATCAACTTGGTCCATGTCAGACTCCAACATGCACACCAATTGAAACAATGATTTTTTTTCACAAGCCCAAACAAGTAACAAGAAAATAAGTATCAATTATAAACTAGTCAAGACGTCAGTTTTCTAGGGGACCAAATTTAACTCATCAGAATTAGTTGATTTATATATTAAGATTGGAAGAATCAAATGATCATGATTCATGCAATGCAAATCTTGCCATCCCATCAAAGGATGTTGATCAGTTGCCGTTGTCCTATCAAAGACAATCGCACTCATAACATATTGATCAACATATATTAATGGGCAGAAAGCAGGATTTGTACGTGTAACCATTTGATAGAAAGAATTGACTACCACCTAAATAATATTTTTTTATATATAAGTACTGAAAAATAAATTTTGTTTGCTAGAAAACTGAGATATGGCCTGTTTCATAGTTGATGCTCATTTTCTTGTTAGGGTTTGTGATAGAGAAGTGAATGCTTCAATTGGCAGACATGTTAAAGTAGGGCATAGAGACCGAGTCCGTGTAGAATAAAAGCTCTAATAGCTAATACAGTGATGACAAAAACACAGGATATGTAATGGCTGGTATCCAATTTTAAATGGCCTTTTTTTATTTTTTAAATATCAATTAATTTTTTTTTTTAGTGAAGTAACTTAGGGTTTCAATTGTTAGATTTTATTGGCTAAATATCATCTTGCAATTTTTGGGACATATTTTTTATAATTTTGGGGACCTTTTGTTTATGTAATGGGGTCTTAGGACCTTTTTAAATTTTTGGAACAGGTGGTAGCCTAAGGCCTAGGCCTTGAGCCGGCCCCATGACTTGTCTAACCTTGCCTATGGACTAGGCCTGGCTTCAGATTACCAATGAAAATAATATCTATTATATTGTGAAAGCATAACTCTATTATTGGTACCTCTCACATCAAAATAGTGATAATATATTCATGCTTAATAACCAAAAACACATTGAATACAAAACCACAAAGCAACACATACAAAGACAGGCAAATTATATCAGCTCCAGGATGTCAGAATTTATAAGAGCAGAAGCTACCTGTCTAAGGATGTAATCATAACCAACACTGGCTGTGACATCTTTCGACATGTAGTTGTACATTAAATCTGTTGCAAGAGAAACCTAAAAGGAAGGGAACTGTGTAAGAATTAAAACTTGAAAATGATCATAACATATTCTTATACTGCTAAATTTACTCACCTTCTCAGATAGCTTCTGAACATAGCTCAAAGCAACCAATCCTGTGCTTGCAACTTGCCCTGTGGCAACCTGAAGACAAATTTGTAAATGCAACTAAAGTAAGAATCATGTATCATCAAAATTTAAAAACAAATAACTTACTTCTCCCTGCCCCCAAAGAGAAAGAAATTCATTTGTTTCTCCACAAACACGAACCATCTCCACAAACACAAACCAATAAAAAAAAAAAAAAAAAACTTTTGTTTTACAAATTCCATATAGTTCCAGAAAAATTTATTGACAAAGGACAGATTTTGGAAAATATAAGCTTCAGGGTTTAAAGGTTGTAGCTTTGAAACATATTGGTGGTATTTAGGGTTTGTATTTTTTGTTCAAAAAGTAGCAACTTAAAGCACTCAGAGAAGTCATTCATTGAAGCAAACAGATTGCAGAAACTTTTCTGACAGCAACAAGATTTGGCATCTCTAAGGTTATTTCAAGTGTTTACTTGGAGGCTTATGGTAGGAAAAGGTTTAGGATATAAGGATTGCAAGAAGAAGGAGAATCTTGGAAGCTGGGAACAGAGGAGTTAAAAGTATGTGAATAGTGACAAAAGAAATAGAAGAAGGAAAGAAGGAATCAGGAGAAAAGGACAGACCACACAAGGGCACAATGCTTTCCATAAACCAAAATACTCAAATTCTCATATCAAATTTTTAACTTTTTGAACAATGGCACACATAAATAGGCTCTATATTAGATTACAAGAAATCAAAAAATTTGACCATAAAGCGACTGAGTTTGGGCCAATATGTGAACAACACGAGAAATCCCTACAAATGGGAGTTTAATACACATGGATGAGTTTTAGAAGATAAATTTTATTTCTTGACACCAAAGTTAATCTGTTTCCTATGTTAATTACTTTTTTTGATAAGTAATAAGAAATTTATTAAAAAATCAGGCAAAGAATCATGTACAAGGGGATAATACAAGGTGTACAATCCCAATCACACCTGAAAGGAACAAAGGTCAAGAAAGTCTAAAAGATTCTCACAGGGAAAACAACCCGAAGCATTCACCCAATCAAACAAAGTCTTAAGAAAAATATTTTTCAGGTCAGCCACAGTTTGTTCATCTCCCTCAAAACTGAGGAGGTTCCTTTCCCTCAAAACTATGTTAATTACTTCATACCATGCATGTATGAATTTTCCATTCCAGCATGAGTGAAGGAAGAAGCTCAACATAACACCCCCTCCCCCTCACAAAAAAAAAGAGATATGAACGATGATACGCTGCCTGTTGAATTATGTAACTCCAAACTCTATGCAGCTACTGGGAAACTCTACTTGAGGGAGTGAAATAAAAAGCCCAAATACAAGAGTCCACAGATCAGCAAGGAAAGGTTTAAAACTATACAGGGCCTCAGAATCCACAGTAAAAAATAATCACCATCCCTTTGATTGCCTTACTTATGCATAGCAACATGGTAGGTTCAAAATGACATGTTATTTTAGATTTTACGCCACAGCTTGTACCATCTCAAAACAAAGTCAGGATTCGTTAAGCTTTCGGGAAGAGCAAAAATATATATCATAGATACTTAATCACTTTCCATAGAGAAAAGAGAAAAAAGAGGAGCTTTGACAACAGAAACAAGAAAGGACAAGCACTTAGAAATGGAGAAAAAACAGCCAAGTATCCTTAAATAGTCTTGAGTAAATTAATATATATATATGCACTAAGAACCCATATTTTCTTAAGACATGATATTGTGATAAAAAAAAAAATGAATTGAAGACAATATACCATCTTATCCGTGTTGTATCGAGCAGCATAACCAATTCCAGACTTCCGATGCTGACCAGCCCAAAACACTTCACCACCAAAAGACAAATGACGGGTCACACTCTGAAAAACATAAATTTCTTTCAGTATAGGATCATTTGATGGTTTTTGATCTCTCTCTCTTAGAAATGTATAGAATGAGATTGGCAATGAACAAAGAATTAAAAGCATATCAATTACTAAGAATTGCGTACAGCATTTCTGCGCCCTTATAATCAGGGTTAGTAATTAAAAAAACTGGCATGATACAATTCCATAAGACAATCCTTTTTCCTTCTTTGTCTTAAGACCACAGAACATCAAAAACCAATAATTAACAAGATATCAAACTATATAAATGAAATCACAAACGAAGTCTAATAAATTATTCAATTGACAAGATGATAACAGCTTTTCAAAAAAATGGCAAGATAATGTAACATTTTCCCTGAGAATTTTTCAGTATAATGTACAATATACATGTTCTGTATTTGGTGGTTCAAGGGGCCATGAAGATCATCACAATAGATTGGCCTTCCTCCTCCTTGATCTTTGAATAATAGTCCCTTGACTCCCTTCTTTCTTACACAGTGGTTAAAGAAGGAAATGATTTTTTAGTAAAGTTGTAGAACTTTTGAAGGTCAAAACTAGGTAAATGGCAAGTTCTCTCAGCCAAAGTGATGCATCATGGGTTTGTGCAACCCCTTCTTTTTAAATTGTATGGATGAGAACACAAACAAATTTGAGCTTCTAACTTCTTTGTCAACAGACTGGAAAAGAGTACAAACTGCAAGAACAGCAACAACATGGCTGACCTGCACCAGGATTTTGAGCATGGGCTTCCATCCGCATCCAACCCAATTCAAACTTGGACGATTGGATTAGTCTAAATTAGACCACAAACATTCATCATTGCATTCAACACATATCTTTTTAATATATTTTATACATGATTCAAACAATTTGGATAATTTCCTGTATGGGGCAACCAAAATTCATCAGGTTCACAATAAGACAACTTTCCATTGGTTGAATCTAACTGAGACAATTAGTATTATTTCCAACAGCAACAGATCCATGACACAAATGGTTTGAGTCTCTCACCAACAAATGTAGAAATGAGTTGACGGGGATCATGGCATGTCCAAAGTTGTCCAACCTTAAAACGGCCAGAATATTACAACACTTGGTAACACCAAACATCTCAGAAATGAAAGGAATATTAAAGTTTTAACCCACAAACAAATGGGAAAAAAGTTAACTCTGTAGAGTGTAATGGACTTGAAAATAATCAACATTTGACCAGAAATATGAATGCCAGCTGTAATAACTCTGACTGTATCTTCCTTTTGGTGGGGGCTGGTACTTTTAGAGATAGATGGACATAGTAACAAACTTATGTTGGCCTGTTAGTTGGAATTGAAACTAATATGTTCCAAGTCCTGGGTATTCTCCAGTCAATGTGGATAGTTATATCATATATCAGTAAAAGATAAAAGAGATAGATGGCTTAGCAAAGTGGTTTCTTGCTTTGTGCCAAAACCCTTGCACGTTGTTGATTTCTAGCACTGTTAGAGCATTGCAAGCCTGTCATGAGTCTACATTTTTTTTTGAAAGGTCTACATATTCTTAAAGTCCCACACCTACCCAAATT
The DNA here is from genome assembly GCA_907173295.1 of Fagus sylvatica. Classification (NCBI taxonomy): domain Eukaryota; kingdom Viridiplantae; phylum Streptophyta; class Magnoliopsida; order Fagales; family Fagaceae; genus Fagus; species Fagus sylvatica. The sequence goes on along the minus strand of OU015765.1, from coordinate 27,267,993 downwards.
TCTTTCTCCTGTCAAAAACTTTAAGTAAAATGCATTTATTTACAAGTATTAAATTTTCAGACATTCAAATCAATCAATTTATAAAAAAGGAACAAAAATCCACCAAAAAAATGGAGGTCAAGCACTATCAAACTTCAAAAGAAATTGCGATATCATTCTAAGCACTTTGGACAAGGTCGTTTAGTATTAATTTAGGAACTGCCTCTGTATGATTGGAAAATAAAATCCACCAAGTCCTGGCACCTATGAATGTTATCACCAATTTCTTTCCACAAATCCATGAGCAGGTTCACAATAAAAAATTTAAAATATTAATCAAAATCCGTCACAAGAAATGTTAAAAAATAATGGCTTGGTTTCCACAGATCTTATACCTGAATATAATTTGCTCCAAATAAGGCACCATTTCCCAGTTGAAACTGGCTCCTGTAATCTTTGCCCTGCACAAAGTACAATGGGTTCAACAAATTAGAGATACTGATTTAGGAGAGCTTTAGAAAGACTCAACCCAAAGATGTCCAACAAAGGATAAGATAATACAATTTGCAGATGGTCACGAGAAGTACTACTTTTCTACTTTGGGATTGATAAGTATTGATAAGTCAGACATTAGGTCTTGAACCCACGACCTCACCTTTAAACCTTTCTTATGGGGGAAGAAAGTGTTATTTGAGCTACAGCTCATTGGCAATACTACTTCTGTTGTACTCAATTACTGACAATATTTTTTTTTTTATAAGTAATAGTTTTATTGAAAAGCCCTTGTCAACAGGAAGTAAACAAAACAAAGGGACAAAGAATTAAAAGTTACAAAAATCAATCAACTCCACAAGGGAGTGAAAAGAAAAAATGCCCAGCCCTAACACCCAATCATACAAGGTTTGAAAGAAAAACAACTTCAACTCCAAAATGGTCCTCTTATGATCTTCAAAGTGACGAGCATTTCTTTCCCGCCAAAGACACCATATCACACAGTGGGGGATTAAATGCCAAATCCCAATACAACCGTGATTCTTGAAACAACCTTGCCAGCACTCAAAAAGAGCCTGAACACTATAAGGCATAACCCAATGGATCCCAAAAAGGCCAAAAACCATGGACCAAAGCTCCTGCACATAAGAACAATGCAGAAACAAGTGATTGACACTTTCGCCGCTTTGCTTGCACAAACAGCACCACTCCACCAGAATGAGACCACGCCTTCTCAGATTATCCATAGTCAGAATCTTCTCTAACAATATTTGAACCTATCCGGTAAGCATCCACTCCTTTATCATGTAAGCTAACACCCAAAAGAAAGATTCCTTCTTAATTTTTAAAATAAAGGTTCTCCATCAGTCATTACTCATTACTTTTCTTTTCCTTTTTTCTATTTGATTCAAATGGTGGGCTACCCCCCACCCCCAACAAACCTAGGTGTGGGTAGGTTTGATCCTAGGTCTCTAATACATTTTCAAGATACTTTACCAACTAAACTAGCTAACAACTTCAGTCCTTATCCCTTATTACTAAATAAATAAATCGAGCACAAACTTGCAGATTTCTTCCATAGAAAAATAATTAATATTTCTATTACAAGAAAACTAGAGCCATGTACGAATTTCATTAACAATAAAGTATCGCCCTCTAAGTACTTATTCAGGTACTCAGAATTTTCCCTAGATAAGGTGCCTCTGCAGCCTAGAACCCTCTGATCGCATATCAGGAAAAACTAAAAATTATGTAAATGCAACAACATCATAAGTAAAAGCAACGAGAAAATATAAACATAATTACAAGAAAGAGAAGCCAAACCTTGTAATCAAAATAGGCCATTCCATGTGACATATGTGGCTCATTTGTAATCTGGAAAAGCAAAATTAGACATGATAAGGCACAATGTCATGAAAAAAAAAAAAAAAAAAGGAAAAAGCCCATAATCATTCATCAAGGGACATTAACAAACGTGTATTTACCTGAGCATTAGCCTTCAAAGAAAGATTGTCAGTTAAATCACACTTCAATCTTGCACTGAGCCTCCCATCAGTCATTATTCTCCCAAAAAGCATCAGCTACATAAACACGATCCATGCCAAGAGCACAATTTTCAATTATAATTCATCATCAAATTAAAAAAAAAATTAAAAACATTCAATAAGAGGTCATGTCACTTACCTTTGGATCCATAAAGTTGGCACCAAATTCATAGTTTGCAGTTGGGATTTTAATGGTTTCGGCAGATTGTGAAGGAATCTCCATTGGTCCCATGAACACACTAACCAATTGTGAACAACACATAACTACTATCAAAATTGATATTAAAAAAGAGAGAAAGATAGAGAGAGAGAGAAAGCCAAAGCTACCTGTGGCTGAGTGAGAACTTATGATTGAGTCCTTTGGTAAAATCAAAGCGCATCCCTTCAAATAGTTCTGGCTTCAAAGACACTGTCCAAACCAAAATACACAACATATTCAACACACTACATAACCCTCTTACATTATTGCATAGGTAACCAAAATAAAAACCCACTTCACAATTTGAGCAATTATATCTTCTGATCCAATAAATTCATCAATTGGGTCCAAATCAACATGTAACTACTATCCACCAAAATTAAAAATCATAGAAAAAAAGCATGAAAATTTGGAAAAAGAAAAGAGAGAGAGACAAACTGAAAGCTTCACGGTGGATCTCCTCATAGGGAATAGGACAAGGGAGGTTAAAGTAATCAACTTTCTCTTCTTCTTTCTTCACCTGCTGCGGCGTGGTACTGGTACTAGTTGTTGGAGGAACAAGACCCGCCATTGTAAAGTTTGAGACTTTGAGGGTGTCACTCTGTTTTTCTCTCTAAAAGTATAAACCCCAGAGAGTCACAGACAGAGTAAGAGAGAGGATCTAAAACTAAGTCAGTCTAAAACCCTAGTGAAGCCTGCTCTTGCTTTTATTCTTGTTATTTGGGGGTCAAACTCTGTTTCTTACCTTTGCTTTTGGATACCCAACCCGCTCCGTTTCCTTCTCGGGCCTCCATACAATACCCATATTTTTTATTATTGTTTTTAATATAATATGATATAATTTGAATCATTTATCAATAAATTACCATTTTTTGAGATCGAGATTGGGTGCAATACCTCTTAGTACTAATAATACATTTTTTTGAACGGTTGGGATTGAAAATTATTTTTGAGTTTTCCATCTCAGTTGTTGACCTTTTGACATTTTTAATATATATTATCAAACGATTAAGATTGAAAGTTCAAAAGGAATTACCTAATGCTATACCCCTCGGTGGGGGGCGGGGGTATTGAACCCGATTTTGGTCCTTCGTTTTGAGTTATGAACATCGAATTCAAAACCAACCATTAAAACTTTTGGTTTTGGATACCCATCTCATAATAAATAACCCATTCTGTTTTCGTCTCGGCCTCCATACAACACTCTTTTTCTTAATTATAAATATGAATCTATTTATTCTATGATAATTAGTTAATAACTCTTATTATGAGGTCAAGACACCAATGAACTGGTTAAATATGAATTGATCTTTACATCGATTTAAAACCAACCATTAATTAATGAAGCAATCTGATTTTATAAAATTTCAACCTTTTATTTTTACTAGTATTATGTTCGTAAGGTGCATGGTTTAATCATGAATAATATGTAAAATAAAATAAAATATTTTAATGATACAATAAATTGAATAATAAAATATTAAGTGAAATTATAAATACAAAAATTATTTTAAATTACATACCAAAACAAAAAGTATTTGGTTTTGGAATTTGGATACCCTCATCCTTCTTAGGCCACTATTCACTGGCTTGTAAGTGCAACCAACACCCACGATAACACTCAACAAATCACAACAAAACCTCTTAATAGAATACTAAAATCATCCTAGGGCAAAAGATAAAGTTTGATGCAAACTAACACTCATATAGTTTAGTACAAACAACTTAATTTTTAAAAACTATTACTCAAAAAACATTATGCATATAAGTTTTTAGGAAGCTCTAAACAATCCACCTACAAACACATATTTTCACAATTTGCTAAAATAGAAGGTTGTAAATGGTTATCACTATCACATGATTCCACCACTAGTACTACCTTTTGTTTTGTAAATATTTCCAAAAATCACAACATGTCACTTCTACAAGTTGTGAAAATTAGTGTAAAAATGAGTGTGTTAGTAGACTTATTCAACCCTAAACCGGTGTTTACCATTGATTTCAAGAATTGTTCCCCAAAACTTAAAAATAGGTGGTGGCACTTTTGTAAATATTTTGATCCTTGTTTCGAAAACCATAAGCCCGTAGTGGAGTTTACCATTTTCATTCCCTCTATTTATTTGTCTAAGGCTTCATCCTCCTTAAATTTGTCGACAACACAACAACTATGGTCACAGTTGGTTTGAATGGGTAGGTGATGTGAGGGAATTTGAGGGCAACCTCAATTGACAAATTTGATGGGAATTGATGGGTTTCGAAGGCAACGAGATGGAGATGCACAACAATGGTTAGGTCTTGTGTGGGTAACTATGGGTTCGAAGCGGTTAGTAGTTTAGATAGTTTTTGGTTTAACAATTAATTGGGTGAAAGGGCGAATGCGCATAGGCATATGGATTTTGGGTTGTGGTCGAAAGGGGCTTGGTATGGTGGTGGATTTAGTATTTTATGTAACATGTTACATACAACATCCTCTTACATGGGAATGGACTCCACAAGTGTGATACCTATCACATGTGAAAGAGATATTACATATAACTATCACACAATATATCACCTTTGCCCGTAGTTCTCTCATGTTCTTCCAAAATTCTCATCTCATCTTCAATCTTGCTTGTCAATTCAATGTTTTGACTTTCAACATGGGCTAGTTTTTTATATGATTCTTGTTTCTCTCTCTCAATTTGCAAGACCAACTGCCTTTTTTTTTTAATCTGCAAAGAATCCAAGACCCCCTGCAGATTGTTAATTTGTGATGCTATGGTCATAAACCGAGTGAAGGATTTCATTCTCTTGTATGTTCATATTTCTTTGGAAAAGTCGATTGTTGGCCATCGTGGGTATGTGAAAATGTCTGAATTGATGATTTTGTGTATTTTGCCTCTTCATTTAGTTTCGATGCTTTATTTTGAGCTCTTAATTTTCTTGAAAAACAGTATTTAACTGTGTGCATTGATTTTAATTTTAAATACGAGCCATAATTTATTAAGAAATTGTTCTTATTCTAATTGAAATGCACATTAGGTAATCTCAGATCACACCACATGGCAGACTAGGATAATGCTATTGACCAATGGCTTTCACAAACTCTTTCCCAGCTAAAAATTATCCTCAGAACCCTGATAGCCTCTGTGTCTGCCATACACAAGTAAACAAGCTAAATGGGACTTAGGAAGAGAGAGAGAGAAGGGAAGAAAGAACAAGTGAATGTTTCATTTACTAACTAATTTATATATTGAAAAATGCCCAAAAAAGGGGGGAGAAGAAATACTAGCAATACAAAATTGGAAAGCCGACATGCATTTTGGCTCTAACAAGATTGAATTTGAAAGGATACAGGCGTAGTAACACATTTGACTCAATTTATACGTATTGAATGTTATGTTATTCATTCCTCAAGAACTCTTTTTCCCCTTCAACTTGGTGCCACTTGATAATGGACCATAGAGACAAATACGCAGATCACCTTGGAGTAGTCGTTGGTGAAAATAGTTCTTGTACAGATCCCAGAATTCATCTCTGCCAAATAAAATTGCATATTAGTTGTGCTAAGGGCATAGCTGTTGAGAAAATGTACTTCCATAGTATTGGACCAAAAAGAAAAATAAAAGTTGATAAATCAGAAGTTCAGGACCACCCCTTATAATCTCTTAATCTAGAATGTTGGTGAATTAAAAATACAAAGTAGAAAAAAAGAAGAAGAAGATGATTTTTGAAGACATCAGTGTACTTTTCAAACGCAATTTTCAGGGATGTCTGTATCAAACAAACCTTTTTAAGGAGACTCGAGGGAGTATCCATTAAGAAACATTGAAAAACAGAATGAAAGCATAATGACATTATGGAGATGGAATTACTCATAAATCAAAATCAAACCTGACTTGTGGAAGCGTAAACAAGGAAAAACCCTTAACATCTGGGTGTATATCAAGCAGAATCACTGCTACCCGAGAGAGTGCCAACGCTTCAATGTCAATTAGCTTCTTTATCCTGTGATTGTTAAGACAAGTATAGATAAACCACATTAATCAACCAGATTGGAAATGAAACTCAAAGAGGGAAGAATTAAAAGAGGTGTTATTTGGCACAATCTAGAAGTCGATTGGGCAACAGATCTGTTGCCCTGAGGAAAAAAAAAGTCTTGAATAATTTATTATAATGCTGTATACAGTACAATGATGACTAACCTGCTTGGTGTACCACTAGCAATATTAACACGATTCTTTAGCAAGGATACCTGCATCAGCCACAAGGAGTAATAATAAATAATTTTAGAAGAATCCAGCAGATAATTGGCATAAGGGAAAGATTGAATAGACTGGCGAAAATTATATCAACTAAAAATCTAGAAGCTTACAAGAGCAACACATCAGATACCATTAAGAAATCTATGCCAAAGCAATCAAACAAATATTTTCGAGAACTACCATGAAAACTCTACCTTCAAATGAAGAATTCCGTAAGTAGTTGGAAGTTGGAAGTGAAAAACACTACCAGATATTTGTTCTATATTTCATTGGAGGAAGATTTTATAAAGATTGTAGATTTACAAATTTTATAGTGAAGATTTATAAAAAGGTAACTTAAGGCCTATACAATTTTATCACATCCAATTAACAAACAAACCCATAGAAGAGAGAATGGATCTTGTCATTGTTCACAACAGATTATCAGAAAAAACAAAAATATGCATGTGTATAAATAAAAAAGAACCACAGTATTTGGGATCAGACTGACGTGCAAATAATATTCAGCAGAGCTGATGCTTCAGTCACTCTTATGGTTTTGGCATCATTTCCCAAAACTCCAATAAAACACCTAATCCAGTCAACTCACCACAGATAGTTGGATACCTAACAAACGTCATTAAGAAGTAAAATGTAAAAAATAGACATTAATATGGAAAATGTAAGTCATAAGTCATAACCAGTGAGACATGGGATCAGACTGACGTGCAAATGAATAATTTCAGCATTGCTGGTGACTTTCCAATCAGTTTTGATCTTATCATCATTTCCCAAAGTCCACAATAACCAACAAATTACAAAAATGAGATAATGTAATTTATTACAACAACCCATTAAAACAAACAAATGCATAGAAGAAAGTACTGATCTTGTCATTGTTCACAATAGATTATCAGAATATATGTATATAAGAACCACAGAATTCAGGATCAGACTGACGTGCAAATAATATTCAGCAGAGCTGATGCTTCAGTCACTCTTTGGTTTTGGCATCATCTCCTAAACTCCAATAAAAACACAGAATCCAGCCATCTAACCACTGATGGTTGGAAACCTAAACAAGACCACTAAGAAGTAAAATATAAATAATGAAATATGAAAAACATAAGTCATAACCAGTGAGACATGGGATCAGACTGACGTGCAAATGAATAATTTCAGCATTGCTGGTGACTTTCCAATCAGTTTTGATCTTATCATCATTTCCCAAAGTCCACAATAACCAACAAATTACAAAAATGAGATAATGTAATTTATCACAACCCATTAAAACAAACAAATGCATAGAAGAAAGTACTGATCTTGTCATTGTTCACAATAGATTATCAGAATATATGTATATAAGAACCACAGAATTCAGGATCAGACTGACGTGCAAATAATATTCAGCAGAGCTGATGCTTCAGTCACTCTTTGGTTTTGGCATCATCTCCTAAACTCCAATAAAAACACAGAATCCAGCCATCTAACCACTGATGGTTGGAAACCTAAACAAGACCACTAAGAAGTAAAATATAAATAATGAAATATGAAAAACATAAGTCATAACCAGTGAGACATGGGATCAGACTGACGTGCAAATGAATAATTTCAGCATTGCTGGTGACTTTCCAATCAGTTTTGATCTTATCATCATTTCCCAAAGACAATAAGCAACAAATTACAAAGATGAGATAACGTAACATTATCACAACAACCCATTAACACAAGCAAATGCATAGAAGAGAGTACCGATCTTGTCATTGCTCACAATAGATTATCAGAACATACATTATAAGAAATACAGAATTCAGGATCAGACTGACGTGCAAATAATATTCAGCAGAGCTGATGCTTCAGTCATTCTTAGAGTTTTGGCATCATTTCCTAAACTCCAATAAAAACACTAAATCCAGTCATCTCACCACAGATAGTTGGATAGCTAAAAAAGGTCACCAAGAATTAAAATATAAGCAATGAAATATGAAAAATAGACACTATTATGGAAAATATAAGTCATAACCAATGAGACCTTGGGATCAGACTGACGTGCAAATGAATAATTTCAGCATTGCTGGTGACTTTTCCAATCAGTTTTGATCTTATCATCATTTCCCAAATTCCACAATAAGCAACAAATTGCAAAAATGAGATAAAATTGACAAAAGACAAATAAACTCACAATACTAGAAAATACCCAAAGAAATGATAGTGTTAAAATAATGATTAAGTGATTAAATTCACCATTTCCTAACAACTCAAGCTTTTGGGAAAACGGTAATTTATCATGATATCAAAGCAGGTGATTCTGAATTCAAATCATGGCTCCATTGTACCTCACAATTAAAAAAAGTTAAAATCCCACGTGTTGAGCCCCACTTATTGAGGGAGAGTTTGTGCCCACATGTGAGATAACAAAAACTTTCAGCAATTTGGTTGAATTACCCTAAAGATATGATCATCCAAAATGTAGAGTAAAAAGTTATGGTTTCAAGTTTCAACTACATCAACAATGCCTTGATTGAAATTTTTATACTTCAAAAGATTCTATTGAAAGAGTATTAAACAACAGGGGTCAAAACTGTTGAAGCAAATCATGTAAAATATATCCAAACCGTGAGAGAGAGAAAGAGAAAGTAGATGAAGAAAATTTCTGAGCAATGACCTTTCCCAATCAAACAATGAAAATCTCAAACAGAAGTATAGAAGCTCATAACATTAACATTTTCATATTAGTGGAGAAAGCAGATGCATCCACTTGCTCTTCAACAATTGAGAGAAGAACTGCAGATATAATATAACAAATAAAATAGTTGCATCTGCAATCATCAAAATCCAAAAACAATTTGATCACATTTAACTCTACTACAAGTAGTTTGGAGTACCATTGTTAAAGCACTTCACCAATGGTTCAAAACCATTCCTAGCTTGTTGTACAACCAAAAATACTTTATTATAAGAATCCAATGCATTCGATACACATGATTCGTGTTCATCATTTCTATAATAACCATATTCTCAAACAAGCACCTTTTTTTCGCATTACCACAATTAAATAAAGGTAGCAAATCAAAAAGTAAAATATTGAGGCAATAGCATAGCGAAACTACCTGTTCCTCAACCTTCATATGCTTCGAGAATAGCTTTACTGCAGGGCAATCTCTAGTCAACGACCGAAAGCCCCTACATGTCCACAAATTAACAAAATGCTCAGCAAGATTAACAAATGTGACACATTATATCAATATATATATATATATATATATATATATATATATATATATATATATATATATATATATATATATATATATAGACTATGCAATTGGCTCACTTTAGAAGTTCTATTGATCTTAAAGCAGAGGAACTAATAACAAGAAGTGCTGGACTCCCAGGATCAACTTTTCCTTCCAAAACCTGTTTTTCGCAAAGCATTTCTTTCCACGAATATCCAAACGCTGCCTTCATATGTTTCCCCAAGTTGTCCACATCCTGCTCCGCCGCGTCTTGCGATATGTCCACAATGCACGTATCTACTTAATTCAAAAACACAATAAAAAAATTAAAAAAAAAAGTCTTTTTTTTTAAAGTGTTATCACAGCAACCAAACGGACCGCAATGATTGAAAATTACCTTTGAGTGATTCGAGCTCGAGAGAGGAAAGCTGGACTCCGTTGGCAGACTGGAATTGATTGATGAAGAAACTAAGCTGCGATGCCGCTGATGGTGGTTGTAGATTTTGGGTGTTTTCGATTGGTTCAGGCTGATTCTTGGTGGGTTTCTGGAGAGGCTGCTTCTTCTTCTTCTTGGTCTTGTTGTTTGGGGCGAGAGGTTTTCGGTTGTACTTATCGTCCACCGTGACGCCTCCTCTCCCCATTTTTGCTTCACTGTTTGCGGCTTCCTCTTTGGGGTTTAAGGTTTAACACTACATTTTATAGTGGGTGTGGGTGACGTCTTGATAGGGTTTGGGTCGGACCCAATAAATGCAACAGCTATTTTAGTTAGCAAAAGTGAATTTTTTTGGTCCTTATACTTTGGGGTGTTTATTTTGATCCCAAGATTTAAAATTTTTTCAATTTAGTCCCTTTGTTTTTACCAATTTCAATTTAGTTTTAGACGTCATCTTTGTAATGGAATCTGCTTACATGGCAAACGGAAAGTGACCTGACCACCATTATTTCGCCAACTCAACTTTCTTCCAACTATTATCGCCCATATTTTTGTCACGTGCTACTCACGTGTGTGTAAGTCAGTAATAGACAAAACACACACATGTGATATATTTAGAAAAAGATAACAGAAATACAAACTAAAAATAAAAGTGAAGTTAAAAAACAGATCAGCAAAAGTCAATGGAGGCAAGATTTTGGGATTTCGAATGGAATCAAAATCTTGAGCTACATTGAATAGATTTCTCAAGCTTTTGTCAGGTACTGCATCGTAGTTTTAATGTCTTTGAATGGCAAAATTTGAGGGTGTTTCATAAATAGTCTTTGTTTCAGTGATTGTTTGGTACTTTCTTTGTGTTTTACATGTGGTCTAGTGGTGTTTTGTCTTAAACCCATGAATGATTTTCAAAAGTTCATTTTGGTGTTGTTTATTCTTGTTGAAATTTAACTTGTAAGTAACTGTATATTGCATACAGGATGGATAATTTTGGTTTGGTTGTGCGTCATGATGGTTTGTGAATAATCTTCTTGGGTATGTAAGGGGTGTTGTGAGTGTGGTAGACAATTATGATCCTGAGAAGTGGTCTACGATAGAAATTTTATTGAGAGAGATTTTGGGTATGGTACTATTAGTAGGCATTGGTATAGGGTGCCTGGTATAAGTTTTGAGGGTGGGGTTTGCATATAGTTAACTCTAATGATGATGCAATGTTAATGACAACGTTAGTCTAGGGGTATGGAGAGATTGATGTTTATGTAGAGCATATGATGGATGAACCATTCTAAACAATGATTTAGAAGATGAGTCATATGTTGATATGGAGGACGTAGATGAAGGTGTGGGTGACATGCACAACATTGTGCATTTGATGTGGATGATGATGATCTATATGATAAATACACAGACGTGAAGGATGAGGAAGTGAGAGACCAAAAGGCTGACAATAATGACGCTAATAGTTGGGATAGTGTTGAGGAGGTTGATGAGCTAGAAGAAATGGGTGCTAAGGTTATAAAATCTTATTATGAGAGTGAATACTTATACAATATTGATGTGGTTTCAAATGAGTTTGAGTCAAATGATGATGATAATGCAGAGGATTTAATTTTATAACTATTTTTTTTTTTTTTTAAATAGTCCTAGCCTAGCTCAATTTGAAATTCCAATCACAAACCCCAGCCCTATCTCAATCCAAAAGCCCACTAAATAAATTCTTAGCTCCGCCCCTGGATAAGGCAGATGATGATAGGCCAGATGTTAATGATAGAAGGCCAAAAGTAGATACTAGGAGGCCTATATTCCTTGTTTTTAGACCATTTGCTAGGGCTAAAGATCTTAGGTTTGAGATTGAAATGCTTTTTCCCTCTATTAACCAATTCAAGGAGGCCATAACTGAGTATGCAATGCATGGAGGATGGAGGATTAGGTTTGTAAAGAATGACAAGGTAAGGGTTAAGGTTGTTTGCCAGCAAGGGTGCAAGTTTGTAGCTTATCTAACAAAGTTACCAAGGGAGATGAGCTTCCAACTCAAGACACTAGTTGCAACATACATGTAGTAGGTGCTAATTATAAAATTCAAGACTAAGTTCCAAATTCATTGCTAAGAAGTTGGTTAATAGACTGGGGCACCAACCTCACATTAAGTTAACTACCATTTAAGCTAAGGTGCATAATAAGTATGAGGAGGCTCCAATACAAAGATGGAGTAGTTCTAAGGGTGGCAAAATATATCCAAACCAATTAACCCACCAAACTCACTCACTAATTATCCATCCAAACCTACTTATTTAATAAATGGGTAAATGAATGCTGACCCAATTAAGCCCAATTAAGTTGGGTTTAATTGGGTTTTAACTGAATTGCTTATTGGATATCTAAGAAATTTACCCAAGCCCACCTATTAATCATTTGTGAGTATTTTTGTCATTTTTATAGGGTTACATTTGTCATTTTAAAGATTTTAGGATATTTTGACCATATACATACATAATATTGTTGGGTAAATGGGTAGATTGGGTTTTACCTTAGATAATTGGGTTGGGTTGGGTATGAATAATACATACTTTGTTAAATGAGTTTAAACGGGTAATTAGTTTTTAAAGACCTAACTCATTTATTACCCACCCAATCCCAACTAAATCCACCCATTTGACACCCCTAAGATGGATCAAGAGTGAATTCATTGGGAATGCCAAGAGTGATGCACTGCTTAACAATATTTGTGAGAGTTTCAAGAACAAGATTATTGAAGCAAGATAGAAACCTATAATCAGCATGGTAGATGATATCAAATTATATTTGATGAGAAGGTTTCAGCAAAATAGGGAATGAATCTTGAAAATTGAATCTGAGTTGTGTCCTAAGATCATGAAAAAAAGTGTTTAAACCGAAACAAGGAAGAAACAAATGGGAAGTGTGCTGAGCTGGTAAATTATTGTTTAATGTCATGTAAAGAGATAATAAATATTATTTTGGGTAAATTATACTCACACCCCTTTCTTTTGGGGAAACTAGACTAACTATATCATATTTCGGGGAAATGACACTCCGCACCTAAATTTTCAAAATAATTAACACTCTACCCCCTCTATGTTTTTTTTTTAAACTTGGATCAAGCACATATAAAATTTTAGTGAAAATAATTAATGGTTTGAATGACATAAATATTTTATTGTTGAAATAAGATGCATCATATATGGTTCTGGATATGACTTCAATGAAAATTGATTTGTTTTGGGAAAATTGAATGATTACAATATGACTATACTTTTGATCCCGCTAATGGGGTATATGTTGGTAAAGAATTAGTTCATTCAGGACTTACCACTGGCCTATATGTGATTTGGAACCTATATAGGTAAAGGGATATAGCGTGATCATAGTTATAACTGTTTAGTATATGTAATATTTTAGAATATTAATTTGTATTATTTTCAAATTCTAGTAAACTTTTCATATATTTGTTATTTGTTTTTAAGACTTCAACCATGTAATTAGTAGTTCTAAATGAACGTAATTATTGTTTCTAGACCTACGGAGTTTATTTAGTTTGAACAATTATGTTTTTATTTATATGCTTGATCCAACTTGTTCAAAGGTTTTTATTTTTATTTTTATTTTCATTTAAAGACTTCATAATCTTCAAATTATATTTTTTATTTAGTGAAAGAATATGTATAAGATTATTTCAAATACTTTAAATTTATATGATACAACTTGAAATTTTAGTTTTTATATATTTTGATCTAAAACAAAAATCTTACTCTTAACACACAAACTAGTATATTTGAGAGGGGAGGGGATCAAACCTTTAAACGGGGATTGGAGAGTGCACAATTGGGCGAAATGCAGCACTTAGAACAACGCAAATGTCAAATTCTCAGGAACTTTATTTCTTATGTGCCTAAACTTTTAGGAATTTAGAATTGATTTTAAATTCTCAACATTATATTCATTCCGATGGCTGTGATCAATTACCAAAAACTGTAGAAGAAATTATGAAAAGAAAGAAGGAAAGCCTATGAGCTTGAACGTGAGTAGTGGAACATAAAAGATCATAAAACGTTGATTGCATTACATGAAGTCCTTGGCAACTAAATTTTACAGAAACCCTTAGCATGGTTGTTTATTTAGATAGATAAGTCAATGATTATTGTCAATAACCATTGATTTTCCTTGGGCCATAGTTATACATATGACCATGCATGCACATGATTTATTTGATGAATATCTTGGTGGAAACAGAGCTATTATAAGGCTCTTGGTTGTAGCAGTCAAGGTTGTCACCATAGCTCACTTCCATTAAGTCGCAGAAGGCCTTGAAGAAGCCAATCCGCTTCTCCACACGTTCATCGAACCCATTTCCGCATTCAACTTCACCGTCGATGATATTGGTTGTGAGACCAAAGCCTTCCACTCGCCCTGCTTCACGTCGTCTGAGTTTGGCACCCATTGGTTGGTCATGACATCGTGGCATGAGGGTTTTGGTGAATGGCAATTTGTCCAATACCACAACGCAGACTTGAAAGACATGACTGGGTCCTTTACAAGCTCATCTGGGTCGTTTAGTAGTGCATAACCCAAGTCTAATCCGGCTGGACCATAGTAGGTGTTGCTGCAATTACAACTTATATAATCAAACCTAATAGCTTCAATAAATGCTCTACATAAAACTCAAATAAAATGATGTTATACTGTCCAGTCGAAAGTCGAAACAGACCAGATGTATAGGACGAGGCTGTAAATTAAACTTATCTTTTGTTTGCAAGAACATTAAAATATAACAATAATTAATGAGTAACTTAATTTTCCACTTCCTATTACCTTAGAAGTTTTGAGATCAGTGGTATAATTAATATTCCAGATATAGTACGTGTTCCAATCTTATCTTATTTATGTTTCTTACATTACATGTAATTAAGACATAAGGCTAAATGCTCTAAGATCTCTTAAACTTTTATATTATTAAAATAAGGCTCTAATAACTTTTTTTTTTTTTTTTTTTTTTTTCAGCCAATTTAGTAAATAAATTTTGTTATTGTAGCAAATATTAGATTCCTTAATGTTCATCCTTGGTCTAGTTTAATTTTTTTATTTTTTTTGCTCTAAATCATTAAAAAAATGAAAAAACAAAAATGAATGGGTCTTACTGTAATAACATAAAACTTTAAGGAGGTTTTAGTACATTTTTTAATGATTTAGTGAAAAAAATAATGATTTAAAATAGAAAAAATAAATAAAATAGATGAAAATAGACAAAAAGGGTCTATTTGCTACCGTGACAAAATTTATGTACTAAATTGACAAAAAAATAACAAGTTAATAAAATCCGAAAAATTATGGGGTTCGAGCCTTTTATATATATATAAAACATGGTGGATTAAGTTTACCATAAAATTAATTAAGTCTTGATTCACAAATAAGGGATGGTTGAAAAAAATAGTTAAGTTTGGCCAACGATTGCACTCCTTTTCTTTAGTCAGTGGATATACTTTAAAAAGAAAAATTGAAGGGTTTAGAGCAAATGATATCTTACTATCGGAGTTGAATTGGACCTCGGCCGTAATACTGTTTACCAGCTACACATGGCCAATTTGTACTATTAACACAATAATCATTCAAGGTGGTATTCTGTTCTTCAATGTAGCAATAACCCCATGAATAGGGATCTTCTACATCTTCTTGCCCACCTGCGTGCATCACCATGGTATAGTTATACATGTTTGCATTTTGTACGTACTTAATTACATGCACAACATATATAAAGAAAAATAAGTAAGGTTTCTCTTTGGCAAATTAACCTGCAGTTGCATACGCAGTTTGAGCCAAAAAGGCTGCAATTTCTCTCTTACGGGTGTCGTTGTCGCCAGTTCTTCCAAAACCCCCAAAATGAGTGGTGGCCTCCATAAACGCATCATAGGTATAGAAGGATCCGTTGCACGAATCATCATCGCGGTGCTTAAACATTTCTTCAAACGTGGACGGAGGAATGAGATTGCTGATATTACCGGGTAGCCAGCAATTGCTCTGGCAGTCCCCGGTGCAGTGAGCCTCATCACTTCCGCAATAGCCATATTCGCTGCAACAATAATCATCGGGGCATATAGCTCCCCCAACTTGCCATCCACATTGCTCATCTTGGCCTAGGACCTGATCAACAGTAGTAGAGAGAAAAAGGAAAACTAAGAGTACCAAGAACCTCATGTTGCTTCTTGATTTGTATTGTGTAGATGTGAGGCTGGTAATTAATAAGTCTAGTATAAATAGACAGCATGGAATGGAATATGCCTTCCTGCGACTTTGAGGATACTCTCCATTTCGTCCATTTTACAGTTCAGATTTTATTCTACTAGATCTAACTGTTTATAAATTATCACATTATTTAAAAACGTGAATAGCTATAGCTAGTATAAACACTAGTCTTTACGAGAAATAATAATATTATAAATAAAAAATTGTTACTGTTTTTTCATCTAGAAGTTAAGTAAATAGGGAAAAAAGGTGAGTTCAATTATTTAAAATAAAAAATAAAAAAGGTTACTTTAATAACTTCACACCAATAATTTCAATCATCATAAGTTACATCTCATGTCTCTATGCTAAGAGAATTGATATTTTATGTTCTTTTTTATGAGAAGAATCAATTAATGTTTAAACCCTCCAGCCTCCCCCCAACTATTAAATTATCAGAAAAGAAAAATCTCATGTCTCTACATTACAAAAGGATAAATTTATACTGCTTTGGTAATCCTACACTATCCATAGTTTAATCTGTATTAAAAATCAATAATATTCAAAATTTAATGATTTTGTTATTTTTACTTTTTACAAATTATGAAATTATGAATAAATAACGAGACATATGAAAAATTTAATTCTAGAAAGTTTTTATTGTCCCCATCCTAAAATCCTTTCTACTACATGTCTACATTCAAATAATATTGTTACCATCTTGTGTTTATCAATGTAATGTATCAGCTCCATGACATTCCTATTCTCTTTGGATGTGAAATTAATAGCAATATTAGAGCCTTAAGTCCTTATCTGCTACCACTATTGACACCAATTTTGTCACCTCTCTATTCTTATGATCTTATCATCTTGTGAAGGGGCTAACGATAAAGATATGAAAAGATAACAGAGAATCTTTAGAAAATGGGTTCAACATGGGGTTAGGGAAAAAATAACACAGATTCTTAAAAGAAAAATAAAAATCTGGGCACGTTTAAAATGATGTAATACACAATGTAACCTTTTTTTTGTTCCCTCCTTTCCAGTTTTCTAACTTTTCTTTACACATACAGAGTCGAAATAGGCTCCTAGACTCCTTGTTCTGATAAAGTATGCAGCCAGATAAGGCCGTAAGGGTTAGAAAAATGTGGCCGTAATCCAGGAGTACTCATATAATAATAATAAAGGTTAAGTTTTCTCTATACTTTTAAACCACGTTGTTTTCCACGTTGCTCTGCTAGGACCTCAACAGTGGAGAGAAAAAAGGAAGACTATTAAGAACTTCATTTTGCTTCTTAATTTGTGTTGTGTAGATGTGAGGCTGGTAAGCCTGGTATAAATAGACAGTTATTTTACTAGACTAACTACTAAGATCCATGGAACAAACAGGGCCGCCCCAATATTTTGGGGGCTTCAAGCAAAATTTTAAATTGGGACCTTAATCATTCAATGTTAAATTAAATTAATATTTTTTAAAAAATATTTATTGAAACTAATCATTTTAATCCCGTACCGACGGGTATCATCCCTCCTAGAACAACGTTTTCCACATCTTTCTTTCCTCCATTCATATACAAAAATTATCGTGTTACACGATGTTAACTCTAGATATTGGGTCTTATTCAATTGTCGCATGTCCAACGGATTTCTTGAGCGTTCGAGGTTTTCTTGAATCATCGTGGTTGTAGTATGAATCTAAGGTTTTAATCGATTCATTCTTCTTGTTAAATAAAACAAAGTAGTATTACGTATTAATACACATTGCACAACAAGGCAACCCAATTAAAATGTTAAACTTATAGCAAACAATAAGTGAGTCACTAACATATCATATTACTTCAAACCCAATACAAATATCTATTTATAAAAGAGACTCAAGTCTAACAAAAATCTATATCATAATTCAAGTAAAAGACAAAAAGCAAAAATCTACATCATGATTCAAGTTAAAAAAAAAAAATAAAAAAAGAACAAATTAACTGACAAGTTGTCAAGTACAATAACATCACGTGGAGTGGGGGGCTTAAGAATTGACCGTAAATATCTTAAGAATTGAAAAAAAAAAAAAAAAAACTTGTGCATGGGTGAAAGTGGCTGCCAGCCACTTAAAAAAATAATGAAAAAAAATCAATATCAAAAGTAAAAAGTAAAATGAAAGCTGACAAGCCTGAAGTCACATACAAATCAATACATTTATGCCTCGAAATTAAAAGACGAGAGAGAAAGAAATTGAAAAAGATGAATAAAAAAGAAGAAGAAGAACAGAGAGAGAACATCACGCTATTTTTTATTTTCTCTCCTCTTTCTTCTTCTTGTTTTTCCTCTATTTCTATTCATCATTTTCTATTTTATGTTGCCTACCATTTGGAAGCTAGAGACTGCAATCAGGGTCAGCCTCAAGGTTTGGGTTGCCCAAGCCCATCCCGATTTTAATTGCCCACCTCTACTATTATTAAATATTAAAAAAAGACATAAAAGTCAAAAAAAAAAAAAATTATGCAAACTTAAGGTTACATTGCGCTTTTCACTCAAATTACGTTTAAAGAAGAAAAAAAAAATGTAACCCCGGTTATAGTGTTTTATAATTAGCACGATTTAATTCAAGGAAAATAACTTTTCACATTTTTTAAGCAAATTATTTAAGTAAGACATCGTACTTTAACTTATCAAAGTACTTATTTTCAATTGAGATTATAATCAGTTCATTTAACAATATAAATATTTACGCAATTTTAAATAGATTATGTAATATAAACAAATAAATAGATTACGTAATATAAATAAATAGGTTAAATAGGTAAAATTAACAAGAAATTATTTACGTAATTTTAAGTCATATAAAAATTTATATTGTATAATTATTGTAATGCATATATTGTATAATATTAAAAGTTTAGAATTAATAGTAATCATCAACCTTACACGTATCCTATTCCCATGTACCCAAATTGCAAACTTTTCCCCTGGACCCCACCACATACCTTCCCATACGTCCATTCCTTACCTACACGTGTACCCACACTAATCTCAAGAGACAGCCATCTCTCCACCATGTGGGCTCAAAACACCAAAACCTTTTTCTCTTTGAAAATGACAAGAACAAGTCTAAGAGAAAATCTAAAGTTAAACCAGCATGGCCCACAAATGGTTTGAATCTAGCCGACTACAATTTCATTCAAATCTGATGAAATGCCGGAGTAAATCTATGCTTTATGTGATTGCTGAGATGTTGGAATGGAGGTGTGGGTAGAGAAATCAACAGCTTGGCTTGTTGGTTATCCAGTGGGCGGAGATCTGAAATATTAATGCTGATTTTTTGTTTTTTTGCCTTTTGTGGTTGTCCCATGGGAGGGGGTTGCCCAAGCCCAAAGTCTTGTTAGGCTTATCCCAGGGTTGACCCTAACTGCAATAAGGAATGAGACATAATAGAGAATTACGAAAAGAGGAAGCTTTTGAGAAATTAAGGAATGACACGCGTGTAGTCCAAATTTGTTGTTTTCATTTTTTTTATACAATAATATTTTAATTTTTTATTTTTGTGGTTGGCCATGGGTGGGGGGTTGCCCTAGCTCAAAGTCTTGCTGGGCTTACCCTGAGGCCAGCCCTGAATGTAGCTTTGTCTATGGGGGTTCTATGTGCTTTCTTTTTTATAATTTGGGAGCCTTGATTTATAAGTATTTTTTTTTTTTTTGGGGGCTTAAAGCGGCGGCTTAACTTGCCTAAGGGTTAGGCTGATCCTTGGAACAAAAATCAAGCATGGTTTATACGTAGACTCATGTATGTGTAGAAGTTAAAGTTATTAAATTTACATCATTTAAAACGTGTCTGAGTATTTAAACAATTGCTAATTACCTTCTTCACGAACACCAAAGATTCTCGGTTAACTTGTTCATATTTTTACCATTTGCCCCTTCTTTCACAGGATGGTAAGGATATTATCTTTTTATGTGGTGAATATTATAACAAGAATGCTAATTACTTTTTCATATTTATACCATTTGCCCCTTCATTCACCAATGCTAATTAACAACAATAATAAGAGTGATATACATGTGACAATAATGGTGACAATTAAGGGGGTGGTGGCAAAGAAAGGAACTCATACAACTAGGCTTGAAAATTTGTTGAACTGAATTAAGTTGAGTATTTAAAATTTAAAATTATTTATTTTATTTAATTTCAAACACGAGTCAAAGGTTTGTTTATTTTCTTATCCAATAAACTTGAGCTAAAATTTCTTATATAATGTTTTTGATCACAACTGTTTAAAATTTTGTAAAAACCATGACTAAATTTTATATCATTAATTAATTATTATTTTCTCATATATTGTAAACAACACAACTACATTTTTTTTATCCCTTTTCAAAGCTATGCTAATAATTAATATCCAAATTATAGTTGAAATAATATTATTATAGTTAATGTGAGTCCAATGGATCATGGGTTTCGGACAAACTTCTCTTTGACTCGTTGAGTTATTGAAGAGGAAGCAATGCTATTGGACTATAAGGTTATTAGTTTGGATTAGACACTTAAGTATGATAACTTTAAGCATTTATAAATTAATAAGGATTCTCTCTCCTTATCAATATTTATTTATTATTTTTTTTTTCTCGCTTAAGACTCATTAATGACTTGAAACCCCCAGTTTTTTCTCATTTAATTTGTCAACTTAAAATTTAAATTATTTGTCAAAATTACATTTTAATATTAAGAATGAACATTATCAATAAATTAAAATTATAGTGTTGTCTTATTTAACTTATTTATAAAGATACACAATCCAATTTCAAGTATATATTTGTATATCTATGTACATGTATACATACAAAATTATAATATTATATAGACTTAGATCAAGCTCGTTCAATAATTTATATTATACATACTTATGAGTTTTGTGTAGATGTGAGGCTGGTAAGGCTAGTATAAATAGACGACTTGGAATAGAATATGCCGAAAGAGCTAAAAATCTGGTTACGTTTATATGATGTAATACACAGAATATATTTTTTCACCTCCTTGCCAGTTTTCTAACTTCAGACATACAGAATCTACGTACAGACCATGAGTGGTTTTCTTTCCGTCAAATTAGACTCCTTGTTCTAATAAAATGACTATCTCTATCCAGCCACGTAAGGCCATTAGGGTCGTGGTCCAAGAGTCTATAGGATAAAACGTAATGTAATAAATAAGACAACCATAATATATGGTTCCAATACTCATGTTGAACTCGTTTTTGCTTTCTTTTTGGTTCCAATCTTGATAACAATGATAAACTCAATTTTGCTTTTTTTTTTTTAAACATTATTCATGGATTACATGAAATGCATATGCTCAATGAGAGAGAGAGAGAGAGAGAGAGAGAGAGAGAGAGAGAGAGAGAGAGAGAGAGAGAGAGAGAGAGAGAGAGAGAGAGAGAGAGAGAGAGAGAGAGAGAGAGAGAGAGAGAGAGAGAGAGAGAGAGAGAGAGAGAGAGAGAGAGAGAGAGATTTTAAACTCTTTTGAAGGTTAATATTGTTAGAATATTTAATTTAATTTCAAACATGATTTGGAGTTGAATTCATCACCAAGGTAAAATGCGTGTTCAAGTTTTGTTTATTTTATTGTCGAATAAACTTGAGCTAAATTTTTTATATAATTGTTTTTTTTTAACATAACTGACTAATATTTTGTAAACAACATGCATGACTAATTTTTGTTTTTTTACTTATTAGCTAACTAAATTTATATAATTAATTAACTTATTCTTCTCCCACATTGTAAACACCACGACTACATTTTTTTTATCCCTTCACAAATTATGCTAATAATTAAAAACCAAATTTTAGTTGAAATTATATTGATATAGTTAATTAGATAGAAATTTCTTTTACACGATTAGACAATTCATATTTGTTGGAAAATAATACAATTCCACAGCTATTAGCCTGCATTAGACACTTAAGCCCAATAACTTTAAGCATTTAATAATTAATATGGATTCTCTCTCCTTATCAATGTGAAATTTTTCTTCTTTAGCTAAAACACTAACTCCTCACTTAAAACTCATTAATCACATGAAACTCTCACCTTTTCTCACTTAACTTGTGAACTAATTATTTAAACAATCTATTAAAATTACATTTTAACATAAAAATGTTGCAACAATATTTAATTTATATTAGAAATCAATAATATTAAAAATTAATTTTTTTTTTTTTGCAAATTATGAGAATAAAAATAAGGAGAGTTTTTTTTTTTTTTTTTTTCAATTAATTAATTAATATTTTTACCATATTATCTTAACTCTTAATTAATGTACTGTATCACCTCAATGACATTCCTATTATCATTGGAAATGAAATTAATCTTAATATTATATTAGTATTACTGCTACTAATTAAAGTCCTTATCCCAACTGCTATCACTATTGACACGTTTTTGTTACCTCCCTATCGATCACTCTAATTATTGTTGTTAGCATTACCGTACCATCTTTTTGTTATAATCTTCACCGAATAATAAGTTAGTATTCCTATTGTAGGATAATCAATTTGAAAGTAACTGAAATAAGACTGTAATTCGGAAATCTAAATGGAATCATACCATTCCCCTGTTCGGTCATAATACTGTACTTATATTTCTTCGGCTCTGTCCCGAATACACATTGTCCGGTCAAATACGTCGAAATACAGCTCGGCCCATACCTAGTCATCTCGCCAGAACTAGTTGATTTATACCAGCGCTGAAAATACGTCCTTCGTCTTAAGTGTTTGTAACGCGTAAAATTGTGGCGTTTGTTTTAATTGAATCCAACCCGAGCACCCCAGTCATTATTACTGCTCGGGCAAGCTTACAATAAACTGTGAACCAGCATTAAATGCCTGAGACGTCTGTGTCAGAAATCGTCAAGTTGGTACCCACTTGGCCCTCCATTAACTCCAGAAATATCTGGACAAAGGGTGTTGAATACGTTTCTGTTTCAAATCCAAGATTACTGGTGATTAGATATGGTAATGATCATTCATTAATAAACTGACAGTATCCACATTCAAGGCTGAGGTATGCTAGATCAGCGAGTTCAAAATATCTCTGATTTCTGACAAGGTTAATTAATTGGGAAGAGGGAGTGGTAAATGTCATAAAAACCCCCAGTCACATACAGGTATAAAAGGAAGGAGTTTAAAAAAAGAGAAGAGGGCTCTCATGCAATAAATCAGATTAATTCTTTGTCAATTAGGGTTCTACTCTTTTTTGATCAGAAACTGACTAAATCTTCGGAGAGCCAAAGGCCAACCCCCACTGGGTTGACCGTGGTTTTAACGATTTGTTCTTGTGGTGTTGTTATTCTGTTCTGCAGGTTTCTCAGTCTGCTCGGACACCCCTCTTCGACATTCGGTTTCGATCTTCTAGTTAGTTTTCTTGCCTGTCATAATTTAAGTTCCTACAATTGGCGCCGTCTGTGGGAAGAAAGCTTTCTCCAGGATCGACATCTGAAGACTTGAGAGGTTCATTGGAATGTCTGGGCGGCCATCAACCTCACGACGCCCACCTTCCGTGGTGGTGGAGGATGCAAGTTCATCCAGAGTCTCTTCTGGGACATCATACAGGCCCTCTAGGGACGCGGAGGAGTCCCGGGAGAATACTGAATGAAGCGGTGATAGGAGGGACATCAGTGATACCAACTCCACCACTACAACCAACTCCACCACTACAACCAACTCCACCACTACAACCAACTCCACCACTACAACCAACTCCACCACTACAACCAAATCCTCCACAGAAACCGGCCCCTTCACGACATACCAACCCTAGCCAGGGGCCAGTTAGTAGGGCAGATGAGGGAGCCACATCCAGAAGGCTCGGTTCCGAACAGCGAAATAGAGGGGGTGCTCGGCGAAGCCTGGTTTATTCCACCAAATCATCCCAAACCCAAGACAGCCAAAAACTTATTGCCGAGCTCCGCGAAGAGATTCAGAACCTGAAACAAGAATCAAAGAGGCAAAAAGCCCGGGGCCAAGTTCATACAAAAGGGAGGCCTACCAAAAGGACGCACGCCTCACAGCGCGGGGAACAAGACCAACCCGTCTATTCTCGCAAATCACGATATGAAGAATTGTCTGAAACCTCAAGCTCCCCGACGGAGTCAAGGTCACCCACACCTCCGAAGAACCAGAGGAAATCACTGCATATAGGAGAGCCTTCGCGGTCTCGTCCCCCCCTCTATGGCAGAAAAAATTCCCCAACTAAGAAACATTCAACCAGAAGAACTGCCCGCCCGGGAGGACAGAATGCCGTGTGGAAAGCGCTTGACCTGATATCTTCCTCTCCCTTCTCGAAGGAAATTGAGAAAGCCAAAATGCCCGAGAGGTTCCCGGTCCCGCGCTTGGAGATATATAACGGCCGAACAGACCCTGTCACCCATATTGGCCGATATCAACAGAGTATGGCCTTATCCAGGAATAATGATCCCCTCATGTGCCGACTTTTCCCGTCCAGTTTGGGAGAAGTCGCGATGAGATGGTTCAACCAGTTGGGGACGCGAACAATTTATTCCTGGGATCAAATGGCGGAGGCGTTCGTGGCACGGTTCATTACGAACAGCCGAAAGAGGAAAGAAATGAGTACCCTCCTTACCATGAAGCTGGAGGATAGTGAGACTCTGAAAGACTACTCTATCAGGTTCTGGGAAACTTATAACGACATAGAGGCTTGTGGAGAGGAAGTGGCGATTCAAACTTTTAAGGCGGGGCTGCCCGTCAATTCTGGTTTGCGCCAGTCTCTTGTCAAACATCCCCCCAGGGATTTGGGAAAGCTGATGCACAAGATAGATCAATTCGTCCGGATTGAGGAAGATGGTCGAGGTACCCCTCCGGCTCAAATCATGGCTCAGCCTAAAGCCACTGTAACAAAGCCGGTAGTTCGGACGGGGAATACCCCCAAAAACTTATCTGCCCCGAAAAACTTCGTGGCTCCAACTTTCCGAGCTTTCGAAACTGTTTTCAAAGAGCCTATCTACAAAGTTATGGAGAAGATTAAGAAGGAACCTTTCTTTGTCTGGCCCCCAAAGATGCTTGGAAACCCAGCTTTGAAGGATGGAAACCTCTACTGCTCCTATCACAGAGAGAAGGGTCATATGACCGAAAACTGTCACCTGTTAAAGGTGCATTTGGAGAAGTTGGCATCGGAAGGACACCTTGACCGATTCATAAACGCAGACTTGTCTGTTAGGAAGGAGTCGCGTCAGGAAGATCGTCAACCTCACTCTTCGGGTACGCCGTCAGCTGGGATCATCCATGTCATACACAATCCTATATGCTCTGCGGTATCTTCAGCTTCTTACAGATACAAGATGCAGAAGGCAGCCCACCTCAGAAAATCCTTCTCCATTCCGGATTCTGTTCATCTGGCCCCAGTGTATTCGGTTAGCCGAGGAGAGGCGGAGCAGGTGATCTCGTTCTCCGACAGGGACCTAAGGGACGTCCAGTTGCCCCACAACGACCCCTTGGTGGTTACTTTGAGGATAGGAAATTATGATGTTCAGAGAATACTGATAGATCAAGGGAGTTTCGCAGAGATAATGTATCAGGACCTCTACGAGAAGCTCGGCCTATCAGAGGTCGATTTATCTGGCTTCACCACTCCCATATTCGGCTTTTCGGGGGAACCTGTTGTGCCGTTGGGAAAAACTGTGTTGCCTGTGTTAGCAGGTCCGGTCAACCTCCAGACGGAGTTTATAGTGGTTAAAGCTTCGTCCCCGTATAACGCCATAATGGGGCGAGACTGGCTGCACCGAATGAAGGCAGTCCCGTCTACCCTCCATCAAAAACTGAGGTTTCCTACAGCGGACGGGGTCATGGAGTTGAACGGGGATCAGGTCGCCGCAAAACAATGCGTGTTGGCCGCAACAAAAAGGAAGGCTGCTTCAGAAATAAGGGATACGGCGAACTTGTGACAATTACAGTCCCAGGAATTAGAGGATGGAGAAGCAATAATGTCCGAGCAACCAGAAAAGGTATTCTTCGATCCCTCTAATCCTGAAAAGTTCTTTTTGATTGGTTCGAAGCTGCCTTCCACGGATAGAGAGCAATTGCTGCAAATCTTGGTCGACAACCAGGATGTTTTTGCTTGGTCGGTTTATGATGCTCCGGGTGTATCTCCGACCTTAGCATGTCATTCACTGAACATTGGGCCCGAGCACCGTCCTGTGGTGCAGAAGCGACGGAAATTGGCCCCAGAAAGAGCCATGATAGTCTTGGAAGAAGTAGAACGCCTTCTGGCGTCCGGAGCGATCCGAGAAATTCAATACCCCGCTTGGCTCTCGAATACGGTGGTGGTGCAAAAGAAAAATGGGAAATGGAGAGTATGTATCGACTTTACTGACTTGAATAAGGCGTGTCCGAAAGATCCTTTTCCACTCCCTCGGATAGATCAGTTGGTAGACTCGGCAGCAAGACATGCTCGGCTAAGCTTCCTGGACGCCTTCCAGGGCTATCACCAGATCCCGATGAACCCTGCCGACCAAGAGAAGACTGCTTTTATCACACCTAGGGGAACGTATTGTTACAGGGTGATGCCATTCGGTCTGAAGAATGCAGGTTCAACCTATCAGAGGATGGTTACCAAAATGTTCGGGCATATGATAGGAAACACGGTTGAGGTTTATATTGACGATATGCTCGTTAAAAGTCTCAGAGAAGAAAGCCATCTCGCCGATCTGCTGCAAGTCTTCAACATACTGAGGAAGAATAACTTACGTCTCAATGCATCCAAATGTACATTTGGCGTGGAGTCCGGTAAGTTTTTGGGCCATGTGGTAAGCAGAAAAGGGATAGAGGCTAACCCGGATCAGGTTACAGCTCTTATAAATCTGGCGGAGCCCAGAAACCTTAAACAAGTACAACGTTTAACCGGAATGATCGCAGCGCTTGGGCGTTTCATCTCGAGGTCGGCCGATAAGTGCAGGCCTTTTTTCCGACTTCTGGGCAAAAGAAGTAGTTTTGTTTGGGATGAAGAGTGCTCAGCCGCATTTCAGGGGATAAAGACTTACTTATCGACCCCTCCATGTCTTTCGATACCTGATCCAGGGGAACCACTTTTCTTATATCTGGCAGTCTCCGACCATGCTGTGAGTGCCGTACTGGTTCGAGAGTTGGTGCATGAGCAAAGGCCAATCTTCTTCGTCAGCAAAGCAATGGATGAGACCGAACTAAGATATCTTCCTCTTGAGAAGGCTGCATTGGCACTACTTCACGCAGCCAAGAAACTGCCCCATTATTTCCAGTCCAGCACTGTCACGGTGTTAAGTGATCTTCCCCTAAAAATGCTCCTCCAAAGGTCAGATTTCACGGGGAGGATCACTCGGTGGGGAGTATATCTGGGATCATTGGGGGTAGAGTACAAACCCCGAACAGCAATCAAAGGGCAAATCTTGGCAGAATTTCTAGCCGAATTCCAACATGATCCGAGCAACCCATCTGTGCTTGTCCCAATCAATACTCAGCTCGATTTGGGCACCAAGAAATGGGAATTATTTGTTGATGGGGCTTCCAATTCCAAAGGTTCAGGCGCGGGAATTGTTTTGATATCTCCGGAGGGTTTGACTCTCGAACAAGCGGTTCGGTTAAAATTCACGGCATCAAACAATGAAGCCGAGTATGAGGCGATGTTGATCGGCCTCAGAACTGCAAAGAAGCTCGGAGCTGATCACTTGCAAATATTCTGTGATTCCCAGCTCGTGGCAAACCAAATCTCAGGGGAGTATCAGGCCAGAGATGACAGAATGGCGGCTTATCTAACAATTGCTCGGAGTTTGTTGTCCGAATTCGATTCCACTCGGGTCGCCCAAATTGGGAGGGAACACAACTCCCATGCAGATATTTTGGCTAGGCTGGCCACGGCATTGGAATCAGATCTACAGAGGACGGTCTGTATAGAAACGCTGGATCAGCCGAGCTTCCAGAACCAGGAGGCGTCTGTTTCTTCCATCAGCACCCAGCCGAGCTGGATGGACCCAATATTGAGCTATCTCAGGGATAACAAATTGCCGGAAGACAAGAAAAAAGCCAAGATGATCAAGCAAAAGGCCCCAAGATTTTGGGTTTCCAAAGACGGGTTATTGTACAGACGGTCCTTCACAGGGCCATATCTGTTATGTGTACACCCAAATAAGGTAAGAGATTTCCTTTTTGAAATACATGAAGGAATCTGCGGAAGTCATACTGGTGGAAGATCCTTGGCGCATAGGGCTATTTCACAAGGATATTGGTGGCCATACATGCAAGCTGATGCTCTTAAGTATGTTCAGGAGTGTGATAAGTGTCAAAGGTTTGCTCCTATGATCCACCAACCAGCCGGAGAACTTAATCCCCTGTCCAGCCCTTGGCCGTTTGCCCAGTGGGGATTAGATATTGTGGGGCCTCTTCCTCGGGCACCGGGAAACAAAAGGTTCTTGATTGCAGCCACGGATTATTTCACTAAATGGGTCGAGGCCGAACCGCTTTCAAACATCCGAGATGTGGATACAAAACGTTTTTTATGGAAGAATGTCATCACGCGTTTCGGTATCCCTTGGGCTGCCATTTCGGATAACGGCACGCAGTTCGATAGCAAGCTCTTTAAAGGATTTTGCTCGGACCTCGGCATCAGGAACTTCTTTTCTTCTCCTGGTTATCCTCAATCGAATGGTCAGGCTGAAGCATCAAACAAGGTCATAATGAATGGAATCAAAAGAAAGTTGGAAGCAGCAAAAGGAAAATGGGTGGAGGAACTCCCCAGCATATTATGGACCTACAGAACAACGGCAAGGAGATCTACTAATGAGACACCATTCGCACTCGCTTTTGGTATGGAGGCAGTTATTCCACTGGAGATCGGACTTCCGACCACTCGAACAACAGAATTTGACGTCCAAACCAATGAAGATCATCTGCGTAAGGATTTGGACCTTGTGGAAGAAAAACGAGATATGGCTATGGTTCGTTTGGCGTCATACCAGCAACGAATAAAAAGAGAGTACAATAGGAATGTTAAGCCGAGAGTATTTCGGACTGGTGACTTAGTCCTCAGAAAGGTCATGGCCAACACAAGGAAGCCGAATGAAGGGAAACTCGGACCGAATTGGGAAGGGCCCTATAAAGTGTCGTCCCGAGCAGGACAGGGGGCCTATAGGCTAGAAGATTTGGACGGAAAATCTATCCCCAGGCCATGGAACACTTGTAACCTAAGGAAGTATTTCTTTTGATTAATGTAAAGCCAACACTCAATATATACATCTGAATTGCGATTTTGATCATTTGTGTTTGGTGTCATGACAGATCTGTCGTTTTTAAGGAGGAAAACTTGTCCGAACAATATTACTACCTCAAGGGGGGTGAGTAAAGAAAAATCTCTAAAAACCTGAAAAATTACTACCTCAAGGGGGGTGAGTAAGGTAATCTTTTGTCCGAACAACACTACTACCTCAAGGGGGGTGAGTAAAGAAAAATTTCTAAAAACCTGAAAAATTACTACCTCAAGGGGGGTGAGTAAGGTAATCTTTTGTCCGAACAACACTACTACCTCAAGGGGGGTGAGTAAAGAAAAATTTCTAAAAACCTGAAAAATTACTACCTCAAGGGGGGTGAGTAAGGTAATCTTTTGTCCGAACAACATTACTACCTCAAGGGGGGTGAGTAAAGAAAAATTTCTAAAAACCTGAAAAATTACTACCTCAAGGGGGGTGAGTAAGGTAATCTTTTGACCGAACAACACTACTACCTCAAGGGGGGTGAGTAAAGAAAATTTTCTAAAAACTGAAATATTACTACCTCAAGGGGGGTGAGAAAAGGGAAGCGACGAAATTTGGTAGGGCTTAGCAAGACAGAAAATTCGGACAAGGAAGGGTTCGTCCGAACAAGCCCACTGCTCGCACAGAAAGGAAGGACGCCTAAAGGTTAGTAATATAGTCATTATTGTTTTTATAAATGGGTCAACATCCGAACCAAACGACACTGGAAATCTTTTATTATTTGTCCGTATCAAATAGGGATGCGTCGTCTGAGCAATCTACACTTGGGATAGAAAATGGAGATAGATCTGGTCCACAGTAACGCTAGAATGGATAACAAAAGGGGTTAAGACTACATGAAAATCATTCTTAATTGGACCTTTTATACGCGTCATTGTCCGAACAGATTTGTCTGTTCGGATGCAGGAGCTCTGATGTATATGAAAAGATTCTGCTATTTTTCTTTCTCAATCGGAACAGTTACCTGGCACAAGTGCTAAGGGAACTGGCTAAACTTTGCCCTCCAGAAACCATGTTTAAGAGATTAAAATGGCTGGCATAAAAACTACAATGAAAAAACAATAATAATAAAGATATAAAATATATTCGCTGAGGATAAAAAGAAAAAAATGTTAATTCTGACAAACACAACGCATACCGGTTAAATAAAAATGCCAATGTTTAGAGGCACTCAGCCCTTAAAGTAGGAATAAATAAAACAAAGCAGATTACAAAAAAACTGAAGCTAAATCTAAGCGCCAGGAGCAGGAAAGTCTTCATTTGTCGGAGCAGCTGGAGGATTTTCATCTAGGGCAGGAGCCGGAGGATTCTCTGTCACCACGAGGGTCGAGTCAATAGGCGCCAAGACAGCAGTAGCTGGGGGGTCCTCGGCGAAAATAACGATGGGATCGATCGCCTGGACTTCTGGAACATCCCCAATGACCTCGGCGCCCTCTTCCTCATCTTCATCTTCGTCGCTATCCTCATCCTCTTCATCCGACTCCCTTAGCCCGGCGTTCGGATATGGAAGAGGAGTGTTTTCCCTCAGAAGAAGGTCCGAGGAGGCCGGGGTGCCGACCTTCTGCAGGGCAGCCTTCCAACCGTCGCGGAAGCTTCTGTTGTAGACTCCCTGGATCTGATCCTTGATCTCGCCCCAAGCCTCTCGTTTTCCCTCCTTTTTGCCACTCTCCAGGGTCTTTCCAAGAGATAGAAGGTACTCGGCCTCGAGTATCCTTATCTTCTCTAGTGACTGGGCGAGCTCGGATTCCAGTTTCATCTTTTGTTCGGATTCCGACCTCGCCCTGTCCTCAGCGTCCTTCATCAGTGTGATAGTTTCGAAATGTTTCTTTTCCAAATCCCCGTAGTCGTTTTCAGCATTTTTCACCACGTCCGCCAGAACCTTCTCATGCTCGGCCTTCATCTTTTGCTTTTCTTCATAAAGGCCGTAGGCTCTAGCCTCAGCAGCCTGAACACCCTGAGCGGCCTGAAAAACCAAATGCAAACACGAAAAGAATTTAGGAATGTAGCAAAACAAACTCATAAAACCAAAAGCTAGAGAGATAATACTTACTATCACCAGTCCTCGGGAGATGTGGCGAAAAAGGCTGCCCGAAGGTATCCGCTCCCAGACCTCGTAGTCTCCTGGAAGACAGGTGGCCCTTGTCAGGGCATGGGCCACTCGAGCTGAAAAGTCGATGTCCGTCGTCTCGAACACCGTATGCTCGGTGGTGACCGGCTCGCCCTGGACGGTGATCTTGGGAACCCACGGCTCGCCCTGAGAAGAAGGACCTGCTTCCTCTACCTGTTCGGCTGCCTTCCTGAGCCTTTTCGGCCTGCGACCCCCCTGTTCGGTCGGCCCTTCCACGCCTTCCACTACTTGTGGGATACTGACCTCTTCGGCCACAGGCATTAGTTCCGGCTCTTCTGACCGGGTCGGCTGCTCAGCCTCTGGGGCTTGAAAGATAGCTTTCTTGGACCTCCTGGTCTGAACTCCCTCCTTAGCTTTACCACGGCCTTTTCCTTTCGAACTAGAGGCCCCCTTGCTCTTCTTCCCAATGACGTCGTAAATATCCATCGGAGGAGCCATCTCTAGCACTGCGCCGGTAGGGATGTGACTGGCTTGATCGGACTGACTGGGGAAAGTAGAGGGTTGAGCCACGTACAGAACCGCAGGCTCTACTGGTGTCTCTTGGGATCTAGGGATCGTTGGTCCTTCTAAGAAGTTCCCAATCAACGGTCGATATCCGAGCAGTATAGAAGCTGCCCGTGGGTTTCCGAACTCGTCCACGCAGATATTGGAACGGAGCACCCTATTTATCTCCTCTACTTTGGCCACGTGGTCAGGAACGTTCAGCCGAGCAGCTACTGCAAAATTGAATAGAGTTAGAGTTCGGACAGACAAAACACCTCGTCCCTCGGACAAAATTTATGTTTCGGACTACTCCTAAAAACCAAGGGTTAGACTGAAAATGTTGGTCTAACCTGGACGGCCGAACTGATTCCGGCAACGTGACTCCGAGTACCATTCACCAGAGACAACGAGCCAGTCGTTGTCGAAACCCTTGTTGGAACTAGGGAGTGCGGTGACGAGTTTCCTGTTTATGTTTTTGGCTCTAATATGGCACAAAGTGTCCGAATCCTTGCCAGGGCAAGTATAGGAATAAACGTACAGAATATCTCTGGCGTTGAGATCTGCTTCTAGTAGTCGGTTAAGAGCGACTACGCCCATAACCACGCGGAATACGTTTATAGACACTTGACTCGGACAAGCGTTCACTGTCCGGAGAAAATCAATTAATAGGGGATGAAGGGGGAATCTAATCCCTCCTTCAACTATACCCATAACCGGCAACGAGTATTTCGTCACCGTTCAATGGGGGAAGATCCCTAACGCTATAATACCGGAGCCTCACATCGTCCGGTATCAAATACCTACTCCTAAAACTCCTCATACCCTCGTCGGAGTCAACTAGGTGAGCTAGCCTATGTGAATCAGCCATTTCGACGAAAAGAAAAATATGGAATTGAAGAAATTACTAGAAGTCAATGGAAGTTAAGGAGAGATTGTAGAAGAACTTACTGGGAAGGGGAGTTCTTGGCACGCGGGGTCGTTTTGGCTTCTGAGGGCGTGAGAAAACAAGGGAACGAAACGGGAAAGGAAATGAAAACAAGTAACAAAGAGAGAGGCTCTGGGATATTGAAGCGTTCAAAGAAAGCCCAAGCGTTTTCCCCCCCAAAAAAAAAACTTTATTAGAAAGTGGCGGTTTGTTTCTTGGGAACGGAAACGCCGCTTCACAATAAATGAAAGGAAGCTGACATGACCGCTTCGGGAAGCGCATAAGTTGCCCAGATCCTTCCGAAAAGACAGGAAGGAGCAGGGCAAGGGGGTAATTGTAGGATAATCAATTTGAAAGTAACTGAAATAAGACTGTAATTCGGAAATCTAAATGGAATCATACCATTCCCCTGTTCGGTCATAATACTGTACTTATATTTCTTCGGCTCTGTCCCGAATACACATTGTCCGGTCAAATACGTCGAAATACAGCTCGGCCCAATACCTAGTCATCTCGCCAGAACTAGTTGATTTATACCAGCGCTGAAAATACGTCCTTCGTCTTAAGTGTTTGTAACGCGTAAAATTGTGGCGTTTGTTTTAATTGAATCCAACCCGAGCACCCCAGTCATTATTACTGCTCGGGCAAGCTTACAATAAACTGTGAACCAGCATTAAATGCCTGAGACGTCTGTGTCAGAAATCGTCAAGTTGGTACCCACTTGGCCCTCCATTAACTCCAGAAATATCTGGACAAAGGGTGTTGAATACGTTTCTGCTTCAAATCCAAGATTACTGGTGATTAGATATGGTAATGATCATTCATTAATAAACTGACAGTATCCACATTCAAGGCTGAGGTATGCTAGATCAGCGAGTTCAAAATATCTCTGATTTCTGACAAGGTTAATTAATTGGGAAGAGGGAGTGGTAAATGTCATAAAAACCCCCAGTCACATACAGGTATAAAAGGAAGGAGTTTAAAAAAAGAGAAGTAGGGCTCTCATGCAATAAATCAGATTAATTCTTTGTCAATTAGGGTTCTACTCTTTTTTGATCAGAAACTGACTAAATCTTCGGAGAGCCAAAGGCCAACCCCCACTGGGTTGACCGTGGTTTTAACGATTTGTTCTTGTGGTGTTGTTATTCTGTTCTGCAGGTTTCTCAGTCTGCTCGGACACCCCTCTTCGACATTCGGTTTCGATCTTCTAGTTAGTTTTCTTGCCTGTCATAATTTAAGTTCCTACACCTATCATCATGTGAAGCGGCTATAATAAAAAGTATGAAAAAGATAACAAAGAATCTTCTAAAAATGGTTTTAATTAAACGTGGGGTTAAGGGAAAAAGTAATTTTGAAGAAGTGCCAAAAGAACTATTGTTTCAGCCAAAGAAAAAAGAGTTGCACACGTTTTAGATGATGTAAAATGTAATACACATTATAACTTTGTTTCCCCCTTAATTGCCAGTTTTCTTCAGACAAATAGAATCTATGTACAGACCATTCGTGTTTTTTCTTCCCGCATGATATGACTACCTCTATGCAGCCAGGGGTGGAGCCAAGAAAAATATTTGGGGTAGGCTGGACATATTAAGTAATTATCGACAGTTTGAGATAATTTTATTTAATAAAAAAGTACACCTAATTAAGGGAAAAATAACGAACTTTACCTTTATGAACCTCTCAATGCATTAACTAGTGAAGAAACTTATTTTAAATTTTCAAATTACAATCAAATCTCAAATCATCCAAACACCCACTCAAACCTCATAAATTTGTAAAGAAAGACACCACCTAGACCCACATGGGGTCATGAGAGCCACATGTAATGTATAGTGGTTTTTTTTTACTTTTCTCTTTCTTTTTTTCTTAACTCAGCTGATGAGAGAGTGATTTATTGGACTTTTTTTTTTTCTTTAACTCAGCCGTAGTTACAAGAAAAAGAGAAAGAGAAAGTGATTAAGTGATATATACCAGTGGAGTGAGAGAGTGTGTGTGAACCAGTGAACTGCTACTTGCTGGGCTAGTCATGGTGGAGATGCAAGCAGCGAGGGACGAGCGGCACAGCTAGAGACCACGACCAGAACGCGGCGGCGGTGGGCGGTGGATTTAGCATATTCTCACGGGTGAGTGGGTCACGGCGCTGGCAGAGAATAAAGAGTGATTTGGGATTTGTTTGATATGTGATTTGGGTTTTGTTGTTGGAGATTTGAGATTTGTTTTGTTAGAAATTGGGGCACGGTGAGTTTTTTTTTTTTAATGAATAATTGAGAATTTAATTTTTAGATTTGGGTGGGTTAGGGCTTGAATTTGGAAAAAGGTTTTTAAATTGGAATTGGACTGGACTAGTGTTTGTGATTCAGTGATTGGAATTAGATTGGGCTAGGCTGGATTTGTGATTGGATTTTAGACTGGGCTAAGGCTTGAGCTAGCTTTTTTTTTTTTTTTTTTTTTTTTTTTTTTTTTTTTTTTTTTTTAAGATTATTAAAAAAAAAAAAAAGCTTGACTAGGGCTATAGCCCAGTCAAGCTTACACATAGCTCTGCCCCTGTATGCAGCCAAATAAGGCCATAATTAAGCAGGATTAATCTTATTGAAGTGCAAAAAGTCAAAAACTATGAATCACACGTAGTCATATACTCGTATTGAAGTTTCTATATCTTGATTGCCTCATGTTGAAAAGATCCTTTCATCATTGCTTTACATTGGAATGGGTTTACCTTTTGGATCCATCCTGGAGTTATCTAATGAAAAATAAAAAATAAAAAATACCCTCTAAAAATTGAAAAACTTAGAGGGTGTATAGTGTATTTCAGTCAAAACTTAATTTTGCTCTAAGGCTGTTGTCCTCTTAAAGTTTACCTAATGAACTCTTAAATAGGCTCAGAATTCCTAATACAATCAAGTAAAATTTTCGTATGGAAAAAATACTTGATTAGGACTCTTATTAAATGCCTTTTTGACCCTTAAATGTCTGAATTTAGAATTTTTTTTGTGAATTACAAATTTATAGCCTTATGAATCAAATTTCTAACTCAAATTGAATGCCTCAATTCAATACTTGAGACAAAAGTTATGTGCAAAACAATAAGGGCATGCGCAGGCTGAAGTCCTAATTCAAATTTGATTTGGATTTTATACGATTTTTCTTTGATTCTTCGTTCCCTTTGGGCTCAAATAAAATTGGGTTGACCTTCTTTTAGTTTCATTATGACCCATGTCAACATTGAGTCCATTAGACAATTTCATATTACACATATATATCCGCTTATGCCTTTCTTGATAAAGTTTACTAGAATTCTTTTCGAACTCTAACATATCCATATATTAAAACTCATTGTAAGTACAAAGTTAATTATTTAAGGTTATTCCAAAACCAAATATAAAATGTATGGATTAACACAAAATAAGTATGATAATGTTCACTAATAATGATATAAAAACATGCAAAATTAAGCTATTATCATTATTTGTTTCTCATTATGAAATTGTTGTTTATTAATTTTAAGTAAGTTTGTGTAAAGATAAAAATCATAGTTTCCTTTCCTTGAAACGATAGATTTTTTTTTATTATTATTAAATTGGTTTTATCTAGACAATATTGACATTCTTCAAACTTGGATCAAGCACATGTAAACAGTTTAGTGAAAATAATTAATGGTTTGAATGACATAAATATGTAAGACTAT
Organism: Fagus sylvatica; assembly: GCA_907173295.1. Taxonomy (NCBI): domain Eukaryota; kingdom Viridiplantae; phylum Streptophyta; class Magnoliopsida; order Fagales; family Fagaceae; genus Fagus; species Fagus sylvatica. The sequence goes on along the minus strand of OU015765.1, from coordinate 27,231,159 downwards.
TTTTATTGTTGAACTAAGATGCATTATATATGGTTTTGGATATGACTTCAATGAAAATTGATTTGTTTTGGGAAAATTGAACATTACAATATGACTATACTTTTGATCTTGCCAATGGGGTATACGTTGGTATAGAACTAGTTCCTTCTGGGACTTACCACTAGCCTATATTTAATTCTGGACCTATATAGTCATGGGGATATAGCGTGATCATCTCATAGACATAACTGTTTAGTATATGTAATATTTAGAATATTAATTTGTATTGTTTTCAAATTCTAGTAAACTTTTTATATGGTTGTTATTTTTCTCTTCAAGACTTCAACCATGTAATTAGTAGTTCTAAATGAACTAAATTATAGTTTCTAGACTTATGAAGTTTATTTAGTTTGAACAATTATGTTTTTATTTATATGCTTGATCCAGCTTGTTCAAAAGTTTTTATTTATTTAGTTTGAGTCCCCTCAGGGTCACCTATCTAAGGAAAAACCTTGTGCCTATCGTGGTACATGTGCTAGTAGGATGTTGCGTGTCCTCCTAGGATTAGTCGAGGTGTGCATATTTACGGTACGCAAGCTCGGACCACCAAGGTTATCAAAAAAAAAAAAAATTTATTTACTTTTATTTTCATTTAAAGACTTCATAATCGTCAAGTTATAATTTTTTATAATACTTTAAATTTATATGATACAACTAGAAATTTTATTTTATATATATCTATATATATAAAACATAAATCTTACTCTTAACACACAAACATAGTATATTTGAGAGGGGAGGGGATCAAACCTAGGCCTAATTAAGTGGGGAATGGAAAGTGCACAATTAGGTCAAATGCGGCAATTAGAACAACGTAAATGTCAAATTCTCAAGAATTGTATTTCTTGTGTGCCTAAACTTTTAGGAATTTAGAATTGATTTTAAATTTTCAACATTATATTCATTTTGATGGTTGTGATCCATTACCAAACTGTAGAAGAAATTATAAAAAGAAAGAAGGAAACCCTATGAGCTTGAACGTGAGTAGTGGAACATAAAAGATCATAAAACGTTGATTGCATTACATGTAGTAGAACCTAAAAAAACAAACAACGTAGTTTTGCAAAATGGCACTTTACCCCTACCATTTTAAAAATAACACTTTACCCCTTCATCTTTTAAAAGTAAAAGATGGAATGTCATTTTCTAACAAAGGTGAGGGGATAGAGTGTTGTTATTTCTTAATAGATATGAGAGGTCGTAGTGTTCTTTTTTAACAAATGTGAGGGGGTGAAGTGTTCTTTTTTAAATTTGGAGGGGCAGAGTGTCATTTCGCAAAACTTCAAGGGAGGTTGCTATATAATTTTCCCAATTTAATTATTTGATTATGGACTATTTCTTTCAATTAGGTTATTAGAATAAATATTAGAATTATTTTCACTAAAAATCTTGTAACTTAATGGAATTGTTTAATTCTCCCATTGAGAGGTGAATTTGAGTTTGAATCCCTTTCTCCCACTTGTTGTAAAAAAAAAAAACTATCAATCAAATGCATTGGACATATGAAAGAAGTTATAACTCTCTGGATGGGTAGGATGGACTGAGTGAATTACTACATCAAACTAGTTATGCATTTTATCAAAACATATATCAAGCCGAAGGACTATTCATGCGACCATAATTGACGAAAGCAATAGTGATAATAAAAGTTATAGAATTTATATATAAATATATAGGATTTTAAATTTTGGACCAAAAAAAAAGAGAATCGTTGGCTCCTAAAAATGAAAATTAGTCCCAAAAAATAAAAAATAAAAATAAAATGATCATCTAGCCCATTCTTATAGTCAATGGCTCCTCCAAAAAACAAGACAAAAACTTTTGCATAACAAATCCCTAAGAGTGACCGTCATTGTGTCTTTTTTTTTTTTTTATGGTATATTATTAGAATTATTATTATTTTTTTTTTATAAAAAATTCAAATGATTATCTACTTGGCACCTTGGCCATATATATATATATATATATATATATATATATATTTTGGCATTGGCTAATATTTTTTTTTATGGAAACAAGTTAGAAGAATATTAGGAGACATATAGAACATAATGTTGAACTGATCGATGATGGAAACCTTTGTATAGTTTCGAAGTTTAATTTGTTTATGTGTTTTGGTAATTTTATTTTGTAAATTTTTTACTAAACACTAACTTGGTTTTTATCTAAAAGAATATTTGACATGTAATAAGACAGTAGATATGTTTTTTTTTTTTTTTTTTTTTTTTTTTTTAAGACAATGGGAAAACCAACTACAATATTTGATTTTTAGAGTCACAAATATTGTAAAAATTAGGCTTTGCAACAAAAATGAAAAATGATTTTATAATAAATTCTTTGATTTTGTACATTAAAAGAAAAATTACTATGAAATTTAGTTAAAACAATATCATTGATAATTTGTGTTTCTTTTCATTTGTTTCTATTATGTTTATTATTGATTAGAAGCTGGTTTGATTTTCATGTATTAGTTTTATTATTGAGTTTCTATTCTTGAATGATGTTTTTTATTTTGTTCATACTTTGGCGCCCCCTCCAGAGATGAAATCCTCTGTGCACAATCCATTTTTTTAATAAATTTTTCCAAATTTAATCATGAAGTCTACTCTATTGGAAACCTATTATTTGAATAGGACACACACATTCCCAAATTTAATCACGAAGTGTGTTATTTTGGAGGCCTATTATTTGTATTAAAAAATAAGTCTATTCTATTGGAGGCTTATTATTTGTTTTGATTCAGTCTCTTAGTTCTTAATATGCATACTAAATCTAAGTCACACATTTTAGGAAGGAAATTTTGATTCTTGCATATCTTGTAAACGTGAAAGTTACTAAAACTAAGCACACGGAACTAATTTTAGAATAAAAAAAAATTATTTTCACCATAGCGATGCTTATTAATGTTCAAAGGCTTCTTCTTTTTTTTTAATAAAATTATCTATATCTCAAATTATTAATTATTTATTTAGTGAAAGAATATGTATAAGATTATTTCAAATACTTTAAATTTATATGATATGATATAAATTCATATTTTATGTATATATATTCAAAAAAACATAAATCTCAGACTCTCAGGAGTATTATTTCTATTGGTTTAGTATTTTTAAGAATTTAGAATTGATTTGAAATTCTTAACAATATAGAGACATTGATAAATATATATATTCATTCTGATGGGTGCATGTTATCCATTACCAAACTATACAAGAAATTAACGAAAAGAAAAAAGGAAAGCCAAAGAGCTTAAACGTGATAATATCATAAAACATTGAATTCATTACATATAGTGAGTACAACGTGAAGTTCGTCCACTAATTTTTTTTTGATGAATTAGTAGAGAATTTTTATTGCACCACAAGCAAATTACACAAGGGTCTAATACCCTACTACAAAAGATGACACCTAAACACAATCAGAGACATAAACTGATCTCTGGAACAACAAACTAATGGCTACAAGCCTACAACACAGCCACAATGCAGCAAACTAACACACAGATAAAAAAGCAGAGGACAATTTATTTATTTAGATAGATAATAAGTCAATGATTACTGTCAATAATCATTGATTTGGCTTTGACCATAGTTATGACTTATACGGATGACCTGATCAGATTGTTTCCACCAAGATATTCGTTACAGGGAAGCCAATTATAAGGCTTCTGGGTGTAGCAGTCAAGGTTGTCACCATAGCTCACTCCCAATATGTCGCAGAAGGCTTTGTAGAAGCCAATCCGCTTCTCTACGCGTTCATCAGTCCCAATTCCACATTCATTTTCACCGTCAATGATATTCGTGGTGAGACCAAAGCCTTCCACTCGCCCTGCTATCACGTCGTCTAAGTTTCGCACCCATTGGTTGGTCATGACATCGTGGCATGAGGGTTTTGGTGAATGGCAATTTGTCCAATACCACAACGCAGACTTGAAAGACATGACTGGGTCCTTTACAAGCTCATCTGGGTCGTTTAGTAGTCCATAACCCAAGTCTAATCCGGCTGGACCATAGTAGGTGTTGCTGCAATTACAACATATATAATCAAAGCCAATAGCTTCAATAAATGCTCTACATAAAACTCAAATAAAATGATGTTATACTGTCCAGTCGAAAGTCGAAACAGACCAGATGTATAGGACGAGGCTGTAAATTAAACTTATCTTTTGTTTGCAAGAACATTAAAATATAACAATAATTAATGAGTAACTTAATTTTCCACTTCCTATTACCTTAGAAGTTTTGAGATCAGTGGTATAATTAATATTCCAGATATAGTGTTCCAATCTTATCTTATTTATGTTTCTTACATTACGTGTAATTAAGACATAAGACTAAATGCACTAAGATCTCTTGAACTTTTATAATATTAAAGTAAGGCTCTAATAACGTTGTTTTTTTTTTTTTTTTTCCATAATTTAGTAAATAAATTTTGGTATTGTAGCAAATATTAGATTCCTTAATGTTGATCCTCGGTCTAGTTTAATTTTTTTTTTTGCTCTAAATCATTAAAAAAATGAAAAAACAAAAATGAATGGGTCTTACTGTAATAACATAAAACTTTAAGGAGGTTTTAGTATATTTTTTAATGATTTAGTGAAAAAAATAAATAAAATAGATGGAAAATAGACAAAAAGGGTCTATTTGCTACCGTGACAAAATTTATGTACTAAATTGACAAAAAAATAACAAGTTAATAAAATCCGAAAAATTATGGGGTTCGAGCCTTTTATATATATATAAAACATGGTGGATTAAGTTTACCATAAAATTAATTAAGTCTTGATTCACAAATAAGGGATGGTTGAAAAAAATAGTTAAGTTTGGCCAACGATTGCACTCCTTTTCTTTAGTCAGTGGATATACTTTAAAAAGAAAAATTGAAGGGTTTAGAGCAAATGATATCTTACTATCGGAGTTGAATTGGACCTCGGCCGTAATACTGTTTACCAGCTACACATGGCCAATTTGTACTATTAACACAATAATCATTCAAGGTGGTATTCTGTTCTTCAATGTAGCAATAACCCCATGAATAGGGATCTTCTACATCTTCTTGCCCACCTGCGTGCATCACCATGGTATAGTTATACATGTTTGCATTTTGTACGTACTTAATTACATGCACAACATATATAAAGAAAAATAAGTAAGGTTTCTCTTTGGCAAATTAACCTGCAGTTGCATACGCAGTTTGAGCCAAAAAGGCTGCAATTTCTCTCTTACGGGTGTCGTTGTCGCCAGTTCTTCCAAAACCCCCAAAATGAGTGGTGGCCTCCATAAATGCATTATAGGTATAGAAGGATCCGTTGCACGAATCATCAGCGCGGTGCTTAAACATTTCTTCAAACGTGGACGGAGGAATGAGATTGCTGATATTACCGGGTAGCCAGCAATTGCTCTGGCAGCCCCCGGTGCAGTGAGCCTCATCACTTCCGCACCAGCCATCCCTGCTGCAACAATAATCATTGGGGCATATAGCTCCCCCACCTTGACTTCCACAGTGCTCTGCTAGGACCTGATCAACAGTAGTAGAGAGAAAAAGGAAAACTAAGAGTACCAGGAACCTCATGTTGCTTCTTGATTTGTGTTGTGTAGATGTGAGGCTGGTAATTAATAAGTCTAGTATAAATAGACAACATGGAATAGAATATGCCTTCCCGTGACTTTGAGGATACTCTCCATTTCGTCTATTTTATAATTCAAATTTTATTCTATTAGAACTAACTGTTTATAAATTATCACATCATTTAAACTTCAAATAACGTATTAGTTATAGCTAGTAAAAACACTAGTCTTTACGAGGAATAATAATATTATAAATAAAAAATTATTACTGTTTTTTCATCTAGAAGTTAAGTAAATAGGGAAAAAAGGTGAGTTCAATTATTTAAAAAAAAAAATAAAAAAGGTTACTTAATAACTTCACACCAATAATTTCAATCATCATAAGTTACATCTCATGTCTCTATGCTAAGAGAATTGATATTTTATGTTCTTTTTATGAGAAGAATCAATTAATGTTTAAACCCTCCAGCCTCCCCCCAACTATTAAATTATCAGAAAAGAAAAATCTCATGTCTCTACATTACAAAAGGATAAATTTATACTGCTTTGGTAATCCTACACTATCCATAGTTTAATCTGTATTAAAAATCAATAATATTCAAAATTTAATGATTTTGTTACTTTTTACAAATTATGAGAATAAATAACGAGACATATGAAAAATTTAATTCTAGAAAGTTTTTATTGTCCCCATCCTAAAATCCTTTCTACTACATGTCTACATTCAAATAATATTGTTACCATCTTGTGTTTATCAATGTAATGTATCAGCTCCATGACATTCCTATTCTCTTTGGATGTGAAATTAATAACAATATTAGAGCCTCAAGTCCTTATCTGCTACCACTATTGACACCAACTTTGTCACCTCTCTATTCTTATGATCTTATCATCTTGTGAAGGGGCTAACGATAAAGATATGAAAAGATAACAGAGGATCTTTAGAAAATGGGTTCAACATGGGGTTAGAGAAAAAATAGCACAGATTCTTAAAAGAAAAATAAAAATCTGAGCACGTTTAAAATGATGTAATACACAATATATGTTACGAATAATTGAGCAGCTGATCGCTGTCAGCTGCTGCCGACTGACAACACTTTAATAATTAAGTGAATAGTGACACCAATTATTGAGTGAATAATACTTATATAGTAATATGAATTATTATGTGAATAGTATTCTTGAATCACTATATATATGTGCACTCTATTTGTAAAAACATATAACTGAATACAAATGAATAACAAAGATTGCTCTGCATGTGGGTGACCACTAATGAAATACAGAGATACAAATTTCATTCTCCCTCATTTCTTGATCTTGCTTCTCTATCTATTTCTTTTATTACATAAAAATTTTTTTTTCCTCCTTTCAGTTTTCTAACTTTTCTTCACACATACAGAGTCGAAATAGGCTCCTTGACTCCTTGTTCTGATAAAATGACTCTGTATGCAGCCAGATAAGGCCGTAAGGGTTAGAAAAATGTGGCCGTGATCCACGAATACTCATATAATAATAATAATAAAGGTTAAGTTTTCTCTATACTTTAAACCACCTTTGTTTTTTCTCAATAAATGGATGCATGAACTTGTAGCTGTTCCCAATAAAAAAGAGAGTAACAATTATAAACTACTAATTTACTTTTTACTTTTTTTGTTTGTTTGTTTTTTTGGCAGAAGATAAATTAATTAATCTTAATCAATAATGAACTCGTTTTTTCTTTCTTTTTTGTTCCAATATTGATAATCAATTTTAAACTCATTTTTGCTTTCTAGTTCTAGGAATGTTATTGTAATGGGAAATAATTTCAAGACTAGAGTTATTTAAAGAAAAACCTTTCCTGGTGAAGCTGTCAAGACCACCCTTGAATGAAATAAGAATCCTACACAGAAAGAGATTGATTAGAAGGGATGATCCCCAGTTTGGAGACTAATCACCCTCTGATGGTGAAGTTAGTAACGGTGGTGTTTAGGAATAGAACAATATGCTTTGGTTCTCTCCTTTTTACAGTGTATTCTTGTGTGTGTAGTTCTAGTTTTTCTTGGATGTCTGTATCTGCGTACCTGGCTCTTACCAAGCTTGCCTTTTTATAGCCTTTCTCTTGACAACGTAACTCATCTGTCATTTGAATGATTACCTTGTCTCTTGAAAGGGGGATGTCAGCTTTGGATGGGACATAAAGGCACCTGGCAGTCTTGGCTTGCGTGGCATTCTCTGGTACATTTATGGCTTTGTGTGCTCCCCCCCCAGGAGTACTAGCAAGCAGGTCACTTCACCGTATTTCAATTAATGCTCTCAACCACCCTTCTGACGGGTATTAAATGTTGAGGTTCCCTTGAGTCCGCTCAGAGAATTAGCGCGGACCGTAGTGAAGAGTCCGGTCAGGACCTTGACTGATCCATGCCATTACAATATATGCCGGTCTCCACTTTGGCAAATGACGCTCTACAGGCCTTTTGGTTAATTTACAACTTTTCCCCTCACAGTTATTTTGTAAGCAAATTTAAAAGAATTCTAGTTAATCAAGAACTCCCTCAAATACTTGTAAATTTTCGACAATCAAAAACAATTCTAAAAAGAATGAAAGAATCCTAAAAATTTACAAGATCTTCGATCAGAATTTAATCAAATACAACAAGACATTAGAGAACTAAAACATTTCGCTCTTCTACATTAAAGAATTTAATGTAGTTATAACTTATACATTGAGAATTTAATTAGAGTGTTTAATTAGAGAATTTAATCAAATAATCATTGATTTTCCTTGGGCCATAGTTATTATAACTTATACATATGACCTCAGAGTGTTTACACCAAGATATTCGTTACAGGGAGACCAATTATAAGGCTTCTAGGTGTAGCAGTCAGGGTTGTCACCATAGCTCACTCCCAATATGTCACAGAAGGCTGTGTAGAAGCCAATCCGCTTCTCTACGCATTCATCAGTCCTAATTCCAGATTCATTTTCACCGTCGATGATATTCGTGGTGAGACCAAAGCCTTCCACTCGCCCTGCTATCACGTCGTCTAAGTTTCGCACCCATTGGTTGGTCATGATCACATCGTGGCATGAGGGATTTGGTGAATGGCTATTTGTCCAATACCACAGTGCAGACTTGAAAGATAAGACTGCGTTATTTACAAGCTCATCTGGGTCGTTTAGTAGGTCAACATCCAAGCCTAAGTCTGATCTGGCTCGACCATAGTAGGTGTTGCTGCAATGATAACATATATATAAGATTTCGTTTGTAAAATATTATAACATAAATGATTATTCTTAATCATGAAATATATAATATGAAGGGTGTACATGCCTATTTTTTGGATCCTAATATGAATTGGACCCCTATCAATTAATTGGGCCTAATTGGAGCAATTTCGGTCAAGCCCAACAAGCCCAACCCACGTGGATCCCAAGGTCTAGTATTAAATAGGTCATTTGAGTCCACCACTGAATATTTCAGCCTTAAAAAGTCTAACAAAACCCAAGTGGAGGTTCAGCCCATATGTGTTTAAATCTATGTTACATGTCACTTTGGGCCTAAAAAGACCTTATATTAGCCAAATAAATTACTTAAGCCCAAGGAAGAAAGGCCCACAGCCTCAAGACAGCTTTAATAACTGTGGACAGCCTGTCCGTAGGCCCCATAAAGTCAGAAAATGCAACTGTCAATTGATGGGCTCAATGTCTGCTTCAAGTGGAGCCCACCTTATGTCTCAAATTATGGATAATTTCTCAAATTAGTTCATAAAATCTTAATATTATCCATAATTTGAATCAAACTTGTGAACTAATGAATAATTTCTCATGAATGACATTCCAATTATCATTGGAAATGAAATTAATCTTAATATTATATTAGTCCTTATCCCGACTGCTATCACTATTGACACGTTTTTGTTGCCTCCCTGTCGATCACTCTAATCATTGTTGTTAGCATTACCATCTTTTTGTTATAATCTTCACCGAATAATAAGTTAGTATTCCTATCATCATGTGAAGCGGCTATAATAAAAAATATAAAAAAGATAACAAAGAATCTTCTAAAAATGTTTTTAATTAAACGTGGGGTAAGGGAAAAAGGTAATTTTGAAGAAGTGCCAAAAGAATAATTGTTTCAGCCAAAGAAAAAAGAGTTGCACACGTTTTAGATGGTGTAGAATGTAATACACATTATAACTTTGTTTCCCCCTTATTGCCAGTTTTCTTCAGACAAATAGAACCACTACAAAAAAAAGGACTTTTTACGAGGGTCAAAACCCTCGAAATAAGTATTAAAAACCTTCGAAAAAGGTTATTTCGATGGTCAAGATGACTGTCGAAAGGCGTCGATAGAAACACCGTCGAAAAAGATGTTTCGACGGCCTACACAAGGGTCGAAGAAAGTATTTTATCTTTATCGACGGTCATAACCCTCGATAAAAAGGGTTATAACCCTCGATAAAAAGTGTTGGATACTTCACAAATATTACTTGTATCGAGGGTCACAACCCTCGAAATAAGTAATTTTGTTTTTATTGAGGGTCATAACCCTCAATAAAGGTTTTTTTTTTTTTTCTCTAAAACAATTCATTGAGCAGGGACCTATACCAAATATACAAGCAATATACCATATTTGTACCAAAAATCTCAAGAATGCAAATAATGCAAGTCCAAATATGTAAATGGTATGTTTAATTCTACTACAACAAATCCAATCAAGTCCAAATATCAGGGTCCACTTCCTTCCCACGGACAATTCTTGTTGGACAAGAATATGCTTCAACAACCTTTGGAAAAAGATTGCCTCTTGACAGGGCTGCCATCTAGAACCAATTATTCATAGACCATTAGAAACTAATACATCATTCAAGAAAATTGAAAACATGTAAAAGAAATATATTCCATGTAAATCCTATTTCTTTTAAAGTAAATATTTAGAAAAGGCACTGAAGCCATGTACATGAAATATATATTTTTAAAAATTAAATCTTTTACTTAAAAAAAAAAAACCAATTTAGAGCAAAAGGACTGCAAAAGTCCGTGGATAAAGAGATTTAAGGGTCAGTTTCATATCCTAATCCTAGCTCACAGAGCAGTGCCTCCTGGCAGCTCTGGTATCTATGGTATCACTGAAAATTACAACCAAATTGATATAAGAAGTTTATTGTTTTCTAGAATCTAGAAAGAGTGCATGGACCGCGTAAAGAAAAGCTCTTTTTTTTTTCCAGTATCACTTTAATATGGTGGTTATATATATTAAGTAGCAATTTGTAGCAGACACTGGTCAATATATACCAAAAAGGAGTAGAAAAAAAGTCATTTACCTTATTTGCTGACTTTGCTGCCAGAGAAGGCAAGTTTGCCCGCTCTGCAAGGACAGAACGAACTACTTCTGAGCTTATTCCCTTTCAACCTGTAACCAAATCACAGCCAATATGCCAAAAAGTGAACTCATCGTCTTTTCAGAGTATATTACATGTCCTCAAATAACATGCTTTGATTCTTTATTAAAAAAAATAGGATTACAAAGTAAATAATAATGTTAAAGTCAAACAAATTATCTGACATAGTCTTGTTAAATAAACCAAAAAAAGAAGAAGAAGAATCTTATATTACCCGAAATTACCATTTTCGAATATAACAAAGTAAACTTGGGGAGTATAAAACACACATATCTCCCTTTTCAATCAGAAAAATGAGAAAAACAGATCTTAAAATTGTTTCAAAAGGTTTATTCGGAAATCAGAAAAAGTGCACATTAATTTCAGGAACAAAACCAGATTAAGGTAGGAGATGGATGTAACCTCTTGAACAGTATAGACCCTACGAATTCAATTTATAGTAATGACTTCAAGTTTGAGTAGTTTCCTTACCAATGGTCTTTGGACCAAATGGAATCTCATGTCCCCATAGAGAAGGGTTGGAGATTAAGGTTCTGGTTCAATCTACTATAGGTGTTATTAGTATTTACCTAGCAAGAGAAGTTTGGTTCAGTTCATCTTTCTTATTACACTTATTTTAGGTGGCGTGCCCATGTTCTCTTATATTTTCCAGATGAGCATAGTGGAAACTCAGCTACAAAAATTCAACTTTAAGATTTGCAGTCACTGATCAAGCTTCCTACACTTTGTTCAAGATAAATGTATTCAGACAAACCATTTCGAGCAGGCAAAAATTTTGTGAAGTATTGGTACTAAAACTATGCCTCTCAGTCAATGCTGTCATAGCTCAGCAGTGAAGGCACCAAGAGCAGAATGGGGAGGGGTTTCAGGTTTGACTCTTACTATAGGCCAGATATAAGAAACTGAAATAGACACTGTTCCCCAATGATACAATTCCTTGTTTTCTGTTGAATAAATTCTCTAAAACAAGAAAAAAGGAAATCATTTTTGCAAATGAAAAGATGTATGACAGAATAAGTTTGTTAAGCAATGAACTCCTTAATATAAATAGTACACCCACCAGAAATTGCTCCAGTCTCCGAGTAACAAATTGATGTACCTGAAATGAAAGATGCAATCAGAATAATCAGATGCCCATAACAGCTGTAAACAAATTTCAAGCATGATGATGAATCCAAAGTAATTGAAAGGCATGGCATATATAAGAGGTGTTAATATAAATAAGTAATCAGGAAACACATGCAGAGTAACAGAAACCTACTCAAATAATCAGTTGTATGTCATAGCATTGGAATTTATAGTGGCAACCATAGGAACAGTGATGTTAAATTGTGATAAAACTCTAGAAGGGTCTTTGCTCTTACATCATCTATCGTACTGGCATCTACTTTAATGTGTTGGACTTCAGCAGCGAGTTCCAAAGCTTGTTTTAGATCCAAATTTCTATCCTTTTCTACCAACACTTGGACCTAAAAGAAGCAAATGCAGCATAATTGAGTATAATTATCTGAGCCTCAAAGCATTAAAATGATAAAATAACTTACAAGACCATAAGAGATTCTTCGCAGGCCAAATGGGTCATTGGTGGAACTTAGCTGACAACCAGAAGCAAATAAGCCAACAAGGCTAGCTAATCTGCAGAAAATGGATTACATTAAGAGAACTGCAATCAGGGTATTCTTGGTGAAAGGAGCAGTATGCAGTGCAATATAATAATCTTCTCTTACAAACTCATGTCTTGCCCAAGACTAAAACCACCACCTTCCATTCAGCCCCCCCCACCCCCAAAAAAAAAAAAAAAAAAAAAAGATGACAATGCTTTAGAGAATCCAGGCATGCCATACAGAGGAGCTATGCCTGTTCCAGGGTATTAGGCAATTTGAGCATGATACTGTGAGGACTTTGTTGAGTACCTCTGGTCAGAGGACTTTGTGGATCATCTTTTGCCCACCACTGAGAGATCTTCAGCTGTTCTTGTGTATTAGGGCATTAGGTAACTAAGCAAGAAACTGAAGTCCCATTTCTTTTACCATTTAGAATACTTTTTGAAGGAGACAACTCAAATGCTCTTATCAAGTCCTATTCATTCAACTTCTACAGTGGACCTTTGGAAAAGTTTACCAAGGGGAATTATGTACCAAAACAAGCCCTGCATTTCTTGCCAGATTGCAACTCTATCCAGTTGACTTGGCTCTTTAATCACCCCCGAAAGTTTTATTAGAGGACAAAAGTAAAGTGTTATTAGAGGACAAAAGTAAGTACAGAGGATGAAAATACCGCATCCTCTCAAGAAATTACAACTGGATATTCAAAAATGAAATCCAACAAATCACAATGTAAACTGCCCAAAATGCACTACAGGTCAAACATGTAGGAAAATGGTTTCAAGTGAGTTTCATCTATAACTAATAACAATATATCCCAAAAAAGGAGAGAGAGAGAACTTTAAGCCCTCTTTTCATCAGTTTTAATTATGAATTTTCAGCATCCTTGAGCAAATATATAAACTCATATGGTATACATTTAATTTATCCAAAGTTGAATTTTAGGTCAAACTACAATGTTGGTCCTAAAACGATGCATCAGATTTCAATTTGTTCCTTAACTCTCAATTGTTCCAATTTACTTCTAGAAGTTTTAAAACATCTCAATGTTGCCCTTACCCTACCTCTTCGTCACCATGCGAATGGCAATCACTAATGTAGCACACACCTTTTCCACAAGTCCTTAATAATACTTGTGTGACATGTTAGGCCACATGCGGGTCTCACAATCAGAATATATCAAGGCAAGTGAATTTAAAATTTTAAAAAAGTAAAATATATAGAAAAAATTTGTGGTCCCTAAATCCTGATTTTGTGATAGCACCATGTGGCTTAACATATCATATAAACATTATAAAGACATGTACAAAAGACATTTGCCATATCAGAAATTATCTTTTGTGTTGTGGTGGGAAGGTAGGATAAGGTTCATATCTAATGCATAGTTCAAGAACCAAGATTGCATTTTGACCTAAATTTTTTAGAAACCAATGAGCCTGAAAGGAATAAGTAAATGAACTTATGATTAGAGTTTCACCTGTCAGCAATTGACAAAACTATCCCTGCATCAGTTGCTGGAAGAATATCCCCAGAAAATCTAGTAAGGGTGATCTCAAACAATGCCTCTGCAACCTGCAACACACAAATCACAGAAACAAAGGAAAACACATAACTAAAACAGAAACAAAATCATTGGATCAAAAAATCATTGGATCTTAAATTTCTCTGCAGGAGGCATAAAAGTGCTGACGCAGTGGACAACCAATATGGCAAAGTAACATTCTCATCCCCAGCCTGAAACAAATTTGATACCAAAGTTCAGAATTCTTTAGAAGCTAACACACAAGATGAATCCTGATCATGATTCAGGATCTATAAAAATTCTGAAGTACAAAAAAATATAATCAGAGGATTGTAAAATAGGTAATCCACAACATAATACATAATATCATTATAGCAATCAGTAACCAAACAGACACTTTCTCCCCCCACACACACAAATGATAATTAGCAAAGGAATTAAGCTTAATTGAGACAGATTTCAGCTTGGAATATAGAAACCAGACATTTATCTCTACGAAAATAGGATTAATTGACGAGCAAATCAGGCTGAGTTTCTCACGCATCGGGAGCCAAACAAGCATTTTCTCGAGAATATGAAAAGGAAAGAAATGGAATCGGAGAGAAAACCTCTCTCTCTCTAAAAAATCTGAACGAAAATCAAAAGAGTTCGAAGTTGGAACTTACATTTTGTTGGAAATTGATTGGAGTGAGTGATGAGAGGTGGAGCCGTGGAGCGAGGACAAGGTCTGGTGCGAGAATTTGAGCCTGACGATTTGGGGGTTTTGAAGATTTGGGGATTTTGAAGATTTGGGGGTTTTGAAGTTTCTATTTCACGATTGCATTTGTTGGGGTTTTCATTTTGCTGGGGTTTTCATTCAAATTGCTATTCAGGGGGTTTTCATTCAAGTTGATATTCAAGGGTTTTCATTTTCAGAGATCCTTCGCGCGCGTCTATTTTTTTCATGCTTATTTCGAAGCTATTTTTGGCCGTTGAAATAGCTCAGTTAAAAAAAATGCATATTCCGAAGGTTACCGTCAAAACAGGTGAGTAATATAATTTTTTTTATGTTTATTTCAACGGTTCTAGTAGTGACCGTCGAAATAGATTAATTGTATATTTTATCCCTACAGCTTACCCTACAAAATTATATGCTATTGCAACCATTTTTAATAAACCTTCGAAATAAATGTGTTGAAATAAACCAAGTTTTTTGTAGTGAACCTACGTACAGACCATTCGTGTTTTTTCTTCCCGCATGATATGAGTACCTCTATGCAGCCAAATAAGGCCATAATTAAGCTGGATTCTTATTGAAGTACAAAAAGTCAAAAACTATGAATCACACGGAGTCATATACTCATAGTCGTATTGAAGTTTCTACATCTTGATTGCCTCATGTTGAAAAGATCCTTTCATCATTGCTTTACATTGGAATGGGTTAACCTTTTGGTTTCATCCTGGAGTTATCTAATGAAAAAAAAAAATAAAAAAAACTCTCTAAAAATTGAAAAACTTAGAGGGTGTACAGTGCATTTCAATCAAAACTTAATTTTGCTCTAAGGTTGTTGTCCTCTTAAAGTTTACCTAATGAACTCTTAAATAGGCTCAGAATTCCTATTACAATCATGTAAAATTTTCGTATGGAAAAAATACTTGATTAGGACTCTGCTTAACCACCTTTTTGACCCTTAAATGTCTGAATTTAGAATTTTTTTGTAAATTACAAATTTATAGCCTTATGAATCAAATTTCCAACTCAAATTGAATGCCTCAATTCAATACTTGAGACAAAAGTTATGTGCAAAACAATAAGGGCATGCACAGGCTGAAGTCCTAATTCAAATTTGATTTGGATTTTATGCGATTTTCCTTTGATTCTTCGTTCCCTTTGGGCTCAAATTGAATTGGGTTGACCTTCTTTTAGTTTCATTAAGACCCATGTCAACATTGAGTCCATTAGACAATTTCATATTACACATATATATCCGCTTATGCCTTTCTTGATAAAGTTTACAAGAATTATTTTTGAACTCTAACATATCCATATATTAAAACTCATTGTAAGCACAAAGTTAATTATTTAAGGTTATTCCAAAAACCAAATATAAAATGTATGGATTAACACAAAATAAGTATGATAATGTTCACTAATAATGATATAAAAAATTCAAAATTAAGCTATTATCATTAGTTGTTTCTCATTATGAAATTGTTGTTTATTAATTTTAAGTAAGTTTGTTTAAAGATAAAAATCATAGTTTCCTTTCCTTGAAACGATAGATTTTTTTATTATTATTATTAAATTGGTTTTATTTGGACAATATTGACATTCTTCAAACTTGGATCAAGCACATGTAAACAGTTTAGTGAAAATAATTAATGGTTTGAAAGACATAAATATGTAAGACTATTTTTATTGTTGAACTAAGATGCATTATATATGGTTTTGGATATGACTTCAATGAAAATTGATTTGTTTTGGGAAAATTGAACATTACAATATGACTATACTTTTGATCCCACCAATGGGGTATACATTGGTATAGAACTAGTTCCTTTTGGGACTTACCACTGGCCTATATTTGATTCTGGACCTATATAGTCATGGGGATATAGCGTGCTCATCATAGACATAACTGTTTAGTATATGTAATATTTAGAATATTAATTTGTATTATTTTCAAATTCTAGTAAACTTTTTATATGGTTGTTATTTTTCTTCAAGACTTCAACCATGTAATTAGTAGTTCTAAATGAACTAAATTATTGTTTCTAGACTTATGAAGTTTATTTAGTTTGAACAATTATGTTTTTATTTATATGCTTGATCCAGCTTGTTCAAAAGTTTTTATTTACTTAGTTCGAGTTCCCTCAGGGCCATCTATCCAAGGAAAAACCTTGTGCCTATCGTGATACATATGCTAGTAGGGTGTTCAGTGTCTCATTGGGATTAGTCGAGGTGTACGTATTTACGGAACGCAAGCCTGGACCATAATCATTGATTTGCATTTGACCATAGTTATGACTTATACGGATGACCTGATCAGATTGTTTCCACCAAGATATTCGTTACAGGGAGACCAATTATAAGGCTTCTGGGTGTAGCAGTCAAGGTTGTCACCATAGCTCACTCCCAATATGTCGCAGAAGGCTTTGTAGAAGCCAATCCGCTTCTCTACGCGTTCATCAGTCCCAATTCCACATTCATTTTCACCGTCAATGATATTCGTGGTGAGACCAAAGCCTTCCACTCGCCCTGCTATCACGTCGTCTAAGTTTCGCACCCATTGGTTGGTCATGACATCGTGGCATGAGGGATTTGGTGAATGGCTATTTGTCCAATACCACAATGCAGACTTGAAAGATATGACTGCGTTATTTACAAGCTCATTTGGGTCGTTTAGTAGGTCAACATCCAAGCCTAAGTCTGATCCGGCTCGACCATAGTAGGTGTTGCTGCAATGATAACATATATATAAGATTTCGTTTGTAAAATATTATAACATAAATGATTATATTTCTTAATCATGAAATATATAATATGAAGGGTATAGAGCAAAAGATATCTTACTATCGGAGTTGAATTGGACCTCGGCCATAATACTTTTGATCAGTTGTACATGGCCAATTTGTACTAGTAACACAATAATCATTCAAGGTGGTGTTCTGTTCTTCAAGGTGGCAATAACCCCATGAATAGGGATCATCAGTTGTATTTTCTGGTCCACCTGTACGTGTGCGTCACCATGCATGGTTAATATTATATGTTTGCACTTAATTAGACATGCATGCACAAGCACAACATAAATTAAAAGCAAAAGTAAATAAATTAAGAAAGGTTTCTTTTAATTTGGCAAATTAACCTGCAGTTGCATACGCAGTTTGAGCCAAAAAGGCTGCAATTTCTCTCTTACGGGTCTCCTCTTCACCAGTTGTTCCAAAACCCCCAAACGTATCAGCAGCCTCAGCAAACGCATCATAGGTGTAAATTGAGGACCCATCGCAGTACGTAACATTAGCGCGGTTAGGGAAACATGCTTTCAAAGTTGGCTCCGACTGATGAGATTGCGGATAGTCCTCGGTTCCACTTTTTCTCCAAGTTTCTCTGCAAGGACCCCAACAGTGGAGAGAAAAAGGAACACTATTAAGAACTTCATTTTGCTTCTTAATTTGTGTTGTGTATTTTGTGTAGATTTCAGGCTGGTAAGCCTGGTTTAAATAGATAAAGTTAAGTGTATTAAATTTAAACTATTTAAAACGTGCATGTCTATTTAAACAATTGCTTATTACCTTCTTCACGAACACCAAAGATTCTCTGTTAACTTTTTCATATTTTTACCATTTGCCCTTCACAGGATGGTAAGGATGTCATCTTATTAATGGTGAATATACTGTTCTGAATAAAATTTATTCCTAAAACCTGTGGGATGTGAAAATAAATAATAAGCACAAGACACAAAAATTTACGTGGAAAACCTTTTCTACTTAAAGGGAAAAACCAAACCACGGGACAGTCTCCGAATAATTCCACTATTAGTCTATTATAATACTCAATTACAATAGTTCTTCTCAAATTAATGTCTAACTTGAGATCTTTACCAAATACAGTAATAATCTCTCTAGGAATTAACACTCAACAATTCTCTAGAGGAAATCCCAAATCTTTTTGTGTATTTCACGGCTAAAGAAAAATCTTCCTAGTTTTTCTTTGCTTTCACATACACTTACAACACTCACTGGTTCTTCACTTAGCACGCAATATTCTCACGTAGTTCTCTCTAACTGCTTCTCAATATTGCTACACTAGCTTCTCACTTTTCGCACAACTCTCTCTTGGTTGCACTATGCGACAGCAGCTTGTTTTCTTTTTCACACGGCTGCCCTTTTTAATTCTTCACAAGACATTGCTTAAATAGCAATAGGTTAAACCGCCTCCTTATTCAAGTCAAGCACGTAATCCTGCTGGCTTTGAATGTTACCCACTTAAGTGGGCTTTGATTGCATGTGGGCTGGACTTTAGTGCTCACGTGCACCCAACAATAACAAGAGATGGTACGATAATGCTAATTACCAACAATAATAGAAGTGATATACATGTGACAAACTGGTGACAATTAATTAAGTGGTGATGGCAAAGAAAGTAACTGATACATCTAGGATTGTAAATGAGTTGAACTGAATTAAAGTCGAGTACTAAAAATTCAAAATTATTTATTTAATTTATTTTAAACACGAGTCAAAGATTTGTGTATTTTCTTGTTCAATAAACTCGAGATAAAATTTCTTATATAATTTATTAAACACAACTTACTAAAATTTTGTCAAAACCATGACTAAATTTCTTCACTTAGTTAACTAACTATTGTATATTTAATTAATTGTTATTATCCCACGTATTGCAAACAACCCAACCACATTTGTTTTTACCTCTTCACAAAACTATGCTAACAATTAATAACGAAATTATAGTTAAAATTATATTATTATAGTTTATGATCAGTCTAATGGATTTTGGGTTTTGAACAACCTTCTCTTTGACTCGTCAAGTTATTGTAGAGGAAGTAATGCTACTTAACTAGGTTATTTGCCTGGAATGAATATATTTTATCCCATTTTTTGTGTTATACTCTATACTTCACCAATTACAATATAACACGTGTCAAATTTGTGTTTAATTTATTTCTATTTTAAATTTTAGTTATTTTATAAGGAAATAAAAAAAACACGTATTGAGTTGTAATTAATGAAGTATAAAGTGAAATACAAAAATTGGGATAGAAGATTTGTATTCATTTCTGGATTAGAGACTTCAGCATGATGACTCTAAGCATTTATAAATTAATAAGGATTCTCTAAAACACTAACTCCTCACTTAAGACTCATTAATCACTTGAATCTCCCAATTTTTCTCATTTAATTTGTCAACTTATCATTTGAATAATTTATTAAAAATTAGGTTTTAATATTAAAATGTTCCAACAATATTATCTATAAATTAAAAATTAAAGTGTTTTTCTTATGAAATTATTTATAAAGTTACACAATCCAATATTAATTCTATATAAGTATATCTCTATACATGTACAGATATAAAAATATAATATTATATGGACTTAGATCATGCTCATTCAATAGTTTTTATTATACATACATTATGTTGAGCTTGATTCGTTTAATAATCGAACCTAAACTTAGGCTTGAGGTTGGCTCGTTTGATAAACGATTTATATTTTTCAAAAAAAAAAAAAAAAAATCTTGAGTCGCATCCAATTTTTTCATAAACATATTGGTTCATATGTACGTAGTCCTAACTTTTGGTCCACCATCCAAAGCTCCACATCATGTCTCTATTCTTTGAAACACATTTTCTCTCAATGTTTTTTTAACATAAACAAAGTTGGGGCTCGGTTCCTACCAAAAAAAATATATAATAGAAGAAGAGAGACAGCATATGTTAAATAAAAAATTGTTACTACTTTTTCATTGAGAAGATAAGTAAACAAATAAGGGAAAAAAGAAAAAGAAAAAGAAAAGGAAAAGGTGAGTTACATTTAATAAAATAAAATAAAAAAGGTGAGTTACTTAAATAAATTTATTCCAATAATTCCAACATCCATCATGAGTTAAAATCTCATGTTTCTACACCAAGAATTGATATTTCATGTTCTTTTTTATGAGGAGGACCGGTGTTTAAATCCACACTCTCCCAACTATTGAATTCTAAAAAAACAAAATCTCATTTCTCTACATTAGAAAGGATAAATTCATTTTGCTTGGTTAAAAAGGTTGGTAATCCTAGAAAATTTCAATAGTAAGATTTGTATTAGAAATCAATATATTCAAAATTCAATATTTTTTGTTCCTTTTGCAAATTATGAGAATAAATTAAATAACGAGACAGTTGAAAAATTTAATTCTAGAAAATTCTAATGATCCCATCCTAAAATCATTTCTACTACATGTGTACATTCAAATAATATTGTTACCATCTTGTGTTTGTCAATGTAATAATGTATCAGCTCCATGATATTCCTATTCTCATTGGATGTAAAATTAATAGCAATATTAGTCACCTCTCTATCACTCTTATTATTGTTGTTAGCATTACCGTTCCATCTTTTTGTTATAATATTCACCAAATAATAAGCTACTATCCTATTCTTATGATCTTATTGCGAACGATAAAGATATGAAAAAAATAACTGAGAATCTTTAGAAAACGGTGTTCAACATGGGGTTAGGGAAAAAATAAAATAAAAAATCTGGGCACGTTCTAAATGATGTACAATACACAATAATCTATTTTCCCTCGCCAGTTTTCTAACTTATCTTCACACCTGTACAGAATTTACGTACAGACTATGAGTGGTTTTTCTTCACGTCGAATTAGGCTCCTTGTTCTAATAAAATGACTTATCTATGCAACCAGATAAGGCCGTAAGGGTTAGAAAAATGTGGCCGTGATACACGAGTACTCATATAATAATAATAAAGATTAATTAAGTTTTTCTATACTTTAAGCCATCTTTGTTTTTTCTCAATAAATGGATGAACTTGTAGCTGTACCCGGAAGAAAATAATTATAAACTACTAATATTTTTTATGTTTGGTTGCTTTTCTTTTTTTGGTAGAAGATAAAATAATCTTAAATTTATGGTTCTAGTGTTTTTGATTTAGAAAGTTCTAAGAATGTTATTTTGTAAGCAAAGTTAAAAGAATTGTAGTCAATCAGGAACTCCCTCAAATAATTATAAAGTTTGGACAATAAAAACAATTCTAAAAAAAAAAATGAAAGAATCCTACAAATTTACAAGATCTTCGATCAGGAATTAATCAAATACAACAAGACATTAGAGAACTAAAAAAATTCAATTTTGAACCAAACCTTTCAAATGAACAGAACAAGAAAGAAAAGCAATTTATGGGAGAAACAACAAACATATCAGAATAAATAATTATCTAACCAAAATTAAAGATAATGAAGAATTGATTAAAGAAACTAATATCCCAAGATTTTCTCAATTTTACTATTGTAACTTTTGCATTCAGCAATCCAAGTATCCAACCCAAAGAACATGAATAATGTTGGAAGTAATTTTGAAGATTATGATAAATTGATAGATGTTGAATGACTTCATCCATACTCCCATTAATTACTCTCTTAAAGTGATTCAACGGCCAATTAGACTGGAGAAATTAACATAAGACATGAAAAATGTTATTTTATTAAACTGTGTCTTTAGTTTCCAATTTCAATCTCCCAAAACCCACCATAATTGAAAGGGGTGTTTGTCTTAGCAATATCCTTCTTAAGCTGAACTGGGCTGCCTCAAGGTTGGCCTATAATCAAGTTATGGTTTAAACTGCATGGACTTCTGGATATGATATGATGAGACTGTACCGGTGCATCATGGTTTCAGAGACCATGGCTTGTTTGTGGCCTTGACTGGCTCCAAGGTTATGTCTTTAGGAGTAGAAGAGTCTATGCTAGAAGCACAATGAGATTTCACTTGGAATGTTTTGATGTTATTTCATTTTGATCTCCGTACAAATAAATGTGAACTATAAGTTTACACTCCGTTTGGGGAGGGAAAGGAATGAAATGAATGGAAAAAAAAAAATAATATAATATTTTAAGAATATTTTTTCTTTCCCCTGTTTAGAAGTTTAAGTATGAGAATGAGAGGGAATGAAAAGATCATTCCCTTGTTTGGAAGTTTAAGTGAAGAAATGGAATGGAATGCTCATTCCTCCCTATTCCCTCTAAACCCCAAATTTTCATTCTCCAAAATTGAGAGGAATAGGAGGGAATGAAATTTTGTTTAATGAAATTTTCACCAAAACTCCCAAAATGTCCTTAATATTTTTTTTTTTAAATATAGATTATCCCTGATTCCTCACCTCCATCTTCTCACATCTTCTTGTGCTACCGCTCTCATCTCAAACCTGAGAGTTTTTTCTCTCCTTTTTTTTTTGGATACCATCAACACAATAGCAAAATTAACAAAAATATATAGGCAGAGGCTATAATATATATATATATATATATATATATATATATATATATATATATATATATATATTACATTTTTTTCTTCTTCTAGTTAGCGTGAGTTTATATTCATTATGAAAATAATGAAATCACACATTACGGCTGCTAACACTTCGACATAGATTGAAGTCTGTGTAGGACAACCAGTTAATATGGAAATAAACGAGTCTAAGGCACGTCAGAAGTGGGGAAGACTTATAGGTGTAAAGTATAAGAATCCTTAGAAGAGAAAAAGCACAAGGACAAGAAATCAGTGTCTTGAAAGGGCATACCTCAAAGTGGTTATTCAGTAGTTCTGGACTACAAATAAATGCGTAGTCCCCCTCTCACAGAAATGATAAGAAATCAATGTCTTGAAGGGGCCTGCCCACGAAACAGAGTGATTATTCAGTATTTCAGGACTACAAATAAATGCGTACGTAATCCTCCTTTCGCATAAATGGTGGGTCCCACTAATTAAATTCATGGTGGGACCCTTTGTAATCCAGGACTACTGAATAATTTTTC
This sequence comes from Fagus sylvatica, assembly GCA_907173295.1. Lineage (NCBI taxonomy): Eukaryota > Viridiplantae > Streptophyta > Magnoliopsida > Fagales > Fagaceae > Fagus > Fagus sylvatica. The sequence continues at coordinate 27,207,501 of OU015765.1, read as the reverse complement.
CACAAAACATGTCACATAAATAATAGATCCATCTAAATTTTATGGACAAAAATTTCCTGAAAAAGAATCTTAAAGAAGAATTTCTTGAAGAGGATCAAGTACTTGAAAACTAACAAAATCTCGAATATATTATGTATGTATAGGAGAAACATAGGAAAGAAGCAAAACTATTTTCAACAACATATTTTCTATGCACTTCAACATGATATTCCAGTTTAATCAATAAAATCTTATCTTTTTTTCTTCAAAAAAAAAAAAAAAAAAAAAAACAAAAGTTGCTCGACATACTAGAAGAAATGATGAATTTAAACCATATCGAAGAATGTCAATGTAGAAATAATTGGCCAAAGTGAAAAGAATAAATTTAAACTCACTAGTCACTAGTAAAATATGAAGTATTTGAATATGTGGTCTGAACATCTGAAGATGTAACCACACTTGCTGGATACAAGTGAGTATTTATATGAAAACTTAATGAGAATAATGAAATCAGCATATACAAAAAAATACTTGTAATATAAGGTTGCTTATTCTGAGCTGATATTGATAATCAAGAAGTATATTATCTCTCATTGGTATCTGAATCCTGAAGTGGCAGCACCACCAGCAGTGGTTCCAAATTTTTGAAACAATTAAACCATACACTACTCTAAAATGTTTTTGGAAAAACGAGGTTTCTCAAAGTCAAATTGCAAAGTCAAAATCGGGTACATCCTTTCTCTTTTTTTATGAACAGGTACATCCTTTGTCAATTCCCACTATAACTTATGGTGGAATCACCACCTAAGCTTCCAGAAGTTGACCTAAGATGTGTAGAAAAAATATAATGTGTTTTCTAAATGAAGACCTTGAGCTGACTTCTTGGTTCATTTATGCTGCATTATTTCACTTGGATATGAATCTACATCATGAGTGGTGGCAAAAAGTTCATTAGAGTTCTCTTTTGCAATCGTGGAGCTTGAGATTCCACTACTGGATACATATTTCGCCAAATCTAATTTATTATATATTTATACTTACTATTAAAATCTTGATACATTATATTTTCTTTAATAGAATATAATCTATAGTTTCATATATAAACACAATTATAATAAATGACTAATGCTAGAATATACAGTTTCACTAGTCGCAAACCTATGTGATGCACAAGAAAAATTATTGAAAATAAAATCTAAATTAATTTTGATTCCTTTTACTTTTTTTTGTTGAATATGTTTTTTTTTTTAGTTCAAAATGTTGTAGGCAAGATCGATAAAGAGACTTTACGAATCAGATTTAGGATAGATCCTACTTTTTAGTTTAAAAAAATAACTAAGAAAGTATTTATCATAGGATAATTAAAATTTAATATAATGTAATTTTTCTTTTGGCATAAGTTGAATATAGTCTAATTTTTATAAAACACGATTCATGTTTATATTTACTATATGGATCATGTTTCCATCCAAAAATAAAATAAAGGATACTTAAAATAAGAAGAAGGACAAATAAATACATGGTTTCATCATTATAAAAATCCATCAATCTTTCTCCATTGCCAGCAACAAAATTAAATGAAATACATAAGAAAAAAAAGAAAAAAGAACTCTAAAAATCTTGATGAAAATTGATAATTATGATTATTATTAAAAGATATTTATATTGTGTTTATATATGGAATATATGTTAGTATTAGACATTAATTATGATTGTGTTTTATATATGGAATAATATATTCTTATATTAAAGAAAATATGATGTGTCAAAATTCTAATGGAAGGTTTAATAATAGAATAAAATTTAAATTCAATTAGAAAATATATATTAAAATAATGAAGGTGTAAAATTGTGAGATTTCAAAAGTTTATGTGGCGCAACATGATGAGGTCAACTAAAAGTAAAAAAGTTTCGGTTTTACATTATAGTATAGATATACAAATACAATCTTAATAAATGCCTAACATGCTAAAATATATAGTTCTATATACACAATAAAATAATAAAAAAAATGCCTATAAATAATTATCAAAATTATCAAATTTTTAATATTTAGACAAAAAAATATGTTAAATTTTCCAATGCGTTGCACGAATTACCGATTAGTAATCTATATAATATATAAAAACCAATAATGTTTGACTTTTTGTTGATTCCATCACAATTTAATACATCATTTATTTTTTTATTAGAATTTTAAACAATTAGGAGTTGGAAAATAGGTTTGAGTGTTCTACAATGATTAGAAGTAAGAAATTTTGAGTATTCTATAAAGAATAGGACTCAAAACTTTTTGATTTTTTGTTGACTTCATGAAATTTAAATTTAAATTGGATTTTTAGCTTTTTGTTTGACTCCTTCACATTCTTACTCATTATGTTTATTTTTATTAAATTTTAAAATGATTAGGAGTTGGAAATTAGGTTTGAGTGTTCTACAACGATTAAGAGTAAAAATTTGAGTGTTCTACACCGATTGGAAGTGGGAAATTTTGAATATTTTATAAAGAGTAAGACTCGAAAACTTTTTAACTTTTTTTAACTTGATGAAATTTAAATTTAATTTCTATAAATATTTACAAAATAATTAAACCATCACAACTTTCTAAAAGTTGTGCTGAGTCTGCTGGGAATTGGCTTCAACGCGTATTTATGAAATATCCAAGTTTTATGTACAATAATGTTTTGTGGACGCTATGAGAAGGGCTATTCTTCACTTTGTATGACCATTATTTAAATGTTTAATTTTGTTTCCCGTTTAATTAAATTAAATTATTATTATTATTTTTTTTATTCCTTTATATTCGAAGCCACTTGGTTTTTTATGGCCTATACGGCAAAGAGATAACTTCTCGCATCCCTCAATGATGTAGGTGGAACACCCATTAAGAATAAAGAATTTTGTTATGAAGTTTTGATGATAATGATAAGATATATATATATATATATACTACATTAAGATATAAAGAATTTTTTATGATGTTTTGATGATAAGATAAGATATATATATATATATATATATATATATATATATATATATATATTCAAATGCTAGTATGGCATATGAAAGTTAGAAAAGCCGTTGATGAGAGCCTCTCAACTCTTCATATATATTCTTGTGATGCCACTTCAACCCTTGCCTGTTTAGAATCTTTAGATGGCTTTTGGTAAGAGTTATGCACCACGTATGTAATAACTAATTAACTACACTTATCAAAGGACATTATTTTAAGACTAAAATATATTGTACACCCTTTCAATTTGGTTAATTTGGATTTCATCCTTAATGTTTAAATTTTTAGATTAGCTCTTTTAGAGTTTTATTACATTTTGATATCGGTCCTTCCGTCCAAAAAAACATTAAGATTTGCTATATTAAGATTTGCTATAATAGCACGTCGCTATAATATAAGATTTTCAGATCAAGTACATAAGCCCTTGAGCACGTGGAAGATCATACATAAAGACTGTTATTAAAGATTGCTGACATGTGTGCAAATAAGCTGGGTCCCCAAATATGTGGAACAAAGGTTTCAAGTATGTAATGTTTCTTTATGGCAGCTTTATTGATGTTAAGAACATGTTCTCTAAGCTTGAATTGACATATTATTTGCCTTGGAATTGGATTATTAGAGTGTTTAAAATAATGGGTTTGTTTGATGTATTGTTGCCTTATGTTTTACTTTAAGATATTGGGTTGTGGAACTTCTCTCGATAAGTACAAGTTTCAATATGTAATTAAGGCTTGTGGTGGTCTGAATAGTGTAAGTTTGGGTAACTTAGTCTATAAGAGGATTTAGGTGATGGTTTTTGAGTTGAATGTGTTTGTGGCCTTGTGGTTAGTTCTATGATTACATGATATACAAGGAGAGGTTGCAACAATAATGCATGATATGTGTTTGATAATATTCTTAAAAAATTGTGTTATGTGGAATGTTATGATAAATGGTTTACTTATTTTAGTGATGCTTTAGAACTGTTTTTGGAAATCAGAATAGTGGAATTAGGCCGAATTTAGTGACATGTAATTACATATTTTTTGTTTAAGCCTAGGGGGCAATGATTGGTTTGGGGATCCAACATATTTTAGTTGATTGCTTATGGTTGAATGTCTTCAAATCTGAGTGATCTCATATCGAGTTGACTTAAGTTGTTGTGGATAAACAATATTTCTCCATTATTTTGCCTTGCTTACTCATTGTGGATTGGTCGTTCTGGTCAGGTTAATGTTAGGGACACATTTAGCAAATTCAGTCATGGTGCAGGATTTAGAAGTAACAATGGTAATATGATATTTCATTTGATTTAGCCTATTATTAAGATGTAATTAGATATTTCATAAGCACCATGAACTTTGAGGCATGAGATTTAGAGTTGTATCCAGTTTTGAATAAACCAGAGAGAAGGATGACAACTCACCTAAGTATGGTGATCCAATAATCAAATATTCTAAAAAGATATATGCTTATAGTGATAGGGTGATTCACCTGTCCAACCTTTCTCTAATACACCCTTTCCCCCTGACTTTGATGATCTGATCCAACCAGTGATTACTAATGCGGACAACAGTGTGCTTTGTAAAATTCCTGAACTAGATGAGATTAAACATATTGTCTTTGAAATGCAAAGCCTAAAAGCTCCTAGGCCTAATGGCTTCCCTCCACTCTTCTACAAAAAGTACTGGCACATAGTGGGTTCTAATGTGATCAAAGCTGTACAGTATTTCTTCACTACTGGTTATATGTTGAAAGATATTAATAGTTCCCTCATAGTTCTCATCCCAAAGATCCCAAACCCTACAACTACAAACCATTTTCGGCCTATAAGCCTTTGCAATGTTGTGTACAAAGCTATTTCTAAAATCCTGGTGGGAAGAGTAAGACCTTTACTTGACCAACTTATTTCCCCCAGTCAATCTGCATTTGTGCCAGGGAGATGGATAGCAGAAAACCAGGTTTTAGTTAAGGAATTAATGCACAGCTTCAACACCAAGAAAGTTAAAGAAGGTTTCATTGCTGTAGAAGTTGATTTACAAAAGGCATATGATAGAATCAATTGGAGTTTTCTCAAGGCTGCCCTCTTTCAGTTTGGGTTCTCAGCCACTTTTGTGAACTGGATTTTCCAATGTGTCTCCATTGTGACATCCACAGTCCTTGTCAATGGTGGCATGACTAGAAATTTTTGTTTTTCGAGAGGCCTTAGGCAAGGAGATCCCCTATCTCCTTACCTCTTCATATTATGCCAAGAGGTTCTTTCTAGGCTTATTGATAGGAATTTTGAAAGGAAAAGTCTCCCTGGTGCTAAGATGAATGTTGCTGGCCCAGCAATCACCCATGTGATGTTTGCAGACGATTTGATGCTTTTTACCAAGGCAAACAGGAGAGAAGTTGCAACATTGAATGAATGCCTAGATACTTATTGTATGTGGTCTAGTTAGAGGATTAATAGAGAAAAATCAGGAATTATCTTCTCCAAACTTGTCAATTGTGCCAACAAAAGATGGATCAAGGGGGAACTTCAAATGAAAAAATTACCGTTAGATGCTTTTTACTTGGGAACACCTGTTTTCTCTTCTAGAAGCAAGACTAAGGATTTCAAATACTTAATTGATAGAACAGAAGCCAGACTCAAAGGTTAGAGAAGTAAGTGTCTCTTAAGGGCAGGTAGAAGAACTATGATCAATTCAATTGCACTATCTCTACCTACGTACTCTTTCTCTGCAGCTAGTGTCCCTACAACCATGTGCAACAAATTGGATTCTATTATTAGGAGATTTTGGTGGAACCCCAAAAAAGAGCAAGGCAAGTTCCTGGCTTGGAAAAATTGGGAAGCATTGTATAGTCCTATAGATTCGGGTGGACTGGGCTTTAGATATTCTAAACAAAATAATCAGGCCCTCCTTGCTAAATTTGTTTGGTTGATTCTTTCTAAAGAAAACAGTCTGTGTGTGAATGCTCTTCGCAGCAAATATAAAATTGGTAGTGATTGGATGAGGAGGGAGGCCTTGAAATTCGCTTCTCCTCTTTGGAAAACAATTGAAGGTCTTAGAAGCTTAATTAGTAAAGGTGCTTGCTATTTAATTGGGGATGGTGTGTCTGTTGACTTCTGGAAGGATCCTTGGATCCCTTGGCAAGAAGGCTTCTCTCCTACGCCAAAAGATCCCAGTGCTATTCTAGAAAACATCAAGGTGGCAGACTTTATTTTGCCATCTACCAACTCTTGGAATCAGGTAGTTCTGGTTGAAATTGTGCTTGTGGAAATTGAAGCTACACGAGAGACTTAAAATCTTCCTTTGGAGGCTAGGTTCCAATGCTTTGCTTACAAAAGTTAACCTAGCCCATCGAATTGGTATTGGTGATCAAAAGTGTCCACTATGTGGAGAAGCAGAAGAAACCTACCAACATTTGTTTCTCCAATGCTCTGTAGTGAAACCAATTTGGTTTGGTTTGTGTTGGGGCATTCGTTCTGAGCATATTCCAGTAAGGACCAATTCTGATTTTGTGAATCTGGTGGTCAAGCCATCGTTATGCCAGAACCATTCCATTGATACTCCCATAGTAAGTGCTCAGACTTCAATACATGTTGCCTTAATATTGGAGTGCATCTGGAACCTACGCAATCAAGTTATGCACAACAACTCGGCAGTGCACATCGGAGTAGTGGTTAGTAATCTTGAATCTAAAATCCTTGAGCACTTACAAACTTTTAAGCCTTTGGTGAGTCCAGCTGTTGTTCCAGGTCCCCTCTAGAATCCTCCACAACCAAATGTAATTAAACTTAATGTCGATGCTGCTGTGAACATAAATGGAGTTACTATTACTGTGGTGGCTAGGAATTCTGTTGGACACATACTGTTTGGTCTTGCTAAGAGGATTCAAAGTAATGATCCTTGCTATGCTGAAGCAGCTGCTCTTTCTTGGGCTTTGGAAATTGCAATTCTTGAAAGCTTCACTGACATCATTGTTGAAGGCGACGCGAAAGTCTGCATCGATGCAGTTTTTGTTACTCCTGATAAAGCACCTTGGAAGATTCAAACTTTGATGGCTAATGTCTTTATCTTAGTTGTTAATTTTAATATGTGTGTTTTTAGTTGGGTGCGTAGAAATGCAAATTCGGTGGCTCACAACCTCGCCAAATTTGCTTCTCTCCATCCTTATGTTTTTTCTTGTAACAATTCAGATCTCCCTCCCTCAGTTCACGAGGCTTGGCTTAGAGATCTGAATTCTTTGTCTTGTTAATGAATTTACTAGTTATTTAGTGCAAAAAAAAAAAAATAGTAATTCAAAATTGGTGTTTGAAATTTTGCGGATGAATGGTTTGTAAAAATAATTAAATTTTTTAATTGGGGCTAAACCCTAACTCATTTATTTGTCCTTTTATTTTCTCCCTCACAAGTTTTCCCTCCTTGCAGCCGCAACCCACATCCAAACTCTCTATTCCAATTGTTTCTTTTGATTTTTTCTTTTTATTTCCTAGCACCAAGTTCATGTGCGCTGTGGATAGAGGTAAGTCAACACCACCCTTATCTTTAAAGTTTTGTTTTGATCCCTCTTGATAGTCACGAAATTGTTAATGTCTAGACATATTGATTCATTTTGGTGGGGCCATGTACTACAGGGGAAATTTTAGTTGGGCACTTATGAATTTGTTTTTGGCTTGAATCAGTATATGAAACAATATTTTCTTTTTTGAAAAAAAAAAAACTTTAAGATTGTTAAATCTTGGGTTGCAGTTACAATATTAAATTTTGGGGCTACAACAATCTTAAACGATTGGCTGGAACTTAGTGGGCAGCAAGTAAAAAAAAGAAAAAATTGAGAGAAATATGGAATCATTAGCATTTTCTAATAGGGTTGTGAAGTGAAATATTATATGGGCATTTTATTCTGAAGTTGTTTTTTGTAACAAGGTAATGGAATTGAGCTTGGTGTTGTAAAATTTATGTGTGTGTTTTGGTTTTCAGTCTTGGGTGAATTTTTAAGGGTTGTTGCACTCCAAGTGTTTGATGAATTATTTCAATGAGCTTGACCTTGTCCATTTAATTAATTGAATGTTCCTGGAAGAAGAGGTTTGTTTCAAGAATTTTAATAGAATGTATTTGAATGGTCAAAGTGTGATTTGGATGTCTTGTAATTTAAGTGGTGTAGGTTTGAATTTGTTGTGCACCAAGCGTTTGAGGAGTTGTTTCACGAGTTTGTTCATTTGAGTGAAATTATGAGTTTTCAAGTACCTGTTACCTTCAATTCACGAGTTAGTGTAACATTTGAGTATGTGGTGCGGCATTGAATTGAGGTTTATGTTATGATTACTACAATAAATGAATAGTATTACTTGAATTAGGAATGCTTCATTTAACTAGTACCATGCTGTTAATTTTGGTTGTATAAAATTTTGGCATTTGTCTATAATATCATTGATAAAACGGTTTGTTCAGGATTATACTAACATTTGGTTTTATTTTGTTTCTTAGGGGTAACGGTACCAACTTCGTAAGGGGTATGCCTTATTTATTTATTTATTTTTTGTTTCTTAGAAACCTAAAAATCATTGAAACCAAATTGATCTTTCATTCTCACACCTTTTTTTTGTTTTTTTGCAAGCTTAGCACTCCCTGTTTGTAGGAAGTTTTAATTTACTTCTAAGAGGTGTGCACTCGACTTGAGTATAGTAAGTACTCTATTCTTTACCCTACTGATGACAGACTTATAAAAAAAAAAGTACCCTATTGTTAAATACTTGATGTTGTGGTAGGTTTTTGAGTTAGAGCAAACGGGTGATTTGCATGGTGTTTTGAGTTTAACACATTCTTAAAAATGTTTCTCATATTATTATCATAATTAATGTTTTGGTCCTTTGGGTTTAATATTATTTTATTTATATTTGTGCAGATTATACGAGATTGGAGGCATGAAGAGACTTTGACCCAAAAACAAACATTAACCAAAAAAAATATTTGCAATATTATATGTTTTAACGTGTATTTATAAATAGAAGAAATTAATCTTTATCTTCATCTTAATTTTTTCAGTGTATTTATAAATAGAAGAGATTAATCTTTATCTTTATCTTAATCTTTATATGCATCTTAATTTTTTCTTAATCTTTATCTTCATCTTAATTTTTTTTTTTATCTTTATCTTCATCTTAATTTTTTCTTAATCTTTATCTTCATCTTAATTTTTTTAAATAAAAATAATAAAAAAAAAAAGATCTCAACATGTCAAATTCTAAGCATGCCAAATGGCAGAACCTCAACTGAAGGTCTCTGCTTTTATATATATATATATTGATTTGTTATATATTATAATTTTTTTATTAGGTAGATAGTTTTGAAGATTATAATTGTTGTATATTAACTTACCTTTTATATGCTTTTGTAATATATGGATGGTTTGTTTATGGATGTGTTATGTTTTGAACATGATATTGATGTGTTGCTTATGTATGATAGATTATTGTAATGAGCAGGTAAAATTCTTGAAAAATGCATAAATTAGATTTTAAATAATAATATAAAAAAATAAAATGGTGATAAGAAAAAATTTGGTGACGAACTAATATCGTCACCCCATAGCTTAATAAGAAAGATAAAAAAGAAAATAAAAATATTTAGTGATGAAATATTTTGTCAACAAATAAAACGTTTGGTTACGAAATAAGATTGTCATCTCATAGCTTAATAAGAAAAATACAAAATAAAATAAAAATATTTAGTAATGAAATATTTTGTCAACAAATAAAACGTTGGGTGACGAAAACATTAGGTGATGAAATAGTATCGTCACCCCACAGCTTAATAAGAAAAATAAAAAAGAAAATAAAAATATTGAGTGACAAAATATTTTGTCAACAAATAAAACGTTTGATGACAAAAATATTGAATGACGAAACATGTGCGTCACAAATAGGTTTTTTTCTTTGGTTCTATAAAATAATTCAGTGACGAAAAAGTGTGTCACAATAATTTTTAGTGATAAGCTTAATGTGATGAAACCATATTCGTCACGTAATAGCCCAGGTGACCAAATGAAGGGCTTGGGTGACAAAAGTCATTCGTCTCAAACGAAGGGATCAGGTCCTTTTTTGTTTTAAATTATTTAATACAAAGGATTCAATTGGAGGGGTATATGACCTCAATTATCCTCATGATTTTTAAAACTATATTAATTCTACACGTCAAACATTTTGCATTCTACTAAACCTATAACATCATAGTATTCATTATATTGTAAGATTCAATTCACCAATTTCATATCACCTCAAATCAAGGAATCACCTTGTAATAACACAATATTAACCTCTAGAAATGCATATGATTTTCATGTCCATTATTGCGAGTGTCATTGGAAATATCCATAAGTCTCATGATACATATTTTAGAATCATTGAAATCTTCAATAATTAAATCACATCTATAACAAAAATTATCCCAAAATCACAACATCAACAATTAATCAAAAAACTTTATTATCTCATCAAAATCATTGTTCTATGAAAACAGGTCAAAATCATGTGTAAAAGGCTATAAAGAGCTTCTTCTTTTTTATTATTACTTTTTATTTATATACACAATATATATTGACTTTTGGCATTTTTGTGTTGATAAATATATTATTTATCAAACTATTAGCATACAAACATATACATATTATTTATATTAAAGTTTGAGATCAAAAGGTATCCAGCCTAGATTAAATTTCTGGTATCACCGCTGGTAGCAAGATATAATAGATATAAGAAATATAACATGTCTGTCTCAAGAATAAGCCCTTTAATCCACAAGGAGATGTTTGAATTCATAGAAATAACCGTGAAGAAGATTTTTTAATTATTTTTGTTTTTAATAGTGTGAATGCTCAAGGAACTACAACATCTAATTTATCATAGAGAAGTCCTAGGCTGGCTAGGAAACACTGGAAACCCTGTTAAAAAAATAAAATGATTCACCAAAAAATATTCTTAAATAAATCTTAATTAATATATATCCTTCCATATAAGGATTCAATTCTAAATAAAATACTCCTAACGTCCTATATTCTATTTCTACATCTGTCTTTAAATTTATTTTAATTTTTTCAATGATTTTATCGTTTCTTATTTTTATTTTGTTTTATATGCTTATAGTAAAAGAAATGTCTTAACGTGTACACATAAAGCCACATGCCAATCGAGGATTAGATCCGAGCAGCCAATAAATTAAGGTGGCTGCCCTCCAAAGGCAATCCTTATATTAAAAATAGTGGACCCAAAAATTTTAATATTTATTAGAGGGAAGTCAATGTCCGTTATTGTTGAATAAAGCAAACGCAATGCTTAGGTATGATATATGTCATTTGGATTAGGTCTAAAAAGGATAATAGCTTTATCACTTGTCTGGCTTCTGCTTTTGGGATTTCGAATCCAACCACAAAACCCAAAAATCGACCTCTTAGCTCAGCTTAATTGTTCTAGAACAAGGCACACAATAAAACAAAGTTGCTCACGAGACAAATAGTTGGCATGAGTCATCATCACCCATGATGATTCAATGACTTACTTTCACATTTGTGGAAATTTCACTAATTTTTTAAAATTTCCCTTTCATATATTAATCTAAGCACTATTTGTGATTATAGATTGACCACGACCAGTTAAACAATTACTGATTTATTGGAACTCTCTGATCCAGATAAAATTTGGATAAATATTAATTGATAGTTTTCATGGGTCTTGGTCCTCTTGAATACTTCTTAGCATTACGTCATAGTTAAAAGTTTTCCAAATGAGCAAACAGTCGGCATTAAAGGCAAGAAGCATGGAACTTTCTTACAAAAAATAAATAAATAAAAATAAAAAGAAGCATGGACCTTTATTTATGAGAAATTTTTAAGGAGCCAAATATTTATATGTTTTATTTATCCATTAATTTTTAGAAAAATTATGTTTTTCATGTGTTTCATAATTTTGATTAAATATTATAAATTTACAAAAATATGTAATATGTCATGTCAGAATAAATAAATAAATTATAGGTTTTTAACCTTTTTAAAATTCATGTGCCTAACTAACAAAATTATAATAGCGTTTAGGGAGGGATTTTGTCAAAAAATGCTGTTTTAATATTAATTTATTAAAATGTTATTGTTTTGAAATAATTGAGCAAAATAGCCTTTTTTTTAAATCGTGTCTTGAACCCACGATTTTGGCAGTTAAAATCGTGTTTCCGTAACACGATTTTAACCTACGTGGCGCCTGACCTGTAATTTTTTTTTTTTTTTCGGAATTTTCCCTAAAATCGTGTTTCGGAAACCCGATTTCATGAAATCGTGTTTCCGTCACACGATTTTAAGCAAAATGCAAAATCGGGTTTCCGAAACACGATTTTAGGAAAAAAAAAAAAAAAAAAAATTTCCATGGGAATTCACAGCCATAGAGACCATGTTTTTGCTGGAGGGGAAAGTCAAGGTTTATGTTGATGGTAGAAATACAAATACAAAAAATTGGGTCATTCTTCAAAACCCAGAAGTAAACAAAAGAAAAATCGAAATAAACCCACAAATTTATATTGCATATTAATTCGTTGAAAAAAAAAAACACCCACAGACACTTTCAAAATAACGAAGACATCCAGCAATGAAAAAATCAAATGGATAAGCTTTGCACTTGCAGTCAGTTCAGTCAGATTACTAACCTTACAACCACAACACTATTCTAGCAAAGCAAGTTGGTTCAGTCAGAGAGCCCAGAACAGAGACATCCGGCAATGAACAGAGACATCCAGCAATGAAAAAAATCAAAAAGCAAGAATTAGAAACCCTAAATCAGTAAATAGAGCAGTAATCTTCAGCAAAGAAGAGAGAGGGCTTACAGAGGAAAGAGAGAGAGAGAGAGCAGTTACCTTAGAGAGAGAAGCGATTCGAACGAGATGGAGAGTGGTAGAGAAGGGCGTGAGAGAATAGTGTTGGAGGTTGGAAATCCCCGGGGGTGAGGCGTGAGGTGAGGCTGAGGGAGGCGTGACGTGAGGTGAGGTGAGGCTGACGGAGGCGGAGGCGTGAGGGAGGCGTGAGAAAGGCGTGATTGAGGTGAGGCTAAGACCTTTTCAATCTTTTACATACAAAAAATAAAATAAAAAATTTACCTCGTTAAAAGTGGTGATGTGAGCTACCCAAAAAGCAATTAAGCTGCTAATGAATTCACCAAACGAGGAATGCTTAAAAAACAAAACTATTTAAAATGACATAATAGCATACTTGATATGTTAATTTGGAGTGTGATGTCATGTGTGATACGTCTCTTAACAAGAAAATTTCTAAGACCTTTTCAATCTTTTACATACAAAAAATAAAATAAAAAATTTACCTCGTTAAAAGTGGTGATGTGAGCTGAGGTAATGACAATGAGTACATATACTACAGCTATGGCATGACATCCGAAAGGCTATAGAACTTGAAAGATAATTCGTGTGCCATATAGAATTTCGAATTAAAAAATTTAGATGGACCTCATTCTAAATCATACATGTTAATATATTGAAGCCAGCTAGATTGCCATGCTTAATTATATAAAATAGTTTTGGAAATATAAGGGGTAAGTCAAACAAACTCTCTCATTTTTGGTACATGTTCACACCACTTTAATTTCATACCATTCAAAACTTGTCCATAATTTCACACTATTCAAAAAAAGGTTTGGTTAACGACATCCGTTAAGGTTGTATTAACTGGATTAAAATAATCCAACTTTATTAGGATAAGAGAAAAGAATCACAATTTTATTGTCTTTTTCTCACACAGCCAGTTCCTTTCTCTATTCTCAATAAAATTGGATTATTTTAATTCATTTAATACAACCTTAGCGGATACCCTTAACCAAACTCTTCAAAAAATGTAAATATCAATGTTCACAAATTGTAAACATGATCACAATTATTGATGCCCATAATCTGTTGACATTTATATCTATATTTAGGTAATATATGGTGTAATTGTAAGGGTAGGTGCAGTGGTTAGTATAACGGTTATGGATATTGTGAGAGTGTGTATTTGGTCTTCATTCTTATATAAGAAAGATTTTATATACAACTGTCTTATATAGTGTATGTGGTGTGAACTAATTTACTATTTTTTTTTTTTTTTTTTTTAAGATAGGAATCAAAGTTAAAAATAAAGATAAATAAATAAAAAATAAAAAAAATAGTGTACGATGTGTGAACTAATTTACTATTTTTTTAAAAGGTAGGAATTACTATTTTTTTAAAAGGTAGGAATCAAAGATAAAAGTGTTCATATTTGAGTAAGAAGAAGAGGTTTAAATCCCATATGTAGATTGACCAAAGAGACTTTTTAGAACAATAGCAAGTCCTCCATCATGATGACATGAGCTTGACATCATCGTTATCATTGGTCTAAGGATGGAAAGTGGGGTCCAATCCAATGTGTCACCACGCCTCCATCCAACTTCCTTATGTCAGAACCAACCAACCCAGCCAGTCTAGAACCTCTGCCTTTTCTTCCTCCTTCTCTTCCCACATTCTCTTATTTGTTAGATATAAATACATACCCAAAGATCAAAGTTTTTGGAAACTCATACACATACAAATACAAGAGACACGTAAAAAACGTTTATGAGAGCCATTCAACACAAGCTACTCTTTCAGATAATAAAGCCAGCAACAATAATCAGACTTGTTAAAAGTGTCAGAGTCCCTGCCTCCTCAATCAGAAATATCATGTCTGAATCAGATCAAGCCCCTGCTTTTGACAGTCCCAGATTGGTGGTCAAGAAGGTTCAAGCCAAACTTCAACAAGAGGGTGATGGTGCTGTTGTTAGAAGAGGCATTGGAAGGTTTGCTTGCATGTCCTTGGTCTTTTATAAATTTGTGTTTTAATCAAATTTTGATTCATGGGTTCTTGTTTTATTGAAATTTTGGCTTCTGGGTATTCATTGTTTTTTGAAAAGATTGTCAATTTTGGTTCCTGGGTTCTTGTTTTCTTGAACTTTTGGCTTCTGGGTATTCATTGTTTCTAAAAAGGATTGTTAATTTTGGTTCATGGTAATTTTGTTACTGAATTTTTATTATCTGGTATTGATTATGTTATGGGTCCCTTTTTTGGGCATTTGATTCTCAGGAGTGAATTGAAGTCTTTGGATCCTTTTCTAATGTTGGACAATTTTTCAGGTATACATAATTCCAATTTGATCTTGTTCAAGTTTCAATTTTTCTTTGATTGATATGGATTTGGTATTTAAGATTGTTGGCTGTTTGATCTTGCAGTGACTCATCCTGCTGGATTTCCTGATCATCCACACAGAGGTTCTGCATTCATACCAATTAATCTCATTTTTGTTGTAATGATTCATGATTGTTTCTGGTTTTATAATTTGTAGCTAATGTGTGTGCTTATATCCATATATTCTGATGTGAATGATTTTGTACAGGTTTTGAGACTGTCACATACATGTTACAGGTATACTTTGTCTCAAACCTATTAGATAACTTGACTATTAGCAGGCATTAATTATAAAGAAACTGAAGTTGTATTTTTTGGATTTTAGGGAGGCATTACTCATCAAGATTTTGCAGGCCATAAGGGTACAATTGGAGTCGGTGATGTGCAGGTAAGACATGTCAAATGCTGTTGATCAATAGGAATTAGAAAATTTATCACATGAAACTTATTCGTCTTTGTTTCATATAATTTTTTATGCAGTGGATGACAGCAGGTAGAGGAATTATCCACTCTGAAATGCCTGTAGGAGAAGGAACTTCAAATGGTTTACAGCTTTGGATCAATTTATCCTCCAAAGACAAAATGTTAGAACTCTTCTTTCCATTAGCAATGACATATTATTTCCAAATTAATAAGTTATGAATCGCTCATTACATGTTCATTAGCCGCACTAGCATGCTTCTACACGTTAGCTTGCATCTTGGGGCCACCCTCAAGGGCCTTCCCTGTAATTACCTAGTATGCGTGGGACGGGAGACTACATGCACCCACGGGAATAGTCAAGTGCTCTAAGAGCTCTAGACACCCACGCTAGCCTGCTTCTACACAATTATGTGTATACCTTAGTAATTTACGACTCATTCAAAATACTATATACCCATGACCAATTTATACTTAGGTTTTGAAAATTCTGAATTAAGTGAAGGATTTTCACCACTTCATGCTACCTGATTTCTGTCTCAGAAAATTTAGTATTTAGAAAGTTGTCATGAGTATTTATTAGGATTTTTATGTCTTTGATAACTGCATACCACAAATAAGCTTTGTCCTAACAATTTCTGGCCTTGAAGCAGTTTGAAATCTTTCTTGGCATCCCACAATTCTCATTATACATTCCATGTTTTGTAATATTCTAGGTGCCAGTAACTATTGAATACTGAATGTGTCACTGACTTACAAGTTCCCTAAACCAAATTCAAAAAAATTAATTTTCAGGGTTGAACCAAGGTATCAAGAACTTCTATGTAAGGACATAGAAAGGGCAGAGAAAGAGGGGGTTGAGGTCCGAATAATAGCAGGAGAATCCATGGGAGTCCGATCTCCGGTTTACACCCGAACTCCAACAATGTACCTAGATTTCACTCTAAAACCAAGAGCTCAAATGCATCAAAGTATCCCAGAATCATGGAATTCCTTTGTGTATATACTTGAAGGCGAAGGGGTGTTTGGCTTCCCAAAACTCATCTCCAGTGGCAGCTCACAATGTCCTGGTTTTGGGTCCTGGTGATGGTCTAAGTGTGTGGAATAGGTCTTCAAAGCCATTGAGATATGTGCTGCTTGCAGGGCAGCCACTTAATGAACCAGTGGTTCAGTATGGGCCTTTTGTGATGAACACACAAGCTGAAATTGATAGAACTATTGAGGACTACCACTATAGCAAAAATGGGTTTGAAATGGCCAAGTACTGGAGGTCTCAATAATCTTTAGACCACAGTCCAAAGCTATTAAAAAAGTTAGGGGGCAAAAAAATAAATAAAAGGCACCATCGTTATCAATGTCTCTATCTCCGTACAATGAAGCAGGAAAAGGAAAGATTTTACACTCATTGGAGCTAGAGCTTCTAGAACATATATAATATTCAGCTGGAGCAAATTTGGATATGACTAAAGTATGATGGGTCAGCTTATCTTGATTAATCTCTTTTTCAACAACAGATTTTGTTGTGTATTTTTTTTTTTTAAATATTGGTGGTAGTTGATGGTTAGAATTTGATATTACTTTCTTTCTTGTGGGATTGTTTGGATGATATCTTTTCTTTTAGTTGTTGGTGGTGAAAATGGTGGTAGGGTTGGCTTTCTTGTGAGTTGGCTTCTCAATCATGTCAGCACCTATATAGGTGACCCTCCACTTAGAGTGTAATTGCGGAAAGCACTTAGCAGAGAGGTTGAATAAATATGCAAAATTTGATTTGGTATGAGTGAGGATCTTTAGGTTGATGCCACTATTAATACATTCACGTAGTCACATCATTTGGGAGTGTGATTGGTTGGTTGGTTGGTTTATGGGCAAGCAGCAAATGCAGTGCCTATTCACTACTTGTTAGTGTCATTTTGTAGTCCATTGACAATCCCTCCCCACTAAAACACTCAATTGATTTTTGAGTACTAGAACCGACTGAACAATAAAAAAAGTGGACAGATAGGTGACTAAAAGGTGTGAACCATAGTTTTTCATTGACGTGTCTCCAATTTTTGATTTTGACAGTTAAGAGTTTGACTTTAGGTTCTCTAATTAAGTTCAAATTATGTCAATGCATTAACCAATAAACCACGTAGATGAATTTAATTATATTTAGCAGTGTTTGTGCTGTATTGGGCAAGATTATCACATGATTGAATTTAAGATACCCCACCTCCTAAAAAATTGTACTTGCTTTTTGGCCCCGATCATTTTGAATGTCCTAATCAGTCCAAATTTATCAGCCAAACATAGAAACTTGGCACGTATATAGAACAAAACCGGGTCTTCTCCCTAGAGGTACACTACAAAAGCCTTTTAGACTACACGCCAATAGCATTAGCACCTTATGCAATGTGCCCTGAATTCAGAGAGCAATATGGAAACCTTTAGGTAAAATCTATTATTTTAGCTTTCCTACCCAAGAATATTTGGCCAAGATCTAAGACAATATCAATAATCAGAAAATGAAAATGAACCAACAAGAGTGCTAAAAAACCTAAATCAAATTCATCCAACGTTTGCTGCCAGACCAATCTGGTAGTAAACGCCTTACCAATGCACCATCTAAGGATTTCACACCAAGAATGATACTGGTAGTCCAGCAACAGAGATGTCCAGAAACAACGCCAGCAACCGTTCCCAAGAGATATCTTAAAGTTTTATATCTGAGACAGCTCCATATCAATGACAAGGCAGTACCAACCCCCTCCCCCAACAAAAATGATGAGAAAAGTTGAAAAGAACAAAGTGAGTGAAGCTTCGGTCCACTGCTCCAGTTTGGACCGGACACAGAAAAGTAATTGTGATCATCACTTGCAAACTCAGTCAATGGGTAACAAGTGGGACACAAACATTCACGTGCTGTAAAATACGCAATAGAGGAAGCCACACTAATCATCACAATTTGCTTTCGTTTAATAAAATCAGCATACAACTGCTGGCAAATAGAGTATATGTTAACAAATCCAGCAGCTAAATTAACATTACCATGAAGCATAACACTATCTTAGAGGATTAAAGAATATGGATGTCCACTTTATTTTGTGCAGTTACATGCTTCTTGTATTCAAAATACAAAAGATTGACTTCTTGATTTACTTGAATCAAAGAAAACAATTTCATATCTATAATACTATCTTACTTAGAATCACAAAAGGAAACAAACAAACAAAACAGCCAACCAACCAACCAGGAGACCTCAACTTGTACACTTTCTGAAGATTATAACAGAGATCACCGGGAACAGCAAGACAACAAGTTTGGGTTTTGCTTTGATCCGTCATTATTATTAACAAGGGTTACCCTGTTAACTGATAATTCCGCTTTGTAAGTATCTGAGTTCAAGACCTTCCTGCTGACATTGTTGTATATTTCTCGAATAACAATCTCAAAAGCCTTCTTAACATTTGTCGAATCTAGGGCAGATGTCTCCATGAAGAACAATCCTTCTGCTTCTGCAAGGGTTGTGCCTTCCTCAACACTAACAGCCCTGATATTGTCCAAATCACATTTGTTTCCCACCAGCATCCTTGCCACAGTTGTATCAGAATGAGCTGGATGATTGTTTCAATCAAACTTAAATCTTGAGATCTCCAAACATGAGCAAACATAAAAACGAATATAGCACAATAACAGAACATGGCATAAATGATTATTATGCAGTATAAGCAAACATATGTGCAAGCTGGACATTGAAGTGATTAGATTAATTATGATTCTTGTGAGTTTTATTCAGAGAAACAGATAGAAAAGAAAGGATATATTCCTATTTCACCATTTCCAAGTAATTCCCTGACCTAGAGTTTGACAGTTGAAAAGAAATTTGGAGGAATATTTAGTAAAACCACATAAATGTGTGAGAGGGAGAGAGAGAAACACTTATGATCAAAGTACCAAAATTCAATAGTACCCTTGCCAACAAACTATGTACAATAGGATGGGCAACACTTAGTTGTGTCTGGCTATAAGGATACATTTAATGTAACAATTGTCTAATAGAGCAATCCCCATAAGATCCCATTAATTGGAGAGCAGTTTTCCTACAGACGACCGTGCTTCACTCCATCTTGACAGCAAGATAAATCCTAGATGCTTTATCTACTTCTCACTAATCCTGACTGGCTTTGGCAAAGGGATTCCTTATGTTACTTTGCTTTCTTATAACTAAATGATATAATTATATGTTGGAGGGATAAGGCTTACTCTCATGCTTTGCATTTTTTGGGAAGAAAAGATCTTACATGATACCAAAGTAGGAATTGGGAGAGATTCTTATCACTGGTTTGCAGGTGCAACCTACATATCCAATGACTGGTCGGCACCAGATCACAAATTCTTTTATTTGTTCTGCTGAACCATATCTGATGTATATACATATAAAATGCTTGAGACCCCTGTGATAGCTATCTCACACATTGCTTCAAAAACTAACACTGCAGTAGCTGGACATGATTCCAAAACTCATTTGCAGGTCTTGATGTTCCAGTGAAACCAAAGAACCATGAGATCACAATCTGATTATTAAGAGTATGTCTAGATTGTTAAATCCAAAGGCAAGCATTGCAATCAAGTGACCCAATTAGCATGAACCTCCCCCCTCCGAAAAAAATAAAAAATCCCTCCTGAGTAAATAGGCACTCTTATACTTACACGTTTTAGATGAATGACTAGATTGGATCAAATAAGTAATACAATTTTGAACATAAACCAAATGATTAATATATCAACTGAAAAAAAAAATGAGAATGTATATATTGGACAGTAATGGTCCGACTTCACAATTATTGTTTACAATCACCAAAATCAATTAAAACAACACAACTTTCATTCAAGCCTAAAAAACCCTAAGCTTATAGGCAAAGGAACAATTGAAAAAGAAAAGCACAGGTTTGTTAACAAAACAACTAACAGTCTTTCTTGGGATTTCATGACAATCCCCAAAAACCGTAGCTTATGCATTTTCATCTATAATCGTATAAAGAATTCCAACTCAAAAAACCTTGGTGAGTTCACTGAAAAGAATAATAATCAATGCTAGGAAACACAACAGCTATGAGCCCAGCCTTTGAAGAAAGACTAGTGAAAATATGCATGTAAAACATTCATTAATACAGGAAAAAATTGAGGGGGGAGAGAGGTTAGCTTACTCTACGTGGTTGGGAAGTAAGACCTTAATGAGTTGTCGAGACTCAAGGGGAAAAGAGTACAGAAATAAAGGATATTAACACATACAAGAAAACTGAAATTTGTTTTTATTAAACAATTAGTTCAAATTTAGAAATTTTATACAATATATTGGTTGTTAATTATGAGCAAGAAATGTATATGGATCGAACCTACAAGGAACAAACCAAAGATCTAAAGATTTTCAAAAATGTTAGCTTTCAGCCAATACTAATCTCTCAATCATACATAACCTCAATTCGTGCTTCATTCTAGATAATGTCAAACAATATATCAAGATGTAAATATATAAATTTCAAAACAACCACCACCAAGCCTTAGTTCCAAAATCTCAGAACACTTGAGAAAAATTGGAGGTTTCTTTTTTCCTTTTTCCTTTTTATTATAATGGGGACATGCTATACTACATGGGCTCAGATATAACTAAGTGTCAAAGAGGCTATGTGTTGGACTAGTTGTAATCCCAGAATTTTAGGACAAAGGGTGACAGCTGAGTTAGAAATTATGAAATATTTTCTAAACGTGTCTGTCAAATAAAAGTGTCTATTAAAAAAATGAGTATGTGTCAGGAGATGGGAATTTGACTTATTGAAAAATCCCTGCATTAAAGTGAGTAGATTTGAAAGTATCCAAGCGATTTACATTGCACTCAAGTAATCCACTGTTGGATACTGTTGCTGGGTATGTAACCGAAAAATATGTGCACAGACACCCATCCAGAGTTCCACACCCCATGCTTATGTTGTGTACGACAAACTTCACAAATTTGAAGAACCTATGTGGGCAGGGCACTGGCAAAACTTGTTGCCAGGATACTGTGCCTAATTAACATATTTAGGGACATGACATTGGATCTGTTATGCCAACGCTAATAGTGGATGCAACACATCCATTTGTATTACGTGGGGTACAAAAAGTAGGTACATATCATCAAACTTTCTGGCTCATATTATCAAACCTGTTTTATCTATGGCTTTATAAGCTGTCTCAAATCCATAAGTTGCAAGAATCAGCCATGGCACATTCCTTTTAATATCAAGACTGATCATTCAAATTTTACTTATCAAAAAGACTGATCATTCAATTTATGCTCCCTGGTCCCTCCCACATCTTCTCTTTTCTCTTTTCCCAAAACAGCCTATCAAAGAAAAGGCTGTAGACACTATGGAAATTCATACTGAAAAGCAACATATGCCTTCATTTGTATTTAAATCATGAATGGTATTAAGTTCAAGGAGTGCTTCCTAGCCTAAAAGTGGAAAAACTGCACTCAAAAGCTGTCTCAAATCCATAAGTTACAAGAATCAGCCATAGCCCCTTCCTTCTAATTTCAAGACTGATTATTCAATTTCTGCTCAAAAAGCCTATAAAAGAGAACTAGCAAAGGCTGTAGAAACTAGGGCAATTCCGAAATGAAAAGCAACATGTACCTATTTTGATCTTAAGTAAAATTTATTTTATGTAGTGCTGCTTAGCCTAAAAGAGGAAAACTGCACTCAAAAGTCTAGATCCAAATCTATATCTCTGATTCACAATCCTACCAAATCAGAATAACCCAAAAATGGAAACGAAGAAAAAAAAAATCCTTTCTCATTAATTGCGACTTACATCCAAAGCATTTCTGAAACCATAAAAAAACCACAGACAGACTTTAATCCAAAAAGACTTTACCTCATATTCCCTTCGGCATCTAATCCGAACTTATCACAGTACCTGAATTCCACATCTAGAATCCAATTTTCACCAAAATAATCGTCATCTTCTTCCAAACTACTCGAATGACAGGATATTCTTATAGAGATACTGCAATGTTTTGAAAATGCTGTTATAAAATTAAAAACCATAGATGGACCTTAATCCAAAACGACTTTACCTCATTCCTTTCGGCATCTAATCCGACCTTATCAAAGTACCTAAATTCCACATCTAGAGTCTCATTTTCACCAAAAATTCATTCTCTTCTTCCACACTACTCGAATGACATGAAAACGCTTTATATGTACTTTAATCCAAAAACTTTTTATCTCATTCTCTTCAGCATCTAATCCGACCTTATCACAATACCTGAATTCCACATCTAGAATCCAATTTTCGCCAAAAAAATAACCGCCGTCTTCTTCCACACTACTCGAATGACATAATATTCTTATAGAGACATCACATTGCTTTAAGAAAATGCTCCTATAAAATAACTATTCACTCACAACATCATCAAAGTAACGAATTTTCGAGTAACCAATCGCGGCCGAGTCAGTAGGTCATTTCAATGCAAAAAAGGTTAGGACCATATCCAGATCTAACCAAATGTGTACATAAATAAATAGCTTGCTTATAAACGAAGATAGATCCAAAGTCAAAAAAGCACAACCACCACTCAGATCAAACAAAAACAAAATTGTTAAAAAGGCATT
Source organism: Fagus sylvatica (assembly GCA_907173295.1). NCBI lineage: Eukaryota > Viridiplantae > Streptophyta > Magnoliopsida > Fagales > Fagaceae > Fagus > Fagus sylvatica. The sequence continues at coordinate 27,184,260 of OU015765.1, read as the reverse complement.
GAAATTCGAAAGTAAAGTAGTAGTGGAAAGCTTTAGCTTACTGTTGAGCTCGTCGAGCCAGCGAGAGATGCTCTCGAAAGTAGAGCGGCGACTGATATCGTAAACAACGAGAGCACCGACAGCGCCGCGATAGTAAGCGGAAGTGACAGCGCGGAAGCGTTCTTGACCGGCGGTGTCCCAAATCTGAGCCTTGACTTCTTTGCCGTCAATGTCCATGACTTGAGTTTGAAACTCGACGCCAATTGTGGCCTTGGAGTGCAAGTTGAACTCGTTGCGAGCGTAGCGAGAAAGGAGGTTAGATTTGCCGACGGCGGAGTCTCCGATTATGACAATCTTGAAGAGGTACTCTTCGCCTCCAGACTCATCGTCCGATGACATTTTTGTTGGGTTTGGGTTTTAGTGTTTTGGAATCGCAAAAAAATGAAGTGCGTTGCTAATTTACTATGCTTGAATAATTAAAAGCTCTGCTGCTTTGCTCTGTTGATTAGGTAGAGAATTTAATTTTGTAAGAGGTGGTGGTGGTGTTGTACTGTTGTGGCAAGAGGAGAGATATCGTTTGGGTGTGTAATCAAGCTGTCAGAGAGAGACATACTGCGTGTGTAGTGCCTTCATTATAGTAGATTTTTTGCCACAATTTGGGGAAAGTTAAAAACTTTTTCTTAAAAGAAAAAACTCAGTGATTTATGGGATTTTATTTATGAAAATAGTTAACCTCGCCTCAATTTAATAGATTATTTACATATATTTTTGTTACTTAATATTTTTAATTAGTCATGTAATTAACACATAATGAGTTAAAAGAGAATTCTTTCAAACTGGATTGGAGGTAAACTCTATCCTTTATCTATTTATGTATTTAATTATTAAGATTTTTTGTTTTTTTAGATAAAGATAAACATTATTTGGGATATGTTAGTAACTTAGTATTGGGTGATTGGATACTTAGTATTGGGCGATTGGATATTAGTGAGGAGAAAAAAAAAAAATTCTAAATTTTTTTTATTATTCTCAAATTAGGGTAAAATTGTAAAATTTATGAACAGTTACTTGGGTGATATAAGTTTCCTAATTGAATTCAATTGATATAACAAAAATGGAAGTACGTTTTTCAAGGAAAATTAAATTTAGTCATATAGTTCACTAATTAATGTAACAACATAGTTGAATTTAATTGAGAAACTCAAAATACTGGGTGTGAAGAACTATACTTAAGTTTTGTATAGATAAAATATTTATTTATGTATTTAATTATTAGGATTTTTTTTTTTTTTTTTTTATAATTTGATACTTGGGGGTGGAGAATTTGAACTTTGATTCTACTCATAAAATTTGACATTATTTAGGATTGTTAGTATTGAGTGGGAGAATTAAATTGTGGATATAATTCTGGAAAAAAGTACAAACAAAATGAACTGAATTATATTATATTTGAAAAAAAAAAAATTCTATCAATTCAATTAACAGTAAAAAGATTTCATATTCATGTTGCACCTTTGAAGACTTTTTATAAGAACATATAATAAAAGTGGTCAAAGACTCTTGGACAAATAAAATATTATTGCAAATTATACTTTTGAAGTGTAATTCATTAAAGGACCTACTAATTTAATTGCATATCATCTTAGCGGGAAACATCATGAAGAACTGCTAAACAAACAGTTAACATAAATTGATTGTGTGGGGTAATCCAAGAATCCTAATAAAGAGTATTGGTAACTATAGCCAAAAAGGCTTCAAAAGCTCCAAACGAGCAACTAAACAAGGTGTACATTGTGTTAAGAGGATTCCAAGCAGGGATATATGTAATTAAGTGAAAACATACCATTTTTCTCAATATTTCATGATTTTCATATCATGTATCTACCATTTTTTTACTTTAAAATTTTTCCATTTTTAATTTCCCAAGACAAAAACTCTCTTTTAAGTTAATAATAACAACCCATATAAAAGATAAAGCAAGAAATTTTTTATATTATTATAATATTTTCATACAAACTAATTCTTAAATGAAATAATAATCCACCCCATGTAGTTAAGGCAATCCTCTCCATTTCTTTTTTTGATAGATTAAGTTACCTAACACATCCACATGTTACATTATCAAAACATAAGTCTATCATCTTTTATTTATTTATTTATTTATTCCTTTTCTTTTTTAGCTAAGATTCATACCCCTCTTTAAGTCTTTCCCCCCAAAAAAAATCACTTTTTTTTTATAAAACCTTATGAATTATATAAATTATATATATATATGAAAAACACACGTGTAGCTTTACAATTATGGTGACCCCAACATGAAAGAATCTTAGTGTGTCGTAAGACTTATTTTTATTTAGCTTATGACATAGAAGCATATCTCTACCTTATCAACCAGTTAAAAAGATGACATAGAAATAGAATCAACCTTAAGTTGAAATAAACATGTGAAAAACTTGGTGGACCTTGGCAAAGAAAAACTTTACACACTCATGTTCACAAAATGAGCGATTGAGCCTAGTGACAGTGATGGTTTGCCACCCAGTCATTTCTAACATGTGAACTTAGATGTGATAAGTGATCTGTCGGTAGTCAAATTGTCTATACAAAAAACAATGTGAGAACTCATGTCACGCTTGACAAAAATAATAGTTACATTATATAAAGCTACTTTTTTTTTTTTGAATAAAACGATAGAGATTTATTAATATTATAATGTCAAAATTACAGATGTAAAAATGACAATTTGCATACAAGTCCAGGTACAGACTAGAACAACACAAGCAAGAACAGGAAAAAGACATTACATAACCAAACCACAAAACTTAGAACAAATAAAGAAAACAGACTCTACACAACAGCTAGAGTAGCAACTGGCAGTGGTAGGAGCCATGGGCCGATAAACAGTAATCTGAAACACAGTATTTGCATTGATATCATGCTTGAGTCAGGGAGACAACAACATTTGGTCAAGTTTGGAACAGTCCTAACATTGCTAGAAGAACCACACCAAAGTAACACAAGGTTCGAATCTGAGTAAAAAAACAGTAGATCTAGAACCCAAGAAACAAAAAGGCTAAATCTTGAACATGACACACTAGATCTAATCGAAGAAGAAGAAAAAAAAAACCAAGAGTCCAAATCTGAGTCAACTGCTCCAAATCTAGAACATCAACAACCTGCAAAAGAAAAAAACCACACAAATTGAACAAAAAACCTCCCAAAAAGGGGGACAAAACCCTTATAGGAGGGGGAGAGAAATCTCCACTTCTCTGAACTACCCAAAATGAAGCATCAAAAGGAGGGAGGAAAGCTCTTTGAAAAGATAAAAGAAAGAGAAGAAAGGAAGCAGAAAGGAGAAAAAAGAGGGGGATGAGGGCACGACAACCATGGAGGCTACCGCATCCCAGGTGGCAAGCTTTTTTTTTTTTTTTCTTGAGAGGACAAGAGCAATGAGAAAGAGATAATCTCAGAAAAATTCAAGCGATAGTTTACTAATTAATTGAACATAATTATAACAATATTTATACTAAAGTAAAAATTTTATCACCCTTGTACTTAGGGCCGGCTTCGAGGTTTGGGTTGCCCAAGCCCTTTCTGAAGTTGGTTGCCCACTTATTATCAAATATTAAAAAAAAGAAGTTAAAAGTTAAAAAAAGAAAAAATAGGTTATATTAATTGTGTTTTTAGCTTGAATTACATAAAAAATGAAGGGGAGTGATATTTCCGCACAACTTTTTGTTATTTTCACGGAAATAACACCATCCAGAAAGAAATATTTAATGAAATAGAATGACTTTTGTTATTTCCACACCAATTATGCGAAAATAATAAAAAGTGGTATGGAAATAACACCACCCTAAAAGAAATATGTAATGAAATACAATGAATCATCATTTTTTTTTTTTAAATGGTCTCCATTGAATTTTGTTTTAATAGTTTTATGAATTTTTGGTTTTAACTTTCAAATAAAGTTTTGTTTCAATGTAATTTTTACACCTACATCATTGTATCTATACTAAGAAAAAAAGTACTTCATTTTTCCCTGTTTCAAAGATTTTAACAACCCAAAAAAAAAAAAAAAAAAAAAAAAAAAAAAAAAAAAAAAAAATAACCCCAAAGCCACCCAGCCTAGCACAAGAAAAACTGTGAAATGTCAAAATTTTAAAAAAGAGAAAAAAATGGCTTTTGTTGTATATATATTATAATGGTGCTTCGGGAGCCGTGCATATATATTCAAAGTTTTTTTTTTTTGGTATAAATATATATTCGAAGTTTTCAACTTTAGAAATTGCGGCTTTTATAAGCATTGAAGTTTTGCAGCCTTTAAGCATATGCGGCCCTTTAGCAACAGTGATTGCCGCATTTTATTGCGGAAATTGAGGAAGAGCAATGCTTCTACATCACACCGATTGGAATTCAGTTTCAGCGTTAAGTTACCGAATTTGAAAGTTTATAAATAATAGTTTCAATTTTATTGTATAAAAAAAAAAATATCAATATCAAAATTATAGTGTGTGAATGACCATTTAAAAAATATCAGATATCATTTTATTCACATATTTCTTTGTCTTACTTCTCTATTTCTTTTATTTTATAATACGTTATTAACACGAAATTCTAACTAAATTCTAGAAGAAAGTTGTAATCACTTTATAAAGATTATTTGTGTAATACTCCAATCCACTATAAGCTTTTTCTTAAAGAATTGATAATCTCATTATTTATTTATTTGTCATCATATTGATTCATTGCCTACAAATTTTAGTGTTTATTTAATGCATTAAAATCTTATGGATTTTATGCTAAATATATTATATCTAGTAATATTGTTAAATATACTCGGTGATAAATTAAGCAATTCCATTTTGCTTATTATATGCCAAATATGTATATTAATTTTGTACACATGTCTATTAATTATTTGTGACACGTGTACTTATCTTAAGCCTATTAGAATGGCAACTAAGCATCCTAGTAGGATCATTTTTTCATTTGCCATCATCTCTAAGAAAAATTAAAAGGATTGAGTACCTTACAATAAATGATCCCTTAATATTATGAAATACTTTAAGGGAGAGATACGAGCACTTGAAGTTGCAAAAATCATTCCTCCCAAAAGTTCATTATAAATTGATGCACCTGAAGTTGTAAAATTTCAAAAGTGTAAGATACGAGCACATGAAGTTGCAAAAGTACTCCTCCCAAAAAGTTCATTATGAATTGATACACCTGAAGTTGAAAATCTTCAAAGGTGTAATTGAGTACAATCCTACAGTTGATGCATCTAAAGTTGCAAATTTTCTTAAAGAATAAGTGAATACAATTCTACACTTTTTAAAATCTGTTCACAATTACAATTACGTGGGGAATAGGTTCACTAAAGAAGATACGTTGAGAAAAAATATATATATATATATATATATATATATATGTCTCAAATGTGCTCCTGAAGTAGTTAATATCAAGAGCATAAGTTCAAGAAATATTTTGAACAAATATATCTTTTCTTCTAGTGGTTGAATAAAATACCGAGATTTTACTAGAAAACGACTAGTCTCACCCGACTAGTTGTACACCATTCCTTGAAGTGAATGGAACATCATTTAATAATTATAGAGGACATAATGGTAGTTGGCATGGACGTGGTAGGAACAATCAAGTTGTACTCGTTATTTTCTTAGCTAGCTTTTATATGTCTTCTTAAAATACTTTTCTTCTATAAATGGAGAACTCTTTTTTGTAGAAACTAACAATGAAAAATAAAAAGTACTCCATTATCTCTCAATTGCTTTTGGAAATTGGAAATCAACATAATACAATATATATAATTCATTCCCAGCATATTAGCTTTAAATCTAGTAAGAAAATTACGATCTCGACGATGAACAAGCACAGGAATCTCTTCAAATTGTAAAAATCCCAAAGCATCAGTCAGTTCAATTTGACATAGAAGCTCAATAAATATGAACCCATTGTACATTTAAATGAAGTTGTAGCGTCTATAAATGCACCAATCAATCAGTCATTTTGATTTCAAGTGCCTTCCACCATGTCAAAATTAAAGCATATATCAAAATGATGTACAAAAGGATCAAAGATTATGAAATTGAACCGCATTCTATTCAATTCCTCTACAGAAAAGAGATACACATTTTTTTTTTTTTTTTAACAATGGAGTAGGAAATAACAGTTTTACTTCATTATATACATCTGAATTCTATAACTCACTACGGCAAAATATTAAATCTAATTTGGTAAGGTAACAAAATGTGTCTAGCTTAGGTCCCCCCACCATCTTCAACATCCCCTTACTCCAATGCATTGCAAAACCTATCTATCATTTATTTCTGGTTAGCATACATTATGTGGTTGGATTGCATCCACAGGTACAACCCTCAAGATCTTTGTGGAGCTTCTGGAAGAAGGAAGTAAAATAAATGTTAGGGAAAGATCAAAAGAAAGGATAATTAGAAGTACTCAAATGTCTAAATTTCAGAATCATCCAATGCTTCATGCATGTTAAAAGACTAACATTGTTAACCCTTTAATCTTGGTTAAACAAGAAAATATAATAATAGAATGAGAACAATCATTTTCCATTTTTCAACAAGGTTATATGTACCAACGTTCAACTTTTTTTTACAATCACCATCACCTTTATTATCATATTTTTCTTCATTCATCATCATGATCACAAAACCATATGCATCAGAATCTATATGAAGAAAAGTAAAGATCTCAGCTTGCTTTATCTTAAAATGAGTATTTTCAAGACTCAATGATCAGTGACCGAATTAGGATTTTACTTTAGGCGGAAAATTTTATGCCTAACATGCATATGTCTCCATACACTGGACATACGCACATAAGTCACACATTTTATATATAAATACAATGTATAATAGTTAAGGCTTGGCAATCAATTTTGCTAATCTCTTACTGTGCCACATTAGCAATTTTTTTTTTTTCCAATTCCTCCCCTCATTGCGCCATGTTAGTCATCTTTTTCCAATCCTTCCCCTCATTATTATTTTTTTTTTGGCTTTTCTTCTTCCTCACCTTACCGTTACTCTTCTACCAATAATTTACCTCCCTTTTTGGGTTTTCTTTTCCTCATTATTCCACACTTTACTATTACAATTCCTCCACTCGTCCTCTCCCTTTTTGACTCTCCTTCTCCCCATCTTATTTTCTATTTCACTTTACCATAACTTTTCTTCTAACCTTTCCCCTCCCTTTTTGGCTCTTCTTCTCCCTATTATTCCACACCTTACCAAAATAATTCCTTCAACCCTTACTCTCCATTTTTTAAATCTTCTTCTCTCTGATCTTTTCTTCTATAAATTTGCTATTACTTCCTCTAGACCTCTTTTTTCCATTCAGTCAATGTTTTACCTACAAAGAAATGATTACTCTTCTTCTTTCTTTTAGTGATTTAAAAAAAAAAAAAATTATTTCTTGCAACTTTGCTCTTGGTTTATGAGTTTTTAATGACTCTACATTGGGTTGATGCGTTTTGGTATTTTGGTATTGTGTTTCTTAATATCCCATCACATGTTATTTCTGCCCCTCTTATAGCTTTGTCTATGTGAAAATTATTAAGTGTTAAAATACCTCTTTGGCTAAGTGAGTCTACTCTTTCTAAAAATAACTTCCTCTTAATATATATTCCCACACACATGGTTTTACAACTAGTTTTATATATAATACTTAAGACCAATTTGGACAATAAAATGCCACTCATGTGAATACTAACGTGTGGACTGACCCATGGATTCCATGTTTAACAAGCTTTCTCTCAAATCCTAGGACAGATGACAGCACCATAGAAAGTTTGGTTGTTGCAAATCTTTTGCATCCTCATACTTGTGGTTGGAATGATTAGATGCTGAGAAGCCTTTCCAATGAGGACTCATGCAATGCTATTAAAAGAATACCTCTAGGCTTGAGACCGAGTGAGGATAAACTGGTTTTGACTAAATCAAGAAATGGAGAATTTTCAGTAAGGTCAGCATACTGGACTTCTCTAAGTTATGGGATTGGCACCGCAGAGAAGGCACTGTGGAGCAAAATTTGGAAGCTGAAAGTGCTCGAGCATATGAAGATGAATTTATGGAGAATAGCCTCAGGGGTACTACCAACAATAGTTACAACGGCAAATCCATCTTACATGTATTTCAGAAATGTTCTGTAGCTAAAGCAGCAGGGTTTAGTAGCCCTTGGGGATTTAGGGTCGACCGAATTCAAGTGGACAATAATGTACGGTTTATTGCAATGTTAGTTCATCCTCCTAAGGATCTTTTAGCAGACAGGGTTGTGAGAGATCAGTTTGCGTTATACTCTGCAGTGGTGCTGGATTTTAGATGGAAGAAAAGAAATGAAGTAGTGTTTCAGGGGTGTACTGTGAACTTGATAGATATCCTGATCAGGATTAACAGCATTTTCCAAGAGCATTGGGTCATGTAGGGGATGCAGGGGAAGGATCCTGAAGCTAGAAGAAAAGGTAAATGGAATAAACTGCACCAAGGAAATATAAAGATTAATTGCAACACAACCGTGGTCCATGGGCAAGAGGAGCTCTGTTATAGTAGCAGCCACCAAGAGGAGCTCAACTACAGATCCGTTGATAGCTAAGGCAGAAGCCTTGCGATGGTCGCTTGAACTTGCCTTGAAGGAGAAGTTGCAGTGCGTGATTTTACAAGGAAATTCCAAGACTTGCATAGGCTCACTGATGAACCCAGACTTATTTCCTTGTTGGAGGGTGCAGAACCTTATTGCAGATATTTAAGATCTTGGCTAAAGTTTTGTTAGGTGCAGTTTTAGTTGGTCTTTTAGAGAGGCGTCAGCAGGCATCTAGGTTGTCTTTTGAGGGTTTTGTCCACAGTCTATTTTGTTTCTTTAAGCTTCTCAAATACACTAAGGTTGAATTGTGCTTTGTAATATTGTTCAGTTGTCAATAAAGTTTTTCTTTCTAGGAAAAAAAGGAACCTATATTAGTTTCTTTCTAACATGTAGCTACACATAAATGATTCATTAGAAAGTTATGTTTTATTGAATCCAGGATCAAAATCACAAAGAGATTATTTCCCCCTTGGAAGTTTTGAAATGCCTCTCTCTCTATCTCACAACACACACACAAGTTCAGTCAATTCATTCAGCCTCTCTCTAATGTTAGCTCATCTTAAGTTTAAAGTTCAAAACAACCCAAGGGATAATTTATGGTGTTGTGTAAGCACATGTAATTACTGCAAGAACTATAAAGGCTTCTGTCTTTTTCATTTCTCACTAAATTTTGTACCGCACATCTCTTGCCCACAAATAAATTTGTTTTCATCTTCACTCTGATCACTTTAGACATCCTAATTCCAACTTATTATGATGCCAATTTTAACATTAAAAATTGTCAAATTAGAAAAGAACTCTCTTCTTTCATGAAGCATTCATTTAAATTCTCAACAGAGGCCAAAAAAAAAAAATGCACATCAAGCAATCACTGATTTAATATAGAGCAATGGGTCCAAGGGCATTGTGTTTATGTAAAACCTAAATCATATGGAGAATCATAGCTGTGACATTCTTCATATGTCGAGAAACTATGTCATGCATAAAAATCATTGAATTATTCTGTTTACTTCTCACTAGGGTACTTTTACAAACCTGAACTTGATTTTGAAGGCCTTTGATATGTTGAACTGCCAAATCCAACATATCTGCATAACTCGTTTGCTGCAAGAATATTTTAGAGAGAAATTTACAAATTGTAAAATATATTCACTAGAAAGATAATTTGAAACATAAAAAATTTAACAAAAATGTTGGCACTTGGCACGCTAAGTCCCAACTATTTCACCAAGAGCCTTGTAGCTTAGTAGCACTGCCTAGTTCTTCCATGAATGAGAAATTGGGTTCGAACCCCCCCTCCCCTACTTGTTGTAAGTTGGGGTAATTATTTATGTAGAAGAGCTCTAGTAGCCAAAACGTAGTGGTCTTCTTGCACCACATACTATCTTCTATAAATTTGGATTTATGAGGAATGACAGCATTAGAAATTGAATAACACAATAGTTCAACAAACAAATTAATATAAAATGTCATCCACACTCCACTCCTTGATACATGCCATCATATATTACTGAGAGGGACCTAGTCTTTTATATATTAGTATAGATACATCATACACTACTCTTTGGTGTTTCTTGACTGTCAACTCTTTTATTTTTATCCCAACTTCTAGCTTTATAAACCTTTGATTCAAAAGATAATCAATCTTAGTTTTAAATAGCCTAAAAGATTAGATTCTAAGGTATCTTCTCTATGGTTCCTATTGTAATTAATCCCTAATTGGCTTTCATCACCCAACACAATGTCAACCACACATGATATGTGCTAAGGACATTATTTTTAAACGATTTAGTAAGTCCAAGAAAGTAATGCCCAATTACAATCACATGACAATGGGAACTAGAAGCATATTTTGAGAAGTCAAATTGCTTACATACAATCTTCTAAGCATCTATACTTAAGGAGTCAACATTTGTTGCTGGTATAGAATAAAAGAGTTCCAAAGTTATTACCTTATCCATGTTGGGGACAAGATCTTGTAATTTCTTCAATTTCCCACTTATTCTGGTTCTTCTCTCCTGTGTATATAAATAAAAGGAGTCTATTTGTAATCTTGAACTAAAAGATCTACAAGAAAAAGATGCTATGCACTTCAATCTTTGTAGAATTTCTGTTTCAATCCGGGATACCTAGTAATGGCCCCATAAACAATGATAGATTTGTATGCTTACATCCAACGAACTCTAGGTCCATTGGCATGTCTGGCTCTCCCCATGGGAGTGGGCTCAGGTTCGAAAACCCTCAAGGGGGTGAAGTCCCCTTTGTGTAGCAAACAAATCTATCACAATTTGTATGCTTATGATACATTAATAATGATAAATCCACATGATTCATGACACAAACCAAAATGGAGCAGTAAGATTTTATTTTGGGTGTTGTAGATGACCAATTTACTCCAAAAGTTTACTAACCCTTTCAGCAATACTTCGGGGGTGAGTGGCACAGCCACGCTTAGCACGGATTTTGCATGGAACAGAGTCTTCAGGGATATGAAGTAGCTTCTCCACTGCAGCCATCTCAAGAGTCGTTTGTGGCAGGCTAAACTGAAATGCCAATGAGTAAAAATCTTCAACCAGCAGAATTGTGAATTGTTCAAAAGTTATATATAAGGAAGTTACTGATAAATATCAAGGTGAAAAACTTATTGAATTTCCATTATCAAATGACACATATCAAGTACAAAAATTATGTTCTAATTAAAATCTAAAAAATCTCATTCAAAGTAATAAATTTTTCCTTGAAGAATAATTTATTGACCCAAGTCTAGCAGAAAATATATCCCACTAAAAACGAAAAAGCCTGAAAAAGCTATAATTGTAATAGTTTGTGCTAAAATTACTACATGCTGCAAATGACATAAGCTAAGGTTACTTCTTGTCTTCCTCTCTCCTTCTTTCAAATTTCCTTATCAATAAATTAAAATTCACTTCCTTTCTATTTAAAGAAGAAAAAAAATGCAACTAACATGATTTTCTGAGAGAAGTTAAAGCAAGACTCTATAGTTTGAAGGAAGTGTTATCTTAAGTTCAATCCATCTGAAAAAAGTAAGAATAGATAATGAGAAACTACCATTTGCCCCGATGATATTCTATCCGTGTGTGCCTATAGTTGGAAGTTGGAAGTATTAAACAACAGAAACATGTTTGGCTAGAGAGAAACAAGATTGTGTTTGAATTAAAGGAGCTCCATCCAGTTGAAGTAGCGAACAAAGATCAGAGGCTTGGGAGTACATCACATCACATATTCATTTGCTAAACCTCGGGGTGACTTACGTGGTTTAGCAAATACATCACATATTCACTTACAAAATTGGATTTGGATATACTATCCACAAGGCCATGTATTATTATAAGTTTGTGCTTTTATTTTTTTGCCTATCAGATGCCACATGCAGTATATTGCTTCAAAGATCCATAAAATAAGTTCAATACCTGAGTTTCTAAACCATTCAAACAGTTGAAAATGTCTCCATCAAGATTTTTTGCTCGTTTGCTTGGCGGGGCTGAAAATATTATAGAATTTGTGTTGTCCCAGGAGTCCATTCCAAAGCTACTATTGGCATAAGAATGTGTGGCATTTTGGTGGCCATTGTCAGAGCTGATGCCATCAACAACATCCTCGCTTACCTCTGAGATCTGAGAAAGAGAATCTTGTCTTGTGAAGCTTAACTGAGACTTCAACCTTGATACTCCATGGCCACCATTAGAGCCACCTTGTGGGGTGTAGCCTCCAGATCCTCTTGTAACTGAAAAACCTGCAGTTCCATTGTCATTAGTTATAGACTATATTCAAAAACTTTATTAATAAAATCAAACATAACAAAAAAACACAATCATAATAACAAGATTTACAATCAATTATTAATACAAATATTAGTATAGTAATTATTTGTGTCTTAATTACATTTGTGAAAGTACATACATATTCAATTATTCATGATCATAATTTCAACTTTTCTTAATTGAACCCAACCCAACTGTTTGTAAATTAAATTTCTGAAGTTTGATTCCAAAAGACCTAGATAGCCAAGTCCAATTCATCCGCCCGAAAAATATGAGATTTTTATTCGGTGTAATGTTGTGATTGATGTGATTGGTGCACAATAAAAGTAATATGAGTAGTAGGGCCATGTGAAAATGATGTTACACAAAAACTCACAACTTTGACACTTTAGTGAGTGGTGAAATAATTTGTGAAAAACGTTATGTCCCTAACTTGGTTGAAAAAGAAAACCCTTAATACATTACCACTAATATAACATCACATGCCTCTTTTGATGTACCCCAAAAGAAACGAAGAAAACAAGACAAAAAAAGGAACTTGTAGCTTGATTGGAAGTTTTCTTGCTTAAATAAAATAATAATCAGATTGCTTCTAAAGAATGTTAAAAAACTAAATAAATATAATCATTCATAAATGATTTGACATACATCCCTTTTATTTCTTAAATTTAACACTTTCTAAGTTAACTCATTGGAGTAGTGTGTGTGTGTTTGTTTGTCCTTTTGGCTAAAATTCAGTGTAAAAATATATAAAGAAAAGGAAAAAGACTGAAAAAGAAATGTTTAGTGAGTGATAACAAAAACATACTTATAATGTCAGCATCTACACTTTGTATAATAAAAAGAATATGGTCTATTATGTGGTGCCATGTGGGGTCTATGTAAAATTGAAAACCCATGTGAGGTTCACATCGATGAATGAACAAATCTGATTTGTCTATTGCAAGATTTTAGGGAAAACAAATTTAATAATTATGCTGCCTATGATAACCAAAGCGATATCGAAAGTGGGACACTTATGTTTTTAAATTTTAATCATCACAATGACCAAGAAATAAATGGTAACATGTAGGCCTCTATAAAACAATCTGAGTTTCTTACATCTACATCGTGACATTATAAAATTTCAACATGTAATAAAATAACAATCTGATATGTACCATATTCAAAGGTGACCTATCATCCTCCATGTCTGCTTAAATAAATAAACTTAATTAATCACCCATTTTCGAGACACTTAAACTGAACACAAATAAAATAAACAGAAACGACACCTACTGGCACCATTCTTGCACGTGATTCATCAGCTGGATTCATGATTTGTAATGTGTAGCAAAGTCTTTAATAAAAAATAAATAAATAAATACATAAGCCATTTATACCATAGATATTATCATATTCCTTGAATTATATAAATTTTGGTAATGTATTTCATTTTCAAGTCACTATCGCTAATAGTAATATGACAACCTGACAATGAAAATGACATGTCGTAAATAATTTACTTTATCAAGTCAACGTTAATCCTAGACGCGTTGAAATACCCACCAAACCGAAGGGTACGCCACTCATCCATATTCTACGACCACACAAGTCATTTAAACGAGGACAAAACCGTCAATTCGTTCATAAAGCAAGAGATGACTATCAATGGAGAGAAAAAAAGAATCGGAAAGGAAGAAGAATATGAAGCTAATGGCTAAGGGTAACTTTGTCATTTGGACTACCTTTCATTTTCGTGGGGATAAAACTTAATTACAATTCTTTAAATAAATTTTGGACAGTGTTATTTTCACATCCTTATTTGATATTTTCGTACCGAAATCCAAATTCCATATCATTGGTACCAAAATATCATAAATAGGTATAGAAATAACATTTCTCTAAATTTTTCTTATTGAATTCAAATAAGTATTTACGTATAATTTAATTAATTATTCTTGGACTACTTTGTCATTTGGACTAAATTTCATTTTCGTGAGAATAAAACTTAGTCACCAAATTCCGTACTATTGGTGCGGAAATATCATAAATGGGTGTTGAAATGACATTTTCCTAAATTTTTCTTATGGAATTCAAATAAGTAAACATATAATTTAATTAATTATTCTTGAAAAATATAATAGTGTTTGGTTTTGTTCGTAAAGATTCGACCTAAAAAAGAGGTGTCAAAAGTTCAAAATTAATGGCATTAATATGTGTATCACACTCGCAATCCATATCGTTCGTGCATACTACTTAGATTTTAATGTCCATAATTTGTGGACATTATATCGTATTCACCCAATATAAAAAGCCACCACTTTTTATCGGACTTTAACCAAAAAAGGGTTAGCTAGCCAAAGGCATTAATTATACTGACCTAGTATTTACTTTTACTAATTATGTGACTAAAGTACATCAGTAAATGAATATGATATGTTAAGAAGAGATTTTGGTTTTGGGACAAAAAGTTTATCCACCGTTAATTTGAAACAGTAACTTCGACAAAAATAGGTAAAACTAAAGGGCTAGGATTATTCGTTAAACAAACAAAAAAGGAAACTAAACTAACCCAAAAGTAAAAGTAAAAAACATAAAGGAAGTGCAAGTAGGTAGGGGCGTAGGGTACCATTATCAGAAGCCGAAGCGAGATGGCTAAGGAATCCAGCTGGAGAGCTTCTTTGTCGGACCAAAGACGAAGACATCTCGTTGAGACCGTAGGATCTCTCTAATCCTTTGTGGTGGTGGTGTTTGGGATCGTTGGATGAGTTGACTTTGCAGGTGGACTCGGAGGTGATGGAAGAGGAGTCGCTTGAGAAGTAGTGATGGTTGTGGTTGAGGTTGTGATGTTGTTGTTGTTGTGGGGCGAGGAGAGAGGTGGGAGGAGGTGGTGGTGATCGAAGGGAGGAGAATTCTCGGGTGGTGGCGGCGTTCGGTCCGATGACGGAATCGACGGCGGTGGTTAGGAGGGAGCCAGGGGCGGAGCCGTAGCGTGTGAGGCCTGTAGGGCCCATGGGCTTTTGGGAAGATGAAGGAGAAGAAGATGGGTACATGTGTGTGTGTGTATGTGTATGGGTTGGAGGAAATGGATGGTGGATTGGAGGAATTGTAGAGAGAGAGAGAGGGATTAGAAATGGAAAAGAAACTTCTGTGGAAGTGAAGAGGAGGATGCTTGACGAGGAAAAGTCTAAGAGATACGATTGAGTCACCTGGAGGTTATGATGGTTTTGTCACTGTGACCTGGCCACATTAGGACAAAATTAACAATACTCTATAACGTGCTTTTGGGGTTTTTTTATTTTTTTATTTTTTGCCTTTTAATTTAAGGGAGGTTGTTTGTCGGTAAACTGACATATTGGATCAGCTTTAAATTTAGAGTCCTTTTTGTGTACACAATAAAAGTCACAATTTGATGTTGTGTCTACATACATGTGAGTGGTTAACAAAAGAATTAAAATTCACTAATAAAACCTACATTGATTTTTCTCAGATTTGTACATCACACCTTAACTGTTGTTGTTTTTTATTGTGGTCCTAAACTTTTTCTTAAATTTATGAAGCTAGTAGATATTAATATTTGTAAGGTGAATTGGTAAGAGCTGCCCTGTAATTGAATTGGATGACCATTCTTAGTGTTCTTCAAAGAAAATATCCATGATTCAAATCCTTCTACCCCAATTATTAAATTATTAAAAAATAAAAAATAAATTATAGTAACCTCTCTTGAGGTTTTGCTGGCTTTATGTCTCTCCTATTTTGAAAAATCACATTTTTTTCCCCTCACTTTTAAAAAAATAAGGAGCGCAATGTCATTTTTTTACAAAGGTGAATGGGCGAAGTATCACTTCCTAACAAATATAAGAGGGTGGTGTGTTATTTTTCTAACATATGTGAAAGGGCGGAGTGTCATTTTTTTAAATAGAAGAGGTGGAGTGTAATTTCGTAAAACTTCGAGGGGGGTTGCAATAATTTGCCAAAAAAATTGTTGGATGATTTTATTATGTAATTCTACGAATTTTATTTGACTGTTTAAATATTGATAACTTGACGAAACTTAATACACTCATTTCAAAATAAATGAATAAAATTTAGAAATTTCATAATAGAATTATACTTAAAATTTCACATCATCAAGAATAAAGGTCTAAAATGAACTACACTAGTTGGTCAAGTTGGCTAATCATTATAGAGAAGACTTAATTAAAGTCTTAAATATGTCGAGGGCCTTGTAGGCTTTAACTCAACTAGCTCATCTTCTTGTTTCCAACGGGAACAAAAATCCAACAAGATTCAAATCCCTACTCTCTCAACTATCAAATTAGAAATAAAAAATAAAAATTAAATCTTATTGTATCAATGACCAATCTTTTCTTTTGTTTGTAAAAGAAAGTGTTAAAATGTGAATTTGGTCCTTAAATTATGGTCAAATTTTAATTTAATCATTGAACTACAAATTATCAATTTACTCCTTAACGTTTTGGAAAAAGTCAATGTTACCCTTATCTTGCCTAACCATAATTATTCTAACAACAATTGTTAATATGAAAATTTTTTTACACATTTTTTTTTTTTTAAATATTGACAAAAGTTAAGCTACATGTTACTCATACAAAATCAATGTTTGTGAACAAAAATTTTTTTTTCTATTTGTTAAGTTCACGTGTTTATATATAAATTTTGATTTTATAAGATGAATACATACCTTGACATGTCATGCATATAATTTTTGTTACCACATTTGTAATTATCATTTGTATAATAACTGTTTTTTAAAATATAACGATTTTTTCTTTTTAGATAATTCAATAATTAGGGGTGAGAAATTTAAAACATGGTTCTTCTCATAAAAATATAATATGATGAGTTATAATGCTCTTGATAAAATTTAGGTCAAAATATTGTTTTCGTCCCTAAACTATACATGAATTTCGTTTTTCGTCCATGAACTTTGAAAAGTTCGTTTTTTATCCCTAAATTTTGAAAAAGTTCATTTTTATACATAAATTTCATCCTTTTATAAAAAAGTTTTAAGGATTAAATCAAAACAATTAATATTATTGGAACAAAATTAAAAGCCAACCCAAATATAATTTAAGAATCAAAATGATTTTATTCCTTGTGATAATTAAACATAATTTGAACATAAAATATGAATGACGTGGAAAGAAATTGGTGTTCATGATGTTATTGGGTGAGAAGTTGAGTAGATTCCAAATCCACCAATTAAATTACTGAATTGTGGTCTTACCCGTGAATGGTGGATACCGACAAGCATTGATGCAAACATAATTCATTGGTGGCTGTGACTCCCTAGCGCGTGACATGTTTAAACATTTTCATATACTATTTTTATATATGTTTAATCTAATGCATAATATTGTTTATTCCACGTGAGCATGATCTACAAAACTGTCACCAAAAGTAAAAGCTAAGGTTAAGATTTTTCTTGACAAAGATATGCACGTGATGAGTTTCAGTAAAAGTGTGGTGCAATTTCAAGGTTAATTGAACTTTGTTTTATAAGCCAATTTTTAGTATGAGATTCAATGTATGTTGGATTTCCATTTTAGTTGAGACCCCATTTTGACCCACCGAGGATGGAGACAAGCACACAAGGTTCTGTAATCTGTTGTACTGATGAGACATGGTTTTGTGTATTCCTGTCTGTCACGTTGTACTAAATTTGACAATTTATGCCTGCGTCACACTCACATCTACTTATTATTTTTTTTTTTTGGAGCTAAATAATGATACTAAGTATAAATCTAAAACCAAGTCTTGTAACCGAGGGACGAAGGTTTGAGTTATTGCTATGAAAACAAGAGTATTGTTTAGGGAATGAATGACCATGTTAACATCTCTACTAACTAAAAAAGAAAAAACACAAAATCTAAAGCTAAGACTTTAGAATTAATACATAAAGAAAGTAGTTTCCAAAAGATCCTAGAAGATTTCCCAGTAATTGTATCAATGTACACCTTAGCATCACTTTCCACCGCAATGTCATGAAAGTTCTCGAATTTAGCAATTTTGATGTCCAATGGCAGAAGCTTCAGCAATGCAAGGGTCAAGAAAGGTAGACCCTTTGGGACACTGCATTTGCTGAGGTGACATAATCAACATTGAGCTTCACAAAATTAGGAGGAGGAGGAGGTAACCATATAGGCTTGGCACTTGCCTCATTACTAGCATGGATGTAGGAAGTGCTCCAAAATTCTGGACTCCAAAGCTTTCACATGTGCCAACATATTACTTTTAGTCTCATTATGAACCACTTGGTTTCTAAAGAACACGTTTGAATCCTCTTCTTTCGTTATTATAACAATCGAATTATCAAAGAAATTGTGGTGGGTTGTTTCCGCACCATTTTTCTTGTAGGATTAGGAAGTAAGCTTTTAAATCATCCACTTTTATAAGGAGGATTCATAAAATCTACACTATAAGAAAGGATAATATGAAAACATCCAATAAGAATTTAAAAATGAACATCATCCAAAATTCATTTTGTTATTTTGCTTGGAAAATTTTGCCACAAAACCTAACTAATACATATTTGGATAAACTATTTTTCAGCTTATTTAACTTATATACAGTTTTTTTTTTTAAATAATACTCAGTTTATTTTTCAAGCAAAATAAACTCATCCAAACACTCTTAATTTTGATTACCACCTAATGATATCAAAGTCGAAAATATAATCTACGTGAAAAAATAAGGTATTTGATTAAAAAAAAAAAAAAAAAAACATTTTTCAAGCCAAACTTGATGGCTTTAAGAGTCTAAGATGCTAGGACCCAATGCATATGTAAGCAAAACAGAGCTAATACATATATTATTGATTGGTTTTAAAAAAATAGAGATCACATCATTATCAATGGATGACGTCTTTAATTTCAAGGGTAACCTGAATGCAAATCGATAAATCATACAGAATATTAATGGAAAATAATGTGAGCACACTTTGTTTGCTAATAAATATATGAGCGATGAGATTTGTGTTACATGTCTTATATATATATATATATATATATATAAATAAATAATAAAGATTTGTGTTACATATAAAGTAAGAAATTTAGCATGAATATTTTATAAAAGCGCTCACATTAAGGTAGGCAATTGGGTTTTTTAGCCAAGGAATGCCTAGCTCCAAACCCAAACCCCAAATACACATTGCATCAGGCTAGCAACTTGAAAGCTTTTAAAAATAAAAAGTTTCTTGAAAGCCTTAACACATTGTAGTCCCATACTTATTATGGGTTACGTCATAATTCCAAGTGCATCCAAACACGTAACTACAATTTTGTTTTCAAAATGATTTTCAAAATTCCAAATTTGTTTTTCGCCAAGTTTTAAACACACATACTCCAGTAAAAACAATCTTTTCACACACACACACACACATGTGTATGTGTGTAGACATGGCATGATGGGACATTACATCCCGAAAACTGAATGTTAATAGCAAAATATATTTATCCTTGAATAAAGTTTAGGAGTACTTCACAATAAGGTACTGTGTTGCGTAATTTTTCATACGAAAACAATATCGAGAGCTTCACCAGGAGATGTCTGGAATATTGGCCATCAATTGCTGCAAAAATCCTTCCTGTAAAACAAATAAAGATTCTTTAGAGGTGGTGGCGATTTACATCTGATCACCCTCCGAAGATTAAGTCAGTTTTCTGTTTTCCTTTAAGTGAAAGTGTATATGCTTTCTCGTAGTTTATGCACGTACCTCTTCCTCTTTGTTTGCTGCTCTATTTATAGTATGATCCTTACCCCACTTGAGCTTCACCAGCTGGGAGGCTTTCACTTTGAGGGTGATACGACATGTGACAGTCCCTTTTAGGATGATTTGACGTTGGTACATAACGTATAAAACACTATAGCCAAACTCATTCAATGAATTTGGCTAATCAGTCACGTGTGGATTGTCTCGAGATACGCACTGGACAGAGACTGCCAAAATCCCACTGACCTCGATTAATGCATCTGAGAGGTCGGTGCTATTCGTTCCGGTCAAGTTGTCCGGTATCCGTTCAAGGTAAACTACATGGGTTGGGATCTTTCCTTTTTCTCCGATGAAGCTTTGAAGCATTGGTCTCTTGGGCGGATCTTCCAATGCCACAAAGGGAATCGAGTTGAATGCCCGGCAACCGGCGTAGTTATGCCCGGTGAACGGTTCATTAATGACATGTCAATGCGTATTGAACATTTAATCTTAAATGGGCCTTAACCCAGTTATATGCTTGTCTTCATTTCTTTGAATGGATCTTAGCTTCCATTGTGGGCTCAATGCATCCCATACTCTCTATGGGCCTTCATATATATAAAAAATATTTCCTCACACAATAGCCCCTCAGAACGGATTATTCCCGTTCATAAATCCGTCCATCTATTAGGGTTTCTTGACGCGAATGATTCGTTTCTGACATGTGTTGAGACGCCGGTTCATTTCTCTGAGGATCTCTTCAGATCTTTTTTGTCGTTTTGGTTTCCGCGTTTGTCTTGAGCAACGGGTCGTGTACTGTATTTATGAATCATCATTGCATATCTCCTCCGTCTCTTCGCACGCTGGGATTTGATTGGTGGATGTGACCTTTTGGCAGGTAGCTCATAAATGCTGGCTTACGGTTTCGAGACTGTCCTCCCTATATAAGTTGGCCTCTGATTCTTTGTTCTGGTTTCTACTTCCTTCTGACTCTCTTGTCTTCTTCTCTGCTCCCTGTGCTCTTGCTGCCCTCGCCTGAACATCGCTCCCGAACCTGTTCCTCAGTCCTCTCTGCAACCTTAACCTGTAAGTTCCCTCATTCTCTCTTTATTTCGTCCTCAAAGAAAACCCTTAGAATGGCAAAAACAAAGAAAACCCAGGGCAAACTAGCCCGATATGTAAATACTCCAGAGGCCATGGAAAGATTCCGCCGTCATTACGGGGTCCCTGATGACGTGTATCTAGAATATAGGTTCTGGGAAAATGCCATCACCGGCGAACACGGGGATCTCATTATCCCTTTAGTAGCCATCATCGAAGGCGGGGTCCGTTTTCCGATTGACCCCCTTCTAGCTGATTTCTTAGGTTATTTCCGAATAAGTCCCACACAAATAAGCTCCAACATCTTTAGGATAGTGAATGGGGTGGCAGAACTCAACCGCCGGTTAGGTTTTAACCTAACCGTGCATGACATAATAGCCACCTACTTCCTCCGTACCACCCAACACGAAGCCTTCTCTCTGAGGCCCAGAGATGTTAATAACACCCTAGTAAATAGCCTTCCTGACACAAATAAGGAGATGACGGATGATTTCCTCCTTGTCAGAGGGAACTGGTACTTCCCCCGTCACCGGTGCCCCACCACCGACGAGAAACCAGGTTAGGTTCTGTTGGACGGTGGAATTTCATATGGCACTTGTTTCTTTTTGAAAATATTCTCTGACGTATTGTTCTTGTGTTTTCTCTTATTTTCTTTTTTTGTAGAGGAGAAAAAGAAGCAAGTCCAGACCCACTTAACTAATCCCGTTGCCCTCCAAGCCGTCTACGACAGTGAGGTCTGCGTGGACGAGTACGCAAATCCCCGCTCAGCCTACAAGCTTCTCCGGTACATTCTGTCTGCACAGAGTTTCTTGCAGTGCAGGCAAGTCAAAAACCTAGCAGAAGCCCTTGCAAATCCTGCTAACAAATCCCCTCCCGCTCACGACATACGAGATATGGCCGGCATTAATCTGAAGAAGCTCCTGCCCCCCACCCATCCCCAGGCCGAGGCATCTGAGCCCGTCCTCCCACTAGAGAGGAAGAGGAAAAGGAAGGGGCCAGTAAAGGGGGAAGCTTCCCAGGCAGCGGCTTCGACTGATCCGGACACTGCTCCAGCTGCCTCAAAGAAACCGGAGGCCAGACCAGCTCTGCCCGACGTTGACACGTTACCGTCTAATGAGGACGCGGACGTGGAGATGGTGGGGCCCTTCATCCTTGAACGGGATCCAAACTCCTCGGGGGTGCTGGCCCCATTTTGGGCACCTATCTTGGAAGCTGAAGAAGAAAGGGTGAGGACGGACGCCACCATTCTCCGGACAGGAGGGGCCGGGTCCAGTACTGCCTCTGCCCTCTGTGAGGTGGCACGCCTGCCCGGTGATATGGACGTATGGGGAAAGTCCACCAACCAAGAGGTCATCAACAATCTCCGCCGGGGTCTCATGATGGTTAGTTGCGCTTTTCAAATTCATTCTTTTATTCTAATATTTATCAGACTGATAAAACCAAATTGATTGCAGGCCGTCCAAGGCTCCCTTGAGATAGGTGACTGGTTCCAGCGTCAAGCTGCTGAGCTGGAGAACTCTATAAGGGTAGCCACTCGTTCCTTTCATCTCAAGAACGAGTTTGAGCGGATGAGGAGGGAGGTGGAGGCCTACAAGGAGCAGGTCAGGATTGCCACCCTGAAGAAGGACGAGGCTGACCTGAAGCTGGAGGACACGCAGGATCTACTCCGCAATGCATTGGAGGAGAACTCCAAGGCTGGGGAGAAGATCCAAGCTTTGGAGGCGGAGATAGCAGCTAGGGAGAAGGCGACTTTTAACCGGGGGTCCGTGGAGGCTCAAACAACAATGACTAAGCAGCTCCCGGGTATTTACAATGAAGCCTTTCAGGTAGGTTGGAAGGCCTTGTACTCCTGGGAGTCTGACGATATGCCCCCACTGCCTCCCCAAGAGGTCTTCCCCTATCCAAATGCCCCCATTGGCGTCCCTGAAGAAGAACTCCCTGAATCTCAACCAGCAGCTGACAATGTGGCCGGGCCGTCCAACTCATGAATTTCTTTATCCTTACTTCTTTTCTTTTCATTTCCAGATCCTGCGTGATCTTTATATTCTCTTCTATTTCTTTTTGAATCCGGACAAGATTGATATTTATTTTTGCATGTTTATGATGGGTTTCCATTTTATGGCCATCATTTTTGAATTTCGCTACATTTATTTACCTTATTTATCTTATTTGAGATTGATATAACTGTTCATTCATGAATATTTTGACAATATATTATCTTTGTTTGAACGGAGCATATATTCGGATTCAGACATATAATGTACAATAACTTAAACGACTCGGAAAGTTCAACTTTAAAAAAGTTAAGGGACGATCTTACCTGGTTGCACGGTGAAAGATCCATTGTCTATACTCCAAGAATTATAATCGTTGGGTGGAGACTTGATATCTTTGTTTGAGCGGATACAAAGTTTTATCCGCTCATGAACTTTCGTTGAGTATTCCTGCCCGGATGGGCGGTATGATCCTTCTTACTCATACCTTCACGATCCTGAGGTAGTTAAACCTTTACCATACCTGATCAAGTCAGGGTTTTTGCCTCTCAAGGAGGACTTAAACATGGGCATTCTTACCCGGGTGACCTAGGCAGACGTTCTTATCTGCCGTCTAGTCGCAGCTTTAAACTTATTTAAAGTTTTAATCACCGCACCTGTTCTTGTCAGGTTTTTTTTTTTATATATTTGCCTTTTGTAAAGGACTTTCATAATGGGCGTTCTTACCCGGGTGGCCGATATGGACCTTCTTATCCATACCTTTAGGGCCATGATCTTTGGATAGTGAATCCTTGATCACACCTGAGCGGATCAGGTTTTTTGCCCCTCAAGAAGGACTTTAACATGGGCATTCTTACCCGGGTGACCTAGGTAGACGTTCTTATCTGCCATCTAGTCGCGGCTTTAAACTATTTAAAGTTTTATGCACCGCACCTGTTCTTGTCAGGTTTTTTTTTTATATTTGCCTTTTGTAAAGGACTTTCATAATGGATAGAGAAGTTGCAAACTGAGACTTCATTGATAATACTTCTTTAGATTACAGATATTCCACGGTCGTTTTACAGGAGTATCATTAGGCCCTATTAGCATAAAAGCCCCTGTGCCGGCCACAGATGCGATCTTGTACGGTCCTTCCCAGTTTGGTCCAAGTTTTCCGTGAGTTGGATCTTGTTTAGCCCCCATGACTTTCCTGAGTACTAAATCACCAACTGCAAGCTCTCGAGGGTTAATCCGCTTTTCGTATATCCTTCGCAGCCCATTCTGATAAGCGGCTAAATGAATAAGGGCTGAATCCCTCCTTTCTTCAGCGAAATCCAAGTCTGTGGCTAGACTCGTCTCGTTGGTGACCGGATCATAATACTCCGTGCAGATTGTAGGCAAGCCAATTTCAAGGGGAATAACTGCTTCAACCCCATATGTAAGTGAAAAAGGGGTTTCTCCTGTTGAACACCTGGGAGTTGTCCGGTAAGTCCACAGGATGTTTGACAATTCTTCAACCCACCTCCCTTTGGCCTTTTCCAGGCGTTTTTTAATTCCGTCCAGCAGTGTCTTGTTGGAGGACTCCGCCTGTCCGTTCGTCTGGGGGTAGGCGGGAGTAGAGAAATGATTCCTGATGTCGTATTGCTCACAGAATTCTCTGAACGGCCCACTAGTAAACTGAGATCCATTATCAGACACCAGCACTCGGGGGATTCCAAAGCGGGTGATGATATTCTTCCAAACGAATCTTTTGGAGTCAGCATCTGTAATATGCACCAGCGGCTCCGCCTCTACCCACTTGGTGAAATAGTCTGTTGCCACAATAAGCCACTGGCGGTTTCCCGGAGCCCGAGGGAGGGGTCCGACTATATCCAGTCCCCACTGGGAGAACGGCCATGGACTGGCAATAGGATTTAGACTGGCGGCTGGCTGATGTATGGACGGAGCAAACCGTTGACACTTATCACACTTTTTCACATACTGGGCAGCATCCTTCTGCATGTACGGCCACCAATAGCCTTGCCCTATGGCACGATGTGCCAAAGATCGTCCACCGGTGTGTCCTCCACATACGCCTTCATGGATCTCCCATAATAGATTCTGAACGGTGTCTAGGTGAACACATCGTAAATAAGGCCCGGTGAAGGACCTTCTGTAGAGATTTCCTTCTTTGGAAACCCAATACCGGAGGGCTATCCTTCTTATCCGGTCAGCTTCCTTACGGTCTGCCGGTAGTATATCATCCTTTAGATAGGGGAGTATAGGGCTCATCCTTTAGATAGGCGAGTATAGGGCTCATCCAGCTGGGAGACTGGTCAACTGAGCATACTTCATTAATTGCGTTGCCATCGACACTCGGGAGGCTTTGCACTCCAACAGAGATCATCCGCCGTAGTTCCGGGGCAACAGCTGATGCTAGACCGGCAAGGGCGTCTGTATGCCCGTTCAAGTCCCTGCCTATGTGCTCCACTTGAACATGTTTGAACTTTTCTAGCAACTTCTTTGCCTCTATAAGATATATCTTCATCTTTTCATCCTTAGCTGCGTAGTCTCCTGAAATCTGATTCACTACAAGCTGGGAGTCGCAATAAACGGTCAATGGATCTGCTTGGAGAGTAATTGCGCACCGTAGACCGTGCAGCAACGCTTCATATTCGGCCACATTGTTAGAGGCGGGGAAGCCTAAGCGGATTGCCAATTCCATCATCTGACCTTGGGGAGCGGTGAGTACTACGCCTAGACCTGAGCCTCTAGAATTGGATGCTCCGTCTATGTATAACTTCCACCCCTCTATATGTTGTATTGAAGATACGTGGTTCACCCACATAGGTCCCATTTCTGCGGGGGTGAATTCAGCGATGAAATCCGCCAACACTTGTCCCTTGATAGAAGTTCTTGGGCGGTAGTTGATATCATAAGCCCCTAGTTGGGCTCCCCACTTGGATATCCGCCCGGAGAAGTCTGCGCTTCTCAAAACAGCCTTCAGTGGCTGCTCGGTCAAGACAATCATGGTATGTGCCTGAAAATAGTGCGGAAGCTTCTTGGCCGAGCATACTAAGGCAAAAGCCAACTTCTCGAGCGGCAAATACCTTGATTCTGCCCCGTCCAGAGTCTTGCTTGTGTAGTAAACCGGCTTCTGAACGTCGTAGTCTTCTCGCACTATGGCTGCGCTGACAGCATGCTCAGAGACAGCCAAATATATATATAGAGATTCCCCATTCACCGGAGTGGATAAAAGGGGGGCAGCTGCAAGATACTCTTTTAACCGCTCAAAGGCCTGGTCAGATTGTTCTCCCCAATGAAAGTTCTTCCCCTTCTTTATTAGATCGAAGAAAGGGCGACACTTTTCAGCTGCCCGGGAAATAAAACGGTTCAAAGCTGCCGCCATGCCGGTCAGCTTCTGGACCTCTCTTACAGTTCTTGGGGGTCTTAATTCAAGGATAGCAGATATTTGGTCCGGGTTGGCTTCAATACCTCGTTGGGTAACCATAAATCCCAAGAATTTCCCGGACCCAACACCAAAAGCACATTTGGATGTGTTTAACTTGAGGTGGTGCCTTCTCAACGTGTTGAATACAAGCCTTAAATCTCCCAGGTGATCTTCAGCATAAATACTTTTGACTACCATATCATCGATGTACACTTCGACTGTTTTGCCCAGCTGAGATGAGAACATTTTAGTAATCATTCTCTGATAGGTAGCCCCAGCGTTCTTCAATCCAAAGGGCATGACCTTGTAACAAAAGATCCCCCTTGGTGTAATAAATACTGTCTTTTCTTCATCAACGAGGATTCATGGCAATCTGATGGTATCCTTGGAAAGCATCCAGAAAGCTCATTCTTTGGTGGCCGGATGTAGCATCCACAAGCTGGTCAATCTTGGGTAATGGGAATGGATCTTTTGGACAAGCTTTATTCAGATCCGTGAAATCTATACATACCCTCCATTTACCGTTCTTCTTTTTAACCACGACCGTATTAGAAAGCCAGGTAGGATAAAGGATCTCCCTTATTGCCCTCGCTTCAACTAACCGGTTAACTTCTTCACATACTGCTTCCTGGTGGAGTGGGGAAATCCGCCGTCCCTTCTGCACAACGGGATGGATAAGCGGATCCACATTGAGACTATGACATGCGAAGGCTGGATCTACCCCGGGAGCTTCGTATGGATTCCATGCAAACACATCAGAGTATTCCATCAACAATGCAGTGAGGCCATCCCTCAGCTCATGTGAAAGGGATGCACCTAATAAAAAGTATCTCTCTTGATCAGAGGCGGACATATAGTGCTTTATCAGCTCTTCCGCACATTTCTTTTGCGGGGCGAGACCTTCATTCTCCACCCGCTCCTGTAACTGCTACTTGGCCGGTCTTGCTTTGAGCTCAGGCCCATAAGATATAGCTCCCTTCTGGTGGGCGGCCACTATGAGACATTGTTTGGCCGTCACTTGATCACCTCTAACCTCCATTATTCCTTCTAGGGTTGGGAATCTAAGTCTCTGGTGCAACGTTGACGGGACAGCCTTCATCTTGTGTAGCCAAGGTCTTCCCAAAATTGCATTATACGGAGAATATGAATTCAGCACCCAGAAATTCGTTGGAGAGGAAATGGTCCCTGCATGGACTTTCACAGTAACGCGACCAACCGGCATCACTGATTCCCCTGAGAACCCATATAAAGGATCGACTTTCCGGTCAAGATCCTTATGCTCAAGGCCCAAGCCCTTGAAAAGGGAATCATACATGATCTCAGCAGAACTTCCGGGATCAATTAATATTCTTTTCACCTTCAAAATCGCCTATTTGCATGGTAACCACCAAGGCATCAGAGTGTGGGAGTTGCACCCCTTCTAGATCCCGATCAGTAAAAATGATTTCTTCAGTCATTTCCTTTCTCAGCCTTTTTGGAGCTGGGGTCACCCCTTCGGAGACTTGAAATATTTCCTTTAGATGGGCGGCTGCACGGGTCTCTGTTCTCAAATTATCAGCCCGTGCATGGCTGTGTATTACGTCAATGATCCCAATAGGTGCTTTGGGCTTTGGTTCGTGCACTCGCTGTTGTTGATGCTTGGCACCGTCCACAAATTGATGAAGGTGCCCGTCTCGGACCAACTCCTCCAACAAAGCTTTATAGTTCCTGCAAGTTTCAGTCAAGTGCCCCTTCTCTCTATGGTAGGCACAGTATGACATTGACTCCCTGGAGGCTGGGTCCCCACCTAATCTAGCCGGCCAGACAAAATAGGGCTTGTTTTTTATCTGGGGCAATATTTTGAAGATCGGCTCTTTGAAGGTGGTGTTGATGGCCTGGAATGATTCCCTCGTGACCGGACCCATCTGTTTGGGATTGCGCTGAGCTCTGCTTGTTTCTGGTTGGGCCGATTTCTTCTGAACGACCACATTGTCACCGGATTGCTTCTGGGGTTGCAAGTCCGTCTTCCTCAACACGGACATGCTTGTTCTATCCGGGACATGAGATTCGACATATCAGGGGGGTGGCTTCTTGGCTAAGGATTGCCTCAATTTACTCCCAACGGGGAGACCGAATCTGAATTGAGAAATAGCAACGTCTTCCCCACACCGGTCAATTTCATTATAGGTTTCCCAGTACCTTGCTGAATAAGACTTCAAACTCTCACCGGACCTCATAGCTAAGGCCATCAAAGAATCCACCTCCTTCGGTTTCCTCGTGTTGGTGATAAAACGGGTGGTAAATGCCTCAGCAAGTTCCGTCCAGGAGTGTATAGACCCGTGCTCGAGCCTGTCAAACCACCGGAGTGCCACATCTCCCAGACTGGAGGGAAAGATACGGCACATAAGAATATCATTCCCGTTGTGAAGTGCCATTGAACGCCTGTAATGACTCAAGTGCGACACCGGGTCAGTCTTCCCGTTGTAAGTAATCAAGTTGAGAGGGGCAATTCTGGCCGGTAGTTTTGCCCGCTCAATTCTTGAAGAGAAAGGGGAATGGGAGATTTGTCGCAACTGATTCCAGACCGGATTCTGATCTTTTTTCTCCGGTTTATGCACAGGGGATTTTCTCTCCGTCCTCCCCATCTTGCTCCTTCTGGAATTTTTCGGGGCCCTGTGGTTTTCCTCTGATCGTTTGGGACAACGATGAGAGCTTTCACATGAACCAGAGTGGCTTTTTGACCTCTGCCTTCTTGACCTCTGTTGGTCACAGCTAGCTTGCACCTCTTTCAACTCTCGTAACTCCCTCTCTAGTCTCTCTATCTTTCGACTTCTTCTAAGGGCCTCGGCATCAATCACATCACGGGTAGCATGAGATCTTCCTCTTTGACCCTCAACCCTTTCTCTGTTTGCTTCAACACGAACTTCAGACATGACTCTCCTCGTTCCTGAGGGATTTGGTGGAGGGTTGTTGACCAAAACGAAAGCGTTTTCTCCCTCCATATGACTAGTTTCAACTGACAAACTCTGCTGGCTTGGCTCTTGACTTCGTTCCCACAGACGGCGCCAATTGTGTTGCGTAATTTTTCATACGAAAACAATATCGAGAGCTTCACCAGGAGATGTCTGGAATATTGGCCATCAATTGCTGCAAAAATCCTTCCTGTAAAACAAATAAAGATTCTTTAGAGGTGGTGGCGATTTACGCCTGATCACCCTCCGAAGATTAAGTCAGTTTTCTGTTTTCCTTTAAGTGAAAGTGTATATGCTTTCTCGTAGTTTATGCACGTACCTCTTCCTCTTTGTTTGCTGCTCTATTTATAGTATGATCCTTACCCCACTTGAGCTTCACCAGCTGGGAGGCTTTCACTTTGAGGGTGATACGACATGTGACAGTCCCTTTTAGGATGATTTGACGTTGGTACATAACGTATAAAACACTATAGCCAAACTCATTCAATGAATTTGGCTAATCAGTCACGTGTGGATTGTCTCGAGATACGCACTGGACAGAGACTGCCAAAATCCCACTGACCTCGATTAATGCATCTGAGAGGTCGGTGCTATTCGTTCCGGTCAAGTTGTCCGGTATCCGTTCAAGGTAAACTACATGGGTTGGGATCTTTCCTTTTTCTCCGATGAAGCTTTGAAGCATTGGTCTCTTGGGCGGATCTTCCAATGCCACAAAGGGAATCGAGTTGAATGCCCGGCAACCGGCGTAGTTATGCCCGGTGAACGGTTCATTAATGACATGTCAATGCGTATTGAACATTTATCTTAAATGGGCCTTAACCCAGTTATATGCTTGTCTTCATTTCTTTGAATGGATCTTAGCTTCCATTGTGGGCTCAATGCATCCCATACTCTCTATGGGCCTTCATATATATAAAAAATATTTCCTCACACAGGTACAATCGGAAAACAAATGTTGTGGGGTGTCTATCTTCTCCAAACATAACTGAACTTCCAAGATATGATTTTGACCCTTACGAGGTTAGGAGATCCCAAGACTTTCCCTTAACATATGTTTGGTAATAAAATCAAATAGATATATTTGACCAATCACAGCTTAAAATCTCAATGATTGGTGACGACTCATTTAACACAATTTTAACCATTGTCAACCAAGGCCCCCCTATATCTCCATGTGGTGGATCTTTGAGACACGTGTCACCAAACCGGAGGTTGAGACCTAAATTCAGCATCGACTATATTCTATTTAAACCAATAATGCTTTAG
The DNA here is from genome assembly GCA_907173295.1 of Fagus sylvatica. Taxonomy (NCBI): domain Eukaryota; kingdom Viridiplantae; phylum Streptophyta; class Magnoliopsida; order Fagales; family Fagaceae; genus Fagus; species Fagus sylvatica. The sequence continues at coordinate 27,153,460 of OU015765.1, read as the reverse complement.
GACTTTTAATTAGTTTTTTAAACATTAATCAAAATTAACCCAATTTTATCGCATGCATGCATACTCATTTTGAAATCTTTTTTGAACTAATGAAAATTGTTTAGTATATGTTTATTATTCTCCAAAATTGTGTTGTTATGCATACGATGTTGTAAATTTTGTTACATGGGTATGGGTAGTGTTATAGAAGTGGGTTGAAAGCTTGTAGACTTGTTTCATATTTAAAACATACAAAGTCTTGTATGAGTTTATAAGGTAGTACGAACACCAACAAAAAAATCAATTAAGTGGTCATATGGACATGTGGCTCTAGTGCACGCGTGCGTGGCATGTGGCACATTTACGCATGTGATGCTTGTGATTAACAATTGATTAGTACAGCTTATTTCATCGATAGTGGTTTTTTGAACACCCCTAACTATGAGTCACAACTAGGGAATCCAAATATTTGAGATCTATTGGTTGCAATCCCCAACTATGCTCACATGCGCATCATGTTAGATATGATCAAGACAGTCTTTCAACCTAATTAATTTCATCCACATCACTCACACTTGCCTTACTGCGTTCCCTCCCATCCCACATACCAAATCATGGACTGGTCATTTTCTCTAGATCATGTCAACAAAACCAGCATAATAATACTGGATGATGATTTACTAATGGTAATGGTATCACGAGAACAAGTGGAAGCATTGTAATTGAGAAGCTCTTTATGGTTTGTTTTATTCCAATTAAATTGTAAATATGAGATATTAGGTTTGGAGGACTCGAAGATATTATGAGTCCAGAGTTAGAGGTTAAGAAATGTGGAGAGTGTTTGGTACACGAGCATGTCACTAAAGATCACAAACAAATTATGACAATGTACAGCAACAACAGCATCACTCCTTATGAAGGTATTAAGCAAAGCCATAATGACTATGATGGGACTGGACTTAGTGAAGAAGACATCTCTAATAATGGGATACAGAACCCTAATATAATTTAGAGACTCATGCTGCTTTTAGGAATCTGGATTGAGAGTTTATGCTCAAGGTAAGCTTTGATGAATCTAGAAGGCTAATAAACTTTCTTCTTTGATTTTTTGTTAAGTCACCATCTTTCACCCTCTTACAAATCTTGTTGGGATGTGTGTGTATATATATATATTGCCATTTGATTAAAATATATATATATATATATATATATATATATATATATAGAACTCAAATTTTATAATTATAGTAATGAAATAAAACACAGAGACTGAATAAGATTACAAAATCTCTCTCTCTCTCTCTCTTTCTCTTTCTCATGCATGTGCATGCAGGCAAGATAAAAAGTCTTTAAGGATGCTACAATGATGTATCTCTGGGTCTAGTGGCACACAACCATTGCCTTGGGGTCTCAAGATCGTCACCTGTGATTGTTGGAACATGCCAACTACCCTTTTCTGATTCCTGCATTTACATGTACCAACATTATTATGAATGAGAAAACTCCTTATAAGAAGCAAAATGCTATCTTTATACTTAATAATAATCATTTTAACTAAACGGATGGTCAATAATGTTACCTGAATCACAATCGAATAAGGGGGAGGCATGTGGAGAGTAGGCCCACGCTGTGAAACTGACAGTCGGATCTGCAAATTATCAACAGAAATGCAAGCTTTATTTGTTTTTCTTCAAAGTAAGGACCTGAACTATGGCATATTCATGCATTTGAATTACTTGTATCTTTGTTTTTAGGTAATAAAGTTTTAATAGAATGGGTGAGGTTTCTCATGTACACTATTCTTCTAAAGAATTAGGATCAGCAGAAAAAGAGAAATCAATAAAATCTACAACATAATTCACATCATTTGCACCAAAAATGTGATATCACTCAAACAATGATCTCAAATATGCTGATTTAGCTCAATTACTATTAGTTCCACGCAAATAAAAGTATGGTTATTCCTGTGCAGTTATTCCTTTGCCTCAATTCCATGCAAGTCACTTATTTATTTCTATTTTTTTTGGACAGTAGCTACTGGAGAACTTTTGATGGGGAACAATCTTATTAAAAGATTTATCTTGCTAGACCAATAAGTCGAGGGACACTTTTCACAACTGTTGACATGACCTGTTGTGATTGATTCATAATAAAAGTTGGGTCAATGGTGGAGCTATTGAAAATGATATTACTCCAATTACAATTCACAACATGTTAACTTAGTAGTTGTGAAAAAAATTATGAAAAATGTTCTGCCCCTAGCATTACTCATTGGTAGATTGGTGTTGGTGTTGTATGTGCAAATATATTTGGAGTTCATTGGGTTTATTATTCATCTGAAAAAAACTTGTGTGGAAAACCATGTAAAAGCAAAAGGCCAGGAATGCATCCTATAATGAGAGTATCCTATAAGCTTCTCCAAAGGAAACAACCTTCTCTAAAATGTAATTTTGTATGAGAAAATTGTAGTGCTTTTTTAGCAAAGGAGCCAAAAATGCATGGTAGCCACCATATACCAACCTATTGGATTCATGGCTCACCTTGTTATAGAAATTACAGCCTGCCAAGTTCCTATCTTTAGAATTATTAGAAAGAAAGATGATTACCACTTGGGTATTCGGCCTAGTGGTAATCCCCCTCCCCAAAAAACCCCACTCCTCTATGAGGGTGTGGGTTTGATCCCTAAGATCTTCAAAATATATACGTATGTGTGAGTTTAGATTAAAATTTCTATCATATATTAAAAAGAAATAATAATAAATAAATAAATAAAGATGATTGAATATATCAATCCCTCAAATTTATTTGGCTGCTATTACCATATACGATAAAATAGGATGAGAAGAACAAACAGAATCTGTGTAAAAGCAGAGATCTTATGTGAACAAGTCCGCTATTTCAAGTTTACATAAAAAAAGGATTATTGGAGTACAAAATATCAAAGAAGGAATCTACCGACTCCAATTCCCAATAAATAAAAGCTCAAATGAACCTGACATTCCATGAGTACATACTCCTTCCATTTGAAACACTAAAAGTACATATAGACAGGCTTTTTCATCAGCTACTATTGCATACAAATTTAGGAACATCTCTTCCAAAGATTGATTCCTCCGCTCCACAAAAAGCATGCCAAAACCTCACACAGTCTCCATTCTTTGCCTGAAACTGCATATAATTCGGAAACCTTTCCCAACCCACCCTAATTCTCCTCCATAAGCTACAACCATGAGCACTACCCACATGCTTCCTTGACCGTATCCTGGTTAAATGTTCTCAACTTTCTAACCCTCAGACCCCCATGTTGTATTGGGGAACACATCGTGTTCGAATCCACCAATGGAATTTGAAATCATCGCCAACCCTCCCTACAAAAAATCTCACTGTAGTTTTTCTAGTCTATTAGCCACATAAGAGGGTACAGTGAATAAGGATAGATAATAAGTTGGGAGGCTAGATAGTGTATACTTTTTAAAAGCGTCAACCCACTTCCCTTGGACAAACAATGTTTCTTCCACCCTGCTAGCCAGCACTCCATCTTCTTGAGAATTTAGTTACAGATTGAATTCGCTTTGAAAGGCAATACCAAAGGCATACCAGCATACCAAGATAATTCATTGGTTCCTTTGTTTTAGAAGCCAACTATATTCATACTGTAATCTTCATCATTTCAGATTTTTTTTTTTTTTGTATAGGTAATTAGTAAGATTATTGAAAATTACAATAGAGCATACTCCCATGTACACAAGCAGTGTACTAAGGGTGCTACAAATATCATCATAGATTACATAAATCTATAAATTCCTCCAAGGAAGAAAAAGAATGACTACTTGAAGCAGCCATCCAGTACATAAAAAGAAGTAAAAACAGTTTCAGCTCCAACACCGAATGCTCAATTCCTTCAAAAGTGCGATGGTTCCTTTCTCGCCACTTAATCCACATGAGACAAAGTGGAATGACCCCTCAAACATGAACAACACGATGTCTTCCAAAACCCCCATACATTGACAGCACGATGTCTTCATCCCTTCGGATTTTAGTTGCATACAACAAATCCAAGAAAGAAACCAAAGGCTCAAACTCTCAATCTTGAAATAACCTAATGGATCAAGGTGACCATGTAACATGCCCAAGAGAATAATCTAAATAATCTGCCATCATTGTATTTGCATTAACTGCAATATGGAATAACTCTAAATAAGCAACTTTCAGCAACATATCTTCCACACCATAGATCAAGCCAGAATCATATGCAAGTACCATCTCCTACCTCATACCTAATAAACTTAGAGAACAAATCCCATCCAAACCTAATGTACTCCCACACCATAGAAGCCTCCAACTACTGATGAACACCATTGATGTCATAAACACCATACTTCCTATCTACAACTTTCCTCCATAATTGATCTCTATCCATTGCATATCTCCACAACCATATTTCAGCAAAGCTTTGGTTGAGAACCTAAAGCCTCCTCACCCTTAAACAGCCATGTTGAATTTGATTACAAATCTGATCCCAATTGACCGAATAATTTTTTTTTTATTTATAACATAGGAGAACTCTGCTCAGATAGTTTCACGTCACAGAGTATATTGTACAACAATCTTCACTGCTATCAAACTCCTACATGCAATTGACACCACCCGCTAGAACCAGTTGTCAAATAATCTAACGGCATTCACCCCTGACTAGCTAAGCAGTTTATTAATTCATCTCCAACACCACCCCATAAAAAGTCTCTTTGTAATTCCTCTAGTCATGTTGCCACTAATAGAGGTACAAGAAAAACTGACATAAAAGAAAGGGTGATTTCTATTTGTGTTTATCTTCCCCTCTTTGGAGAAATAATCGTACTTTCAAGAATAAAGAGACCGATCCGGCTAAGCTCATTGAGCTTTTCTTTGTTTCTTTGTTTGATTGGTGTAGGGTCTAGGGTCTTGCTTCTTCTCCATCAGTAGGAGAGTTTGTAGCTTCTTTAGCTTTTGTTCATCCTGATTTACATTTGTAATCCTGCTTTGAGTGCATACTTTATGCACATAAAGCTTTCTTGAATAAAACTTCTTACTTATAAAAAAAAAGTTTATCTTCCCCTCTTTGACAAAAATAATTTTTTACAACTTGCTAACCCTTGTTCTATCTTCTCTACAATCCTATTCCATAAAAATTTGAATATGAAAGAGGAATCCAAAGGTAAACCCAAATACATCATAGGTAAAGCATCCACCTTACAACCACGAAGACTTGCTAGCTCATTCACTTCTTGTACCTCCCCAACAAGCACCAATAGAATTTTAGCGATGTTAATTTTTAGGTCTGAAATTGCCTCCAAACAAAGAACACAATGCAAGTACTTCATTTGATCAAGATGGATGTCACAAAAGATAAGGGTATCAACTACAAATAAGAATGTGAAATCATCATTTCCCCTTGAGACAAGCTTCCCACTTGAAAACCATCTAAGAAACCCCCTTCTACGAGTCTAGCTATTAACTTGTTGAACGCCTCCATCACCAATACAAACAAAATAGGGGATAATGGGCTACCCTCAGTCAAAGTCCTCTATTACTGCCAAAAAACCACTAGGCTCCCATTTATTAGTATAGAAAATTTTACAGTAGAAATGTAGAAGTAAATCTAATGTCACCATTTTCTCCAAAGCCAACAAGCAGTCATCATGTATATAAGGAAATCCGATTAAAATGATCATACGCTTTCTCTAAATCAAATTTAAATAACAAGCACCCCTGACTTGAGTCTGCTATCCAAGCATTCCTTGGCAAAGAACTGAATCCAAAATCTGCCTCCCCTCCATGAAAGTGTTTTGCAAATCCAAGAGAATATTACCTAACATCCTTAGTTGATCTCTTAACAAGCACCTTAGTGAGAAGTTTGTAGATACTACCCACCAAACTGATCGGTCTATAATCCTTTATATCTTCTGCCCCCATTTTCTTCGGAATTAACGCAATGAAAGTGTTGTGTAAACTTTTTTTGAACATTTCACACTCATGAAAATCAGCAAACAACCGCAAAAACATCATCTTTCAGAATCCACCAACAAGATTAGTAAAAATCCATACAGTAACCCAATCCAATGCTTTATCTCCATTCATATGTTTTAATGCTTCATAAATTTGCTCCTCTTCGAAAGGTCTCTCCAACCACCCTGCATCTATTACTGATGGTTCTTAAAAATAAGCCATCAATCCAAGTCTTTGACCTGTAGTTTCTGAGCAAAGGTTCCTATAGAATTGAACAATCCCCTCTTTCATCACACCTTCCCCCAAATAACAAACTCCATTAATTGACAGGTTTCTAATGAAATTGGATCTCCTGTGTGAATTTGCTAGTCTGTGAAGAACTTAGTATTTTTATCACACTCCTTCAGCCAAATCACCCTTAACTTCTGTCGCAAACTTGTCTCTTTCTAAATCTAAAGTATAGCCGATCCATTCCCAGTATCCAGCAAAGTTAAGGGCCCATAAATTCAAGTTTCAAAAATAAGCTGCAAACGAGTTAGGGCAAGCCTAATAATAGTGTGTTCAATTGTGGCTCTATCACTAATTCCTAGCTTGTGCTGGAATACAGCTATATCTTTGGAAATCTACAAAATCCTCAAAAATCCTCAAAACCTCTGTTCTTTTAGGCAGAAATATTAAACCACAAAAAATAAAAATAAAACATACGATGACAAAAGAGTATACTGGATGTATACCCAAAGGCTCCTTAATGGAGGTTACAAATGTAAAGAATCAATGAAATCATATAAAGTTAAGATCTATTTGCATCCAAAGACAGCAAATAAAGCAACAGCTCAGCTAATTGAGACTAGAATCTCTCTATAGATAGCTCCGGATCTTCAAAAGTCCTATTCCTGATAACATTCCACACACTATTCCTGAGGGTCTTGGAACTATGTTGCCAACATTGAAACAAACCTTTCACTGTTTTGGGTATCACCCACTTCACTCCAAAGACTACAAATATAAAGTTCCACAACTCCATAACCACTAGACAATGCAATAGCAGATGATCCACATTTTCTTCACAACTCTTACACATAATACGCGATTCACCATCAGCATTCATCTTTTTTCAAAAGAGTATTTAGTGTAAGAATTTTCCCTCAGGCTACAGTCCACACAAAGAAAATACCTTCATAGGAAGTTTTGTCCTCCAAACTGCCTTCCATGGAAAATCTGAAGACACAACACCTCATAACACAAACTAAAGCTACAAAACCATTATTATTTAGATTTTTTGTACTTTTATTTAATTTTTGCATTTCCCTAGTACACAACCTGTGTACATGGGGGGCAATTTTTTTTATTACTGATCAGAAACCACACAAACCTGAACTGAATATAATAAGTTTTAACAAAAAAGAAACTGAGAATATTTCCAACCTACAATCCTGAGGGGGGGCCTCACAAAAATAAGATTCCAATAAACTCCACCATTAGATACCACCATGCAATTGAACATATACATAACATCTCAAAAGAGTCAAAACCTCATTTATTATTGGAATTTAAAATTTAAAATAGCTTCTTCTTCTTCTTTTCCTTTTTCTTTTTTTTTCTTCTTCTTAAACTCTTGGAAATTAAGTGCAAAAACAAAGGGTGCAGGACCCACAATAATTTCTATCTAGAAACTCAAACAAACCCTTACATATATTTAAAGAAAATCCACAAGTCTAACAAGTTTTAAAACTTCTTACCTCAAGGAAAAGGAAGAGAACCACCAAAAAAATCTGAATGATAGGTGGAATTGGAGGTCATAAATCATAACTGCAGAGCGCTACTTGAAGAAGAGAAGATAGTAGAAGGAGAGAGAGAGAGAGAGAGAGAGAGAGAGAGAGAGAGAGAGCAAGGAAAGTGAATTCAGGACTTAACACCCCCCACAGATTATGTTTTGGTAATTTAAGGCTCAGGTGGTCATGGATTTATGTTTATCCAACAACTTGAATCTTGTTGACGTGGAAGGTTGATGATCACATTACTAATAACAGTATAAAGAGCAAGGCTCACAAGCTTTCAATTGAACACACTTCACTTCAGTTTTAGACTCATTTGTTAATTGAGCTAAGTTAGGCTTGATTTTGGCTCATTACAAAAGTGAAACCAACACACTGAACAATCCAAGACCAAGCAGCTCGTGAGGGGCTCACGTCATTTGCATTCCCATTCTAACATGCATACTCATTTTTGAAAATGCATCTGAGTAATTTGAAAAGAAAAAATCTATGACAAGATCATCTAAAAAGCATGTTCCTCTGCTTTATTTCAAACAAAATTGGGTAAGGAAATAAAAATTGGGAAACAGTTTAAGTTTTTGTGGAAAACTACCAAATGCCTTTCTGAACAAAAAATCCTTCAAAAAAGATGGACAGCGGCATTTAAAACCTGAACTAAACAAAGCCCAAACTCTCTTTGAAGGATGGGAACTTGGATAATATATCATAAATTAATCGCCTCCTTAGTTGCGCTTTCACATGAATGTCACTATACAGAAGATTCTCTGAAATTCTGAATAAATAAAAAAAGTGTAAGCAAATGCAAATAAGGATAATACCTGATGCTTTTCCTTCCATCTTGGAAAAAAGGTAGTCCCTAGCAGTTGGAACAAGTGGTCCCTCATCTCATCATTTGTCATTAATAAACACTTACAACTAACAGCAGCATATAACCAATACCTGTAATAATGAGAGAACAAATTTTTCACATAAGTTGACTAATACGGTCAGCTACAAAGGCACAGGAGATATGAATTTTATAGTTTTCTCAAAATTAAATAGAAGTGCCTTAAATAAAAAGTCAAAGAATCAATTTCAATTGGGTTAATCAAAGGGAGTTTTTGTGCATATCATGATAAACAAAGCAAAAAATGTATTGGGAGTTTGGGACAATATATATAACAACACATATATTTTGTTATCAACCTCAATCTAACCCATTTATATTTCAACTAAATGAAAAGATGCATACTTACCAATCATCGTTTGAACCAGGTGGAGTAGCATAAAGTGCACCAGAATTTTTCCAATGCTCTAACAACTTCTTGTTGTTAGGATGCTGAGCAGGACCACCAGTTACACGATTTTTATGCAAAATAATCAGGGGCAATCTCTTCGAAGGACTCATTTGACGTAGTTGTTTTACAACGCTATTAAGCTACAACAAAAAGGAATCGATAAGCACGCCATTCATACATTTTGCTTTAAAGGATTCAAAAGATACAGTACTATAAAGCTTATTCTCAGTATCCCACTCACTTGGTAAAAGCTGAAAGTATGCATGCTGACAAGACCGACATTGGCACCATCTACAACTGCATCAAACGGACCATACTTTTGGAGCCACTCCTGAATGAGTTCACCTTCTAGATCAATGATGATGTCACTGACAATCATTTTATGTATTACTTGTTGCAGCATACAGAAGTAGCAAGTATCAACCAAACCAAAATAGTCAAACCATTGCAACAATGACATAACGAGAAAACATGAGAAATATTTCCTTTACAGCCTTATTGCACTAAAGAAATTGGTCTTCCAATTCAGCTTCAGATACTGTCATGAATGTCTTTTACACACATTATATCTTCCAACGAGTTGTGTCAATTTTTCCTAACATACCAAAACTTGGAAACACGGAACCTTTCAGTTCCCGGCCAAGAATCTTCCAACAGTTCATATAAGAGCATTCACAAATATGCATATAATCAAGCAACTAAAAACCTAAACAAAAGTTAGAACACTAATACCCAAGATGCAAAAAAACCAAAAAGCTCCAAATACACACTCTTTTTTAAATCAACAACAAAAGCAAGACATTTTCGCACCTGAAACCGAACAAAATCGGCCTTAACCTCTTTTTGGCAAGCCAAGTTTGTCAATGAGGTAGCAAAATTTTCCGTCTCCTTCGGATCAATATCAATAGAAACAAGTTTCTCACCACACGATTGACAAATCCCGGCGCCATCCATATGAGTCCTCACCACTCTCCATTCCCCACTTCCCAGCCATCCTTGGCCATGCCATCCTCCACCTCCCTTCACAACCCCTTCCTTCACCTTCCTCACATCCCAATTCTCCTTCCCGACTTTCGCTGCCTTTTCACATTTAAACCAACCCTCAATGATCCCAGCAGTGGTTTCCGACACTTGCCTCACTTCGGCTCGCAACCTGTGCATTGTCTCATACACCTTGTGCGCAGTCTTAGCAGTCACACTAACTTTCAAAATAGCCGAAAGCTCAGCCTCCTCAGCCACCACTCCATTCGCAACCATATCAGAATCAACTTCATAAGCTCTCTCCGCCATTCCCTTCTCAACAAACCCGAACAATGCCGGTCCATACGACCTCAATTTCGGCACAATGCCAAATCCTTTCATCTGCTTGATCAAATCAAAAGCCATATCCGGATCCTCCTTCGCAGCAGCAATCCTCGCCGCACTCGTAAACGTGGCCTCATTCGGCACAACCTTATCCATCACCATTGATTGGAAAATGTCGAAACCTCTCTGGAGATTCGAACCTCTTTCTCCATCCAAAGCACAGAGATAGAGCAAGACATTGTAATGATGTAAGGCGAGGCTAACTCCGTCTCGCCGCGCCTCGTCGTAAAGACGAAGGGCTTCGACGAGGTCGCCGTGCCTGGAACACATGTCGAGATTGTGTTTGAGGAGTCCCTCCGGGGATTGGCGGCGCGCTTTTCTCATGGCTTTTTTGGAGAGGGTTGGAGTGGTGTTGTTGGAGGAGGAGGAGGGGTTGTGGATTGGTGACGTGGCGGAGAGAGTGGAGAGATAGCGGGAATGGTTGTTGATGGAGAAGGAAGATACATTGTTGAACAGGGAAGTGGTGATGGTGGTTTTGTTGTTGTGGTGGTGGAGAAGTGGGCGGAGAGTGTGGGAATTGTTGTGTGGGAATTTGGTGAAGAATGAGAAGAAGAAAAGAGGAGATGGTTTTGCAAGTGAGGGTAGAACTACAAGAGAGCGTCTGGGCAGCATCGGTGAGAATGGTATGTACACAAGGATTAACCTTTTGGCTTTAGGGGTTTTAGTTTGGGATGAAGAGGGAGTTTTTATTGTCTACTCTTTACTTTACTCACTTGAAGTTTGGACGGACTATCTTCTTTGTTTTTTTCTTTTGGACATCACTTGTTAGCATTAGTTTTTAAGGTAATTTACTGAATATAATTCTTTTAATCTTGTCATATATTTTTAATTAGATAGGTTTTTGGACTATCTAATTTTGATTGCCTTCTTCTCTGATGGGTTTTCTTTTTCTTCTCTTATTATTATATAATATAAAGTAATGGAGCTTTCTGATTGTCATGGGACATAAACACACTCCATTCTTAGATGGTTGCAAAGAAAATAAGTATTTAGGAAAACACTAGATCGTGAAAAATTAATACCTTAAGGCGTCTGATCCATTGTGATCTAGTAAATTTGGACGGAATAAAGAATACACCAAAAAGGGTGGGGGGCGGATGAAGATGAATATGCTTGGGTTTCTGTTCAGATCCATTTCTTGCATCTTATTTCTCTAGAAACACCGTTTGTTAATAACGTTAATGATAGGTGGGAGTTGTTTTTGAAAATCATTATTTTAGGAATTTTGTTAGTGGATTGATGACATGACATAAATCTAAACCATTTAATTTAAAATAAAGGTTAAGATTAAACGAACTTTATGCGGTAGAGTACCTTAAGAACTCTAAAGGATGTTGATCCATTTATATAATTTTCGAATGGTTGTTTATGTCAATGTGATGTATATGCTTATGCGACTGTGTTACTAGTTTTGCTTTTACATTGCAGAATACTTCTTACTTAAGCTATGAAATATATTCTATCGTGTCATTGTTACATATGTATAATTATCTTTGTTAAACTCTCTTTACACTAGTTGACAAAATATGTTTGCTTAATCTTGCTGGACTTTCTATTGTCTTACTAGACTTATTCATTCAAAGTATGTTTCACTTTTTGGATCTTATCAACTTCAAAATGAACCATTGTGATTCCTCATGTCTTTTGACTTGTTTTGTATGAATATTAACTTTGCACCACTATATATCTTTACGTGAAAAGATCTAATGCTATTAGATTATTTTGCAACGAATCTTAGTGTTGATAATGCTACTGTTGGATGCTTAATGATCCAACCATTTAAACAAAAGAAAATTTATTTGATTCCTTATATTTTCAACTTCATTTTCCACATATTCTTTTAATTTGTATTTCAATTACTAATTACATTATTATATTGTTAAAGAGAAGCAAAACGGTAACAGTTAATGGGTGATTCATTGACATGAGTTCCATATTCGATCAAATACCCCCACAAACCCGACTCTAAATATTAACGTATCAATGCAAGACACGTGTTCTAGCAACAAAAACACCCCGAACAACATATAAATAATAAATGAAATAAAATAAGATCTAATCCCAAACATCAGCAAATGTCTCCAAATTACCCTTTAGGCTGTCCGCACCACTTGCTTCAACTTCCTGCACATCAACCTAAAATGAAAAAGAAAAAGAAAAAAAAGTTCATTTCAAACACCTAAATAACACAAGAAAGATGAGATATAGAAACACCACATACTTTAGAGCAACACGCCAAACAAGTTGTGCAATCAAGCTCTCATTATTGTCATACACAATTTTACTCACACGATACAATTTTATATGAGCATTGCCCTTACAAACTTCAATTTTTTTCCAGCCTAAATTTCTTTTTCAAATGAACTACTTTTAATGCAATTATTAGTGCTATCCTATCTTTGATGTCATCACAAAATCGAAAATACCAATGCCTCCATGACTTCTTCACCAATAAGGTGCCACAAACACTCCAAAAGCCTACAACAAAACCGAGTCCGATACAAACATAGAACCATAGCCTTTCAGTATCATCTCCATCTTGTTTGTCTTCAACACTACCACCGGTAAAAGTTGGGCCATCAGATGTTTCATCTCCTGGGCACTTGGTCGGAAGTAGAGACCCACACAATGATGGATTACCCTTGTATATGGATGCATCATTTAGTGTTTGGAGCTGATTACCATGTGGGATTCTTCCTGATAAGTTGTTAAAAGACAGGTTCAAGTGTGACAATGAAGTCAAAGAAGACATACTTTCAGGAATAGGACCAAAGAGAGTATTCTTCGAGAGATCAAGTGTTTCCAGCCACCGCAAGTTTCCGATATTCTTGGGAATGTTTCCAGTTAGATGATTCATTGACAAGTTTAGTGTACCCAATCCTCTGAGGCTTGTTAGTTGATCAGGAATTCCTCCTGTCAAATTATTCCCTGAAAGATCAATGATGGTAACAAATTGAAGAGTTTTATCATATTCAAGCTCTCTTCCTTTTGTCACTATGATTGCTTTCTCAATATAACTGGAGTTAGGACCGAACATCTCGCTACTATTTCCATAAACCAAAGTAGTCAAATTGTCCAAACACTCTGGAATGCCACCAAAAAGATTGTTTTGTGCGAGATCTAGAATGTGAAGAAATTGAAGATTGCACCATTGTCGAGGGATGATTCCACTAAATAGATTTGACCGTAGTCGTATGATTGAGATGTATGATTGAATCCATAATGGAAGGTTCCCTGAGAGATGATTCCCACCAAGATCAATGCTCTGAAAAGAACAATTTTGCAAGGAAGAAGGAATTTCTCCATGAAGATTGTTGTTGCTCAACACTAATGCTTGAAGGTAACTCAAGAAACCCATTGAGCTTGGAATTTTTCCAGATAGGTTGTTGTATGAAATATCCACAACCATCAATCTTTGTGACTCATTCCAATGATGGGGGAGCTCCCCTGAAAGCTGATTGCTCCGAAGTAAAAGTCCATGAAGATGATTCAGTTTCATTATGGACAAGGGAATTGTACCATTGAGGTGGTTCTCCGAAAGATCTAAATATTGCAATTTTGGCATTAAATCGCTAATATTTGACGGGATAGGGCCTGAAAAGAAATTGCCTTTGACAGATAGCTGGGTCACATTAGGAAACGAAAGTGGGATAGGACCATTGAAGCATGATCTGATTGGAAATATGAATCGATGCGATAATTTCCCCATGATCTGATTGTACAAGTCCAAGTGAGTTCAGATGCCTTAGAGACCCATTCCTCAGGTATAACGTCTGAGATTCCAGCGTTAGTAATGACGAGATCAATTAGCTCACTTTGAACTTGAAGCCATATAGGAAATTTGGGGCCAATAAGACAGTTGTCAAGTTCGAGATATTTGAGCCTGAAAGGAGGAACCCAATTGTATGTCACATTGAAAACTAGAGACTGGTTTTTGTTGGTTGTTAGTGTAAAATATTCGAGACTTGTGAGATTCATCAATTGGGCTTCTGTGATGACACCTTCCCAGGAATTCCCCTGGAGATACAAATAGACTAGCTTTGAGAGTTGTCCAAAACTTTCAGGAATGGTTCCATTCATCTTATCAATAGAGAGATACAAATAGACTAGCTTTGAGAGTTGTCCAAAACTTTCAGGAATGGTTCCATTCATCTTATCAATAGAGAGATACAAATAGACTAGCTTTGAGAGTTGTCCAAAACTTTCAGGAATGGTTCCATTCATCTTATTATAAGAGAGGTCCAACTCTTGCAAGGATGACAAGTTTCCAATATAAGCTGGAATTGAACCCGAAAAAGAGTTGTAACTGAGATAGAGGTATCTCAAGCTTCCAAGTCTCCCCAATGAATCAGGAATGTTTCCTACAAGTTCGTTAAAACTCAAATCTAGGGACTCCAGGCTATTGTTCAGGCAAGCCGAGGAATTGCCGAATAAGCCATCAATATTGCCGCAAAAATTGTTCCATGAAAGATCTAAAGTCTTCAGTTTACAAAGATTTCCACAAAAGCTTGGCAATTGACCTGTGATGGAATTGTATCTCAAATCAAGGTGCTCAAGATTCCTTAGGTTCACAAAATCGTATGGAATGGAACCTTGGAAAGAATTAGAGCTGAGATCGAGTTTTGTGAGGCTTGTGAGATTTAACAACCATTGAAGAATGGAAGAGTTAAATTGGTTTTCTGATAAATCAAGGACGAAAAGAGAGGTGGAATTAACGAATGGAAGGGAAGGTGGAAGGCTTCCAAGCTCACACCTAGATAAATGTAATTCCAGAAGGGAAGGAAGCATATTAACTGCGTGAAGCCAATCTGCTCCGGCACGACTGAGATTGGATTCCCCCAAATCCAGGTACTTCAAAGAAGAGAGACTTGAGAGCCAACCCAAATTTGTGGCATGCATGTCGTTGTTGTAATGAAGGTCAAGATGTATCAAGCTCGACAAATTGCCGAGATGAGGAGGAATCTCCCCAGAAAAGTTTGCAAAAGAGACATTGAGATACCTCAAGTTCTTTAGGGTACCAAAAAATTCAGGAACTTGAATGCCTTCAAAGTCATTCGAGCTTAGATCCAAGTAATTTAAATATTTCAAGTGAGTCAAAGAAGAACTTATCTCACCACGCAAGCGGGACTTCTGATATGTTGTCCACTCTGTATCTGAGTAGTAAAATGAGTATGGGTCTGGGGGTGGGATTGGGTTTCGAAGATGGAGCTTGGTAACATGACCTGATTGGTTGTTGCACTCTACGCCTCTCCATTGGCAGCAATCTTCACCAGTCCAAGAAGAAAGCCTACCGGAAGGATTAGTGAGGCCTCTCTTGAAGCTGAGAAGTGCTTCTTTTTCAGTGTGGATGCATTTCACATTCACATTAGTCTGATTATCTTCAGTGCATGAAGTGAGTTTGATTATCCCCAAAGAGGACAAAAGGAGAAATACAACAGTAAGATTAAGATTAGCCATGAACTGAGTTTATCTAGTAACAAATAATGATGTGTCTAGTGATTTATAGGAAGCAAAAGCTAATAAGCCATTTGGAAGATTTTAAAACTATAAAATATATAAAATGGTGTCGTCAATGGTCAATGATGAAAGCTTCTTTCTACAGTCAACATGAAACTAGTGATGGAGGTTGATCCACACAATATGAAGTACTGGTGACAGTTTTTTCCACACGGAAGTACCGTGTTGGTTTCTGTTTGTTCTTTTCTAAACGTAAACAATGGGCTTTGAGTTTGACTTGTTTTATTTCTTTTAAATTTTGATTTTTTTTTTGGTCATTGAATTACGGATTGGCCTTGTTTGTTTGATGGATTACAGGGTGCTTTTTGCATATTAGTGATAAAATTGGAGTAGATCTGAGACTAATCAAAAGAAACCTAGAAATAGGCAGAGAATTTGAGAGAATAAATCATTTCATTGAATGATTTACTTTGTTTGTACAAGAGGCTCTCTCCTTTTATATACAAAACAGAGTAGTTAAATTGTTTAACATCTTTCTAATTGACTCCACTAATTAAATAGATTGGCAAATGGTGGTCTTCTCTTCTTTGTTATGTGCAACTGTGTAGGATAATAATTAGTGATTGGGTTTTCCTTTTTGCTTGCTGTTGAGATATAAGTATCAAGTATGGGGTCTAATCCAATATTAGTTACATTGGTTACAATTTAGAACAGACATACATGTAAACAAAAGGTTCTCCCAAGCTTATGCTTTCAATATTACTATGACTAGTATACATGGGTCGATAGTTATTTAATTTGCTAGCGATAGTTAATGATATATATGTGGCAATACACAAACATACAGGAAAACATGGAAAACAAATCAATTAATAAAGGTTAGAGAGAAATCTGAGCGTATATTGTAGAGGATATTGGACCACGGCTCGCAACTTGTGCATTATCTCATACAGAAATTTTTTGGGGTGGGCTATATATTCCCTTAGCTCAGGTTGACAATTTCCCGTCTTGATCTATGCTCTTTGAATATCATGGCATTGCTTAACGAGATATGCCTAAATAATTTAAAGAATAATCTATATAATATATAAAACCAAAGAATAACTAATCTCACCATGCAGGCACTCTGAGTCATGATCAAATAGGTTTTGAAAATTGAGCTTGGTAACATGACCTGACTGGTTATTGCACTCTTTACGCCTCTCCATTGGTAGCAATCTTCACGAATCAATGACGGAGCCAGAAAATTTTTCCAATGGGGTGCAGATAAATATAACAAAATTAAAAAAAAAAAAATTCCTCTAATTTCTAAGCAAACATCAAATAGATTTACACATCCTATTGGCTTATTAGTGACATAACATACTAAACAATATTAAACGATTTAAGCAAGCATATCTATTTTTTTAGATTCACATCTTTGAGTTTTTCTTGGGGTTTAGGATATAAAGTTTTAGTATTTGGGATAGAGGATTAAGCATTAACCTCCCAATCTTACACAATTTTTTTTTTTAAATATGCATTATCCCAATTTTGAACTTTTTTTCCTTAAAATATGCATCAATTGTGAATGACTTCCTCATAAATTATTCAAAACTTGAATATATAACTAATACAGAGTTAATATTATTTTTCTGGTAATGTACACTTTTTTTTTATAGAAATGATAGAAATTGAACCTATGGTGTCCGCTCCATGATGATTGCTCTTTATCATCAAGCCAAGACACCAATTGGTTTTTGGTGTAGGCGGGATTTGAACCCAGGCCCCTTATGCGTCGATAAGAGACTTTACCAGTTGAGCTAACACCAAAATAAATAAGATTATATTATATATATAACACCAAAATAAATAAAATAAATAAAAAATTAGCAAAATAAAAGGCAAGCTCCCCATCTTTACGGCATGGAGTTTGATTATCCCCAAAGAGGACAAAGGGAGAAATACAACAGTAAGATTAAGATTAGCCATAAACTGAGTTTATCTCTTGTAACTGATAATGACACCGATAAAGACATGTCTAGTGATTTATAGGAAGCAAAAGCCATGCATCCACACAGGGGTGGGGCTAGATGCAATTCAGTGGGATCAATTGACCAAACTGAAATTAAAAAAAAAAAAAAAAAGTTTTTATTTTTTATTTTTTATATATGATAGAAATTCTAATCTAAAAAAAAAAAAAAAAAAAAAAAGCTTTACCTAGATGTATATGTATCAAAAATTTGGGAATTCATATAAGTTGACCCCACTAAAAAATTTAAAACAGAGGTAGAGATGGGGTCAATAATATTATTGTTATAAAAAAAATTCAAGTAGCACAAAAAAGAGTCCAAATATCATCAATAAAAATAAGCCCAAAAGCATAACATCAACAACAACATAAACAATCACAATTAGTCAACCAAAATAGTTTATCAACCCAAATAATTCACACTCACAACCCAATTAATCTTCTTCTACTAAATAAATAAATATCCTAAATTTACTTTACCAATTACCGTCAAAATAGAGAGAGAAGAGAGAGTGTTGTTGTGTTCCCTTTGATTTGTTGTTCCTAATCACGGAAAAGAAAGCACCATAGAATGTATTGATTGATTTTTAATGTTTTTTTGTCATTGTGTGATTGTGTCACTGTGTGTTAAACTGTTAATGTGTTATTTGTGGTCCACTGCTTGTCTTTTTGTGTTGATTGTGGAGTTGAGATTTTTATATTAAAAACAAAGAGATATTAGTGGGTGGGTTTGTGATTTTTCAGTATGCCATATGTGGTCTACTGCCCCCAATCCAACTATTGTTTATGTGAGTTTAGAATTTTAATTACTACTAGCCCATATTTTTAGTCATAAAAAAAAAAATTCTTAAATTTTATTTTATTTTACCAATCGAATTAGAGAGAGAGAGAACATTGTTTCAAAGTCCTAAGCACAATAAGCAAACAACATCAACAAATCAACCCTCTCCTCAGGTCTTGCTCGTGGTCGCACGCTCGCATTGAATAACCCCATTGAGCCAACGTTCTATCTATGCCACTGCATGATCCACACGGTAAGGACTAGTAAAAGTAACAGTGAGTGTAAGAAAGTGCTAGTTTTTCCACACGGCATAGACTAGTAACAGTGAGTGTAAGAAAGTGCTAGTTTTTCCACAAGGCATAGACTAGTAACCGTGAGTGTAAGAAAGTGCTAGTTTTTCCACAGCGCATAGACTAGTAACAGCGAGTGTAAGAAAGTGCTAGTTTTTCCACACGGCATAGACTAGTAACAGTGAGTGTAAGAAGTAAATAACACCCTTTTCCACACAGAAGGTACCCTATTGGTTAGTGTTCTTTCTTTTCTAAACGTAAACAATGGGCTTTGAGTTTGACTCATTTTACATGCTTTTAAATTTTGATTTTGATTTTTTTTTTTGGTCATTGAATTACGGATTGGCCTTGCTTGTTTTGTTTGATGGATTATTGGGTGCTTCTTGTATATCAGTGTATTGGGTTTTCGTTTTTGCTTGTTGCAGAGCTATACGTATCGAGTATCATCCTATATTTTTACATTGTTTACATTTTAGAAGAGACATACATGTAAAAAAAAAAAAAGTTCTCCCAAGGTTATCCTTTGAATATGACTGACTAGTAAATTTTTTTTTGTTCAATCATGTTAGTCCGACCTCATAACCAAAAAAATCAATAATGTAGTGGAATTTTGTTTCATTGTCGAACCCCTCTTAATTCAGAATCATGGTTTACAAACATGTGAAATAATAGTTGTTAATTCTATACCCTGTCTGTCGAAATGGCCGAAATATTTTATTTCAATCACTAAACTGGTACATTTAATCCTTCCTGCATGTCACACATATCTTACAGTAATGATTCTCTCAGACACACCCCTCACAAGTCACACCACTTTCTTCACATTAATGTCCACTTTATGACATATATCTACTATTTGTTTACTCTTTAGTCTTTACATTACTCATTTGGACCGACTGCGGCCTGCATTAGATGCATTCTCTTCTCTTTTGGACATCAGTATTGAAACCTGTCTCTGATCCGAATGTGCAGCCCAACTGGAAGATTGCATTTGTAGCAATTCTGGAGCTTTCAAAAAGTTTTGTTGTCACAATAGAGATGTGTCAACCCATAATCTTATCCGATGGGCTTTTCTTTGTAATTTTGCTAGCCTATCCAACCTGCTGGACTCACTCCATTTAACAATTGGGAGAGATGGTTAAACTGTTAAAGGCCCTTTTCTATTTTGTTGTGCTCTCTGTTTTCAATAAAATCTTTATTAAACTAAATATAAATAAATAAAATCGTTTTAATTTCTCTTTTTGAAGACCAAATACTAATATTGGGAAACCACTTATGTCTTAAACTTAAGGGTATGTTTGGTACACATGAATGGTGATATTAGAGCAAGACAAATTAATAGTATCACGATTGGGAAAATGGGATTGTGCAAAAATTTAGGATTCAAGGATTTTGAAAAAATTTCAAACACCAAATTAGATGTTTAATATCATGAGCTATTTTTATTTTTTATTTTTGAAAATTGATTAGGATCTAACAAAATCATTAAAAGCATATTATTAGTTTAGAGGATGATGTCAATTAGCTTACGTGGTTTGCTATATTTTTCAGATTATACAACTCCTTTTCACGAATCATATCATGTTTCTACTTGATTTTTCGAGTAGAATCAAAATATTTAATTAGATAGATGAAATTCTAATGTTAAGATCACATTTAGGGCCAATTTTCTTACTAATCACCTCCAAAAATCATGTTGTATATTAACATCCTATAGTCAATAATCTAACCCTAAAACCTAAAATTCATCAAAATATGAAGTTTTCCACACTCAATTGGATTAGATCATTCTAATCATTAAAAATTCACAAATTCCAAAACCATACACAATGAAAATTTGAATAGATTAATTAAATATATAAGGAAATATATTTTCTTATCTTAGGGATGCTTTTGATTGATCTTGGCTCAAAGATCAAATAATTCACACTCCTTTACAAATTTTGAGACATCTTCTCTTTTTATCTTTTTTTTTTTTTTTTTGATAATTTTGGGTGTCCGGGCCAGCGTTCTGTAGATATGCGCACCTCGACCAATCTCAGAGGGACACGCAACACCCTACTAGCACGTGTACTACAATAGACACAAAGTTTTGATTTGGGTAGGTGATCCTGAGGGGACATCTTTTCTCTAGAACCCTCTATTAACATATGTTAATTTTATAAGTTTAGTAACTGACCTGGATAATTATTTATCAACTTAGTTTTCTAAAACTGGTTACAATTAAATAACAATATATTATTAACTCCAAGGTAAGTTTACTTAACTACCCATTTAATAACCCCTTTCTTATTCGGGCATACACTCTTTGAAAAGAGAACTCCACCATAACATGTCTGTATAATATATAAAATCAGAAGACATGAGCGTTAAAACCTAGAATGTCTCACATCATGACATGTGACATGTCTATCTATCGTTTAAATTTCTGAAGTGATACGTTGTTTAGATTTCCTAAGTGGATTTGCATGTCTATCTATCGTTTAAATTTCTGAAGTGATACATTGTTTAAATTTCCTAATTGTGGTTTGATTTAATAACTGCCAAACACTTTTAAATAAAAATAGATAATAACAAATTCTTGATAATAAGTCTTCTACTACTAAAAAGATATGTTAATAAAATATCATAATAAAAATCTTTAAAATAAAAACAGATAATAACAAATTCTTTAAAATAAGTCTCCTACTACTAAAAGACATCTTAATAAAATATCATATTAAAAATCTTACAATTATGACAATCTCCTAATACTAGAAGACTTCTTAAAGATTATAAAAAAAAAAAATTCATACGTTGTTTAAATTTCCTAAGTGATTTGATTTAATAACTGTCAAACACTTTTAAATAAAAATAGATAATAACAAATTCTTGATAATAAATCTCTTACTATGTAATTGTGTTAGGAGTACTCTTTTAGTGAAAAGTATTGATTGGTGAACAATCACTTAAGATATCATTTGGTGAACAAACATACTCCTTGATAGAAAGAAGATAAATAAAGCACGTTAAATTGAAGGTTTCTCATTCTTGTATAATCTGCTTACGTAACATTTAAACAATGGTAAGCTGATACAAGTGTTGTTCTTCTACTTCTTTTTCTTTTTTATTTATTTATTTTTCTATCATGATCTATTTTTATTTTGTGTTTTTGTAAGTTTATATGACTGCAAGGGGCTTTAAACAATGGTAATCTGGTACAAGTTTTGTTCTTCTACTTTTTTTCTTTTTTATTTATTTATTTTTTCAAACATGATTTTTTTTCCCTTTCCTTTTTTTGTGTTTTTGTACATTTATATGACTGCAAGGGGATCTAAGAAGCAATTGAACTAAGATAATCTTTTATTTTTTGATTGATTCTAACTTATTTTCTGTTTTATCAATTAAAAATAACTATTTTTTCTCAATTATTATACACTATCTAATTCCTTTTATTTTTCTGTTGTTGGTGCAATTCCATCTATTTGTTATTATCAGTTTTATTTTTTTTTTATGGAACATATTTTTCATAAAATAATTCTCAATATATATTTTGATCATATACACATTATGTGTTTATATAGAGTTTTTCCATGCATTGCACGGGTGATGTGCTAGTATTATGTAATACATGTGCATTCTAGATCGTTTTAGCAGACAAGTTAATGTATCTATGCTTTTCTCACCATATGAGTCCTATAGGTCGCTATTAAAACCCTCGATTATGTTGTTTGTTACACTTGACTATGTAATTATGTGGTACGGTTTCAATGTCTACTACAATAGCTAGCATGATTTTTATGACCATGAATGATACGGTATAAAGAAACATAACTAGAAAAGTGATTGAATAGAAAGCTATGTAACATGAGGGTGAAGGGAAGATTATTTGGTAACACATCCGTGTTGTGTTTGCGCTCACTCCCAAAAGGTTATTTAACTTCTTAGATATTGCAACCTAATCATTGGTGAATAATTTTTATGGAGATTAAGTATGACTTTGAGATATTGAAGTATTGAACTCGAGAGAGATTAAATAAAGATGTTTAATTTAATTTGACCAAATCAGTCAAGGCATAACAAAACACTTATAGGGATGTTGTTATCTTGGTCTCTAACAACACTAAGGGCACGTTTGGTACACTGTAATAGGTCTTGTAATGTAACAGCTATTCCTAAAGACTAACTATTTGGTTATTTGATTTTACATTCACTACAGCGAATAATTATTCCTTTATGAATGACTATTCTTTAAAATAAGAAATAACTATTCCTTATCAAAATGACCATAATAGCTATTCCTTAGATCACAAAATAGTTATTATCTCTCTCTCTCTCTCTCTCTCTCTCTCTCTCTCTCTCTACACACACACACACACACACACACACACACACACATATATATATAACATTCAAAAATCAAGTCTCTCAAATATTTTAAAACTAGTCACAAACCCGCACAATGTGCGGAAAACTCTCAATGACTTGTAATGTTTTTCAGACTGAACTACAAACATAACTATGGCCCTATACAATTTTATTCAAAATAACATATAACTTAAAACTCCTAAGTGAATACAGTAACAAAAAATAAACAAAGAAACCAAAGGGGAAATAATGCACATTTGAAACTCAAACAACAATAGAACCATAAGGACGAGGAGACTAAAAAAAAAATCTCGCCACAGAATTTAAATAGGAAATTGGGGGTGCAATTAATTGGAGATAAAGAGGTCAGGGAGTTCAAGAGGTGAGAGGGAGAGAGCGGTAGATGAAAAGGTGAGGTAATTAATTGAGGAGATGAATGGACAGGGAATTCAAGAGATGAGAGGGAGAGAGAGGTAGATGAAGAGGTGGGTAGAGGAATTGGTTTTTACGATAGCATTTAAACCTATGGCATCCGCTCATGATGGTTGCTTTTACGATAGCATTTAAACCTATGGCATCTACTCATGATGGTTGCTCTTACCATCAGGCCAAGACACCAATTGGTTTTTGGTGTAGACAGGATTTGAACCTAGGTCCCTTGCTCGACGACAAGAAACTTTACAAGTTGAGCTAACTGGAATCCACGCACGAGAAAACTATTGAAAATGAAATTGTGAAGATTTTTTTTTTTGGATTCAATCACTTCGTCTACTATTAGTTCAAGTCAATTATTTTTTAGAAACACTAAACCCATTTAGTATTCCACAAAAAAGAGCTTCTGGAATACCAAATTTGATTTTCGCTAATATACTAATCGTACTCATTTTGCAAGATATCATTTAAATTATAAAAAAATTGAACAATCATAAAATAAAATAAAACACAAAATAAAATTATTATCTAACAAATATTATAATTATGCTAGAAAATAGCCTTAAAAGTACACAAAATTTAGCAAATTTATTTCTCTAAAATGTATGTGAATGTTTCATAATATATTGTTCATATTACAAAACCATTATTGCAAGTACAATTTTCAAAAGAAAAAATGTAAGAATATTTAAAGAATTCTTTATTTGTTATTTTACATCTTGTTCTGTTGCTCCACAGTATAATCTGATTCTATAGTCAATGATGGCGCAATCCCACCACACAATATGGTGCAAGTGATATGGGTTTTTGGCTTATGTTGCACCTGTATACTACATCACAACTAAAAGCATCCATGAGAAGATTTGAGCAAAGTGAAAAACTAATTAGGGGTACCCTTGCATAGAATTCTCAAACCATATGTCTTCAAGTGAAAAGTAGGGATAGGAATCTAAATTTATGTTGTTTGGCTCGCTTTTGTGCCAATGCAATTGAAATAAATCAACTAAGATTGATTAGCCCAAAAAAAAAAAATTGTATTAAAAAGAAAGCAACTTGAGCTATCTAATGACCTCTACTGTGTTAATTCCAATTTGGATTAGTACCTGACCCATAAACATAATTCTTTCTAGCTAAAGAATCTCTTAATTGTAATTATCAAACCATGACAAATTTTATACCTCCCCCTTTTCTATTTGCATTACAAATAAAATAACCGCATGCATGTAAAATTAACATAAAAAAAACCCTTTGATCCTATCATGAACCTCTCAGCAGTACTTAGTACCATTTCACTGTTATGAACCCATAAAAAAGGAGTGGTCAAAATCCAAAAGTTTTTTAGTATAATAATATTTCCAAGTTTTTAATAAATGGTTCATTATATTAAAATAGTGTAGAACTCAAATAGACTAAAGCCTGAAGTGTTGTGGAAAAAATTGAGTTCTTCAACTTAAAGCTACATACCAATGGCCATCAAAAGAATATTTGGTTCTGCAATGTCATCATTTTTACCAAAATAACATAAAATGTAGTAAAAATAATTATACAGCAACTAATGCAATTCAAACCAAAGTAAAGAAACTCACATGTTCTAACTTCCCCTATTAACCAAAAAAAAAATCATCATGTTTTTATTGTTGACTTATCACTTCAAAATATTCATCCTAAAGAAAATGGTAATGATGAATATTACAAAACCGATATACACTTTAAGACACCCATATTATGAGAACACTACCACTTAGATCTCCACAAAGATCAACTAAGATTAGTATTCACATCATTGAACTTTAACTCGAATAGTATTTCTCCCTCTCATAAGAATGAATTGGAGAGTAACTTACTCTGAGTAAGTCATGGATTCAAAATCCCTTTAATACTTATATAATTTGCCAATAAAAAAAGAATGGATTCAAGTTCAATGGTCAACATCAAGAAATTAATGTCAACTTCGATTTTGGAACTGGTTGCTCATGATGGGAAAAATAGATAGTAATTGGATCACGAAAAGAAAAAGAAAAAAAGAGGTGAACTCTGCTACATTACTTTTATCCAAGCTACACATTAATTTTATGGTCAATGAAATTTAATGCGTGGCTAATAAGGAATTGTGACAAAATTGTCAGATTGGGCAAGATACTTAGTAATACTGGATGTAGTTGCCTAGGGGAACTAGTACTGCTAGAAACTTCACCTAACTTTTCCAGGAATTCACTCCCATTATAAATAGATTGGGACCAACCGACCAAGGAAAGGGGTTTGGTTTTGGTTAATTAGTTCAAAAAAAAAAAAATGTGAAATGGTGAATAATTTCCAAACAAAACAGTAGTAGGATGCATAGTAATTGGCAATGGCTCCAGAGTGATAGAATGCAACATCCTTTATGCATCCTGGAGGGCTGCATTCCAGGAAATAAATAACCTGCTGGTTCCAGATTATACCATTACATGAACAAAGGTATTCACTATTTAGAAGAAGACAAAAAAGAAGTAAATGTATGATGTCAAAAAAAAAAAAAAAACATAAATATATTAGTGTTTACTATAGAACCTGAACCTTTTGTAAGTCAATTAGATTGTTATCCTGATGGCCTAACAACTCCTTAAGAAAATAAAAATCTAAGAGTGATGAGGCATGTTAAAAACAATTTGTCACCAATAACAAAAAAGAAAATTCAATCATTTATTTATTTGTTTCCCTGTTTTGTTTGGGTGTTCTCTTAACCAAGATGATTTTGTTGCTTCGGTGCTGGTTTCTTGAAGCCCTGATAGCTCTAGTGAGTGGAATCTCAGTTTTGGGAGGAACTTTAATAATTGAGAGTTGGAGCAAGTTATGGCTTTCTTTTCCCTTATTCATTCTCATACTCCTAGGGGTGTCGAAGCGGATAAGTTAAGATGGCGTTTAAATGGGAAAGGCACGTTTGACTCTCGTTCCTTTTATCATGCTCTTCTTGCTCCTGTGGCAGTGGCCTTTCCTTGGAAGATTATTTGGTGGGTGAAGTCTCCTAGGAGGGTTGCCTTTTCATGTGGACTATTGCTTGGGACAGGATTCTCACTTGTGATAATTTAAGGAAAAAGGGTTTTGTGCTGGTCGGGTGGTATTGTATGTGTAAATCGGATGATGAATCTGTGGATCATTTGTTCATTCATTGTGGGGCAGCTCGGTTGTTATGGAGTTTGTTGTTCCGCTCGTTTGGGGAGGTTTGGGTGCTTCCGAATCGAGTTTCGAATTTATTATTTGCTGGTGGAATTGGTTTGGGAAGAAGTCTTCAGGATTGTGGAATTTGATTCCTTCTTGCTTGATGTGGACAATTTGGAGAGAACGAAACAACCGCACTTTTGAGAACAAAGAGATTGCTTTAGATAAACTTTTAGAGACCTTTTGTGGGGTGCTGTTTGATTGGTCTTGGGTTTGGGGTTTTACTTCTTCTCCATTTGTAGGCGAATTTTTAGTTTCATTAGCTTTTGATAACTCTGTTACTCTTTTGTAATTCTCTTTAAGTGCATGCTTTATGCACTTAAAGTTTTCTTTTTCTAATAATCTTTTACTCATAAAAAAAAAAATGTTGTTCAAATGACATCAATTACATTTTTATCACGTCGATTTGTAAATATTTTATACTAAAATTTGTAGTAACTTTAACATTTTCTAAAATCTGATAGGATTCTTATCAGACAAACAAAAAAAAAAAAAAATGCTTTTTGTTCTTATTGCTCAGAGGCAGTGCAATGTTTATAACTTTACTAGGCTTGCTACATTTGGGCTGTTGGAAAAACTGGCCACTAACACCAACCAAAGGCACATGGAGAAAATTTGTCAAAATATGGCCCCAAGTTGATAAGCTCGAAAATTTCTAAGTAGGTTTGTCTCTCCTTAAACATATATGTAAGTGTTGACACCCCATTTTGCAACCATTAATTTTACTTTTTTACAATTTAATGCATAAAGGGTAAAATGGTAATTTCACAAGCTTGAAAATTCAAAGTTGGTCCATAAATTTAAAATCATATTTTCAGTGATCAAAATTGAATTAAGAATGAGAGTGCATTTTTCGAATTGGAAATTGGATAAAAAACCAAGATTTTATTAAGGAAATAAATTTGATTGGTTGAAATGATATTTACCATAAGCTCACATGCATAGGATTACTTGTTAATTAATTTGATTGGTCCTCTAAAGGATTAAATTAAAATAAATTAATAATTAATTCCTATTGGTTAGAATACCCTAATATGGTAAGTATTAGTGCACAAGACAATATTCAGAGGATAATTTTAAATCTAATTAATTTTTATATAATAGATAATTATTATGACTAGTAATTATCAATTTATTTATTAATTAATTGTTTAAGATAAAGGGATCCCGAAATCAGTTGATAAGGGATATCTATTTCGACTAGAAGTGGATTAAAAATGAAAGAAGTCGAAATTATCCACTTGAGTGCTGATTGGTAGTCAAATTTCACGTGGGTACCGATCGGGCCTATTTGAGTACCAATCGGGCCTCTTTGGATATCGATCGGGTCTCATTGGGTACCGTTTGGCACCCAGATAAGAATTTCATCAAGAGTCAAATTCTTGTGCCACCAATCCGATTTTAAAACCCTAATAAGCCTCTTAGGGTTCCAGAACTCAGGATTATTCATTTTGGGGCTGCCATATAAATAGAAAATGATACTCATTTTCAAAGGAGGTTGGAATTTTCATCGTTTAGAATCCCAAACAAAATTCAAGAGAATATTTGTGAGGGATTAGGGTCTCAATAAGAATAGAAGCTATTCTTATAACCCTAGAAATTATAAGAGGCCACCTCTTGTAATTTGGATTTCAATCTTTGAATTTTGTTTTTTAATCTCTATAACCAATTTAACAGTTTTTCTCTCAAGAATCAATTTTTCAGGTTGGATTCAATCGAATCAAGTTAAGGAGCTCCCTCCCCAACACATGCAGGTACTCATTTTCCTTGTTGTTTTGATTATCCATTTGTTAAAATATGACTGTGTAATTGTTTGTATATGTTTTGTTTTAGGATAGTTCTGTTCTTAATTCTTTTGTCCATATGGAATTTATTTGATTAAAGTTTTTATGACTTAGGAACATGTTAGGGTGAAAATTGTAGTTTTAAAAATGTTAAAAACAATGGAGGAATTGGTTTTCATGAGATTCAGTAACTGAAGTCTTGGATTAAAGTCGATTGGGTCTTAGGTTTTTACTTGAGCACCAATCGGGTCCCAATTTTTACCTGGGTACCGAATGGGCCAACTTTGGTACCGATCAGTACTAGTAGAGGCCCGATCGGTTGCATCTAAGAACCGATCTGGTTTTTTTGAAGATTTATGTTGTCTAGTACAAAAATTATCTTCCTATCAATTATGCCATGTTTGTTTCTGATTAATCTTGATCTTAACATGTTGGGTTTGGGTGTCTAAACATGTGTTTAAAAATGTTGCATGAATACTTCCTATTGCTGGGTGATTAATCACAATTATTTATTTTGTTTGCATGTGCTATATATGATGCCACATCAATGCGAGTCTGGTTTTATGCATCGAGTCGTGAACTATGGATTAAGGGTTCTTAAGAAACTGATTTAGGTCAAGTTGAGTGGGTGCCTAATACCTTCCCACTTAATCCTCTAGCCCCCGAACCCCATTCTTTAGGGGAAGTAGATTAGCATGTTGGTCTTATTGTTCTATTTTTTAGATTGTACATTAGGACACAAAGCCTTGTATTTTGCTTTTTCTTAGATTGTATCTAGGGCAAAAGTATTGTAATTTACTCAATTTTCTAAAATTTTTGTATATTTCTTTATTCAATCAATAAATGAGAAGTACATTTTTTTTTTTCTTAGCTTTTTTATAAAAGTTAGGTGGCAACTCCATTGTAAATTCCCCTAAAGATTAGGATGGAAAACAGTGAAAGTCTCCATTTTGAGAATCATGTTTAGGCCTTTGCATTGGGTTAAAGGTCGTGGTTCTCACAGTAAGAAAAACCAACTGCATATTTACGTATTGCTAATATATATATATATATATATATATGTTCATTTGAGTTGTCACAAAATGGGTATAGAAGTTTGTAATAAAGTGAGAGAGAAAAGAGAGAAGACATAAAAGTTTACGTGAATCGTGATTTAGCGTTGTGACCTATATCTATAGAAGATGGCCCAAATATTTATGGAAGTCTATAGGAAAATGATGACAGATGTTGAAGTTAAAATGAATGTTTTGAACGATGAAGAAGCTTGTCAATTGTTTTGTCAAAATGCAGGGGATGTGGTTCATTTCGAAGAAATTATACAATTTGCAGAAGCAATTGGTAGAGAATGTTGCGGATTGCCTCTAGCCATTAACTTAGTTGAAGCTGCTATGAGAAGAAAGACAAAGGTTGAGCTGTGGGATGATGCCTTAAAAGAGTTGCAAAGGTTAGTGCTTTCCTATATTCCTCTATATTTCCTATACACCTAGAGTTTTGGATGCTAAATCTCTTAGGCAAAGTCACATATTTCCTGCACTTATGCTTTCATTTTCACCATAGCATTTTCTACACTTATTTCAGGCAACCCTCTTTTTCTTTTCATTTTAAGATTAGTTCTAAAACAAAAATGGTCATTATGTTCTTTGGCTCATTGATAAGACAAAAACCAATCCTGCTAAGAAGAAAGCAGCATGAGCTATCTAATGAGTAATGACCTATACTGTTGGTTTTGTGCCTATTGTTGGCCAAGCAAATGATAGAGCCCAATGGTAATTCAAAATAGCCATATCCCAAGGACCCTCCCTAGTCCCTACCACTACTTTGACCCTACAATCCCAAAGTTTTGATTCAGACGAAAGTATCAAGCTACAATAGAGCCTAACAACTAAAAAATATTCCATAACAAAACTAATAGTTTCTAATAACTAAATCAAGTAGGGTGCCTATATATATCATATTCCCCAACAACACAACAGTAGAGATAACAATATGATATAACAATAAGTTTTAGTTCACAGGATCAAACTCATAAGATAAAGGTTAGATGAGTAGTGATCAACCTTTTTGTCTAATGTAGAACGTAGTATGATAATAAGTCAAATTGATTGAGGACATTATGGTTGTTCCTATAATCCCTTTTATCAGTCTGTCTCTGGCATTTTGTCAAACACTTTGAAGTCGTAAAATGGCCACCCCCCATTGCAGGGCTTTCTTCTGTTATTAGGCTATCAAACTTGTGAAAATTGACTTTGGCCAGTAACCTATGAATGTATTTTGATTCATGAATCACCAATCCCCCGAAGCATCATCCTACAACGAAAATTTGTAATATATGATCAAAAAATATTCAAAAGAGTAAGCATTCCAGCATAAAAAAGAGAGCAAGACCAGGTGATTATAAAAATTACAGTGAGAGAGACCTGGTGAGAGAAGAAAAATCGGCTTCATCATCAGAAGAAAAAGCCACGGAGGATTCGAAGGGAGACAGCTTGACAAACTCTATGAAGCCACGACCAAAAATCAAATCCATTAACTATATTGTTTTAGGGATTTGAGAAAAACAAAGGAGGCAATAAAGCTTCATCATCAGAAGAAGAAAACAAAAATCCTACATAGAATGCATTTGAGAATGCATTAAATACCTTGCTTTAGGCATTTGAGAAAAACAAAAGAGGCAGTAGGATAAAGACCCAGAGAGGCGATTTGAGAAAGACCTAGGACTGTGAGGCTTAAATAATGATGCTTGTTGAGAGGCTTAAATAAAGAATTGATGAGAGAGAAGTTTCTGAAATTGATGAAGAGGAAAAGACGTAACGTAACGGTGAATGGAGCGAACGAAGAGGCGCAAAGGGATTTGAGGGTAACGGATGAACACAGGAAAAAGAAGAGTGGGAGATGAAAATGTGAAGGAGATGAACAGGCGATGGGAAGCGTTAGAGATGAGACCAGACGTGTGAGAGAGAGGGTGAAAATTAATGTGAGAATTAATATGAGACGTACGTGTGAGAGAGAAAGTAAAAAGAGGAAAGGATGACATAGACGTATGTGGATGCAGGGATTATGACGTGTCGGTATTTGAAGGAAGGAAAAAATTTTCTTTCTGCTTCAAGTTTTAATTTATACTAGTTGCAAACCTGTGCGATACACCCATTAATTTATACTAGTTTTAATTTATACTACTATATTGTTTTTAAGAATTTATTAAATCTTAACATCATTATTGTTTAGCATGAATATTTTTCTGAACGAAATACACCCATTCATTAGGCATTTAGCTTCAAATGCCGCTGTTTCATAAATGATTAAATATCAGTGGTTGAGTATCTAAGTCCTTCATATGAACTTTTTATTTGAATATGCAATTTCCTTGCTTTGATCATAGATTGTGGGCAAACGGAGGAAACCGCCCACTCATGTCCTGTTCTGGGGTTGGCCTCCTTTTAATATAGAAGAGCGCATCAGTCAAATACTGAGAGGCGAGAGCACTGGATGTAGTGATCTCTTTCTTCTTCTTTTTCCTTTCTGAGAATTACTTGAGGAGCATCAAGCATCTTTAAGATGCTGTTCTTAGTTTGAAACGGTTCATTTGAATGAAATACCAAGAGTAGCTAAACCTCCCCAACACCTAAAAACCCCATTTATACGATGTAACCACAAATATGGATGAATCTTTCTGTACAGAGAGCAAAGTGGACGTTTTTAGATATTATTTGAACTTTCAGGTTTATGCATACTTGCTAGTTGCTAGGATACATGCACCTTTCATATGCCTGGTAGAGAGATATATTGAGGAACACCTTTTAAACTTTTTTTAATGCGAACAACCAACAATTTTTTGTCAATCCATAGAATCCAGATCAACAATCCTAGCGGTATAGTTTTCTATCCTTTCGATCAAGATTCAAGGAGATTTGCTCCCCCTCCCCTACTTGTCGTAGGTAGAAACAAAAGCAATTATTTTGTCTACTAATGATAACAGACATGGATGAGTTGATAAAAGAATAAATATGAATGATTAGAATTAAGGGAAAGATCACCTCCCTTTGAGGTAATAATATTACAAATATATAATTGCTTCCCCATTAAAATCAACAGTCGTGAATGATGAAAAATTTACGCACAAAAAAATTACAAAAACCAATACATTAAGACAGTACAATAGGTGAGACCTATAGAGAGAATAGAAAATTTGATACAGAAAATGAAGTGACTCCACAAAGTGAAAAGATAGAAGTAGAACCACCTTTATTTATCCCTCATGAAATAGCCCCACACCTACAAATGAAATTTACTAATAAGAATTATGAACTAATTGATTAAATAGCAGAACAATTAGAGAAAAAAGAAAAAATAGAAACTCGAGATTTCCACATAAAAGAGATTTCAACCTCAAAATTTTACTTTACTTATTCCACAGAAAAGAATTTCCAAGTTGCTCATATCAGGTTCCCCCAATTTGATATTGAGGTTTCCACATAAAAGAGATTTCCAAGGGAACTATGATAATCAATATCAAATTGGGGAAACCCATAAATGAAAACCAAATACCTGAAAGCTATCCCCTTTCTTTTCTTTTGTCTCATTTATCTCCATGCGATTCCGAGTTGTTTTCTGATCCGCTTGTCCCTTTCTTTTTATCCGGATTGCTTTCAGATATGGTTGTTCCCTTTGTCATCACCGCTATATAATTTTTTTCTCATCTATCTCCATGTGATTTTGGGTTCTTTTTTCAAGTCGGCTTGTTCCGTTTGTAATCTGTAAGCGAGAGAGAGACATACAGAGGTGTGAGAGACACATATGTAATCTGTAAATCTGTAAGCATGAGAGAGATAGAGAGAGAAGCGTGAGGGAGATTTCGTGAGATGTTCTTAGATTCTTATATTACATATACAAATATTAGGAAATTAAGGAAGAGAGTAAGAAGGGGAGTGGAATTCCAGAAGTTACTGGTGTTGTAGAGAGAGGAGGCGGGGAAGATGAAGTTACCTTCAAATAAATATAAGATTTTGCAATTGTAACGGGTGAGGAGGGAGGCAACAAAACGATTTGCTTAGGAAAGATATAAATGCTCCAAAACGACGTCGTACTGGAAATCTTATTATAGCATTTAATTAGCAACTATTAATTCTTAATAAAAAATTATATGACATATGGTATTATTGAAATATTCAAACCGGATTTATTTGATTTAGGAAAGGTTTACATAAATGTGGCAGAAAATTAATGGAGGAAAGATATCAACCGTGTAATAGAATATAAAAAAAAAAAAATGGCAAATATTAATGGAGCATTTGAAGGAGGCAATAGTGGACATTTAAGGGAAAAGTATTTAAGAATTTATGATCACGTGGAACATAAATAGATAATTAAGATTTGTAACTAGTGAATTTGAGAAGATTGCCAGTAAAGGGCACAGAGTTAATGTGTTAGTCCATACTTCAAAACGACGTCGTTTTGAGGATATGGGCTAACATCATATTATAGTGTTTAATTAGGAACTATTAATTCTTAAAAAAAAAAAATTATATGCCATATGGCATTATTGAAAAAATGAAACGGGATGCATTTGATTTTGGAAAGGTTAACAAAAATGTGGCAGAAAATTAATGGAGGAAAGATATCAACAATAAAATATAATAAAAAATGGTAAATATCAATGGAGCATTTGAAGGTCAAAATTGATTGAAAAGTTATAAAAAATACACCATCAATTAGTTATTGCAAAGGTGGTGCACTTATTCTAATTTATTAATATGAATTATTTTTTATAGATATTGATACATATTGGCACGTGGCACTTATGTGGCTACATCTGTCTTACCAAACTGTTATGTGTCATGCAGAAGATGTTGCCATAGATGCCATGTGACAGAAAGATGGCAAGGTCTTCTGCTTTAATTTATATATAGATATAGATTATTAATACTTATATAATAAACAATACTCATATATTAATCATGTTATAGTAAACTATAAAATACAAACTCAAGATTCTATTCATGTATTGTCACCAAACAGATGAATGATAATAATTATTATATTACAACTTCTTTTATTTCTTGTAATAGTAATTCCTATTATAATATAATAACCATTATATTGTACCAGTTAACGTGTCCTAAGTGTAGTACTTGCAAATTTTCTTAAAAGCGTACTCAATGGTTGCACGACTTATTTACCAGTATGAACTGATATATATGAGATCAGAAGCATGAAAGATGCATGGTTATCTTTGTACACTATGTGCAAATAGGAGATGTTAAAAAAATTGGATTGGACCAACGTACCCATTAAGTATGTTCAGATTGGGCTCGATCCAGCCCACCAGTAAAGATATAAATATATTGTTGGTAATGTGAACCAACCATTTAATCGATTTAAAGGTACGTACTGTTTTCTAACCTCTTTTAACATCATCACATGGGATTCACATGCATCTCTGATATGTTAGGTTCTTCCTTTTAACACTAGTAGGATTAATTTTTCAAGTTTCCATTAGCACTTGATGGTCAAATATTCCTCGCACGGGTTGATGATGGCAGGGAATATTCTTCTTCAATATTTAAAGAACAACAAAGTTGTTAGGCAGAAGACATGAACCTCTTACCTTTGTAAAATGTGAAATCAGATGGAGTAAAACATTCTCAAAGGAAAAGGCATGGAATTTTGCCTTTTGTTTTCCTTCTGGATGCTGAAGTTCAACTAACTATGGTATTTACCTCACACACGACTCTTCAGTTTAGGAAGAGATCAGAAAAATTCAATTGGATCCATTCCCATGCATCAATTTACAGAAACACTGTCATTGACACCCTTTCATTTGTGTTTGTTTAACAAATATACAACTCCCTTAGAGGATACAAGTACACCATTATTATTATAGTGTGATCACCCTCTCTTCTTCATTGGGAACCAAAACCACTTTAAGAATTAATACTATTGGCTTTGTTCCATAGTTTGTGAAACACTTATCAGATATTGACTCCATGGATGTACCATATGATATTTGATGGTGCCATCTTAATAGCACAATTATGTTTGTAAAGTTATTTTTCCTCATCTCATTTCTAGAATTTCTACTATTATTTGTAAAGAACGTGGGCATGCGGTATTAAATCTAGAGGTTCATAATTAGGTCACTTGCTTTTCTGTAATAGATTTTATCATTTTTAAAGTGTATTTGAAATATGGTTAACGTGATACTTCACACAAATAAATAAAACACAAGTCATTTAATAAAATAATATGACATGAACTCAAAACTTCATATGAAATTAAGTTGTTATTTTTATATTCAGTGACATGCTTTTATTAAGTGGAATACCACATCAACTATACTCTTTTTAAAATTCTGTTTCTCTTTATTGCTTTTGTTTTCTTAGCAATGAGTCTTATTGATAAGCAGCCCCACTTTATTTTATATATTATTTTCATCCTCAATGGGTTGTCTAAGAATGCGGTTGTCTAAGAAGTGTAAGAAATTACTGAATAATTTAAAAATTAAGAAAATAGGGGGAGAAAGTTTCTTTGATTCTTTCCACTTACAAAGTAAAGCCTAAGATGGTGCATGATCTCAAGACCACGCTGGTCTACGACCATTGTCTTTTGCATTGAAGTAGGCTATGAGCCTATGAGACTATTCAATTAATTAGAATAGTTAGTCCATGTTCTCCACTGCAAAATTGAGACACGACGACATAAATGGTTGCTTAGACTATTCAATTAATCTAGGTTTGATGTTGATTCTTTTCTTCTAATTTTTCCATTATATTAGTATTTACCTACGGAAGATACATGAAAATGATAGTTTAAAATGTTGATGCAATTCCACTGGAATACAAATTATACAATATCAAAGTCCAATTGATATTGTTGGCTGAAATAAGTTTGTGCATTATAAGAAATGTTCATGATCCCAAAACCCCCTTTTGCCTTTAATTTGTTATGAATGTAATAATATATATTAGATATGTTGAAGCAATCCACTAAGGTGAAAATTTTAAGGGTCATGATTATCTCATACCACATACCACCTATGTGCATGTGAATATATGTTCATAATTTTGAATGGTCTAAAAAATGTATTGTGAGATAGTGTGAGACAACTATTATCCTAATTTCAATGTGATTACACAAATGACACGATGAGCGTGATTTTTTTTATGATTTGCTTTGCATGTATTTGCTATTAGAAAGTAAGGCATTGGAATACCCATGAGTGATCACTTGTGGATGGTTTTATGTAGTGGTGTGGATTCAACTCACCAACTAGTGGAACACCCAACCCGGTTTCTTGAGTTGGTTTTTTTGTGGTTTGATGGATTAATGCTGGGTTATGAATTTTTATTTATTTATTTTTTTTTTAAAATTTGGTTTAGCTTGTAATAATCTGACACTATCCATACTATCAATATAAAGAAATATATATATATATACTTTAAATTTATTAGTTTGATTTATTTTGAATTTTGGGACTTAATCTAAATTCGTTAATTAGATTTATATATTTTAATATTTTGAGACTTAGTTTTGAAGACATTATATTAGGCCCAATTGTATAAATTGCAATAATTTATTATAATGAGCCTAAATAGTTGAATGAAAACCTAATTTTTCTTTTAGGCTTGACAAAATGGCTCCAAACTTACTGAATGGGTTTGGTTGGAGATTTCTATAAGGAGGTCTAGTTGTATTAAAAAAAATCCTAAACCCAACCCAATCCAACCAATACATTTTTTTTTTTTTTTTTTTTTTTTTTTTTTTTTTTTTGTCTTTCAAATGAGGATATATCAAAAGTTGAGGTGGAAAAATGAAAAGAAATGATGATGGATCTTTTTCTTTTTTTTTAAATGTGGAATGCACTATTTCCAAGCTTAAATAGCACATAACAGTGAGCCACATCTGATTATATATATCGATTAGTTGAAATGACAATTTGACCATAGACTCATAATTTATTCAGTCGAAGAACATGTTCTTAAAGGGTATAATTATCTATCACACATGAAGTATCATGTCAATTGGTGAATGGTAGAGAATAGGATTTAACTAAATATCAATATCTAGACATTAAACCCTTCATTTGTTTCAGTGAACAAAGAGAAAAAAGAAAAAAGAGAAAGAGAATTGTTTTCTTATGTTTGGTTACTGACTTTGAAACTTATCCAAAAACCATTTTATATTGTTTTACTTTCATGGAAATCGTTAATACAAATACTTCATGTAGACACAATGGTAGAAGTTGTGGTAGAGAAGACAATGGTATATGGTGGTAGCGGAGGCAATGGTAGGGTAGTGTTGCATGGTGTGATGGTGTATGTGGTGACTGTAGCAGAGGTGTGGTGACCGTGGTGGTGGTAATAGTAGTAGTGGGGTGACAGTGGTTTTTATCTTTATTTTATTTTTTAATTTATGATGTTGGAACTTCGTCAAGGCAAAGTCTTTTACCCACTCCTAGAGAGTAAACTTTTGAATGCATGCACAACCATGCAGAAGTTTTCTTACATGTATCGGAGTAAGTCAAAATATATCGATCACCCAAGAATTGAAGAGACAGTGAGCCCGGCCCCCACGCTCCCTAGGAGTGGGGTGACAGTGGTTGTAGTAATAGTGATGGTGATCATAGTGATAATGATGATAAATTGATAATAGTAATAAGAAAGGATCAAAGTGGTGAGAATCACACGTTAATGAAAAAAAAAGTTTTCTGCTTTTCAAAAGTAGAAAACGATTTCGGCCACTTATGGTTTGTTACGTTAACTATTGAATCTCTATCTTTTTCCATATTGAGACCAAATTGATGGAGTCACATGTGGCCTTTAACTAAAAGAAATCCAGCAGGTTACGGAAGAACACTCCACTTACAAAAATAAATAAAAACAAAAAACAATTTTATTTGTTAAGCATATATATGCTTCTAGTTGAAGGCTTTGCAAGAAAATTGGGACCCATGCATATTTGGTCGGTCAATTAATGTGGTCAGGAGAATTTTTTTAAAATTAAAAACATGTAAGTAAATGTTTATGATGAAAAGATGCGGCATGCATATATAGTTGTAATTAACCATGTTTATTTAGAATAAAATTTTATTAATTTGATCTCTATCAATGGTGAAAATGAAAGTTATGGGATTCCAAATGTCGTTCACCTAACAATTAATATATATTCTAATTTGAAGGTAACAAGGTCTTCATCCATATTTCACAATCGTGATTTACCTATTGGTAGATTGGTCTATTAGTATAATCTTTAGGTGTTATATTAGTCATACAAAGCTGCCGACAATGCTTGATCTCAGTGGAATAATATTTTTACAAAGAAGAAAGTTTTAACCTATGACTAGAAAGGAAGGTCCATGTGTTTCTTGCCCAAGCATTCCACTCTTGGTGCATGCCCTTGATCATAGACCTAAAACAAAGACAAGCTCCCCTATAATATTTTATGTGATAATTAAGAAGCATGCATCCCCTTTACATTACCTTTTGCTTAGGCTTTAAAAGGCAAAGCTAGTAAATATCGGTTTCATTTATCGAGGATATTTGACTGCCTAACCTTAATATAAAAATACTTCCCCACAAAAAGACTGTCATATTCGCACCAATAATTTAAATGAGCACATTGGCATTATAGTCATGTACCTTTCAAATTAAACATGAAAAATTCTATACCCTGTACGTACATTGGCATTAGGGAAAAAGAAATTGCGTGATAACATATACCAAAATATATTAGATCCTAGTATATATGAACAGCACGGTCCTATATAGTGCAACGATAAGGAATATGGTCAACAATTCAGCCAAAAAAAAAATTAACAAGTCAACATCATCATCTATAATTTATTTATTGTGTGAACATTTAAAATACGCATTGTCTACTTGCTTCCATCAAATAATCGATAGAAAATCTCAAACTTAATCAGCACTGTCGTATTCATACGATATATTGTGCTCAATAAGAGGGACACACTTTTTTGCAAAAGTCCAATACACAGACCAAGAGATCAAAGAAGCTTCCATTTATATTTTTATATTATAAGTAGTTATATTTTATTGGGTTTGTGTGGTCGGAAACTTATTTTTTATTAGGTCGAAAAAATATTATATTAACATATTTGCATGACTTTAATATGTAGCCGTCACTTAAGCAGTGCTTCATCAATCATCAGTTGAGCCCTCCAAAATTATGAGGAAAATCTCCACAGTCCTTACAGGAAAATCTTCAGTTATGTCAAATCAAGAAAAAGATGTTACAGTTGCAGCATAAAGTATCTTGAAAATTGAAGGCTAAATTATGATAACAAGGAATCAAACCTTGCTCAATGGTAAGATGGTAACTATCGTGGGCAAATCCCATCATTACTGTCTAAAGAGAAGATTTAATGGTAATAAACTCTCATGACTTATCACATATGCAAGTTCGAGAGTTGTGGGTTTGAATAATGGTAAACTCTATTATTACCTAGATGTGTCTCACACCATATCAAATTCGGATTCAAGTGGACCGGGACAATAACCGCACCTACAAGTCTCTTTTCTCTTTATTGAAAAAAAAAAAAAAATTCTTGATAATAAAATAATATAAGTACTATTATCAATAAAATAATGATATTCCGGACCACTAGACACTGGTTATTTTCGATGTATAACGCAGCTATATAGGACTATATAGTATATACTACTTATTTATGATGGCATGGCCTCCTTTAGTACAGACCAACAGTCGTATCTGATGGAAAATACAAGGGCTGCAAATTTTGTCCTTGTTGACAGGAAGAAAGAATCTACCAAAAAATAAGGGTGGTTTCCACACCCCTTTCTGAAATTTTCGCACTAATGTAGAAATAACAAAAAAATTATTTTATTCCATCTTTTGTTA
Source organism: Fagus sylvatica (assembly GCA_907173295.1). Lineage (NCBI taxonomy): Eukaryota > Viridiplantae > Streptophyta > Magnoliopsida > Fagales > Fagaceae > Fagus > Fagus sylvatica. The sequence goes on along the minus strand of OU015765.1, from coordinate 27,112,905 downwards.
TTTCTGCATTAATAGTCTGGAAATATAAAAAAGGAGTGTGAAATATCATTTCTCAAAAATAAATATATTGACAGGAAAAAATACAGCTTCTTTTTTTATTTTTTGGAAATTCTAAGGTCATGTGACTATTACGGGTGTCAAAAATTGTAACTTGTATTTTATGGTAAAGCTATGTAAGTTGTGGTAATATGTTTCATTTGTAATAAAATTAAGTTTATCATAAATATGATTCATGTTATTAGAATTCACACATTGTTTTTACAACAATTAACACACATTTACCATAAAGAACACACACATGTTACAAAAAATCACACTGATCCCATAACGGGACCTAATTCGCCCCCTGCCCCCTTTTTTTTTAAGTGTAATCATGATAATCCTATCGGAAGCCAATCATTAATCTTGAAATTTGTTTTTACAATATGATTTTTTTTTTTTTTTTTTTCTTTTTTTTTTTTTTTTTTTTTTCAGGGTAGAAAGATAAAATTGACATAATTAAAAGTTGAAAGAGAAATTGATTTTAAAAGTTTAAGGATAAGATTAACACAATTAAAATATAGGAGATGAAGTTGAAACTATGACAAATTCGCAAAAGCCAAAATTGTAGTTTGGCAAATTTAGATGAATAGAAGAATGTCTTCTCAATGGGGACTTCATAGAGGAAGTCCACACATATGGCTATCTCCAGGATTCTCTCATCCTTTCTACAAAGGGTCTTGACTACGTTAGTCATTATATAGATTTAAGCAAGTTCCAAGATTATTATTTCCCAAGTTTAGCTTTACCATCTTACAACATGGACTCCCGACCAATCCCTATGATTTTGCTTTGTTCATTCGATGCACAACTACGATATTATTATTTTCTTATTATATGTCGATGACATGATTATTTTGTGCAAGACATCTAGGATCTTAAGAACCTCCTTAATCAACATTTCCAAATAAAAGGGCTGGGATCTCTCAACTACTTCCTTGGTCTTGATGTTTCCTCATCTTCAGATGGTTATCATCTCACTTAGGTCAAATACACTTCTATTCTCATCTTTCGAGCTGGTATCACAAACAACAAGATAATTGACACATACAACACTCGACTACATGCCCATGATAAAGAACCTCTTCATGATGCTATACTCTAAAGACGGTTAGTTCTCTACAAGAAAAATGGGTATTAACAACATTAGATCAACAACTTGCATAATAAAAAGTTGTGGAAAAATGATTTTACAATATTCATATTAGACATGTTGTTAATGTAAAATACATTGACTCCCTTTTACCACGTGCTATTTCGAAAATGTTGTTAGAACAAATGTTTTCCTTGAGTTATATAAAATCATGTTAGACATGTTTTAACTATTAATCAAACATAAAATGAATGAATGGAGACTAACTTGATAACTTCTTGCCCGTTGGTTCTTGGAGGAGGTGTGTAGGTTTTACTTTTAGAATGATAATAATTTGAATCGTTTTATATAGAGACTCACGCTTCCATTCCTAAGTCCTAAAAGAAGCACCAACTTTGAAAACACCAACAATTGTTGTCCTCAAAGTCACCTATTGAGCCGTTAACCTGTATCATTTTTTTTTTTGGTTGTAAATATCATATTTGGACTTTGACCACGTCCTTGTCAATGCGATCCTTGAATTTTCTGATTGAACATTAACCTGTTGACATTAAGTTTGTGAAAAAAAAAAAAATTGCCACTTGGGTTATAGGCTCAGTGATAATCCCCCTCCCCCAAAAAACCCCACCCCTCTATGAGGGTGTGGGTTCGATCCTTGAGATCTTCAAAATATACGTGTGTGAGAGTTTAAATTAGAATTTCTATCATATATCAAAAAAAAAAAAAAAGTTTATGAAAAATTGAAACTTTTATAAATATTTTCCATTATAGCTAGAAGAATATAATCATGAGATGCGCATTGCGCATATTATTTTTGTCGAAGCACTAATAATTTCAAGATTTCATTATTATCATTGTACATATGGATCATATGATGCAATTAAATTCTTTATATCTTAACGGAAAATACTATTAAATGTTAGATTTGTCATAAATCTAATTTACATAGGTTAATTGTCGAATAAAAAATTTAAATACCAACACTCACCTTAAAGTTCATAGGTGATATTTAAAATTAAGGTTAAATTATAAAACTTTGGTCAAAATTTATTTGAGTCATCTAATTTTTAATTAGTTTAATTTCAATCTTCGAACTTTGGTAAAAATATTCAATTTAGTCCTTTTAACTTTAATTGTTTTTATTTTAGTCCTTTAACTTTTATTTCTTTTCAAATTACATCCTCTAACTTCCAATTTTTTTTTTTTCAAATTACATCTCTAACTTAATTTATTAGATATGAATTATTCATCAAAGAAACGCAATTTAGAGGACTGCAATGAAACAAATAAAAGTTAGAAGACTGCAATGAATTTTTATCAAAGTTAGAAAGTACAATTTATAATTTAACCTAAAATTAAATTGTCCCATTACAAAAAGGGTAAAATAATTTCCACACTGGTTACTCTCTTTCTCTCTCTCTCTCTCACACACACAGACTGTTTTCATAAATGTGTAGTCTTACTCTCACATAAATGGTGGGTCTCACCACATAAATATGGATCCTGCTAATCAAATTCATGGTAGGATCCATCATTCATGTGAGAGGGTGACTACGCATTTATTTGTAGTCTTGAACTACTGAATAATTTTCACATCTTGGATAATACATGTGTGAAATAAATGTGAAAATAAACTCTTAATGAAAGATACCAGTATCACACACACGCGCGCCACACACAAAGTGGATAGTACATATGTGGAATAAATGTGAAAATAAACCCTTAATGAAAGATACCATCCGAGCCACACACATGAGCGCCACACACAAAGTGGATAGTACATATGTGGAATAAATGTGAAAATAAACTCTTTATGAAATATACCATCCAACGCAATAAAACAAAGCCTATAATTCAAATAATAATGTATTCACTATCCATTATACTACTGTCAGTACTCTTTATACTACTATCCATTTTCTAGCAGGACCACAACAGAGAAGTGTAAACAGGCGCCTTTGGCTTGAGACATTTTGTGAGTATGAAACCATCAGTTTAAAGATTTCGATTCCCTAGCTAGAAAATGATTCGTATAATCACATCTGGGCTGGCAAAGAAATTTTGTCTAGGTACCTGATTGGACGTCATGACCATTATTTTATTTTCAAAGATTGTCTTGTTCTTCTTCTTCTTCTGTGGATCATTTACATATATATGTTCAAAAATAATGCTATCGTTTAGAAAAAAAGTGTAATTTCGAAATGGGATATCAGATGGCACACAAAATTACGAAATGTTCTATAAAGTTGGTATAGTTAAAGACAGAAACAAAAATGAAAAGAGAGACAAAAAAAAACCACAAGACAGATTAATGTCATTCAATATTATGCCACGTTATTCTTGCCCAAATTGAACTTCATGCGGGCGGAATGGCGGAATGCATGCACTTGTGACTTGCACGATAAGAATAGTCAGCTATGGTTTAGTCACTTTAACATGAGAGGTGACAAGGGATTGATGGGTAAAATGCATTTGGCTGTTTGGTAAATTTTAGCCTAGCATCTATGGTTTATAAGTGTGATACTCCCTATATTGTGTGAATTTTGACTATGAAGGCATTCCGTGAATGAATGTTAACTCATATATCACGTGTACTAGATTTGACTATATATAAGCGATTATAATGAGTTGTATACAAAAATGTACATAATATGGGATGTCATAAATCATAATCTCCTTCCATTAAATCCTTGATAAAGCCTGCATTGCGTTGTAGTGCTCTTGAATTACACACTATATATTGATTTTGCTACTCTCACAACACATTATCAAGAAACATAAGATGATTTTTTTTTTTTTATAAGCAAAATTCAACAAAGTATCCACAACTTGATTAATACATAAAATGACTAATTTTGACATATGATTGGAAATAAAAGAGAGAAGAATTGCTGAAATAAGTAAAATAGATCAACCTAGGACTCAAATTTACCGATCAAAATAGGAAAATGATTTCGTGACTGATGGTCCATAATTGAAAAAATTAGTAAAATACTTTTCACGTGGGGCACCTTGAATCTATGAAAATGGAGTGCGCAACTAGCTAGTATGGGCCCATAACTAGAGTCTAGACAAGAAAGTGATCCGTTTCTTTAAGAAATTGTGTATAGTGTGAATAGTGAGATTGCTATTTTAAGAAAGTCTGCCACCTTATAGCCGAGTACAACAAAATTAGCGACCATATGCTCCCCTATTATACGCACTATGAATACATTTATATTTTAATTAAACAATCACACAGGCCAATACTCTCCAAAGTAGCTCTGAGCTAAAAGCCATATTTCACGCTTGGTCTTGCAAGTTGCAATGCCACTCCACTTGTGGTACCCAACTTTCTTCAATTTGCATCATTAGAGTTGAGCTTAATTAACAAATTATTTAACAATATGTTTGTTTAGGAGAAAAGTGGGAAGGAAGAGAAAGGACTTCCTCTTTCCAAGGAAAGAAATTGGTGAGGCCCAAGTTTTTCCATCTCTACCCACCAATTTTGTGTATTCCCAATTGGGAGGAAATGAGGGATTTTTCCTTCCATTTCCCTTCGGCCTCTTTTTCTTTCTCTTCACTTCCCTCAACTATAACCAAACACAGCCTAAAGGATACCTCAAGTTCTCCTACAACATATAAAGGGTCTTTCATATATACTATACTATTCATTTAATATGGTTTAAATTTTGAGGTATTTTTAGTTTATTTTTAGAAGTTAAACACGTTTTAATAAGTGAGGTTTGAATCAGTCGTACTAAAAAAAATAGTAATACTTTAAAAAGTGGTACCTAATTACACATTTTAATAAGTGAAGTTTGAATCAGCTGTATTATAAAAAATAGTAATACTTTAAAAAGTAGTATATAAGATGTCAGATAAACCAATAAACTAAGTATATTTTAAGCTTAAACAAATGGCCACTTAAGAACACAAAAATAATCCATTTTCCTCCAAGAAAATAAATTTTTGATGGATTTGGATGTTGTATCCATTCTCAAAAGTTTTGCAAATTTTTTTCCAAATTTCACAAAAAATAATAGAGTATATATACATTATGTCCTAATGCAAATTATCACCTTCAAATGGAATATGAAATTTTAATTGAAAATAAAGACGAACTATTGATGAACCAACTTTAAAAGATGGTGATAGTGATACATTCCTGTGCCATAGTATAGAACAACTATCAAGGGCACCCCCTTCTCCCCGGCGGCACGCCACACCAAACAAAACTAAAGATAAATAATGCATATTACAACCCCTTTTCCCTTATAATATAATTAGAATTTTTAATCTTTTTTATATAATTAATATTGTAATATCTCTGTCATATGTCAATTTTTATTTAAAAAGAAGAAGAAAGAAACATCTTTTATTACGGTTCAAAACTTATGAAAAAAAAATATTGAGGAGAAAAAAATAAAGAATCAAGAGTCTTAATTGAAGAGAAAAAATAAAATAAAAGTACATTAATTATAGTTGCATTTCAATTTATTTTTTTAAAAGAATGCTAATATACATAATTTTATTTAAAAAGAAGAAGAGAGAAACATCTTTTATTACGGTTCAAAACTTATGAAAAAATAATATTGAGGAGAAAAAAATAAAGAATCAAGAGTCTTAATTGTAGAGAAAAAAATAAAAGTACATTAATTATAGTTACATTTCAATTTTTTTTTTTAAAAAGAATGCTAATATACATAATCTCAATTTTTTTTTTTTTGTATAATTTATTCTCCTTCAAAAAATTTAATGTATAAATAATAAAGGTATGGAAATAATTACATAATAAACTTCTAAATATTATACTATTTTCAAGTACATAAATGTTTATAATGTATTAATTTGTATATTATTGGAATTTGAACATTTGAGTTTATATTAACCAAAATAATAGAAATTTCTATTTGGTAGTTATCTAATTAGTAAAATCATTCCATTCATAAGTGGAATTTTGACTTTAAGAAAAAACACAAAAAACGGATTATTCATGTGAAAAAAGACCCTAATAGATAAATAAAAATTCTATATTTTTGTTGGTTTTCTTGCATTAAAATATTACACAGTACTTCAAATGAATTGCATTCCTTCAACTCAAATCCTGCTCTGCCAGTTTCTACACTATGGTGACAAAATGCTGTTCATTGTAACTTCTGTCGAGAATGTTGGGGAAAAAAGAGTATTCTTAAAACTTGTCAAATGAATACCACAACGAAAATCCATATTATACCCTGACAATTTTCAATTCTTGAAATTTACACGACACCATTGTATTTATATTCCATGGTTGTAGGCTTGTAGCACATGCTGATTTCTTTGAGAGGCGTGAAGTAAAGAAGAAAACTTGTTTTGACAAGCCGAGACACCATTTGTGACTAGATTACTTTGTGGCAATAGAAAGACTTTTACAAAACATAATTATTTTTAATTCTATGGCATATATATATATATATATATTCTTGTAGAAATGTATAGGTCAAGCGTCAAGTTTCAAAGTATAATTGCAACTTGCAACTGATGGGAGAGAGAATAAATAAATAAACAGAGAAGGGAGGCAGCATTTGTCTCATCATGACCATGTTACTTTCTGGCTACGAAAATATATTGTGAATTCATTCGTGTAACACACATCAATTAATAGCTTTATATATTGATCGTATCTTCGTCTTCTTCACCAAAAGACATTCCCAACATTAGTTATTTGTCTCGGACTTTACTCTTTGGTTGTTGACTAATTAAAATAAAAATCGTTAATCACGATGATATTATCCCCGTCATATACTAAGCATCTCCATCTCGTTAATATTAAAAAGGGGGGAAGAAAATAAAAACTGGGAAAAACCAAAAAACCTTGAATCCCTGATTATTAGGTCATACGGTATACACTTTTTTTCTTTTTTGTATGTAATATACTTACTTAATCTTAACAATTCATTTGTTATTATATATAATATATATATATATATATATATATATATATATATATATATATATATATAAGATAATATCTTTAGTTAAGATTAAATAAATCTTGTACATATTAAAAAAGTATGTGTTGGTGAGTAATACAAAAAATACAAAAAAAATTACAAGGAATCAAATATAAAAAATATCATTAATACGTTGGACTCATCTCTCCTGCATTAGATGTTTAACTCCAATAACTATAAGGACTTATAAATAATTAATTATTTTCTCTCCTTATTAATGTGAGATTCAGTTTTTTTAAAACACTAACTCTTCACTTTAAAACTCATTAGCCATATAAAATTCTTGTATCATTACATTTAATATATCAATTTAACTTGATTTTAAAATGTTGTAACAGTATATGCAAAGAATTTTTCTGATTACTTACTAGAAGGTCTTTTTGGTCGAAAAAGAAAGAGGACTATTGTAGTAGATGGGGGCACGCCTAGTGATATAGCACCACATCATTATCCTCAGAACTAAAGTGGTGATCATATTAAATGTACATTAAAAACTCGTTGTCTATACTGTACCACGTTTATAAGAAACATCATGAAGGAAATGGAATTGTTCAGTCAACACTGTGTGCATGCACTTATTTTGACTTGATCCCTCAAAACTTACCATCAGTTAAAGTGTCGAACTTACAGCCGTGAGCAAACAGGAAAACATGGTTTTTAGTTTTTGTTTACCAAACTAAGTTAATCTTCTTGGATTAGGTGATTTCATTATAGAATGCAACTAGCTATCGAATCTTTGATGTTATAATAGTCACAACTAGACAAGGATATTTAACCAATATGTCTTTAATTACTTGAATATCTTTATGTCATCAAGAGGTTTATAATTCAAATGGCACTTATTTTGACCTGATCTCTCAAAACTTACCATCAGTCGAAGTGTCGAACTCACAGTCGTGAGTAAACAGGAAAACACGTTTTTAGTTTTTGTTTACCAAACTAAGTTAATCTTCCTGGATTAGGTGATTTCATTATAGAATGCAACTAGCTATCGAATCTTTGATGTTATAATAGTCACAACTAGACAAGGATATTTAACCAATATGTCCTTAATTACTTGAATATCTTTATGTCGTCAAGAGGTTTATAATTCATATGACACTTATTTTGACCTGATCCCTCAAAACTTACCATCAGCTGAAGTGTCGAACTCACAGCCGTGAGCAAACAGGAAAACACGGTTTTTAGTTTTTGTTTACCAAACTAAGTTAATCTTCCTGGATTAGGTGATTTCATTATAGAATGCAACTAGCTATCGAATCTTTGATGTTATAATAGTCACAACTAGACAAGGATATTTAACCAATATGTCCTTAATTACTTGAATATCTTTATGTCGTCAAGAGGTTTATAATTCAAATGGCATTGTCTGTTTTCTTTTATAAGTGGAATTATGATTTAAGTATTTTCTCACTTAACTATCGAATTATCAAAACTTTATAATTTAATTGTGTCTATTTTCTTTTATGAGAGGATTTAGGGTTCAAGTCATCTCATCCCCAACTATCGAACTAATAATAAATAAATAAGAATGCCTCTGTGTCCTTGATCTAAGGAGGGAGATAAGAAGCAGTATATTTTGAGGGACATGAACAAATGTATGCTAATTAAGCATACCTTAAACATGGTATATATCATTTAGGGCTTGTATCGAACAAATGAATGATAAAGCTATCCTCTATGCTTGAAATAGATTATTAGGTGCAAATTCTTCTTTCTTATTATGTCTTTTTTTTGTCTCTTTTCAAAAAATATTATGTCTTTTCCTTTTTTTGTTTTTCTTTCTTGGTCGTGGAATAAAGGGCATTAGATTGGAAAAGAAAATCATGCATAATAGCACTGTTTTGAGAAATATTTTCTTTCAGAAACAGCATTTGTTTTTTAGGAAAAAGCTTGTCTTTTGTTGAAGCACCGTAATTAGTCATGATGTAATCATTGTGGATTCTTTTTTTCTGTTTTTTTTACCATATTGTAGAACATATAAAGCTTTTATTTTCATACTTCAAGCAGCTGAACAGGGTTTAATTACACCCTTCTATACGTCATGATCACATGGATTTTCAATGAACATAAATATCAAAGAGAGTTAAAGAGTGATGCCACATCTAGAAGGACATCAGCAAGTAAATATTCAATGCGGAAAAGTATTGCAAGAATCTGAATTCACTATCATACGGATTGTTCATACACACCTTGGCAGGATTATGATTTTTAAAAGGTCTTAGGATATTTTCATCATGTACTTTTTAAAATCTTATCAATTCATTTTGAAATAAGTGGATTAGATTTTACTATATACTAATATACCTCATCAACGTTTAAAACAAAATTTGACTATCACTAATTTGGTATCTATATAAATTAATGATATTGTGACAACATTCCACTTATTCCAAAATGGAAGGATAGGATTTTAAGAATAGCATAGTGGAGTTACTCTAAGAATTGTAGGGGATCTTAATCCCACCTAGTTTGGCATATGTCAAGTGAGCTGTTCAAGTAGATGGCTCATTAATTTCCAGTAAAAATTGCTGAATTAGAATTTTTATAAAGCGTTGATTTCAGTTCTGTTTTAGGAAAATTTAGATTGATATGATTTGGTTAGTTTTGTTTTCATGTTAGATATATTGTTAGTAAGTACAAATAAATTGCAAGGGCAGTCTTTCATCTCAACTGAATAATTAATGTTACTCATTCATTTCATTCAAGATCTTCTCCTTAATAGCTTTCTTTATATTTTGCTTTCCTCAGGTCAGATTTTCCAACTTTCTTGCCCTCATATTCTATTTTTACCATCCAATTACATAATAAAAGTCAAATAAACAAAAGACACGAACCAAATTTTCTCTGATATTATTATGAGTTTATGACTATATATCCTCATCATAAACAAGAAGTCTGATTGTGAAATTGTAATTATAAGCTGCATTAATGTCAAAAAGTTACTGCCACATTCTAATCAACAATCAAACATTGATATCAATGTCATCAAATGCCAGTAAATACACTGAGTTTTTTTAGCCATGCCATTGAGGATCTGATAAGGTGGGCAGAATTCTACAACTAAATGTTCGATGCATGTATAACGGTTTTATATATACATGTATACAGTTTTTCTTGCACCTGCCTACCTTTTGACAAATGTCAAGGGAATAACTATAAATTGTTGCCTCATGTCCATCATTAATTTTTCATCACAATGGGAAACATGCATGCATATATGCAGCTCATGAGTGAGGTATTTTTCCATCTGTTCTCTGACCTTAATTATTTCTAGAATAACCAAGCTCACATTCAAAGAATGCGCAGGATTAATTATGTTCCAAGGGATAAGGAATTGCTTTGATGATGAGTCTATAAGCTGAAATATTGAATTGAAGAACCGTTTGGAGGGGTTAAATTTGATGAATCATGATTAAGGAATCTTTGTGAACAAACTCTATGTGGATCAAATTTTTGGTTGAAAAGTAATGACAATATGCAATTCCATAGATATATCTTAAGGTGCATGAACGATGGCAAGAAAGCATTCATTATTATCTTGAAATTATTTAACTAATAATGATTGTTCTGTCATTGATATGTTACCTAATTTTTTTATCATGCTTAGATTTGGCAAAGACTAGGTTTATTGCCTTAATTTCAAAGTCAATGTCGTCAAGAAGAACCATTCAAAACTATCTGTAAGCAATATTGTGGTGAATAATGATTTAGTTTCCAGAATATCCCTAAGGCGTGATCAAATTTTAAATTAAGTGTTTGCCGACTTGCATTACCCACATGGGTGTTTAAATCACAATCAATGTTCATTTCTTCATGGTTTTATCAATAGGTTGAATGATACAAAATTTTTCATGATTATTAAGGTGGTATGTTAATGTATGATTGGTATACAATTAAAATAGTGTTTGTGATGGACTTATATAAAAGTGATGTTGCATCAATCATAATAAAAAAAAAAAAAAAAAAAAATTATTTATTCTCATTTAATTGATCTAGTTATTTGAAACTTTTTGAGTATCTTAATTTGGTATTCAAAACATGATCCTGTTAGTGGTGGTGGTAATGGCATGATATTGGTGATGATGACAACAATAACATGGCTGTATTGGAAGAGTGGTAATATGGTGATGGGATATCACACAGATAATAGTATGAAATGAAGAATGTGATTGTGATGACAGCATCAACGGTGGTGATCATATGTTATGATAATGGTGAAGATTGTTAGCCATGGAATTTGTGGTAGTGGTGGTAAATTATGGTGATTGTAATATATATAGACGTTGTTAACATAACGATGATAGTGCTATTAATTGCAACAGCAATGTTGCTGGTGTTATGCTGAGTAGTGGTGGTGATACTATATAGTATGATGACAATTTGGTTGTACATGGTGGAGATGATAAAAGTGATGGTTTAAAAGATGATTGTAGTGATGACAACAATAGTACAACGGAGGTATGATTATGTTAAGGAAAGTGCAAAACTCTAATCTGATTTGTTTTATTAATCAGCAAGAATTTCAATAGTTAAAATTCTCAATTAACATGGACCATAATATATTTGACCAAGTAAATGCGCTTTACAGTTTACAGAGAGTATACATTGCTACGTGTGCATGTGAGTAGGCTGTACATGATAATGCAGAATTTGTGTTACAACAATCACTGGATCCATACTTTGTCTCAATCTTAGTTCTAGTCTGGTGCTAAAAGTCTAAAACTAAGCTTAAAGTTTTTCAAGTTATGCTGATTTGAGATGAGACAATACAGATGATACACAATACATGCATGACTTCTTATCTTCAGGATTGAAAACTTGAAACTTCATCAAGCAAAAAACTAGACCAAAAATTTGCTAATAATATAGAAATAATTCGTATTTGCAATTGGTACAACATATAGATGATTCTTCTACAACAAGAATTCGCATAATTATATTCAATTACGAGATTCTCAAAAATATTCTCTATTATACACTCTACAAATTAAATTTCTACTTTGATCTATAATTACCTCCACCCTCCCAAAAGGAAAAAAAAATATATATATATATATATATATATATATACATCAGCAAGGTCGAGGATTTCAATGATATCATCAATCATGTCTTTTGTCATGAGTGATGAAACAAGTTGAATTACCATATTGCAGCCGGAAGCACTTCCCAAGGCAACATGTTAAAATTCTGTGCACTCATGAGCATCTCTGTTGCTCTATTGAGAAAATCCACACTATTATCCCTTTGGACAAGTAGTTGCTTAGGACATTTAAGTAAGCTGAGATATGTCTCCAAATCATGAACACATGAAGGGTTTTGCATGTTGAAGAAGTCAAGGACTAATTCAACACCCACATGAGCATAACATGAACGACTCCAAGGTAACTCATATCTATCCCCAAAAACCCTTAAATTCTCATTGAATAAAACCCCTGGCATCTTTGTGATGGGGTCGTTGACATTCGCTATTCTTAGTACTTTAACACCCAATTCGTCACACCGTTGTTTGAAACCAGAGTTCCCGACTCTCGGGCCTCCGAATGAGAACACTGTGATTGGTATGGGATTGGTGTTTGAAGAATTATTATTCTGTTTGTTCAATCCAAGCTCTGCGATGTCATAAGCAAGAAGAAGAGCTAATGAGCTCCCCATGCTATGTCCTGCAATTGAAATGCTAAGTTCCTCACCTTTGTACTTTGTTAATAGCTTAGATAGCTCTGAAAGAAGCTGTTCACGGCAACTTCCAAGTCCAAACTTGCTATCACTCTCGTCTGAAGTGTACAAGCTGAGAAACCCAGCTTCTACTTTCAAATCTGGCCGTGGATTATGAGGGTCTAGTCGTGCCGGCGTGAGCGAGCTCATTAGGTTTGAAATCCATTCAGGGTTAGTGACTGTTCCACGGAAAGTAACCACTATGTCTCTTCGACCAAGCTTTCTAACAGATTCATCAGAGGAAACAGCAACATATCCAATCCAACGTCCACATGAAGAACCATTTTGGATTGGAATATTGATGTCCGGGGTGGCATAGATGTACTTGGTGACATTATAATCACAACTCTCCAACCCCACTTCTTTAAACATGTTCTTCTTCCCATACTTGCAATTCAAGTAACGTTTCGAATTGGGGTCGAGATCAAAAGCGTTGTAACACGCCGTGACAAACTCACCATACCGAATTATCTCTTGCCGCAGAAGAGGATGCAAGGGCTCAACAAGATTCTCCCAGTTGTTTGAGCCTTGAATCTCTCTCCAAAGATGAGGCAAAGTAGTATTGGGGCTAGAGCTAGTTTCAGTTTTGAGGGACCTGGTTGAGACTGTGGTTGTTGTTACAAAGGAAGCAATAACTGAGTGTCTAAGGGAAGAGGTTTCAGTTTTGTTAGGCAATGAAACCTGTCCGAAAGAATGTGACATGGGTTTAATGTTTTCAGAAAATGTAACATGATTTGTACATGGTTTTGGCATGAAAATTGTGGAGGAAGCCATTGAAGAAGTTGTGTATAAGAGGAACAAAGACTGAGACTAAAAGAGAGAGAGAGAGAGAGAGAAGATTGGAGTGGACGGTGGGGGCAGTGAGGTTTATATAAAGAAGAGAAGTAATGTATAGAAGATCATGTGATGTGGAGCAAAACAGTACTGAAAAGAAAATCAAAAGGCATGTTTGGCGAGGATTTGACTCAGGCCTTTCAAAATTCAGCGTTTTTAATATGTGGTCGGTTGAGAGGACTCGAGGTGGTTCTTTCATCACTTGTAGCGGCTCTTTTGAAAGAGCAGGAAATTATTTATCCTCTTTTCATATATATATAAAAGAAGACTTTTATTTTTTTTTTAAATATTTTAACTACCTTGCATGTTGACTTTAAGAAATAGTCACTGGGACAACCATTTCATCATCAAAAAAGTCCAACAACACAACTTTTACGTCACCATTCTTGTTACAATTTTGAAATGGCAAATTGTGAGAGGTAAAAAAATAGTGATGAGTCAATTATTTATAATTTATCATTTCAGAGTTGCGGTAAAAATTATGTTCTCAGTTAACAATTTTTTTTATTAAACGAACACTTATACGTGTTTTTTTAGATACAACACTTATACGGTTATACCTACTGTTAACAAATAAGTCAATCAAAACAAAGGCTCCTCTCCTCATCTTATACAAGTAGGATTTGATTATATATATATAATATATATATATAGAGAAATTAACTATTGTCCCAAAAATTAAAATAATTAATAAGAAATGATAAATTTAATCATTTAATCATAATTCTAATTTTTATATATATATATATATATGACGGCCACATAAATATATTTTGATGTATTTAGCAAAAAAATATATATATTTTTTTTTATGTGAGTTGCTTATGTGGCTTGACTGAGAAACATAACCAAAAGGTTCGTAATCTTGAAGAGTACGTATCATCATGTTTTGGATATTTGGCGTGAATAAGTCTATATTTGTTATATATTGACAACACATATAAAGTCTTTTATATGATTGGAGACCATTTTTGTTGTCGAATGTTGATATTAAAACTAGTCCAAAAAGTAACAATTCATACAGTATAAAAGGCATCTAGCTTCTTTGTCTTTCAAATAAACAAAAGGAGGAGGCATTTCTTTTGAAAACTAGCAGACTTGTCAAAGAAGTAAGGAAAAATGCCGAGTTCATTTTTAGATTCATTTTTTTTTTTCTTAAAAAAATTTAGAAATTATATAAAGAGTCCAAAATTTATATTATGTTGCATATTAGGTTATGGGATTTAAATTTTATTAATTAAAGCCTCAAACTTATAAAGTCATTTCAATTTGAAGTCTACATCCATTTCTATTATTCATTTCCATAATCTGAATAGTAACTGAACATATAGAAAAAAAAATCATTGATAAAACTTTATGCTTCACCTAATTAATCAATTTTAACTTTTCTACAATTGCTTTTTGACTCTAAAACTCTAAAAGAATCTTTCTCTATTTAAACAAAACTTTTTTTCTCTATCCTCATTCGGCCAAGGTGTTGCCATTTAACAACAAAAATACATAATTAATATAATCAAAAGTTCCCAGTCTTTTTTTGTTTCGTTGACAGAAACTTCAAATTGAAACATCATCAATTTAAAATTTTAATAGACAAAATTAAAAACTTAAGACATAATCGATATATTCATATAATTTCTAAAACAAAAGTAATAAAAATATCTTTTTAATAATTTTTTCTTCTATTTTTTTATTAAGTATTATTTCATGTATTATATTTGGAGCCTTGATAGGAGAATTTGCACAGTGAGAAAAATTAGACGGCGCCGACAATTTCTCTCCAGTCCTCCAGCTTTCTGTAAATTGTATGCATGGCTGCATGCCCCACATAAAGCAGCACTGCGCGTCATTCGTGGAACAGTGCGAATGCGTTTATAAATTTAACGCACGCTTTGTGTGCTTTAGAATGTTTTTTTTTTTTTTTTTTCTTTTTTTGGGTGTTTGAGACTTTGAGATTTCACTGGGTAAAGAATATTCAACGCGGCAAATTGATGATGGGTCTCTACCCATCACTCCCTCAGGTGTCAATAGGAGAATCATCTTTCTTCAATGACTAACTTTTAGCTTCTTATCTTCTTCTATTTAGATAATCAACTTTTAATTTGCTTTCTTTTTTTAGGTTTGTACACATACATAATATGTGCTTTTGGCATTTTTAAGAGCTTATATTATAGTCATCCTAAGCCTCTTGGTTGTCCTCTTTTGACTGCCATGTAAACACTGGGATATATATATATATATATGCCAAGTTTGAGTGACATTTGGTGGTTTCAAACTTTCAATGTCAGGTTATGTCTCAAATTAGTGGTGATTTTTTTTTTTAAGTGGAAGACACAATAAGTAAAACATAACATTAATTGATGTGCACTTTTGGATTTTGTTTGAAGTGAAAACCAATATGTACATCTTTAGTCCAAACAAAACAAAATTTTATTAGGTGGGTCAATTTAGTGAAGTCAAATTCACACCTACAAGCTGCAGGTGGATATTCTCAGAAAACATAACTGAATTTATTTTGTAATAGCATTTGTATCTGGTGAAAGGATCCCCTCCCATTGCATCCTCCAATTTCCTCTAATTTTTAGTTAGAATTATAACATGTGACACTTATTTGATTTTGTGTGGTTTCCATGAGTGTTTTAAGACCGTTAGATTTTTTTAAGTTCCACATGTCATAATTCTAATTAAAAATTGGAGGGAATAGGGATCTTAATGGGAGGGGATCCTCTCCCTTTGTATCTGTACATAGCGTGTAGTTCCCTTCATGTTTTAATAAATAATATTATAAATTTAACGCACGCTTTGTATATGTTGATTAAAATTTTGGTTCAGAAAGATAAAAACAAAATAAAAATTCAAGAATACTAGTATATGTGGGTTTGTTATGAATTTCAATGGGAAGTTGAGGAGTGAAACTACGGCTAATACATTTTAGGTGTGATATTAATTAAATAATATGTTGGTAATTGTTATGTCATCTTTGTTAACTATAGTAAAAAATCAACTATCTTAAGATATTAATTTAGGTTTGATTATTTCGACGTAAAATAATTTTTAAAAATTATTTCTAGTGTTTGATTGTCTTATTGAAAATACTTAGGAATAGTGATAAGTGGAAATTGTTTTATGAAATGGAATGAATGTAAACCAATTTATATACGCTTCAAGCTAGGGGCAATTTTACGGCCAAAATAAGTTATTTTCAGTTTGATCATATTTTTAGATAAAGTCAAACACCTAAAATCAAGAAAATATTTTCTAAATTATTTTTCGTTGAAACAGATGGACCCAAGTAAGCTAATATTTTACATAGTGAGAAAGTGTGATATACTAATTTTGATTGCCTTGTAATTAGTGGTATTGCCTAATTTTTCTTATGAGGAGAATCTTAAATAAAATAACGACCCAATACTTTTTTTGAAATCTTGGACAATCTTTCATCATTTATGTAGGTACTTGATGTTTAAAATATAAATATATACAGGTTGTTACAAAGTGATAAGATCAAACTAACTTGTTATGTGCTCTATTACTCACCGTCAAACTTTGCTACCCAAAGGCAAATTTTGGTCTTGAGGGCATCAAAGGTGGCTCTAATCCAAGCTTTAACCAGCCTATTTGTGCATGTCTATGCCACCAGGTCTAGTTTAGGGACTTTGTCATCTTCATTGGGACCAATAATCTCACCTTCAATAGGTGGTATGGTTCCTATGATGAAACCAAGTAGGTCTTGACTCTCAATCAAAGACCATACTTGTTCCCATAAAAGATAATAGATTTGAGCATTAGAGACACAAAGGATGGAGTAGCCATTTTTTTGTTAACTTTTGGGCAATCTTTCTCTTTAATATAGCACCTAATGTTTAAAATACAAATACATCCAATTGTTACAAAGTAATAAGATCAAGTTAACTTATTACGTGCTCTATTAAATCTAAGTCTAAGTCTCACTCCCTAATTATTGTAATATATACAAACATGGTTACGTTGTTTATCATTACTCATTTTTATAAGCATTGATAGGCTTTTAGAAAAATTGAGATTATTCAATAGATAAAAAGAAATGAGAGGAAATAACATAGAAAATATACTATTATTTCTTTCTTTTTACTAAAAAATGGTGTGCTTTTTTGCATATATAATCCGTTCAAATATAAACACAAGAGTACTTTTAATAATTTATTTAAAAACTAAAAGATTTCAATCTTCCTTAGATAACCGGCCAACGCATATAAAAATAGTTGAAATCCTATGAATCTTATTAGAACGCGGTCCTAAATATATACACATATTTCTATGGACTATTGAGCATATTTTTCCGCCTATATGGACTCTATTAAAGGTCTGCATAACTGACCAAGATTAAAGTTTGACTAAATCTTTAAACTATTTCGAAAGCAAGTTTTAGCTTGTTTATCATTAAATAAACAAACATAAATGAGCTCACATAGGTAAAATTTAGACTGATAACTTGAAATCGATAGTTTGCTGTGCCCTAAATGATATTATAACCCTGATAATCTTGATGTTCTTTTACAAACTCTTCATTCTATCAATTTCTTTTAACATAAAATAGACTTAACCGAAAGCCAAGATGATCTTTTTGTTCTTTTTCTTCATTCGGTCAATTTCTCTAGGATCTTTTTAAATGGACCAAAATAAGTAATAGTAATTATCTTATGAGCCCCCCTTTAACAACAAATTCTTCTGTGCCTACTGCCTAACTTTTATGGATCGAGATACCATCAGTATTCACAAAACTGTGGATCCCACAGATATTTGGGCTCACAACTCACAAGATATATACCGGCTCGATGATTAGGACCCTAGGCTGCTGCCAATTATATGTTAAAAAGTCGCAGCCCCATTACTTTGGTCCCACATATATATGCTGCCATGCAAAAATGTACTC
>OU015765.1:27029442-27094237 GCA_907173295.1 Fagus sylvatica | reverse complement strand
AAAGAAGTAGAAGAACAAAACTTGTATCAGATTACCATTGTTTAAATGTTACGTAAGCAGATTATACAAGAATGAGAAACCTTCAATTTAACGTGCTTTATTTATCTTCTTTCTATCAAGGAGTATGTTTGTTCACCAAATGATATCTTAAGTGATTGTTCACCAATCAATACTTTTCACTAAAAGAGTACTCCTAACACAATTACATAGTAAGAGATTTATTATCAAGAATTTGTTATTATCTATTTTTATTTAAAAGTGTTTGACAGTTTTTAAATCAAATCACTTAGGAAATTTAAACAACGTATGAATTTTTTTTTTTTTATAATCTTTAAGAAGTCTTCTAGTATTAGGAGATTGTCATAATTGTAAGATTTTTATTATGATATTTTATTAAGATATCTTTTAGTAGTAGGAGACTTATTTTAAAGAATTTGTTATTATCTGTTTTTATTTTAAAGATTTTTATTATGATATTTTATTAAGATATCTTTTTAGTAGTAGAGACTTATTATCAAGAATTTGTTATTATTTATTTTTATTTAAAAGTGTTTGGCAGTTATTAAATCAAACCAATTAGGAAATTTAAACAATGTATCACTTCAGAAATTTAAACGATAGATAGACATGCAATCCACTTAGGAAATCTAAACAACGTATCACTTCAGAAATTTAAACGATAGATAGACATGTCACATGTCATGATGTGAGACATTCTAGGTTTTAACGCTCATGTCTTCTGATTTTATATATTATACAGACATGTTATGGTGGAGTTCTCTTTTCAAAGAGTGTATGCCCGAATAAGAAAGGGGTTATTAAATGGGTAGTTAAGTAAACTTACCTTGGAGTTAATAATATATTGTTATTTAATTGTAACCAGTTTTAGAAAACTAAGTTGATAAATAATTATCCAGGTCAGTTACTAAACTTATAAAATTAACATATGTTAATAGAGGGTTCTAGAGAAAAGATGTCCCCTCAGGATCACCTACCCAAATCAAAACTTTGTGTCTATTGTAGTACACGTGCTAGTAGGGTGTTGCGTGTCCCTCTGAGATTGGTCGAGGTGCGCATATCTACAGAACGCTGGCCCGGACACCCAAAATTATCAAAAAAAAAAAAAAAAGATAAAAAGAGAAGATGTCTCAAAATTTGTAAAGGAGTGTGAATTATCTTTGAGCCAAGATCAATCAAAAGCATCCCTAAGATAAGAAAATATATTTCCTTATATATTTAATTAATCTATTCAAATTTTCATTGTGTATGGTTTTGGAATTTGTGAATTTTTAATGATTAGAATGATCTAATCCAATTGAGTGTGGAAAACTTCATATTTTGATGAATTTTAGGTTTTAGGGTTAGATTATTGACTATAGGATGTTAATATACAACATGATTTTTGGAGGTGATTAGTAAGAAAATTGGCCCTAAATGTGATCTTAACATTAGAATTTCATCTATCTAATTAAATATTTTGATTCTACTCGAAAAATCAAGTAGAAACATGATATGATTCGTGAAAAGGAGTTGTATAATCTGAAAAATATAGCAAACCACGTAAGCTAATTGACATCATCCTCTAAACTAATAATATGCTTTTAATGATTTTGTTAGATCCTAATCAATTTTCAAAAATAAAAAATAAAAATAGCTCATGATATTAAACATCTAATTTGGTGTTTGAAATTTTTTCAAAATCCTTGAATCCTAAATTTTTGCACAATCCCATTTTCCCAATCGTGATACTATTAATTTGTCTTGCTCTAATATCACCATTCATGTGTACCAAACATACCCTTAAGTTTAAGACATAAGTGGTTTCCCAATATTAGTATTTGGTCTTCAAAAAGAGAAATTAAAACGATTTTATTTATTTATATTTAGTTTAATAAAGATTTTATTGAAAACAGAGAGCACAACAAAATAGAAAAGGGCCTTTAACAGTTTAACCATCTCTCCCAATTGTTAAATGGAGTGAGTCCAGCAGGTTGGATAGGCTAGCAAAATTACAAAGAAAAGCCCATCGGATAAGATTATGGGTTGACACATCTCTATTGTGACAACAAAACTTTTTGAAAGCTCCAGAATTGCTACAAATGCAATCTTCCAGTTGGGCTGCACATTCGGATCAGAGACAGGTTTCAATACTGATGTCCAAAAGAGAAGAGAATGCATCTAATGCAGGCCGCAGTCGGTCCAAATGAGTAATGTAAAGACTAAAGAGTAAACAAATAGTAGATATATGTCATAAAGTGGACATTAATGTGAAGAAAGTGGTGTGACTTGTGAGGGGTGTGTCTGAGAGAATCATTACTGTAAGATATGTGTGACATGCAGGAAGGATTAAATGTACCAGTTTAGTGATTGAAATAAAATATTTCGGCCATTTCGACAGACAGGGTATAGAATTAACAACTATTATTTCACATGTTTGTAAACCATGATTCTGAATTAAGAGGGGTTCGACAATGAAACAAAATTCCACTACATTATTGATTTTTTTGGTTATGAGGTCGGACTAACATGATTGAACAAAAAAAAATTTACTAGTCAGTCATATTCAAAGGATAACCTTGGGAGAACTTTTTTTTTTTTTACATGTATGTCTCTTCTAAAATGTAAACAATGTAAAAATATAGGATGATACTCGATACGTATAGCTCTGCAACAAGCAAAAACGAAAACCCAATACACTGATATACAAGAAGCACCCAATAATCCATCAAACAAAACAAGCAAGGCCAATCCGTAATTCAATGACCAAAAAAAAAAATCAAAATCAAAATTTAAAAGCATGTAAAATGAGTCAAACTCAAAGCCCATTGTTTACGTTTAGAAAAGAAAGAACACTAACCAATAGGGTACCTTCTGTGTGGAAAAGGGTGTTATTTACTTCTTACACTCACTGTTACTAGTCTATGCCGTGTGGAAAAACTAGCACTTTCTTACACTCGCTGTTACTAGTCTATGCGCTGTGGAAAAACTAGCACTTTCTTACACTCACGGTTACTAGTCTATGCCTTGTGGAAAAACTAGCACTTTCTTACACTCACTGTTACTAGTCTATGCCGTGTGGAAAAACTAGCACTTTCTTACACTCACTGTTACTTTTACTAGTCCTTACCGTGTGGATCATGCAGTGGCATAGATAGAACGTTGGCTCAATGGGGTTATTCAATGCGAGCGTGCGACCACGAGCAAGACCTGAGGAGAGGGTTGATTTGTTGATGTTGTTTGCTTATTGTGCTTAGGACTTTGAAACAATGTTCTCTCTCTCTCTAATTCGATTGGTAAAATAAAATAAAATTTAAGAATTTTTTTTTTTATGACTAAAAATATGGGCTAGTAGTAATTAAAATTCTAAACTCACATAAACAATAGTTGGATTGGGGGCAGTAGACCACATATGGCATACTGAAAAATCACAAACCCACCCACTAATATCTCTTTGTTTTTAATATAAAAATCTCAACTCCACAATCAACACAAAAAGACAAGCAGTGGACCACAAATAACACATTAACAGTTTAACACACAGTGACACAATCACACAATGACAAAAAAACATTAAAAATCAATCAATACATTCTATGGTGCTTTCTTTTCCGTGATTAGGAACAACAAATCAAAGGGAACACAACAACACTCTCTCTTCTCTCTCTATTTTGACGGTAATTGGTAAAGTAAATTTAGGATATTTATTTATTTAGTAGAAGAAGATTAATTGGGTTGTGAGTGTGAATTATTTGGGTTGATAAACTATTTTGGTTGACTAATTGTGATTGTTTATGTTGTTGTTGATGTTATGCTTTTGGGCTTATTTTTATTGATGATATTTGGACTCTTTTTTGTGCTACTTGAATTTTTTTTATAACAATAATATTATTGACCCCATCTCTACCTCTGTTTTAAATTTTTTAGTGGGGTCAACTTATATGAATTCCCAAATTTTTGATACATATACATCTAGGTAAAGCTTTTTTTTTTTTTTTTTTTTATTTAGATTAGAATTTCTATCATATATAAAAAAAAAATAAAAACTTTTTTTTTTTTTTTTTTTTAATTTCAGTTTGGTCAATTGATCCCACTGAATTGCATCTAGCCCCACCCCTGTGTGGATGCATGGCTTTTGCTTCCTATAAATCACTAGACACGTGTCATTATCAGTTACAAGAGATAAACTCAGTTTATGGCTAATCTTAATCTTACTGTTGTATTTCTCCCTTTGTCCTCTTTGGGGATAATCAAACTCCATGCCGTAAAGATGGGCAGGGGAGCTTGCCTTTTATTTTGCTAATTTTTTATTTATTTTATTTATTTTGGTGTTATATATATAATATAATCTTATTTATTTTGGTGTTAGCTCAACTGGTAAAGTCTCTTATCGACGCATAAGGGGCCTGGGTTCAAATCCCGCCTACACCAAAAACCAATTGGTGTCTTGGCTTGATGATAAAGAGCAATCATCATGGAGCGGACACCATAGGTTCAATTTCTATCATTTCTATAAAAAAAAAGTGTACATTACCAGAAAAATAATATTAACTCTGTATTAGTTATATATTCAAGTTTTGAATAATTTATGAGGAAGTCATTCACAATTGATGCATATTTTAAGGAAAAAAAGTTCAAAATTGGGATAATGCATATTTAAAAAAAAAAATTGTGTAAGATTGGGAGGTTAATGCTTAATCCTCTATCCCAAATACTAAAACTTTATATCCTAAACCCCAAGAAAAACTCAAAGATGTGAATCTAAAAAAATAGATATGCTTGCTTAAATCGTTTAATATTGTTTAGTATGTTATGTCACTAATAAGCCAATAGGATGTGTAAATCTATTTGATGTTTGCTTAGAAATTAGAGGAATTTTTTTTTTTTTAATTTTGTTATATTTATCTGCACCCCATTGGAAAAATTTTCTGGCTCCGTCATTGATTCGTGAAGATTGCTACCAATGGAGAGGCGTAAAGAGTGCAATAACCAGTCAGGTCATGTTACCAAGCTCAATTTTCAAAACCTATTTGATCATGACTCAGAGTGCCTGCATGGTGAGATTAGTTATTCTTTGGTTTTATATATTATATAGATTATTCTTTAAATTATTTAGGCATATCTCGTTAAGCAATGCCATGATATTCAAAGAGCATAGATCAAGACGGGAAATTGTCAACCTGAGCTAAGGGAATATATAGCCCACCCCAAAAAATTTCTGTATGAGATAATGCACAAGTTGCGAGCCGTGGTCCAATATCCTCTACAATATACGCTCAGATTTCTCTCTAACCTTTATTAATTGATTTGTTTTCCATGTTTTCCTGTATGTTTGTGTATTGCCACATATATATCATTAACTATCGCTAGCAAATTAAATAACTATCGACCCATGTATACTAGTCATAGTAATATTGAAAGCATAAGCTTGGGAGAACCTTTTGTTTACATGTATGTCTGTTCTAAATTGTAACCAATGTAACTAATATTGGATTAGACCCCATACTTGATACTTATATCTCAACAGCAAGCAAAAAGGAAAACCCAATCACTAATTATTATCCTACACAGTTGCACATAACAAAGAAGAGAAGACCACCATTTGCCAATCTATTTAATTAGTGGAGTCAATTAGAAAGATGTTAAACAATTTAACTACTCTGTTTTGTATATAAAAGGAGAGAGCCTCTTGTACAAACAAAGTAAATCATTCAATGAAATGATTTATTCTCTCAAATTCTCTGCCTATTTCTAGGTTTCTTTTGCTTAGTCTCAGATCTACTCCAATTTTATCACTAATATGCAAAAAGCACCCTGTAATCCATCAAACAAACAAGGCCAATCCGTAATTCAATGACCAAAAAAAAAATCAAAATTTAAAAGAAATAAAACAAGTCAAACTCAAAGCCCATTGTTTACGTTTAGAAAAGAACAAACAGAAACCAACACGGTACTTCCGTGTGGAAAAAACTGTCACCAGTACTTCATATTGTGTGGATCAACCTCCATCACTAGTTTCATGTTGACTGTAGAAAGAAGCTTTCATCATTGACCATTGACGACACCATTTTATATATTTTATAGTTTTAAAATCTTCCAAATGGCTTATTAGCTTTTGCTTCCTATAAATCACTAGACACATCATTATTTGTTACTAGATAAACTCAGTTCATGACTACTCTTAATCTTACTGTTGTATTTCTCCTTTTGTCCTCTTTGGGGATAATCAAACTCACTTCATGCACTGAAGATAATCAGACTAATGTGAATGTGAAATGCATCCACACTGAAAGAGAAGCACTTCTCAGCTTCAAGAGAGGCCTCACTGATCCTTCTGGTAGGCTTTCTTCTTGGATTGGTGAAGATTGCTGCCAATGGAGAAGCGTAGAGTGCAACAACCAATCAGGTCATGTTACCAAGCTCCATCTTCAGAACCCATACCCATACCCATTTTATTATTCCTACCCAGATACAGAGTGGACAACATATCAGAAGTCATGCCTGCGTGGTAAGATAAGTTCTTCTTTGACTCACCTGAAATATTTAAATTACTTGGATCTAAGCTCGAATGACTTTAAAGGCATTCAAGTTCCTGAATTTTTTGGTAACCTAAAGAACTTGAGGCATCTCAATGTCTCTTTTGCAAACTTTTCTGGGGAGATTCCTCCTTATCTCGGCAATTTGTCGAGCTTGATACATCTTGACCTTAATGGCAACGACATGCATGCCAAAAATTTGGGTTGGCTCTCAAGTCTCTCTTCTTTGAAGTACCTGGATATGGGGAGCTTGAATCTCAGTCGTGCCGGAGCAGATTGGCTTCACGCAGTTAATATGCTTCCTTCCCTTCTGGAATTACATTTATCTGGGTGTGAGCTTGAAAGCCTTCCACCTTCCCTTCCATTCGTTAATTCCACCTCTCTTTTCGTCCTTGATTTATCAAGAAACCAATTTAACTCTTCCATTCTTCAATGGTTGTTAAATCTCACAAGCCTCACAAAACTCGATCTCAGCTATAATTCTTTCCAAGGTTCCTTTCCATACGATTTTGTGAACCTAAGGAATCTTGAGCACCTTGCTTTGAGCGTCAATCATATCACAGGTCAATTGCCAAGCTTTTGTGGAAATCTTTGTAATCTGAAGACTTTAGATCTTTCATCGAACAATTTTTGCGGCAATATTGATGGCTTGTTGGGCAATTCCTCAGCTTGCCTGAACAATAGCCTGGAGTCCCTAGATTTGAGTTTTAACGAACTTGTAGGAAACATTCCTGATTCATTGGGGAGACTTGGAAGCTTGAGATACCTCTCTCTCGGATACAACTCTTTTTCGGGTTCAATTCCAGTTTCTATTGGAAACTTGTCATCCTTGCAAGAGTTGCACCTCTCTGGTAATAAGATGAATGGAACCATTCCTGAAAGTTTTGGACAACTCTCAAAGCTAGTCTCTTTGTATCTCGATGAGAATTCCTGGGAAGGTGTCATCACAGAAGCCCAATTGATGAATCTCACAAGTCTCGAATATTTTACACTAACAACCAACAAAAACCAGTCTCTAGTTTTCAATGTGACATACAATTGGGTTCCTCCTTTCAGGCTCAAATATCTCGAACTTGACAAGTGTCTCATTGGCCCCAAATTTCCTATATGGCTTCAAGTTCAAAGTGAGCTAATTGATCTCGTCATTACTAACGCTGGAATCTCAGACGTTATACCTGAGGAATGGGTCTCTAAGGCATCTGAACTCACTTCCTTGGATCTATCGTACAATCAGATCATGGGGAAATTATCGCATCGATTCATATTTCCGAATATATCATTTATTGATCTGAGTCATAACAGCTTCAATGGTCCTATCCCACTTTCGTTTACTAATGTGGCCGAGCTATATCTTC
The DNA here is from genome assembly GCA_907173295.1 of Fagus sylvatica. NCBI lineage: Eukaryota > Viridiplantae > Streptophyta > Magnoliopsida > Fagales > Fagaceae > Fagus > Fagus sylvatica. The sequence goes on along the minus strand of OU015765.1, from coordinate 27,086,349 downwards.
AAGGCAATTTCTTTTCAGGCCCTATCCCGTCAAATATTAGCGATTTAATGCCGGAATTGAATACATTAGATCTTTCGGAGAACCACCTCAATGGTACAATTCCCCTGTCCATAATGAAACTGAATAATCTTGAAGGACTTTTCCTTCGAAGCAATCAGCTTTCAGGGGAGCTCCCCCATCATTGGAATGAGTCACAAACATTGCAGGTTGTGGACATTTCATACAACAACCTATCTGGAAAAATTCCAAGCTCAATGGGTTTCTTGAGTTCCCTTTATGTATTAGTGTTGAGCAACAACAATCTTCATGGAGAAATTCCTTCTTCCTTGCAAAATTGTTCTTTTGAGAGCATTGATCTTGGTGGGAATCATCTCTCAGGGAACCTTCCGTTATGGATACAATCAGACATCTCAATCATACGACTACGGTCAAATCTATTTAGTGGAATCATCCCTCGACAATGGTGCAATCTTCAATTTCTTCACATTCTAGATCTCGCACAAAACAATATTTTCGGTGGCATTCCAAACTGTTTGGACAATTTGACTGCTTTGGTTTATGGAAATAGTAGCGGGATGTCCTTTAATGTCTTCGGTTATATTGAGAAAGCAATCATAGTGACAAAAGGAAGAGAGCTTGAATATGATAAAACTCTTGGATTTGTTACCATCATTGATCTTTCAGGGAATAATTTGACAGGAGGAATTCCTGATGAACTTACAAGCCTCAGAGGATTGGGTACACTAAACTTGTCAATGAATCATCTAACTGGAAACATTCCCAAGAATATCGGAAACTTGCGGTGGCTGGAAACACTTGATCTCTCGAAGAATAGTCTCTTTGGTCCTATTCCTGAAAGTATGTCTTCTTTGACTTCATTGGCAAACTTGAACCTGTCTTTTAACAACTTATCAGGAAGAATCCCACATGGTAATCAGCTCCAAACACTAAATGATGCATCCATATACAAGGGTAATCCATCATTGTGTGGGTCTCTACTTCCGACCAAGTGCCCAGGAGATGAAACATCTGATGGCCCAACTTTTACCAGTGGTAGTGTTGAAGACAAACAAGATGGAGATGATACTGAAAGGCTATGGTTCTATGTTTGCATCGGACTCGGTTTTGGTGTAGGCTTTTGGAGTGTTTGTTGGCACCTTATTGGTGAAGAAGTCATGGAGGCATTGGCATTTTCAATTTTGTGATGACATCAAAGATAGGATAGCACTAATAATTTCATTAAAAGTAGTTCATTTGAAAAAGAAATTTAGGCTGGAAAAAAAAAATTTGAAGTTTGTAAGGGCAATGCTCATATAAAATTGTATCGTGCAAGTAAAATTGTGTATGACAACAATGAGAGCTTGATTGCAAAACTTGTTTGGCGTGTTGCTCTAAAGTGTGTGGTGTTTCTATATCTCATCTTTCTTGTGTTATTTAGGTGTTTGAAATGAACTTTTTTTCTTTTTCTTTTTCATTTTAGGTTGATGTGCAGGAAGTTGAAGCAAGTGGTGCGGACAGCCTAAAGGGTAATTTGGAGACATTTGCTGATGTTTGGGATTAGATCTTATTTTATTTCATTTATTATTTATATGTTGTTCGGGGTGTTTTTGTTGCTAGAACACGTGTCTTGCATTGATACGTTAATATTTAGAGTCGGGTTTGTGGGGGTATTTGATCGAATATGGAACTCATGTCAATGAATCACCCATTAACTGTTACCGTTTTGCTTCTCTTTAACAATATAATAATGTAATTAGTAATTGAAATACAAATTAAAAGAATATGTGGAAAATGAAGTTGAAAATATAAGGAATCAAATAAATTTTCTTTTGTTTAAATGGTTGGATCATTAAGCATCCAACAGTAGCCTTATCAACATTAAGATTCGTTGCAAAATAATCTAATAGCATTAGATCTTTTCACGTTAAGATTTATAGTGGTGCAAAGTTAAATATTCATACAAAACAAGTCAAAAGACATGAGGAATCACAATGGTTCATTTTAAAGTTGATAAGATTCAAAAAGTGAAACATACTTGAATGAATAAGTCTAGTAAGACAATAGAAAGTCCAGCAAGATTAAGCAAACATATTTAGTCAACTAGTGTAAAGAGAGTTTAACAAAGATAAGTATACATATGTAACAATGACACGATAGAATATATTTCATAGCTAAGTAAGAAGTATTCTGCAATGTAAAAGCAAAACTAGTAACACAGTAGCATAAGCATATATATCACATTGACATAAGCAACTCCTCGAAAATTATATAAACATGCTCATATCAAAGCAAAGCTAATGATCAAAAAAAAAAAAAAAAAAAAACGAAGCAAAGCTAATGAGTTAAATTCAAATTAGTAAGGAAGAGAGGAAAGTAAGGAAGAGAGGGGAAGGACATAATTGGCCAATTTTGCTAAAAAATGCTTTTTTTTTTTTTTTTTTTATATGTTTTTGGGCCAAACATAACTCTTCTGATGTTTATTTGAAAAATGGACTAATTCAAAATCGTCTTTCTCAAAGATGATTTTTCGCGTGGAAATTATCTTTGTGAAAGATGATTTTGGATTCCTTATTTGTTTATAATTTGTTTAAAATATTCTGAAATTTGAAAAAACACCTTAAAGTCATCTTTGTTAAAGACGACTTTTATATAAATTTTTTTGAGATCAAACGTGAAAGATGTCTTTACAAAAAACGACTTTTGTCCAAATTTTTCTTAAATTTGAAACACGTAAAAGTTATCTTTACAAAAGACGACTTTCATTTAAAATTTTCAAAAATTTGAAAAAACACCTTAATTTTTTTGAAATCACACGTGAAAGTTGTCAAAATTTTTCTAAAATTTGAAAAAACACATGAAAGAGTAAACAATAAACACTCTCTTGTAGTTCTACCCTCACTCGCAAAACCATCTCCTCTTTTCTTCTTCTCATTCTTCACCAAATTCCCACACAACAATTCCCACACTCTCCGCCCACTTCTCCACCAACGCCACAACAATTCCCACTTCCCCATTCAACAATGTATCTTCCTTCTCCATCAACAACAATTCCCGCTATCTCTCCACTCTCTCCGCCACGTCACCAATCCACAACCCCTCCTCCTCCAACAACACCACCACTCCAACCCTCTCCAAAAAAGCCATGAGAAAAGCGCGCCGCCAATCCCCGGAGGGACTTCTCAAACACAATCTCGACATGGTCAAGGGTGGCTGGGCAGTGGGGAAGGGAAGGTAGTGAGGACTCAGATCGATGGCGCAGGGATTTGTCAATCGTGTGGCAAGAAACTTGTTTCTATTGATATTGATCCGAAGGAGACGGAAAATTTTGCTACCTCATTGACAAACTTGGCTTGCCAAAAAGAGGTTAAGGCCGATTTTGTTCGGTTTCAGGTGCGAAAATGTCTTGCTTTTGTTGATTTAAAAAAGAGTGTGTATTTGGAGCTTTTTGGTTTTTTTGCATCTTGGGTATTAGTGTTCTAACTTTTGTTTAGGTTTTTAGTTGCTTGATTATATGTATATTTGTGAATGCTCTTATATGAACTGTTGGAAGATTCTTGGCCGGGAACTGAAAGGTTCCGTGTTTCCAAGTTTTGGTATGTTAGGAAAAATTGACACAACTCGTTGGAAGATATAATGTGTGTAAAAGACATTCATGACAGTATCTGAAGCTGAATTGGAAGACCAATTTCTTTAGTGCAATAAGGCTGTAAAGGAAATATTTCTCATGTTTTCTCGTTATGTCATTGTTGCAATGGTTTGACTATTTTGGTTTGGTTGATACTTGCTACTTCTGTATGCTGCAACAAGTAATACATAAAATGATTGTCAGTGACATCCTCATTGATCTAGAAGGTGAACTCATTCAGGAGTGGCTCCAGAAGTATGGTCCGTTTGATGCAGTTGTAGATGGTGCCAATGTCGGTCTTGTCAGCATGCATAGTTTCAGCTTTTACCAAGTGAGTGGGATACTGAGAATAAGCTTTATAGCACTGTATCTTTTGAATCCTTTAAAGCAAAATGTATAAATGGCGTGCTTATTGATTCCTTTTGGTTGTAGCTTAATAGCGTTGTAAAACAACTACGTCAAATGAGTCCTTCGAAGAGATTGCCCCTGATTATTTTGCATAAAAATCGTGTAACTGGAGGTCCTGCTCAGCATCCTAATAACAAGAAGTTGTTAGAGCATTGGAAAAATTCTGGTGCACTTTATGCTACTCCACCTGGTTCAAACGATGATTGGTAAGTATGCATCTTTTCATTTAGTTGAAATATAAATGGGTTAGATTGAGGTTGATAACAAAATATATGTGTTATTATATATATTGTCCCAAACTCCCACTACATTTTTTGCTTTGTTTATCATGATATGCACAAAAACTCCCTTTGATTAACCCAATTGAAATTGATCTTTGACTTTTTATTTAAGGCACTTCTATTTAATTTTGAGAAAACTATAAATTCATATCTCCTGTGCCTTTTTAGCTGACCGTATTAGTCAACTTATGTGAAAAATTTGTTCTCTCATTATTACAGGTATTGGTTATATGCTGCTGTTAGTTGTAAGTGTTTATTAATGACAAATGATGAGATGAGGGACCACTTGTTCCAACTGCTAGGGACTACCTTTTTTCCAAGATGGAAGGAAAAGCATCAGGTATTATCCTTATTTGCATTTGCTTACACTTTTTTTATTTTTATTTTTATTTTATTCAGAATTTCAGAGAATCTTCTGTATAGTGACATTCTTGTGAAAGCGCAACTAAGGAGGCGATTAATTTATGATATATTATCCAAGTTCCCATCCTTCAAGAGAGTTTGGGCTTTGTTTAGTTCAGGTTTTAAATGCCGCTGTCCATCTTTTTTGAAGGATTTTTTGTTCAGAAAGGCATTTGGTAGTTTTCCACAAAAACTTAAACTGTTTCCCAATTTTTATTTCCTTACCCAATTTTGTTTGAAATAAAGCAGAGGAACATGCTTTTTAGATTATCTTGTCATAGATTTTTTTCTTTTCAAATTACACAGATGCATTTTCAAAAATGAGTATGCATGTTAGAATGGGAATGCAAATGACGTGAGCCTCTCACGAGCTGCTTGGTCTTGGATTGTTCAGTGTGTTGGTTTCACTTTTGTAATGAGCCAAAATCAAGCCTAACTTAGCTCAATTAACAAATGAGTCTGAAACTGAAGTGATGTGTGTTCAATTGAAAGCTTGTGAGCCTTGCTCTTTATACTGTTACTAGTCGCAAACCTGTGCGATGCACAGGAAAAGTTATTGAAAATGACATTTAAAGAATAATGTTATTTTTCTTTTCTGATTGAACATATGTTGTTATTATTGTTTTGGAAAGATTGCTTCAATCATCATATTATCAAAGTTTAGTAAAAGTCCGTTGCATAAATTGAAACACAAAAATAGAATATTATCCGATAAATATTGGAATTTTAAAAGAGCTAAATTGATTCTGACGGGTGGGATGAGTTGCCCATAGGTTTTAAAAGCGAGTCTAAATGGCTTTTCTTTAAAAAACTTTCCTATATCATCAAAAGAAGAAAAAAAAATATGCAAATTTATATCTCTTTACTCCTGTTTCAAAAAATACTCAAAATTGACACTCAGCAATTATTAGTACTTCTTGTCAAACAAACTACTAATATACAAAACTAATGAAAGAAAAGAAATAATTAGTCAAAGAATATCTAATAGAACTTTGTATTTGACTTTTCTTACTTGAGTTTTCTCAGGAGCTTTAATTTCTATTTATACACCAAAGGATGTATGTACTGGTAGCATATTTACTGATGACAACGTATCCTGATTGGTATCAATCTCTTTGGATATATCTTGGCTTAACAAATGTTCATTTAATACTTGAAAAGGTTGCTGACTCTGTGAATCGTGGCTTGCTGAGATTATGGAACTGTAGGCTCCATAGTTGATCTTGTCTCAATAAGTATTGACCTTTAACAATCCCCCACAATCTTCCAAATCTTCCAAAGGATTAAATAATTGAAGTGTGAACATAAAGGAAGCCATGCTTTTGAAAGAATGTATGTGTTGCATACGCAAGAGCATTGCGGATTCGAGCAATTGCAGATATCTGTAACCACGGCGAACTATATTTAGATAACCACAAGAGGGTAAAAGATCTATAGACATCGTAACTCAATCAACAAAAAACCATCATGCAATCATTAAGTAGTAATCAATAAACAATTAATTTACATCAGAATTCCTTCATCCTCAAAATCAAAGAACTGGTATTCGTACCTTGAATCTGGTAGAAAACACAATTTGAGCATTAAACAACCACATTCTACTCACTGTAAAGTCTATCTTTACTGGTTCCTTTCAATTAAATTTCATTCATGTATTAAGCCAAAATACACTCTTAGAAATTCAAAACACACACACACAAAACTTTAAATTCAACATCAAACTTCCAGCAACATTATGCCTGCCAAATTCCTTATGCCTGTTTTCAGATTAAGATTTAATTAAACCTGTGATATTCAGAACTCTAGCTAACCTTAAATTCAGAATTTAAAAAATAAATGTCAATTCCCAATTTTTAACCCACCAAAAGATAGACATGAATTCAAATAGAAATTCAAACTAACTCAGATATTCCGGTCAGGGCCGGCCCCGAGGTTTGGGTTGCCCAAGCCCGCCCCAAATTTGGTTGCCCACTTATTAAATATTAAAAAAATGAAGAAAAAAAATCATTTTTTTTTTATGCAAAATCAATAATACATTGTATTTTTAGCTTGAATTACATTAAAAAAAAAAATTATATTTATTGTCATTCTCACTTTTCGTCATATTAATACCGATCACCTATTTGATATTACAATCTTGTTTCGAATAATAAAAAATTATATTACAATCGAAAAAATCCAAACTAACTATTTAATTTTATTATATGTCTAATAGTTTTTTAACTAAAAAATTATTTATGTTAATAACAAAAAAAGAAATAAAAAAATATATCACAGTCTTATAAACCACAATAAAATTAATACTAAATAATAAAAATAAATTATTAAATAAACACACCAACACAAATTACTTACTTACTGGACTGCCCCACCGACAGAGCATGGCAAATTGGCAAAGGTCCACGGACAAAATTGGCAGGCCCACAATCCCCATTTACACAATCACACAAACACTATCCACTATTTTATTTTCAAACACAGTATGGATATCCACTTTTCATTTTCACAAACACAGCGTGGATAGTGGGCCATTGACTGACCCACACACATACCCACTAAATCATTAATTATAATATACACAACTCAACACAGCCACACACACAATTCATGATTTTAAGTTATGACTTATGAATAGAGAGAATCAGAGAGTTAGAAAGTTAGAGAGACGGAGAGTCAGAGTGAGAAAAAATACCAGTAATGGACGGTAACTGGTGGTCAAGCTCAGAGCAACAAATCGAGTCGGCTCCTTGCTTTTTGGGTTTAATTTGTAATTTTGTAATTTTGATTTGGGTATTATATATGGCCATTTGTATTATGAATTTTCTTTTTTTAGTTTTATATTTGGGTGATTTGTTGGTTCAAGATGTGTTGCCTTCAAAGTCTTTTTTTTTTGTTTTTTTTTTTGTATACTAGTAAATTTTTTTTTCCTTTTTTGGTTGCCCCATGGAGGGGGGTTGCCCAAGCCCCGGGGCTTTCCGGGCTTACCCCAGGGCCGGGCCTGATTCTGGTCAATGTCATTATTTATAAGTGCATTCACCCTTTAAGTTTTATTGAATCAGATTTCATTTAGACATTTTGTCGAACGCTTCAAAAGCAAAGCAAGCAACTCATAAATAGAACTTGGTCATTAGAGAAAAAAAAGTAAGATAAATATACTTTCCCTGAAATTTGAAACTAACAGATTACTAACACCCAATGTTCACTACCTAATCTCACACAGCAGTCAAAGTATTTATCTATATACTTTGTGAAACCGTGGCTTGTTGAGTTTGTGGAACCGTAGGCTCCGTAGCTGATCTTTTCTCCGTGACTGCTCACCCAACATCGTGATATGAAGGCCAGTCACCCTCCCAAAAGTGAAGCTGAAGTGCCAAATCTTTCTCTCTTTGATGTGCTCTGCAAATTTAATAAGCTTGCTTGCTCTACAAAGACACAGAATTGAGAGGAAAGAAGTGAAGGATTATTAAAGAGAAGTGGAGGATTTGAAGAAGACCCAAAATTGAGAGAGAAGTGGGGATTTGAGGAAGACCCATAACTGAGACAGAACTGAGAGGTCGAGAAAGACGTAGAATTGAGAGGAATGATCGTGTGAGAGAGGAGGAGAAGTCGGTAATTTTTTTTTTTAATCTTTATATTGTTAAATTAAAATTGTTATTAAGGTTTTAAAAAATTTATAATGATGTGTAAAATTGAGAGGTGTGAAAAGATGATGTGGTCAATTTTTATGAAGTCAAACAAAAGAAATAAAAGTCAACAAAGCTTTGAGTTTACATATAGTATAGATTAGTAATGTGATCATCAACCTTCCACGTCAACAAGATTCAAGTTGTTGGATAAACATAAATCCATGACCACCTGAGCCTTCAATTACCAAAACATAATCTGTGGGGGGTGTTAAGTCCTGAATTTACTTTCCTTGCTCTCCCTCTCTCTCTCTCTCTCCTTCTACTACCTTCTCTTCTTCAAGTGGCGCTCTGCAGTTATGATTTATGACCTCCAATTCCACCTATCATTCAGATTTTTTTGGTGGTTCTCTTCCTTTTTCTTGAGGTAAGAAGTTTTAAAACTTGTTAGACTTGTGGGTTTTCTTTAAATATATGTAAGGGTTTGTCTGAGTTTCTAGATAGAAATTTTTGTGGGTCCTGCCCCCTTTGTTTTTGCACTTAATTTCCAAGAGTTTAAGAAGAAGAAAAAAAAAGAAAAAGAAAAAGAAAAAGAAGAAGAAGCTATTTTAAATTTTAAATTCCAATAATAAATGAGGTTTTGACTCTTTTGAGATGTTACGTATGATGTCCGATTGCATGGTGGTACCTAATGGTGGAGTTTATTGGAATCTTATTTTTGTGAGGCCCCCCCTCAGGATTGTAGGTTGGAAATATTCTCAGTTTCTTTTTTGTTAAAACTTATTATATTCAGTTCAGGTTCGTGTGGTTTCTGATCAGTAATAAAAGAAAAGGCAGAAATACACTTTTGGTCCCTATATTTAGGGAGTGTTTTCAATTTGGTCCTTGTGATTTAAAACCATTCAATTGGGTCCCCGTGTTTTTAAGCCGTTATCAATTTTACCCTTGGAATTAACTCCGTTAGAAATCTGCCTACGTGGCAGACGGAATTGCTGACATGGCTAACTATGTCATTTAAAAATAATAAAAAATAATTTAAATAAGACACGTCAACATTTATTTTTATTATTTTTTTCTTTTCTTTTCTTTTTTCTTTTTCTATTTTTCCTTTCTCTTTTCTTTTTTCTTTTCTCTCTCCTCTCTTCTTCTTCCTCACCAGATCTCTTTGGAGCTTCTAGAACCCTCCCTCTCTCTCTCTCTCTGCTCAAACAAAGCCACCGCAACTCTTCAAGCTTCGCCGTTCACCACACTCTCTCTCTACACAGACCAAACCAATGCCAACATCTCTGCCGATATTTGAGTACTGGTTTGGCACTGGAAATTTTGTTACGTCAGACGCAAGAAGCTTCAAAGAACTAGATAAGTCGCTAGCTTGCGGAGAAGTTGATACCAACGTCGCCGTCTAAATCTCCCCGTAAAATCGCAACGATTGACGTGAGGAGGTTTTTCCGCCGCCGTTTAGTCTTCCTTCGCTGTCGCCGTTCAATCACAAGTGAGATTCAAAGTTTCAAACAGATCCAGATGGCTTCTCAGTTCTCTTCAGGCCAAAGTTTCAAGAGATATAGTCAGACCAGATCTGGTCTCTCTCTCCCAAGCTCGCACGATCTTCAATCGGAGCAGACTTGCCAGTCGTCCTCCACTGGCGCCGATCTTCACCAACGTTTCGGAATAGAGGAGCTCACCGCACCGATCTTCCACTTGGATGGTATTTGCTTTTTGCGCCGATCTTCACTCGAGTTTGCTGATGGGTTTGCGCCGGCCGATCTTCACTCGAGTTTGCTGATGGGTTTGCGCCGATCTTCACTCGAGTTTGTTGATGGGTTTGTGCCGATCTGCACTCGAATTTGTTAATGGGTTTGCGCCGATCTTCACTCTAGTTTGCTAATGGGTTTGTGACGATCTTCACTCGGGTTTGCTTTTTGTGCCAATCAACAAATTAATTAGCGACGGGATTTTTTAGAGATGTTGGCACTGGTTTGGTCTGTGTAAAGAGAGAGAGTGTGGTGAACGGCGAAGCTTGAAGAGTTGCGGTGGCTTTGTTTGAGCAGAGAGAGAGAGAGAGGGAGGGTTCTAGAAGCTCCAAAGAGATCTGGGGAGGAAGAAGAAGAGAGGAGAGAGAAAAGAAAAAAGAAAAGAGAAAGGAAAAATAGAAAAAGAAAAAAATAATAAAAATAAATGCTGACGTGGCTTAATTAAATTATTTTTTATTATTTTTAAATGACATAGTTAGCCATGTCAGCAATTCCGTCTGCCACGTAGGCAGATTTCTAACGGAGTTAACTCCAAGGGTAAAATTGATAACGGCTTAAAAACACAGGGACCCAATTGAATGGTTTTAAATCACAAGGATCAAATTGAAAACACCCCCTAAATATAGGGACCAAAAGTGTATTTCTGCCTAAAAAAAATTGCCCCCCATGTACACAGGTTGTGTACTAGGGAAATGAAAAATTAAATAAAAGTACAAAAAATCTAAATAATAATGGTTTTGTAGCTTTAGTTTGTGTTATGAGGTGTCGTGTCTTCAGATTTTCCATGGAAGGTAGTTTGGAGGACAGTTGATGCAGGACAACAATAGGAAAACATAATAAATGGGAAAAGGGATAGAAACAAACAGAACAAACCCTAGGAATCACCACCTAGAATCTGCCTGTAAAACCCTAGGCATCACCACCTTAGGGGTGTCTGGCATCACCACCAAACGAAAAAGAGAGACGCATCTCAAATTATATAAATTTTCATTAATCATCAAGTTCCTTCAAAATGAGTACAAGTTTTGCTTAAATAGGCTACTAAGCCTTAGCATAAGAAACCCTAATTCTAATGGGCTCGGGCCTAATTATTGACTTTCAATAAAAATACTAATAAACCTAATTAGATACTAAGGCCTAAAATAAACATACAATTAACTCTAAAATTAAAGATAAAAAAAAATAAAATAAATATTCTGCTCCCGCATCATACTCCTCTGGTTGGAGAAAACTCGACCTCGAGTTTTATAATGTTGAAGGAGCAAAAGTTTGACCTAACACTTACAACTCTGGAACAATTGGGAGGACAGAGACAGAGGAGCCTTGAATTCCACATCATTATATTTGTCAGGAATTACAAATTCAATGTGAATTCCACATCATTATATTTGTCAGGAATTACAAATTCAATGTGTGGAATCAATGTTGCGAATAAGGCAAGCTTATCTTCAGTTGCAGAAAACACCATTGTACCCATCTTGTCAATTTCAGCCAGAGATGCCCTCATTGACTGGTTCTCATCAATCATATCAATGCCAGCAGCATGGTCTTCATTCTGATCAACAACACTAGAAGTCTCTTGGCAAATGGAGGCAACAATGTTACTATAATCATCAACAGCAGCATGGTCTTCATTCTGATTAACAACACTAGAAGTCTCTTGGCATATGGAAGCAACAATGTTACTATAATCATCAAAAGATATTCCCAAAGTATCCACTGCTTGAATCAGGTAGGGCTTAAGCTTGGTACTAGAGTTTTCAAGTACTCTCTCTGCCAACTTCCAAGCAATAGGTAGAATCTTGCCATTGTTCCTTTTCACACTAGCCAAGATAGGAGTGAGTAGCTCTAGAGAAATATCATCACTCTCCTGAAGAACAAGGGTCATAATTGTTTCCATAGATGAAAACACATTCTCTGGGTGGTAGTCCCTTATTGACTTGAGCAAATTCTGGAACATCTCTAGGATCAGTGTCTCACATTCAAGGTCCAACATCACCACACATGACCTGACCTTAGCAACAGTTTCAAGAATCGAGGTCATCTTTCTATATGATCGACTAGACTTGTCAGAGAGATTGTCCAATAAAGATACAATCAATTTAAAGACCTCCTTCATTTGATCATCAGCATAAGGAGCATCAGGTGCACTTATCCTTGTTATTTCACTAATGCAAGAGGCAACTGCAACTTTTACATCAACATTTGCATGTCTAAAAAGTTGGTCAGCAACCAATGCTTTCACTGATGGAAAAAGTGCGCTCCGCATTGATTTGGATGGTGCTTGCTGCACATTTGCTAACAAATTCTCAACTCTATCAAGAAGAGTGAGGAGCTCATCAATGGAGAATGGAAGGTTAAGGAGTTTATTTCCAGCATCCTTAAGCTGGTCCTCAAGGGCTGTCTGGATGGTTGAGTTTGTTGTGTGATTCATTTACTCTGGATTGATCAAAATGTGGGCATGGCACTGGTAAGAGCTCAAGGAACTGCTTCACTGGTTGGCTGCCAAACAAGTATATATATATATATTTGGACAATTGAGCTGTGATTATGGGGCTGTAACGGGTCGAGGAATACTAAGTAATGGGCTTCTTTTTTTATTTTTTTTGTTGGATACGGGTCAAGTAAAAGAATGTGGTTAAATAAAACAAATCGGGTCGGGTTATGGGTTATTTTTTCTTTTATATGGGCGGGTGCAGATATTGGGTATTTTATGGGGTGGGGTGGGGTGGGGTGGGGGTATTCAAAATTTCAAAACACGGAGTTGGGGTTACAGCAAGTTACCTGTTGAGACGGAGAGATGGGTTGATGACTCGATGGGGAGTTGACGGCGTGTAGGTGGGAGGCTTTCCGGCGAGATGGTGGCAGTGCGGCGCGGCACGGTATAGGCAAGGGTGGATGGCTCGCGGCACTGTAATGGGTCTCGCGCAGTAGTAGATCGAAGGGGTTGCTTGGAGCCGCCGATCATTCTGTTTCACTGGTTGTTGCTGGCTGGGTGGTTTAGGAAGTTTTTGTTTTGATTGATTGTTTGTGATGGGGTGGGATTGTAGTGGTGCTGAGATATAATTTTGTGGGTTGTGTTAGGTGGGCAGAAAAATATAAAATGACTACGGCAAAGATTTTTTTTTTTGGTTTTCTGCTTGGTTTTAAATCTGGGTTTTGCTGGTGTTTAGAAGATAGATGGTGGCTGTTGACTCTTTATTTTTTTTTGGTTGTGAGAGAAGCTGGAACGAAGTTGGGCTCTGATACCAAGTTGATGCAGGACAACAATGGGAAAATAGGATAAATGGGAAAAGGGATAGAAACAAACAGAACAAACCCTAGGAATCACCACCTAGAATCTGCCTGCAAAACCCTAGGCATCACCACCTTAGGGGTGTCTGGCATCACCACCAAACGAAGAAGAGAGACGCATCTCAAATCATATAAATTTTCATTAATCATCAAGTTCCTTCAAAATGAGTACAAGTTTTGCTTAAATAGGCTACTAAGCCTTAGCATAAGAAACCCTAATTCTAATGGGCTCGGGCCCAATTATTGACTTTCAATAAAAATACTAATAAACCTGATTAGATACTAAGGCCTAAAATAAACATACAATTAACTCTAAAATTAAAGATAAAAATAAAATAAATATTCTGCTCCCGCATCAACAACTTCTTGTGAAGGTATTTTCTTTGTGTGGACTGTAGCCTGAGGGAAAATTCTTACACTAGATACTCTTATGAAAAAAGATGAATGATGATGGTGAATAGGCGTATTATGTGTAAGAGTTGTGAAGAAAATGTGGATCATCTGCTATTGCATTGTCTAGTGGTTATGGAGTTGTGGAACTTTATATTTGTAGTCTTTGGAGTGAAGTGGGTGATACCCAAAACAGTGAAAGGTTTGTTTCAATGTTGGCAACATAGTTCCAAGACCCTCAGGAATAGTGTGTGGAATGTTATCAGGAATAGGACTTTTGAAGATCTGGAGCTATCTATAGAGAGATTCTAGTCTCAATTAGCTGAGCTGTTGCTTTATTTGCTGTCTTTGGATGCAAATAGATCTTAACTTTATATGATTTCATTGATTCTTTACATTTGTAACCTCCATTAAGGAGCCTTTGGGTATACATCCAGTATACTCTTTTGTCTTCGTGTGTTTTATTTTTATTTTTTGTGGTTTAATAAAATTTCTTTCTGATACCTATCAAAAAAACATAAAATTTCTTTCTGCCTAAAAAACCAGAGGTTTTGAGGATTTTGTCGATTTCCAAAGATATAGCTGTATTCCAGCACAAGCTAGGAATTAGTGATAGAGCCACACTTGAACACACTATTATTAGGCTTGCCCTAACTCGTTTGCAGCTTATTTTTGAAAATTGAATTTATGGGCCCTTAACTTTGCTGGATACTAGGAATAGATCGGCTATACTTTAGATTTAGAAAGAGACAAGTTTGCGACAGAAGTTAAGGGTGATTTGGCTGAAGGAGTGTGATAAAAATACTAAGTTCTTCACAGACTAGCAAATTCACACAGGAGATCCAATTTCATTAGAAACCTGTCAATTAATGGAGTTTGTTATTTGGGGGAAGGTGTGATGAAAGAGGGGATTGTTCAATTCTATAGGAACCTTTGCTCAGAAACTACAGGTCAAAGACTTGGATTGATGGCTTATTTTTAAGAACCATCAGTAATAGATGCAGGGTGGTTGGAGAGACCTTTCGAAGAGGAGCAAATTTATGAAGCATTAAAACATATGAATGGAGATAAAGCATTGGATTGGGTTACCGTATGGATTTTTACTAATCTTGCTGGTGGATTCTGAAAGATGATGTTTTTGTGGTTGTTTGCTGATTTTCATGAGTGTGAAGTGTTCAAAAAAAGTTTACACAACACTTTCATTGCGTTAATTCCGAAGAAAATGGGGGCAGAAGATATAAAGGATTATAGACCGATCAGTTTGGTGGTAGTATCTACAAACTTCTCGCTAAGGTGCTTGTTAAGAGATCAACGAAGGATGTTAGGTAATATTCTCTTGGATTTGCAAAACACTTTCATGGAGGGGAGGCAGATTTTGGATTCAGTTCTTTGCCAAGGAATGCTTGGATAGCAGACTCAAGTCAGGGGTGCTTGTTATGTAAATTTGATTTAGAGAAAGCCTATGATCATTTTAATCGGGTTTCCTTATATACATGATGACTGCTTGTTGGCTTTGGAGAAAATGGTGACATTAGATTTACTTCTACATTTCTACTGTAAAATTTTCTATACTAATAAATGGGAGCCTTGTGGTTTTTTGGCAGTAATAGAGGACTTTGACAGGGTAGCCCATTATCCCCTATTTTGTTTGTATTGGTGATGGAGGCGTTCAACAAGTTAATAGCTAGACTCGTATAAGGGAGTTTCTTAGATGGTTTTCAAGTGGGAAGCTTTTCTCAAGGGGAAATGATGATTTCACATTCTTATTTGTAGTTGATACCCTTATCTTTTGTGACATCCATCTTGATCAAATGAAGTACTTGCATTGTGTTCTTTGTTTGGAGGCAATTTCAGACCTAAAAATTAACATCGCTAAAAGTCTATTAGTGCTTGTTGGGGAGGTACAAGAAGTGAATGAGCTAGCAAGTCTTCGTGGTTGTAAGGTGGATGCTTTACCTATGATGTATTTGGGTTTACCTTTGGATTCCTCTTTCATATTCAAATTTGTATGGAATAGGATTGTAGAGAAGATAGAACAAGGGTTAGCAAGTTGTAAAAAATTATTTTTGTCAAAGAGGGGAAGATAAACACAAATAGAAAGCACCCTTTCTTTTATGTCAGTTTTTCTTGTACCTCTATTAGTGGCAACATGACTAGAGAAATTACAAAGAGACTTTTTATGGGGTGGTGTTGGAGATGAATTAATAAACTGCTTAGCTAGTCAGGGGTGAATGCCCCTGGATTATTTGACAACTAGTTCTAGCGGGTGGTGTCAATTGCGTGTAGGAGTTTGATAGCAATGAGGATTGTTGTACAATATACTCTGTGACGTGCAACTATCTGAGTGGAGTTCTCCTATGTTATAAATAAAAATAAAAATAAAAAATTTATTTGGTCAATTGGGATCAGATTTGTAATCAAATTCAACATGGCTGTTTAAGGGTGAGGAGGCTTCAGCTTCTCAACCAAAGCTTTGCTGGAATATGGTTGTGGAGATATGCAATGGATAGAGATCAATTATGGAGGAAAGTTGTAGATAGGAAGTATGGTGTTTATGACATCAATGGTGTTCATCAGTAGTTGGAGGCTCCAATGGTGTGGGAGTACATTAGGTTTGGATGGGATTTGTTCTCTAAGTTTATTAGGTATGTGGTAGGAGATGGTACTTGCATATGATTCTGGCTTGATCTATGGTGTGGAAGATATGTTGCTGAAAGTTGCTTATTTAGAGTTATTCCATATTGCAGTTAATACGGATACAATGATGGCAGATTGTTTAGATTATTCTCTTGGGCATGTTACATGGTCACCTTGATCTATTAGGTTATTTCAAGATTGAGAGTTGGAGCCTTTGGTTTCTTTCTTGGATTTGTTGTATGCAACTAAAATCCGAAGGGATGAAGACATCGTGCTGTCAATGTATGGGGGTTTTGGAAGACATCGTGTTGTTCATGTTTGAGGGGTCATTCCACTTTGTCTCATGTGTGGATTAAGTGGCGAGAAAGGAACCATCGCACTTTTGAAGGAATTGAGCATTCGGTGTTGGAGCTGAAACTGTTTTTACTTCTTTTTATGTACTGGATGGCTGCTTCAAGTAGTCATTCTTTTTCTTCCTTGGAGGAATTTATAGATTTATGTAACCTATGATGATATTTGTAGCACCCTTAGTACACTGCTTGTGTACATGGGAGTATGCTCTATTGTAATTTTCAATAATCTTACTAATTACCTATACAGAAAAAAAAATAAAAAATAAAAAAAAAAAAAAACTGAAATGATGAAGATTACAGGATGATGTGGTTGGCTTCTAAAACAAAGGAACCAATGAATTATCTTGGTATGCCGGTATGCCTTTGGTATTGCCTTTCAAAGCGAATTCAATCTGTAACTAAATTCTCAAGAAGATGGAGTGCTGGCTAGCAGGGTGGAAGAAACATTGTTTGTCCAAGGGAAGTGGGTTGACACTTTTAAAAAGTATACGCTATCTAGCCCCCCAACTTATTATCTATCCTTATTCACTGTACCCTCTTATGTGGCTAATACCCTAGAAAAACTGCAGTGAGATTTTTTGTAGGGAGGGTTGGTAATGATTTCAAATTCCATTGGTGGATTCGAACACGGTGTGTTCCCCAATACAACATGGGGGTTTGAGGGTTAGAAAGTTGAGAACATTTAACCAGGAAATGGTCAAGGAAGCATGTGGGTAGTGCTCATGGTTGTAGCTTATGGAGGAGAATTAGGGTGGGTTGGGAAAGGTTTCCGAATTATGAGCAGTTTCAGGCAAAGAATGGAGACTGTGTGAGGTTTTGGCATGCTTTTTGTGGAGCGGAGGAATCAATCTTTGGAAGAGATGTTCCTGAATTTGTATGCAATAGTAGCTGATGAAAAAGCCTGTCTATATGTACTTTTAGTGTTTCAAAATGGAAGGAATATGCAGCCATGGAATGTCAGGTTCATTAGAGCTTTTATTTATTGTGAATTGGAGTCAGTAGATTCCTTCTTTGATATTTTGTACTCCAATAATCCTTTTTTTATGTAAACTTGAAATAGTAGACTTGTTCACATAAGATCTCTGCTCTTACACAGATTCTGTTTGTTCTGCTCATCCTATTTTATCGTGTATGGTAATAGCAGCCAAATAAATTTGAGGGATTGATATCTTCTTCTTCTTTTTTTTTTTTTTTTTTTATATGATAGAAATTCTTATTTAAACTCACACATAAGTATATATTTTGAAGATCTCGGGGATCAAATCCACACCCTCATAGAGGGGTGGGGCTTTTTGAGGAGGGGGATTACCACTAGGCCGAATACCCAAGTGGCAATCATCTTTCTTTCTAATCATTCTAAAGATAGGAACTTGGCAGGCTGTTATTTCTATAACAAGGTGAGCCATGAATCCAGTAGGTTGGTATATGGTGGCTACCATGCATTTTGGCTCCTTTGCTAAAAAAAACACTACAATTTTCTCATACAAAAGTACATTTCAGAGAAGGTTGTTTCCTTTGGAGAAGCTTATAGGATACTCTCATTATAGGATGCATTCCTGGCCTTTTGCTTTTACATGGTTTTCTTTTTTTTTTTTATAAGTAAGAATTTTATACAAAAAAGTCTTGTGTGCATAAAGCATGCACTCAAAGCGGGGATACAATTATAACTCAGAAAAATCAAAAGTTAAAGAAGCTAAAAACTCTCCTACAGAAGTAGAGGTAGTAAGACCCCAAGCCCTAGACCAATCATACAAAGAATCAAAGAATAACTCTATGATTTTAGCCAAAGGAGTCTCCTTGTTCTTGAAGGTACGGCCATTTCTCTCCCTCCAAATAGTCCACATAAGGCATGCGGGGATTAAGCGGGGATTAAAGCACGCTTTTACATGGTTTTCCACACAAAAGTTTTTTTCAGATGAATAATAAACCCAATGAACTCCAAAAATATTTGTACATACAACACCAACACCAGTCTACCAATAAGTAATGCTAGGGATAGAACATTTTTCACAATTCTTTTCACAACTGCTAATTTGATATGTTGTGAATTGTAATTGGAGTAATATCATTTTCAATAGCTCCACCATTGACCCAATTTTTATTATGCATCAATCACAACAGGTCATGTCAACAGTTGTGAAAAGTGTCCTTCGACATATTGGTCTAGCAAGATAAATCTTTTAATAAGATTGTTCCCCATCAAAAGTTCTCCAGTAGCTGCTGTCCAAAAAAAATAGAAATAAATAAGTGACTTGCATGTAATTGAGGCAAAGGAATAACCATACTTTTATTTGCGTGGAACTAATAGTAATTGAGCTAAATCAACATATTTGAGATCATTGTTTGAGTGATATCACATTTTTGGTGCAAATGATGTGAATTATGTTGTAGATTTTATTGATTTCTCTTTTTCTGTTGATCCTAATTATTTAGAAGAATATTGTGTACATGAGAAACCTCACCCATTCTATTAAAACTTCATTACTTAAAAACAAAGATACAAGTAAAACAAATGCATGAATATGCCATAATTCAGGTCCTTACTTTGAAGAAAAAGAAATGAAGCTTGCATTTCTGTTGATAATTTGCAGATTCGACTGTCAGTTTCACAGCGTGGGCCTACTCTCCACATGCCTCCCCTTTATTCGATTGTGATTCAGGTAACATGATTGACCATCTGTTTAGTTAAAATGATCATTATTAAGTATAAAGATAACATTTTGCTTCTTACAATGAGTTTTCTCATTCATAATAATGTTGGTACATGTAAACGCAGGAATCAGAAAAGGGTAGTTGGCATGTTCCAACAATCACAGGTGACGATCTTGAGACCCCAAGGCAGTGGTTGTGTGCCACTAGACCCAGGGATACATCATTGTAGCATCCTTAAAGACTTTTTATCTTGCCTGCATGCACATGCATGGGAGAGAGAGAGAGAGATTTTGTAACCTTATTCAGTCTGTGTTTTATTTCATTACTATAATATAAAATTTGAGTCTCTAATATATATATATATATATATATATATATATATATTTCTAATCAAATGGCAATATATATATATATACACACATCCCAACAAGATTTGTAAGAGGGTGAAAGATGGTGACTTACAAAAAATCAAAGAGGAAAGTTTATTAGCCTTCTTGATTCATCAAAGCTTACCTTGAGCATAAACTCTCAATCCAAATTCCTAAAAGCAGCATGAGTCTCTGAATTATATTAGGGTTCTGTATCCCATTATTAGAGATGTCTTCTTCACTAGGTCTAGTCCCATCATAGTCATTATGGCTTTGCTTAATACCTTCATAAGGAGTGATGTTGCTATTGCTGTACATTGTCATAATTTGTTTGTGATCTTTAGTGACATGCTCGTGTACCAAACACTCTCTGTCAGGAATATCTCCTCTGTATTTCATTCATTCTTATTTACATAATCGTTAGTTACAAATATATAGGACTAGAATAAATCTTCTATTCTTGGCTATACAAATCCGGTTCCTATAATCATGCACAAGTGATAAGGAAAGGATTTCTTTCCATATCTCTTCCTATAATTTCTCCCCAATATATTACAGCTCACGCCAACACTCCCCCTCAAGTTGATGCATACGGATCCCTTATGCACAACTTGACTAGTGAGTTGTAGAACTCTTTGCTGGACACAGCTTTGGTAAGTATATCTGCTAGCTGGTCTTCGGACTTGACAAATGGGAATTGAATTATTTTAGTCTCGAGATTATGTTTGATGAAGTGCCGATCCACCTCCACATGTTTAGTTCTATCGTGCTGAATCGGATTATGAGAAATATCTATGGCAGCTTTATTATCACAAAATAGATTCATTTCTGATGTGGGTGCAAAACCAATCTCTGTTAGCAACCTTTTCAGCCAAAGAAGTTCACATAAACCCTTGGCCATCCCTCGGAATTCTGCTTCTGCACTAGAGAGCGCCACCACCTTTTGTTTCTTACTTCTCCATGTTACAAGGTTTCCACCAACAAATGTGAAATATCCTGAGGTTGACTTTCTATCTGAGATGTTCCCGGCCCAATCTGCGTCAGTATAGCCCTCGAACTTCCAAGTGATCATTCTTAGAAAACATGAGCCCTTTTCCTGGGGACGACTTTAAGTACTTCAGTATCCGAGTTACAGCTTCCATGTGTTCCTCACTTGGACAATGCATAAATTGACTCACCACACTCACGGCATATGCAATATCTGGACGAGTATGAGATAAATAAATTAGTTTGCCAACTAACCGTTGATATCTCCCCTTATCAGCTGGTTTCTGGTCCGGATAAATCCCCAGCTTGTGATTCTGGACAATCGGGGTATCTACTGGTTTGCACTCCAACAATCCAACCTCAAATAATAAATCTAGGATATATTTTCTTTGGGATAAAAAGATGCCTTGGTTTGACCTAGGCAACTTCGATTCCCAGAAAATACTTGAGCCCACCTAGATTTTTCATTTCAAATTCACTTGCCAATTGTCTTTGGAGCCGTGACATTTCTTCTCTATCATCTCCGGTAATAATCATATCATCGACGTAGACAATTAAAGCCGTTACCTTGCCCTGCTGTCTTTTGAGGAAATAAAGTATGATCTGAGTCGCTTTGTTTGAAACCATACTTCTTCATTGCCAAGCTAAATCTCCCAAACCACGCCCGTGGTGATTGCTTTAAACCGTACAAAGCTCGCTGTAACTTGCACACCTCATTAGTTCCCGTGGTCACTGAGTAGCCTGGAGGAATGTCCATATACACCTCTTCTTCAAGATCACCATGAAGAAATGCATTCTTCACGTCAAACTGATGTAGTGGCCAATCTAAGTTCACTGCAAGAGATAACAATACTCTAACAGTATTTAGTTTAGCTACTGGTGAGAAAGTTTCTTGGTAGTCTACACCATAAGTTTGTGTATACCCTTTTGCTACGAGTCTTGCCTTGTACCTTTCTATAGGATCCGTCAGCTTTGTGTTTGATAGAGAACACCCACTTGCATCCCACGGTTTTCTTCCCTCTCGGTAATGGTACTAGGTTCCATGTCTTATTTTTCATTAAGGCTTCCATTTCTTCTTTGATGGCTTGAGTCCATTTCGGGTCTTCCATGGCTTCCTCCACCCTTGTTGGAACATGATGAGTAGAGATTTCATGCATGAAGGTCTTGAGAGGTTCGGTCAGCTCCTTTGTGGACACATAATTGGCAATGGGATACCGTGATCTTCTTTCCTCAATGTCTGGTGAGTAGCGGCTTGGTGGTTTGCCACGATTGTGCCTGTGAGGTAATACATAACCAGCAAGAGAATCTATGATATTGGCGTTCAAAGAGCTTACCTCAGGATCATTCTCAGGAGTTGGGTCTTCGGGTACTATAGAGGGGAAAGAAACTACAGCTTCGTGATTAACTGCTTGCTGTTCAGGAGCTGCTTCTTGATTAACTGCTTGCTGTTTAGGAGCTTGAGGAACACATACTGCTTGCTGTTCAGGAGCTTGAGGAACACATACTGATTGCATCGGCTTGGCCACCTCCATTTACTTCGGCCAAGCCTGGCCAGTCTAGTTCCATCCATTTCGACTCTTCCTTTCCAGTCTCCCCCTGAAAAGGAGAATTGGGTGGGAAATATGTTTCGGTTTCCATGAAGGTGACATCCATGGAGACATAGGTGCGATTAGAAGTGGGGTCATAGCATCTATAGCCTTTTTGATGAAATGCATACCCCAAAAAGAAGCACCGACGAGCACACGGGTCAAGCTTAGTCCGCTGGTTCTTATGGAGATGAACGTAAGCAACGCACCCAAACACACGGGGGGGAAGCATTAAGACCGTGGGCAGGGGAACATAGGCTGCAAGAGCTTGTAATGGTGTTTGGAACCCCAACATTTTAGAGGGCATTCGGTTCAGGAGATGCACAGAAGTAGTGACTGCATCAGCCCAGTACCGTGGAGGAGCATGGGCACCGATTAAAAGAGCTCGGGCAGTCTCAAGAATGTGCCGATTCTTTCGCCCGGCAATACCGTTTTGTTGAGGAGTTTGGGGGCAAGACGTTTCATGGAGAATGCCATGCTGTTGGAAATAGTCATGAAATTGGTGATTAACATATTCACCACCATTGTCCGATCGAAGCACTTGAACCTTAGCAGAAAATTGTGTGGTTACCATAACATGAAATGATTTAAATACACCAAAAACTTCATCTTTATGTTTTAGTAAATAGAGCCAAGTCATGCGGGTACAATCATCAACAAATAGCACAAATCATCTGAACCCAGACACAGTAGTAATTGGAGAAGGACCCCATACATCGGAATGTATCAAGCTGAAAGGAGTATCTTTTTTATTCAAACGCAAAGGATAAGAAACTCTATGACTTTTTGCTAAAATTCAAGTTTCACATTGAAAATTACTATGTTGCAAGTGAGAAAACAAATCTGGAAACAAGTGTTTCATGTAGACGAAGGACGGGTGTCCTAAACGACGATTCCAAAGCCAAATCTCCCTCTCTTTGACACCAACAGAATGCTGCATGTGATGTGCTCTGCCCACACTAAAGTCATCCATATAATAGAGCCCCCCTCTCTTAGTACCACGCCCAATGATCTCCTTGGTGAGAATGTCCTGGATAAGACAAAAGGTAGGGTACATAAGCACAATACAATTAAGGTCAGACGTTACTTGGCTTACCGAGAGGAGCTTGTGAGAAAGTGAGGGAACAAGTAACGTATTGGGCAGCTGCAGAGTAGGGGTTAAGATCACAGTGCCCGCGCCAGTGACAGGGGAAATAACGCCATTAGCATTGGCGATATTGGTACGTTTTGGTAAGGAAGTTTGTGTGAAATCCTTAGCGTCAAACGTCATGTGGTCAGTGGCGCCGGAATCCAGCAGCCATGTATCACGTTCAGTATCACTAGGTGAACTAAAGCAAACACAACCAAGGTTACCTGGGTCTGGAGAAGGAGGAAACATCCGAGCCATGGGCAACCGGTGGTGTAAGAGACAACTGAGGTGCTGCATGAGCCACCGCTGCGGTGCCGTGAGCTTCGTCTTTGCTGGATGTGTCACGACGTTTCTTAGCCTGGAGATCACTCCACCAATCAGGATACCCATGCAACTTAAAGCATGTGTCACGGGTATGCTTCTGGTTGCCACAATGGGTGCATTTCAAGCCTTCAGATGCTGTACGAAATTTTGGCTTCCCATTGTGCACGGGAGGAGTGGAGTTGGCAGGCCCAAGTCGAAGCCCTTTGGTGGCGAGAACCGCACCAGAAACCGCCTCTGCATTGCCAGTGATCATAACCATTTGGCGAATTGCTTCGCGGCGGACGTGAGCATATGCTTGCTCCACAGTAGGGAATGGACGAAGTTGCAGCACATCGCCCCTGATCTTGTCCAGTCGATCGTCAAGGCCATCCAAGAAAACGTACACCCGGTCTTCTTGAAGGATAGTGTTATACTTGTGAATATCCACTGCACATTCCATTGGATTAGGACGCCGGAAGTCAATCTCACGCCATAATCCCTGAAGGTCGTTATAGTATTGCTCCAGGGAGCCTCCAGCTTGTTTAAGCTGCATTACGCGACGTCTTAGGTCATATACTTGAGACGTATCACTACCATCAAAATAGGTGGTAGCAATGGAGTCCCACACCATTTTAGCAGTAGGAAACCGAATGAAATTCCCGATCAAAGAGGAATCCATTGAGTTAATTAGCCAACCTTTGACAATGGCATTGTCAGTGCGCCATTTGCGAAAGGAAGGGTCCGTCGTTGGTGGTTGTGGGAGATCTCCATTGATATATCCCAACTTGTCTTTGCCCGAGATATACATCTCGACAACTTGGGACCAAAGGGCATAGTTGGTGTCGTTCAACTTGATGCCAATCGGAGCAGCAGGGGGTTCGGTGGACAGGGTTAGTGTTTGGACTTTGCTAAGAGCTTCAGTGAGTTTTGTGGTGAATTCAGTAAGCATGGAATCGGACTGAGATGCACCAGTGGGGTGCTCTGTATTAGAGCCCGATGACATGGTTGGGAAGGTGACTGACTGCAAGTATTAGGGTTTTAGGGAAGGAGAAGGGTCAGGCCTAGGATTAGGCTCTGATACCATGTCAGGAATATCTCCTCTGTATTTCATTCATTCTTATTTACATAATCGTTAGTTACAAATATATAGGACTAGAATAAATCTTCTATTCTTGGCTATACAAATCCGGTTCCTATAATCATGCACAAGTGATAAGGAAAGGATTTCTTTCCATATCTCTTTCTATAATTTCTCCCCAATATATTACAGCTCACGCCAACACTCTCCACATTTCTTAACCTCCAACCCTGGACTCATAATATCTCCAAGTCCTCCAAACCTAATATCTCATATTTACAATTTAATTGGAATAAAACAAACCATGAAGAGCTTCTCAATTACAATGCTTCCACTTGTTCTTGTGATACTATTACCATTAGTAAATCATCATCTAGTATTATTATGCTGGTTTTGTTGACATGATCTAGAGAAAATGACCAGTCCATGATTTGGTAAGTGGGAGAGGAGGGAACATAGTAAGGCAAGTGTGAGTGATGTGGATGAAATTAATTAGGTTGAAAGATTGTCTTGATCATATCTGGCATGATGCACATGTGAGCATAGTTGGGGATTGCAACCAATAGATCTCAAATATTTGGATTCCCTAGTTGTGACTCATGGTTAGGGGTGTTCAAAAAACCACTATCAATGAAGTAAGCTGCACTAATCGATTGTTAATCACAAGCATCACATGTGTAAGTGCGCCACATGCCACGCACGCGTGCACTAGAGCCACATGTTCATATAACCACGTAATTGATTTTTTTGTTGGTGTTCGTACTATCTTATAAACTCATACAAGACTTTGTATATTTTCAATATGAGACAACTCTACAAGCTTTCAACCCACTTCTATAACACTACCCATACCCATGTAACAAAATTTACAACACCGTATGCATAACAACACAATTTTGGAGAATAATAAACATATACTAAACAATTTTCATTAGTTAAAAAATGATTTCAAAATGAGTATGCATGCATGCAATAAAATTGGGTTAATTTTGATTAATGTTTTAAAAACTAATTAAAAGTCCTAAAGCATTATTGGTTTAAATAGAATATAGTCGATGCCGAATTTAGGTCTCAACCTTCGGTTTGGTGACACGTGTCTCAAAGATCCACCACATGGAGATATAGGGGGGCCTTGGTTGGCAATGGTTAAAATTGTGTTAATTGAGTCGTCACCAATCATTGAGATTTTAAGTTGTGATTGGTCAGATATATCTATTTGATTTTATTACTAAACATATGTTAAGGGGAAGTCTTGGGATCTCCTAACCTCGTAAGGGTCAAAATCATATCTTGGAAGTTTGGTTATGATTGGAGAAGGTAGACACCCCACGACATTTGTTTCAAGATTGTACCTTGTTGTGAAGTACTCCTAAACTTTACTCAATGATAGATATATTTTGCTATTAACATTCAGTTTTCAGGATGTAATGTCCCATCATGCCATGCCTACACACGTACACGTGTGTGTGAAACGATTGTTTTTACTGGAGTATGTGTGTTTAAAACTTGGGGAAAAAACAAATTTTGAATTTTGAAAATCATTTTGAAAACAAAATTGTAGTTACGTGTTTGGATGTACTTGGAATTGTGACGTAACCCATAATGAGTATGGGACTATTCACCATATGGATTTCACTGCCCCAATTGGACAATGTGGTTAAGTAGCTTTCAAGAAACTTTTTATTTTGCTAAAAGCTTTCAAGAAACTTGGCTAGCTAGCTTGATGCAATGTGTATTTGGGGTTTGGGTTTGGGCTAGGCATTCCTTGGCTTAAAAACCCAATTGCCTACCTTAATGCGAGCGCTTTTATAAAATATTCATGCTAAATTTCTTACTTTATATGTAACACAAATCTTTATTTTTATTTATATATATATATATATATATATATATATATATATATATATATATATATAAATATATATATATATATATATATAGACATGTAACACAAATCTCATCGCTCATATATTTATTAGCACACAAAGTGTGCTCACATTATTTTCCATTAATATTCTGTGTGATTTATCGATTTGCATCAGGTTACCCTTGAAATTAAAGACGTCATCCATTGATAATGATGTGATCTCTATTTTTTTAAAACCAATCAATAATATATGTTCTAGCTCTGTTTTGCTTACATATGCATTGGGTCCTAGCATCTTAGACTCTTAAAGCCATCAAGTTTGGCTTGAAAAATGTTTTCTTTATACTTTTTTTTTTTTTTAATCAAATACCTTATTTTTTCACGTAGATTATATTTTCGACTTTGATATCATTAGGTGGTAATCAAAATTAAGAGTGTTTGGATGAGTTTATTTTGCTTGAAAAATAAACTGAGTATTATTTAAAAAAAAAAACTGTATATAAGTTAAATAAGCTGAAAAAATAGTTTATCCAAATATGCTTATTTTATTAGTTAGGTTTGTGGCAAAATTTTCCAAGCAAAATAACAAAATGAATTTTGGATGATGTTATTTTTAAATTCTTATTGGATGTTTTCATACTATCCTTTGTTTTATAGTGTAGATTTTATGAATCCTCCTTATAAAAGAGGACGATGTAAAAGCTTACTTCCTAACCCTACAAGAAAAATGGTGTGGAAACAACCTACCACAAATTTTTTGATAATTCGATTGTTATAAATACAAAAGAGGTGGATTTAAACGTGTGTTCTTTAGAAACCAAGTAGTTCATAATGAGACTAAAAGTAATATGTTGGCACATGTGAAAGCTTTGGAGTCCAGAATTTTGGAGCACTTCCAAGTCCTACATCCAGGCTAGTAATGAGGCAAGTGCCAAGCCTATATGGTTACCTCCTCCTCCTAATGTTGTGAAGCTCAATGTTGATGTTGTCACCTCAGCAAATGCAGTGTCCCGAAAGGTCTCTCTTGACCCTTGCATTGCTGAAGCTTCTGCCCTTGGACATCAAAATTGCTAAATTCGAGAACTTTCATGACATTGTGGTGGAGAGTGATGCTAAGGTGTGCATTGATACAATTAGTGGGAAATCTTCTAGGATCTCTTGAAAACTACTTTCTTTATGTGTTAATTCTAAAGTCTTAGCTTTAGATTTTGTGTTTTTTCTTTTTTAAGTTAGTAGAGATGTTAACATGGTCGTTCATTCCCTAACCAATACTCTTGTTTTCGTAGCAATAACTAAAACCTTCGTCCCTCGGTTACAAGACTTGGTTTTAGATATATTTGATTTCCTTACTATCATTATTTAGCCCAAAATAAATAAATAAATAACTAGATATGAGTGTGACGCAGGCATAAATTGTCAAATTTAGTACTGGTCATGCCCAAGTTGTCACACTACAACGTGACAGACACGAATACACAAGACCATGTCTCATCAGTACAACAGATTACAGAACCTTGTGTGCTTGTCTCCATCCTCGGTGGGTCAAAATGTCTCAACTAAAATGGAAGTCCAACATACATTGAATCTCATACTAAAAATTGGCTTATAAAACAAAGTTCACTTAACCTTGAAATTGCACCACACTTTTACTGAAACTCATCACGTGCATATCTTTGTCAAGAAAAATCTTAACCTTAGCTTTTACTTTGGGTGACAGTTTTATAGATCATGCTCACGTGGAATAAACAATATTATGCATTAGATTAAACATATATCAAAATAGTATATCAAAATGTTTAAACATGTCACGCGCTAGGGAGTCACAACCACCAATGAATTATGTTTGAATCAATGCTTGTCGGTATCCACCATTCACGGGTAAGGCCACAATTCAGAAATAAAACGAGTCAAACTCACGGGTAAGCCCATTGTTTACGTTTAGAAAAGAACAAAGAGAAACCAACACGGTACTTCCGTGAGGAAAAAACTGTCACCAGTACTTCATATTGTGTGGATCCACCTCCATCACTAGTTTCATGTTGGCTGTAGCTTTCTATCATTGACCATTGACGACACCATTTTATATATTTTATAGTTTTAAAATCTCCCAAATGGCTTATTAGCTTTTGCTTCCTATAAAACACTAGACACATCATTATTTGTTACAAGATAAACTCAGTTCATGGCTACTCTTAATCTTACTGTTGTATTTCTCTTTTTGTCCTCTTTGGGGATAATCAAACTCACTTCATGCACTGAAGATAATCAGACTAATGTGAATGTGAAATGCATCCAAACTGAAAGAGAAGCACTTCTCAGTTTCAAGAGAGGCCTCACTGATCCTTCCGGTAGGCTTTCTTCTTGGATTGGTGAAGATTGCTGCCAATGGAGAGGCGTAGAGTGCAACAACCAATCAGGTCATGTTACCAAGCTCCATCTTCAGAACCCATACCGATACCCATACCCATACGAATTTTATTATATCTACCCAATTATAGAATATCAGAAGTCATGCCTGCGTGGTGAGATAAGTTCTTCTTTGACTCACTTGAAATATTTAAATTACTTGGATCTAAGCTCGAATGACTTTGAAGGCATTCAAGTTCCTGAATTTTTTGGTAACCTAAAGAACTTGAGGTATCTCAATGTCTCTTTGGCAAACTTTTCTGGGGAGATTCCTCCTCATCTCGGCAATTTGTCGAGCTTGATACATCTTGACCTTCATTACAACAACGACATGCATGCCACAAATTTGGGTTGGCTCTCAAGTCTCTCTTCTTTGAAGTACCTGGATTTGGGGGAATTCAATCTCAGTCGTGCTGGAGCAGATTGGCTTCACGCAGTAAATATGCTTCCTTCCCTTCTGGAATTACATTTATCTGGGTGTGAGCTTGAAAGCCTTCCACCTTCCCTTCCATTCATTAATTCCACCTCTCTTTTCGTCCTTGATTTATCAGAAAACCAATTTAACTCTTCTATTCTTCAATGGTTGTTAAATCTCACAAGCCTCACAAAACTCGATCTCAGCTCTAATTCTTTCCAAGGTTCCATTCCATACGATTTTGTGAACCTAAGAAATCTTGAGCACCTTGATTTGAGCAACAATCAGATCACAGGTCAATTGCCAAGCTTTTGTGGAAATCTTTGTAAACTGGAGACTTTAGATCTTTCAGGAAACAAATTTTGCGGCAATATTGATGAATTATTCGGTAATTCCACGGCTTGCCTGAACAATAGCTTGGAGTCCCTAGATTTGAGTTTTAACGAACTCGTAGGAAATATTCCTGATTCATTGGGGAGACTTGGAAGCTTGAGATACCTCTTTCTCTATCACAACTCTTTTTCGGGTTCAATTCCAGCTTCTATTGGAAACTTGTCATCCTTGCAAGAGTTGTACCTCTACGGTAATAAGATGAATGGAACCATTCCTGAAAGTTTTGGACAACTCTCAAAGCTAGTCCATTTGGAACTCGATGGGAATTTCTGGGAAGGTGTCATCACAGAAGCCCAATTGATGAATCTCACAAGTCTCGAATATTTTAGGCTAACAACCGACAAAAACCAGTCTCTAGTTTTCAATGTGACATACAATTGGGTTCCTCCTTTCAGGCTCAAATATCTCCAACTTGACAAGTGTCTCATTGGCCCCAAATTTCCTATATGGCTTCAAGTTCAAAGTGAGCTAATTTATCTTGCCCTTACTAATGCTGGAATCTCAGACGCTATTCCTGAGGAATGGGTCTCTAAGGTATCTGAACTCACTACCTTGGATCTATCGTACAATCAGATCATCGGGAAATTATCGCATCGATTCATATTTCCAAATGTATCTTTCATTGATCTGAGTTATAACCGCTTCAATGGTCCTATCCCACTTTCGTTTGCTAATGTGGCCCAGCTATTTCTTAAAGGCAATTTCTTTTCAGGCCCTATCCCGTCAAATATTAGCGATTTAATGCCGAAATTGAATATATTAGATCTTTCGGAGAACCTCCTCAGTGGTACAATTCCCTTGTCCATAATGAAATTGAATGATCTTCAAGGACTTTTCCTTCGGAGCAATCAGCTTTCAGGGGAGCTCCCCCATCATGGGATTGAGTCACAAAGATTGCTGGTCGTGGATATTTCATACAACAACCTATCTGGAAAAATTCCAAGCTCAATGGGTTTCTTGAGTTCCCTTTATGTATTAGTGTTGAGCAACAACAATCTTCATGGAGAAATTCCTTCTTCCTTGCAAAATTGTTCTTTAGAGAGCATTGATCTTGGTGGGAATCATCTCTCAGGGAACCTTCCGTTATGGATTCAATCAGACATCTCAATCATACGACTACGGTCAAATCTATTTAGTGGAATCATCCCTCGACAATGGTGCAATCTTCAATTTCTTCACATTCTAGATCTTGCACAAAACAATATTTTCGGTGGCATTCCACACTGTTTGGACAATTTGACTGCTTTGGTTTATGGAAATAGTAGCAGGATGTTCTCTGATCAAATCGGTTATATTGAGAAAGCAATCATAGTGACAAAAGGAAGAGAGCTTGAATATGATAAAACTCTTAAATTTGTTACCATAATTGATCTTTCAGGGAATAATTTGACAGGAGGAATTCCTGATGAACTAACAAGCCTCAGAGGATTGGGTACACTAAACTTGTCAATGAATCATCTAACTGGAAACATTCCCAAGAATATCGGAAACTTGCGGTGGCTGGAAACACTTGATCTCTCGAAGAATAGTCTCTTTGGTCCTATTCCTGAAAGTATGTCTTCTTTGACTTCATTGGCACACTTGAACCTGTCTTTTAACAACTTATCAGGAAGAATCCCACACGGTAATCAGCTCCAAACACTAAATGATGCATCCATATACAAGGGTAATCCATCATTGTGTGGGTCTCTACTTCCGACCAAGTGCCCAGGAGATGAAACATCTGATGGCCCAACTTTTACCAGTGGTAGTATTGAAGACAAACAAGATGGAGATGATACTGAAAGGCTATGGTTCTATGTTTGCATCGGACTCGGTTTTGTTGTAGGCTTTTGGAGTGTTTGTGGCACCTTATTGGTGAAGAAGTCATGGAGGCATCGGTATTTTCGATTTTGTGATGACATCAAAGATAGGATAGCACTAATAATTGCATTAAAAGTAGTTCATTTGAAAAAGAAATTTAGGCTGGAAAAAAATTGAAGTTTGTAAGGGCAATGCTCATATAAAATTGTATCGTGTAAGTAAAATTGTGTATGACAACAATGAGAGCTTGATTGCAAAACTTGTTTGGCGTGTTGCTCTAAAGTGTGTGGTGTTTCTATATCTCATCTTTCTTGTGTTATTTAGGTGTTTGAAATGAACTTTTTTTTTTTTTTCTTTTTCTTTTTCATTTTAGGTTGATGTGCAGGAAGTTGAAGCAAGTGGTGCAGATAGCCTAAAGGGTAATTTGGAGACATTTGCTGATGTTTGGGATTAGATCTTATTTTATTTCATTTATTATTTATATGTTGTTCGGGGTGTTTTTGTTGCTAGAACACGTGTCTTGCATTGATACGTTAATATTTAGAGTCGGGTTTGTGGGGGTAGTTGATCGAGTATGGAACTCATGTCAATGAATCACCCATTAACTGTTACCGTTTTGCTTCTCTTTAACAATATAATAATGTAATTAGTAATTGAAATACAATAAAAGAATATGTGGAAAATGAAGTTGAAAATATAAGGAATCAAATAAATTTTCTTTTGTTTAAATGGTTGGATCATTAAGCATCCAACAGTAGCATTATCAACATGAAGATTCGTTGCAAAATAATCTAATAGCATTAGATCTTTCCACGTAAAGATTTATAGTGGTGCAAAGTTAAATATTCATACAAAACAAGTCAAAAGACGAGGAATCACAATGGTTCATTTTGAAGTTGATAAGATTCAAAAAGTGAAACTTACCTGAATGAATAAGTCTAGTAAGACAATATAAAGTCCAGCAAGATTAAGTAAACATATTTAGTCAACTGGCATAAAGAGAGTTTAACAAAGATAAGTATACATATGTAACAATGACACGATAGAATATATTTCATACCTAAGTAAGAAGTATTCTGCAATGCAGGGTCGGCCCCGAGGTTTGGATTGCCTAAGCCCGTCCCAATTTTGATTGCCCATTATTATTAAATATTAAAAAAAAAAGACATAAAAGTCAAAAAAAAAAATTATGCGAAATCAAGATTACATTGTGTTTTTAGCTTGAATTACATAATAAAAAAAAGTAATTGGAGTATTTTTCGTTTGTTTTGTTTCTATAGCTTCTCTTAAAACTTTTAATTCAAAAAATGAATCTAAACAATGAATATCAATAGATTTTTCATGTGTGAGAGCACTTTTTGAGATAAAAGAAATTTAGTTTTTAAACTATATATCATCGTCAAATGATTTCAATTTTTCTAAACTAAATAGAAAATCAAAAAGCTTTTCATAAAATTGAAAGTGTTCAAATCTATAAGATATAACTTGATCAAGTGTAAATAGAGAATAACATATATTATATATTAGATAATATATAATACTATTATATCAATTCATGCCTTTATCCAATCTCAACGTAATCTTAATTACAAACAATAAGTTAGACTTGAGTTATTCATCAAATACAACTATATAAAGTTGTATATCACTACACTATTATATCAATTCATGCCTTTACGCGGGTCCATTTGGGTTAGTTGTTTCCAAGAGTGTGTTTTTTAAAAAAATTGTGATTTTAAAATATGCGTTTTGAAAACACATTTTTAAAATCACAGTTAAGCGTTTGGTAAAACTAGTGAAAAATGATGTTTTCTATCAAGTGAACATATGGATAACATTAGTCTAAAATTACTGTGTAGAGTGAAAATTACTAAAAAGGACTTAACTATGTTGTTAAGGTTATCTTGTCAATTTTTTTTAATGTAGTAAATGTTAATATTACATTAATATTAATAATAATAATATTATATACTAATAAATTCGTAGAAAAAAATAATCACTCCCTATACAAATATTAACCAATACATGTATACAACACAACAAACATTTATGTCTAATCCCTATTAAAGAAATTATTTTAATCCTGAATTCTTTAACTTGGTTTTTTTGGTTGCTATTTGGTAGCACACCAGCCACCCACGTGTGTGGGCTTAGATGTTTCTAGACAAAAGTGACTTTCCATAAGTCACATGTGGCCTTAGATAATTCTAAAGAAATTGACTCTCCATGAGTCATAGTTGGTCTGGAACTCTAGAGCAGTGAGATCTTCTCAGCAACCATGAGATTTCTTCTTATAGAGAGCTCCAAGGCTTCACCTCAATCCTAAACCACTTCAGCCACCCCTCTAGAACAGCTTTAAGACTGCATAAAGAGGAGGTGAGGCTTGGTCATCCCACATCCTTTGGCAAGCAAGCAAATTTTTTTTTTCTTTTCCTGGGTGGTTGCCCCTATGAGGGGGGTTGCCCAAGCCCAGGGGCTCGCTAGGCTTACCCTGGGGCTGGCTCTGCTACAATGTAAAAGCAAAACTAGCAAAACTAGTAACACAGTAGCATAAGCATATACATCACATTGACATAAACAACTACTCTGAAAATTAAATAAATGGATCAACATCCTTTAGAGTTTCTAGGGTACTCTACCCCCATAGAGTTCTTTTAATCTTAACTTTTATTTTAAATTAAATGGTCTAGATTTATGACATGTCATCAATTTACTAACAAAATTCCTAAAATAATGATTTTTAAAGACAACTCTCACCTATCATTAACGTTATTAACAAATGGTGTTTCTATAGAAATAAAATGCAAGAAATGGATCAGAACAGAAACCCAAGCATATTCATCTTCATCCGCCCTCCACCCTTTTTGGTATATTCTTTATTCCGTCCAAATTTACTAGATCACAATGGATCAGACGCCTTAAGGTATTAATTTTTCACGATCTAGTGTTTTCCTAAATACTTATTATTCTTTGCAACCATCTAAGAATGGAGTGTGTTTATGTCCCATGACAATCAGAAAGCTCCATTACTTTATATTATATAATAATAAGAGAAGAAAAAGAAAACCCATCAGAGAAGAAGGCAATCAAAATTAGATACCAAAGCCTCATCTCAAAACGCAAAAGGTAATAATAATGGCAACCCTTCAAAGTTGAGGTCCACTTCTTCCTGGGGATCTCAAACAAGAAAACCAAGGCTTCTCAGCAGCACCAACAACCACTTCTTGTGAGGGGGGAGGCGGAGGGGAGGGAACGAAGTCAAGAACGCTTCTTCTCCTTGAATCTATTTCCAGTCTAGAAATGTTATTAGCTTATCGTTAATGTTAAGTTAGTGAGTTGTTTTAAAAATCATTATTTTTTGGATTTTGTTAGTGGATTAATGACATGGCATAATCTAAAACATTTAATTTAAAATATATGTTAAGATTAAAAAAATTCTATGCGGTAGAGTACCTTAAGAACTCTAGAGAAGGTCTTGATTCAAATAGAAAATTGTATAACAAGTGATGTCCAAAAGAAAAAACCAAAGAAGAGAGTCGGTCCAAACTTCAAATGAGTAAAGTCAAGAGTAAACAATAAAAACTCCCTCTTCATCCCAAACTAAAACCCCTAAACCCAAAGAATAATCCTTTGTGTACATACTATTCTCACCGATGCTACCCAGACGCTCTCTTGTAGTTCTACCCTCACTCGCAAAACCATCTCCTCTTTTCTTCTTCTCATTCTTCACCAAATTCCCACACAACAATTCCCACACGCTCCACCCATTTCTCCACCACCACAACAACAAAACCACCATCACCACTTCCCTATTCAACAATGTATCTTCCTTCTCCATCAACAACAATTCCCGCTATCTCACCACTCTCTCCGCCACGTCACCAATCCACAACCCCTCCTCCTCCTCCAACACCACCACTCCAACCCTCTCCAAAAAAGCCATGAGAAAAGCGCGCCGCCAAATCCCCGGAGGGACTCCTCAAACACAATCTCGACATGTGTTCCAGGCACGGCGACCTCGTCGAAGCCCTTCGTCTCTACGATGAGGCGCGGCGAGACGGAGTTAACCTCGCCTTACACCATTACAATGTCTTGCTCTATCTCTGCGCTTTGGACGGAGAAAGAGGCTCCAATCTCCAGAGAGGTTTTGACATTTTCCAATCAATGGTGATGGATAAGGTCGTGCCGAATGAAGCCACGTTTACGAGTGCGGCGAGGATTGCTGCTGCGAAGGAGGATCCGGATATGGCTTTTGATTTGATCAAGCAGATGAAAGGATTTGGAATTGTGCCGAAATTGAGGTCGTATGGACCTGCATTGTTCGGGTTTGTTGAGAAAGGGATGGCGGAGAGAGCTTATGAAGTTGATTCCGATATGGTTGCAAATGGAGTCATGGCTGAGGAGGCTGAGCTTTCGGCTATTTTGAAAGTTAGTGCGAGTGCTAAGCATGCACACAAGGTGTATGAGACAATGCACAGGTTGCGAGCCGCGGTGAGGCAAGTGTCGGAAACAACTGCTGGGATCATTGAGGGTTGGTTTAAATGCGAAACGGCGGCAAAAGTAGGGGAGGAGAATTGGGATGTGAGGAAGGTGAAGGAAGGGGTTGTGAAGGGAGGTGGAGGATGGCATGGCCAAGGGTGGCTGGGAAGTGGGGAATGGAGAGTGGTGAGGACTCATATGGATGGCGCCGGGATCTGTCAATCGTGTGGCGAGAAACTTGTTTCTATTGATATTGATCCGAAGGAGACGGAAAATTTTGCTACCTCATTGACAAACTTGGCTTGCCAAAAAGAGGTTAAGGCCGATTTTGTTCAGTTTCAGGTGCGAAAATGTCTTACTTTTGTTGTTGATTTAAAAAAGAGTGTGTATTTGGAGCTTTTTGGTTTTTTTGCCATCTTGGGTATTAGTGTTCTAACTTTTGTTTAGGTTTTTAAGTTGCTTGATTATATGCATATTTGTGAATGCTCTTATATGAACTGTTGGAAGATTCTTGGCCGGGAACTGAAAGGTTCCGTGTTTCCAAGTTTTGGTATGTTAGGAAAAATTGACACAACTCGTTGGAAGATATAATGTGTGTAAAAGACATTCATGACAGTATCTGAAGCTGAATTGGAAGACCAATTTCTTTAGTGCAATAAGGCTGTAAAGGAAATATTTTCTCATGTTTTCTCATTATGTCATTGTTGCAAATGGTTTGACTATTTTGGTTTGGTTGATACTTGCTACTTCTGTATGCTGCAACAAGTAATACATAAAATGATTGTCAGTGACATCCTCATTGATCTAGAAGGTGAACTCATTCAGGAGTGGCTCCAGAAGTATGGTCCGTTTGATGCAGTTGTAGATGGTGCCAATGTCAGTCTTGTCAGCATGCATAGTTTCAGCTTTTACCAAGTGAGTGGGATACTGAGAATAAGCTTTATAGCACTATATCTTTTGAACCCTTTAAAGCAAAATGTATGAATGGAGTGCTTATTGATTCCTTTTGGTTGTAGCTTAATAGCGTTGTAAAACAACTACGTCAAATGAGTCCTTCGAAGAGATTGCCCCTGATTATTTTGCATAAAAATGTAACTGGTGGTCCTGCTCAGCATCCTAATAACAAGAAGTTGTTAGAGCATTGGAAAAATTCTGGTGCACTTTATGCTACTCCACCTGGTTCAAACGATGATTGGTAAGTATGCATCCTTTCATTTAGTTGAAATATAGATGGGTTAGATTGAGGTTGATAACAAATATGTGTTGTTATATATATTGTACCAAACTCCCAATACATTTTTTGCTTTGTTTATCATGATAGGCACAAAACTCCCTTTGATTAACCCAATTGAAATTGATTTTTGACTTTATATTTAAGGCACTTCTATTTAATTTTGAGCAAACTATAAAATTCATATCTCCTCTGCCTTTGTAGCTGAACCGTATTAGTCAACTTATGTGAAAAATTTGTTCTCTCATTATTACAGGTATTGGTTATAATGCTGCTGTTAGTTGTAAGTGTTTATTAATGACAAATGATGAGATGAGGGACCACTTGTTCCAACTGCTAGGGACTACCTTTTTTCCAAGATGGAAGGAAAAGCATCAGGTATTATCCTTATTTGCATTTGCTTACACTTTTTTTATTTATTCAGAATTTCAGAGAATCTTCTGTATAGTGACATTCATGTGAAAGCGCAACTAAGGAGGCGATTAATTTATGAAATATTATCCAAGTTCCCATCCTTAAATAGAGTTTGGGCTTTGTTTAGTTCAGGTTTTAAATGCCGCTGTCCATCTTTTTTGAAGGATTTTTTGTTCAGAAAGGCATTTGGTAGTTTTCCACAAAAACTTAAACTGTTTCCCAATTTTTATTTCCTTACCCAATTTTGTTTGAAATAAAGCAGAGGAACATGCTTTTTAGATGATCTTCTCATAGATTTTTTCTTTTCAAATTACACAGATGCATTTTCGAAAATGAGTATGCATGTTAGAATGGGAATGCAAATGACCTGAGCCTCTCATGAGCTGCTTGGTCTTGGATTGTTCAGTGTGTTGGTTTCACTTTTGTAATGAGCCAAAATCAAGCCTAACTTAGCTCAATTAACAAATGAGTCTGAAACTGAAGTGATGTGAGTTCAATTGAAAGCTTGTGAGCCTTGCTCTTTATACTGTTATTAGTAATGTGATCATCAACCTTCCACGTCAACAAGATTCAAGTTGTTGGATAAACATAAATCCATGACCACCTAAGCCTTCAATTACCAAAACATAATCTGTGGGGGGTGTTAAGTCCTGAATTCACTTTCCTTGCTCTCTCTCTCTCTCTCCTTCTACTACCTTCTCTTCTTCAAGTAGCGCTCCGCAGTTATAATTTATGACCTCCAATTCCACCTATCATTAAGATATTTTTGGTGGTTCTCTTCCTTTTTCTTGAGGTAAGAACTTTTAAAACTTGTTAGACTTGTGGATTTTCTTTAAATATATGTAAGGGTTTGTTTGAGTTTCTAGATAGAAATTTTTGTGGGTCCTGCCCCCTTTGTTTTTGCACTTAATTTCCAAGAGTTTAAGAAGAAAAAAAGAAGAAGAAAAAGAAGAAGCTATTTTAAATTTTAAATTCCAAAAATAAATGATGTTTTGACTCTTTTGAGATGTATGATGTCCGATTGCATGGTGGTATCTAGTGGTGGAATTTATTGGAATCTTATTTTTGTGAGGCCCCCCCTCAGGATTGTAGGTTCTAAATATTATCAGTTTATTTTTTGTTAAAACTTATTATATTCAGTTCAGGTTCATGTGGTTTCTGATCAGTAATAAAATAAAAAATTGCCCCCCATGTACACAGTTGTGTACTAGGGAAATGCAAAAATTAAATAAAAGTACAAAAATCTAAATAATAATGGTTTTGTAGCGTTAGTTTGTGTTATGAGGTGTTGTGTATGGAAGGCAGTTTGGAGGACAAAACTTCCTATGAAGGTATTTTCTTTGTGTGGACTGTAGCCTGAGAGAAAATTCTTACACTAGATACTCTTATGAAAAAAGAGGAATGCTGATGGTGAATAGGCGTATTATGTGTAAGAGTTGTGAAGAAAATGTGGATCATCTGCTATTGCATTGTCTAGTGGTTATGGAGTTGTGGAACTTTATATTTGTAGTCTTTGGAGTGAAGTGGGTGATACCCAAAACAGTGAAGGGTTTGTTTCAATGTTGGCAACATAGTCCCAAGACCCTCAGGAATAGCATGTGGAATGTTATCAGGAATAGGATTTTTGAAGATCAGGAGCTATCTATAGAGAGATTCTAGTCTCAATTAGCTGGGCTGTTGCTTTATTTGCTGTCTTTGGATGCAAACAGATCTTAACTTTATATGATTTCATTGTTTCTTTACATTTGTGACCTCCATTAAGGAGCCTTTGGGTATACATCCAGTATACTCTATTGGCTTCATATGTTTTATTTTTTATTTTTTGTGGTTTAATAAAATTTCTTTTTACCTAAAAAAACAGAGGTTTTGAGGATTTTGTAGATTGCCAAAGATATAGCTGTATTCCAGCACAAGCTAGGAATTAGTGATAGAGACACACTTGAACACACTATTATTAGGCTTGCCTTAACTCGTTTGCAGCTTATTTTTGAAACTTAAATGAAATGGGCCCTTAACTTTGCTGGATACTAGGAATGGATCAGCTATACTTTAGATTTAGAAAGAGACAAGTTTGCGACAGAAGTTAAGGGTGATTTGGCTGAAGGAGTGTGATAAAAATACTAAGTTCTTCACAGACTAGCAAATTCACACAGGAGATCCAATTTCATTGGAAACCTGCCAATTAATGGAGTTTGTTATTTGGGGGAAGGTGTGATAAAAGAGGGGATTTTTCAATTCTATAGGAGCCTTTGCTCAGAAACTACAGGTCAAAAACTTGGATTGATGGCTTATTTTTAAGAACCATCAGTAATAGATGCAGGGTGGTTGGAGAGACCTTTCGAAGAGGAGCAAATTTATGAAGCATTAAAACATATGAATAGAGATAAAGCATTGGATGGGTTACTGTATGGATTTTTACTAATCTTGCTGGGGGATTCTGAAAGATGATGTTTTTGTGGTTGTTTGCTGATTTTCATGAGTGTGAAGTGTTCAAAAAAAGTTTACACGACACTTTCATTGCGTTAATTCCAAAGAAAATGGGGGCAGAAGATATAAAGGATTATAGACAGATCAGTTTGGTGGGTAGTATCTACAAACTTCTTGCTAAGAGATCAATGAAGGATGTTAGGTAATATTCTCTTGGATTCGCAAAACACTTTCATAGAGGGGAGGCAGATTTTGGATTCAATTCTTTGCCAACGAATGCTTGGATAGCAGACTCAAGTCAGGGGTTCCTAGCTTGTTATGTAAATTGATTTAGAGAAGGCCTATGATCATTTTAATCGGGTTTCCTTATATACATGATGACTGCTTGTTGGCTTTGGAGAAAATGGTGACATTAGATTTACTTCTACATTTATATTGTAAAATTTTCTATACTAATAAATGGGAACCTAGTGGTTTTTTGGCAATAATAGAGGACTTTGACAGGGTAGCCCATTATCCCCTATTTTGTTTGTATTGGTGATGGAGGCGTTCAACAAGTTAATAGCTAGACTTGTAGAAGGGAGTTTCTTAGATTTTTTTCAAGTGGGAAGCTTTTCTCAAGGGGAAATGATGATTTTGCATTCTTATTTGTAGTTGATACCCTTATCTTTTGTGACATCCATCTTGATCAAATGAAGTACTTGCATTGCGTTCTTTGTTTGGAGGCAATTTCAGACCTAAAAATTAACATCACTAAAAGTCTATTGGTGCTTGTTGGGGAGGTACAAGAAGTGAATAAGCTAGCAGGTCTTCGTGGTTGTGAGGTGGATGCTTTACCTATGACATATTTGGGTTTACCTTTGGATTCCTCTTTCATATTCAAATTTGTATGGAATAGGATTGTAGAGAAGATAGAACAAGGGTTAGCAAGTTGTAAAAAACTAGATTTGTCAAAGAGGGGAAGATAAACACAAATAGAAAGCACCCTTTCCAGTTTGCCAAAATATTTTATGTCAGTTTTTCTTGTACCTCTATCAGTGGCAACATCACTAGAGAAATTAAAAAGAGAATTTTTATCGGGTGGTGTTGAAGATGAATAAACTACTTAGTTAGTCAGGGGTGAATGCCCCTGGATTATTTGACAACTGGTTCTGGCAGGTAGCGTCAGTTGCGTGTAGGAGTTTGATAGCAGTGAAGATTGTTGTACAGTATACTTTGTGATGTGCAACTATCTGAGTGGAGTTCTCCTATGTTATAAAAAAAAAAAAAAATTATTTGGTCAATTGGGATCAGATTTGTAATCAAATTCAATATGGCTGTTTAAGGGTGAGGAGGCTTCAGGTTCTCAACCAAAGCTTTGGAATATGGTTGTGGAGATATGCGATGGATAGAGATCAATTATGGAGGAAAGTTGTAGATAGGAAGTATGGTGTTTATGACATCAATGGTGTTCATCAG
Organism: Fagus sylvatica; assembly: GCA_907173295.1. NCBI lineage: Eukaryota > Viridiplantae > Streptophyta > Magnoliopsida > Fagales > Fagaceae > Fagus > Fagus sylvatica. The sequence goes on along the minus strand of OU015765.1, from coordinate 27,044,589 downwards.
TAGTTGGAGGCTCCTATGGTGTGGGAGTACATTAAGTTTGGATGGGATTTGTTCTCTAAGTTTATTAGGTATGAGGTAGGAGATGGTACTTGCATATGATTCTGGCTTGATCTATGGTGTGGAAGATATGCTGCTGAAAGTTGCTTATTTAGAGTTATTCCATATTGCAGTTAATACGAATACAATGATGGAAGATTATTTAGATTATTCTCTTAGGCATGTTACATGGTCACCTAGATTCATTAGGTTAGTTCAAGATTGAGAGTTGGAGCCTTTGGTTTCTTTCTTGATTTGTTGTATGTAACTAAAATCTGAAGGGATGAAGACATTTTGCTGTCAATGTATGGGGGTTTTGGAAGACATCGTGTTTTTCATGTTTGAGGGGTCATTCCACTTTGTCTCATTTGGATTAAGTGGCGAGAAAGGAACCATCGCACTTTTGAAGGAATTGAGCATTCGGTGTTGGAGCTGAAACTGTTTTTACTTCATTTTATGTGACTGGATGGCTGCTTCAAGTAGTCATTCTTTTTCTTCCTTGGAGGAATTTATAGATTTATGTAACCTATGATGATATCCGTAGCACCCTTAGTACACTGCTTGTGTACATGGGTGTATGCTCTATTGTTATTTTCAATAATCTTACTAATTACCTATACAGAAAAAAAAATAAAAAATAAAAAATAAAAAAATCTGAAATGATGAAGAGTACAGGATGATATGGTTGGCTTCTGAAACAAAGGAACCAACGAATTATGTTGGTATGCTGTATGCCTTTGGTATTTCCTTTCAAGGAGAATTCAATTTGTAACTAAATTCTCAAGAAGATGGAGCGCTGGCTAGCAGGGTGGAGGAAACATTGTTTGTCCAAGGTTGACACTGTTAAAAAGTATACGCTATCTAGCCTCCCAACTTATTATCTATCCTTATTCACTGTACCCTCTTATGTGGCTAATAGACTAGAAAAGGGAGGGTTGGTGTTGATTTCAAATTCCATTGGTGGATTGGAACACGGTGTGTTCCCCAATACAACATGGGGGTCTGAGAGTTAGAAAGTTGAGAACGTTTAACCAGGCTGTCCTGGGCACATGGTCAAGGAAGCATGTGGGTAGTGCTCATGGTTGTAGCTTATGGAGGAGAATTAGGGGGGGTTGGGAAAGGTTTCCGAATTATGTGCAATTTCAGGCAAAGAATGGAGACTGTGTGAAGTTTTTGCATGCTTTTTGTGGGGCAGAGGAATCACTCTTTGGAAGAGATGTTCCTGAATTTTTATGCAATAGTAGCTGATGAAAAAGCCTGTCTATATTTACTTTCAGTGTTTCAAAATGGAGGGAGGATGCACTCATGGAATGTCAGGTTCATTAGAGCTTTTATTTATTGGGAATTGGAGTCAATAGATTCCTTCTTTGATATTTTGTACTCCGATAATCCCTTCTTTCTTTTTCTTTTTTTTATGTAAACTTAAAATAGACTTGTTCACATAAGATCTCTGCTCTTACACAGATTCTGTTTGTTCTGCTCATCCTATTTTATTGTGTATGGTAATAGCAGCCAAATAAATTTGAGTGATTGATATATTCAATCATCTTTCTCTCTAATCATTTTAAAGATTGGAACTTGGCAGGGTGTAATTTCTATAACTAGGTGAGCCATGAATCTAGTAGGTTACCATGCATTTTTGGCTCCTCTGCAAAAAAAAAAAACACTAAATTTTTCTCGTACAAAATTACATTCCAGAAAAGGTTGTTTCCTTTGGAGAAGCTTATAGGATACTCTCATTATATATTTGCACATACAACACCAACACCAGTCTGCCAATGAGTAATGCTAGGGACACAACACTTTGCACAATTCTTTTCACAACTGCTAATTTGACATATGGTGAATTGTAATTGGAGTAATATCATTATCAATAGGTCCACCATTGACCCAACTTTTATTATGCATCAATCACAGTAGCTGCTGTCCAAAAAAATAAAAATAAATAAGTGACTTGCATGTAATTGAGGCAGAGGAATAACATACTTTTATTTGCGTGGAACTAGCTGTAATTGAGCTAAAATCAGCATATTTGAGATCATTGTTTAAGTGATATCACATTTTTGGTGCAAATGATGTGAATTATGTTGTAGATTTTATTGATTTCTCTTTTTCTGTTGATCCTAATTCTTTAGAAGAATATTGTGTACATGAGAAACCTCACCCATTCTATTAAAACTTTATTACTTAAAAACAAAGATACAAGTAAAACAAATGCATGAATATGCCATAATTCAGGTCCTTACTTTGAAGAAAAAGAAATGAAGCTTGCATTTCTGTTGATAATTTGCAGATTCGACTGTCAGTTTCACAGCGTGGGCCTACTCTCCACATGCCTCCCCCTTATTCGATTGTGATTCAGGTAACATGATCGACCATCCGTTTAGTTAAAATGATCATTATTAAGTATAAAGATAGCATTTTGCTTCTTACAATGAGTTTTCTCATTCATAATAATGAGTTGGTACATGTAAACGCAGGAATCAGAAAAGGTCAGTTGGCATGTTCCAACAATCACAGGTGACGATCTTGAGACCCCAAGGCAGTGGTTGTGTGCCACTAGACCCAGGATACATCATTGTAGCATCCATAAAGACTTTTTATCTTGAGAGAGAGAGAGATTTTGTAACATTATTCAGTCTCTGTGTTTTATTTCATTAATGTAATTTAAAATTTGAGTTCTATATATATATATATATATATATATATATATATATATATATATATATTAATCAAATGGCAATATATATATATATACACACATCCCAACAAGATTTGTAAGAGGGTGAAAGATGGTGACTTACAAAAAATCAAAGAAGAAAGTATATTAGCCTTCGAGATTCATCAAAGCTTACCTTGAGCATAAACTCTCAATCCATATTCCTAAAAGCAGCATGAGTCTCTTATATTAGGGTTCTGTACCCCATTATTAGAGATGTCTTCTTCATTAGGTCCAGTCCCATCATAGTCATTATGGCTTTGCTTAATACCTTCATAAGGAGTGATGTTGCTGTTGCTGTACATTGTCATAATTTGTTTGTGATCTTTAGTGACATGCTCGTGTACAAAACACTCTCCACATTTCTTAACCTCCAACCCTGGACTCATAATATCTCCGAGTCCTCCAAACCTAATATCTCATATTTACAATTTAATTGAAATAAAACAAACCATGAAGAGCTTCTCAATTACAGTGCTTCCACTTGTTCTCGTGATACCATTACCATTAGTAAATCATCATCCAGTATTATTATGCTGGTTTTGTTGACATGATCTAGAGAAAATGACCAGTCCATGATCTGGTAAGTGGGAGAGGAGGGAACGCATTAAGGCAAGTGTGAGTGATGTGGATGAAATTAATTAGGTTGAAAGACTGTCTTGATCATATTTGACATGATGCAAATGTGAGCATAGTTGGGGATTGCAACCAATGGATCTCAAATATTTGGATTCCCTAGTTGTGACTCATTTAGGGGTGTTCAAAAAACCACTATCAATGAAGTAAGCTGCACTAATCGATTGTTAATCACATGCATCACATGCGTAAGTGCGCCACGTGCCACGCACGAGTGCACTAGAGCCACATGTCCATATGACCACTTAATTGATTTTTTTGTTGGTGTTCGTACTACCTTATAAACTCATACAAGACTTTGTATGTTTTCAATATAAGACAAGTCTACAAGCTTTCAACCCACTTTTATAACACTACCCATACCCATGTAACAAAATTTACAACACCATATGCATAACAACACAATTTTGGAGAATAATAAACATATACTAAACAATTTTTATGAGTTCAAAAACGGTTTCAAAATGAGCATGCATGCATGCGATAAAATTGGGTTAATTTTGATTAGTGTTTAAAAAACTAATTAAAAGTCCTAAAGCATTATTGGTTTAAATAGAATACAGTCGATGTCGAATTTAGGTCTCAACCTCCGGTTTGGCGACATGTGTCTCAAAGATCCACCACATGGAGATATAGGGGGGCCTTGGTTGGCAATGGTTAAAATTGTGTTAAATGAGTCGTCACTAATCATTGAGATTTTAAGTTGTGATTGGTCAGATATATCTATTTGATTTTATTACCAAACATATGTTAAGGGGAAGTCTTGGGATCTCCTAACCTCGTAAGGGTCAAAATCATATCTTGGAAGTTCAGTAATGTTTGGAGAAGGTAGACACCCCACGACATTTGTTTCACAATTGTACCTTATTGTGAAGTACTCCTAAACTTTACTCAATGATAGATATATTTTGCTATTAACGTTCAGTTTTCGGGATGTAATGTCCCATCATGCCATGCCTACACACATACACATGTGTGTGTGTGTGTGTGTGTGTGAAACGATTGATTTTTACTGGAGTATGTGTGTTTAAAACTTGGGGAAAAACAAATTTTGAATTAATTTTGAATTTTGAAAATCATTTTGAAAACAAAATTGTAGTTACGTGTTTGGATGTACTTGGAATTATGACGTAACCCATAATGAGTAAGGGACTATTCACCATATGGATTTCACTGCCCCCATTGGACAATGTGGTTATGTAGCTTTCAAGAAACTTTTTATTTTGCTAAAAGCTTTCAAGAAACTTGGCTAGCTAGCCTGATGCAATGTGTATTTGGGGTTTGGGTTTGGGTTTGGGTTTGGGCTAGGCATTCCTTGGCTAAAAAACCCAATTGCCTACCTTAATGTGAGCGCTTTTATAAAATATTCATGCTAAATTTCTTACTTTATATGTAACACAAATCTTTATTTTTATTTATTTATATATATATATATATATATATAGAGATGGGTTCAAGTTAAACCCGGTGTAATTCTTAAGAAGTTACACCTTTTTTAGACCATTGATCTATAATAGATCCTACGGTAGAGGTGATTTATTCTTAAACTTCATTAATTATCTCCTCTTTTCTCTCCCTCCCTCTTCTACTTTACCTAAATTCTTTACTTTTTCTCTTTCCTCTCTCTCTCTCGGTCCATTTCTGTTAAAACTACTCTTTCTTAGTCCTCACCGTTGTCAATCATCTCCAAATAGATATAGAAATGATATAAAATAAAAATAACAGAGAATTTTTTTGGGGGGCTGACTATCAAAATCTATTAGAAGCAGAAAAAGAAAAAAAAGAAAAGAAAAAAAAGCATAGAATGAAGAAGTAAACGGCGATGCCTTTTCCATGGCAGCGGTAAAGATGGGATTTATTTGCATTGTTGTTGTGGCAGCATCATCATCAAACCAATAACACTAACAAAGAAGAAGCACTATTAAAAAAATCTTGAAAATTGGCATCTTAACACTCATCATAGCACTCCTCCTGGTACATGGCCTTGCAATTTCAAACAGAGCAGTACTGTAGACCATACCAGTACCGTTTAGGAGAGAGAGAGAGAGGGGTAATCATGTAGGAGATAAGAGGGAAGAGAGAGATAAACATTAGAAATAGATAAACATCACAAACAACCCATGATATGATATCAATAACGTGCAGTGGTCAAATTAGATTATAGGCATCCAAGGGATCAAAGGTAGCAAAAAAATAACATTGCTTAATTACTCAAGCTTTCCTTCAAGTATTTTTTTTTTTGGGCTTATTCGAAGGCTTTTTTCTGGTCTATGTATGGTGTATGGGCTGGAGGTGCAATTGATGACTTTCTGGAATCAGAATCTTGCCGTGAACCTTGTGCTATAGCCTCCCTTTTTTGTGTATGTGAATTTTCCTTAATTCCAAACGGTTGTAATTCTTTGACTTTGGAGTTGGCAGCTTAGCCTGTAATATCTCCTCTTCAGAGACTTGGCTGGTACCATCCCATCTTTTCTCACCAATTCTATATAACTCTTATTCCTATCAATTGAATTAAATAGAACTAATCTTTTTTTCATGGTTATAATTGCAATTGTATTTTTCTCTACATCACAGTAACATTTCTACTTTTTCTGATACCTTTTGAACTTCATACAGTTCTATCACATTTCAAGCTGCTATAGAGAAAAACGTGTATGTCAGGTACTTCTTTTTCATTTATCATGTAAAGATGAACGTGTATGTCATATACTTCTTTTACATTTTTTATTTATTTGTATATATCTCATTTGATTGATTGCGACATGATGATTTGTACTTTTGCTAATTGTTCTTCAATTTTTGGTACTTTTTTTGACTCTTTTCTACCTAGTAAACAACCTATTAGAGTAAAAGAAAAAACTATATATATAATTTTTGTTATTAGAGAAGAAAAACAAAATCAAATGGAATGTATACCACCCCTTAGAGAAAAAAAGAACAAAATCTACGTTTTGCTTATTTTATATGGTTTTTTTTTTTTTTTTTTTTTGGCCCCTTATGTATAGCACCAGTCGGTATATTTTGTATTTGTATTCATATATTGGCTCTTATAGTTATTAACTTGCAAATTTATAGATATGGATGATTTTTTTGGAGAAGATTCCCACCAAGATTTTCTTAATGAAGAGTTCCAAAAAGGTAATGATATTCAGAACAAAGATCAAATGGAATGTGAAGCATCATATGATGTCCTGAACAGTTTAGAAATATTAGAGCAAGATTCACCTCATGATGACTTTGGTGATTGTGAGATAAAATCCAAGCTATATGTCGGAATGCATTTTGACTCTCTTGAAGGTGTTGAAGCTTTTTACAGAGAATTTGCTAAGAATCAAGAGTTTGGAATTTGTGTTCGTTCCAGTAAAACAACTTCCAGAAGTGATGCTGTAACAAACCGTATTTATGTATGTTGTAGTGAAGGGCAACGCAAAACAAAAATTTGTGATGATGCAGAGAGCAAAGATGATGAACAAAAGGCCCATAGAAGCTGTTCAACTCTTAGAACTGGTCTTGAAGATTAAGAATTCGAAGAAATGGGTTGTGAAAGCATTTAACAACAACCACAATCATGCTATGATTAGTCCAAAGAGTGTGTCATACCTTTGATGCCACAAAAAAATGTCTGCTGCTGCCAAGAGCCTTGTTGAAAAATTTAGTGAAGAAGGGCTTCCAACAGGAAAAGTTGCCATGATGTTCAATGTTGGTGACCAAAATTTTACAAGTAGGGATTGTTGGAATCACCTGAGAGATGTTAGGGGAAAAAATCTTGATGCTGGAGATGCCTCAGTTGTCCTTAATTATTGCAGAAAATAGCAGGCTGAAAACTCTAATTTCTTCTATGCAATTCAATGTGATGATGTTGGCCATATGGTTAATTTTTTTGGGGTGGATCAAGAATGGCTTATCAATACTTTGGGGATGTGGTGACATTTGACACGACTTATAAAACAAACAAGTATGATATGCCAGTGTACAATAGAAATACTTTCTTTGCAGGAATGAATAATACCCAGAGAAGTGAAAGCATCAATGCCTTCTTTGACTCCTTTGTGGACTTGAGAACTACATTGCAGGATTTTGTGACAAAATTTGCAAATGTAGTAGATAGTCATTATGAGAAAGAAAGAAAAGAAGATTTTGATTCAAGACACAAAAGTCCTTCCTTGAGAATCGGTTCAAAAATAGAGCATCAAGCGGCTTCCACATACACGAGAACTATATTTGGCATGTTCCAAAAGGAGTTGGTGAGTAGTAATTATTTTACAAAGGAAAAGATTGAGAAGAATGGAACTCTTTATAAGTACAAAGTAACGAGTTCCTATGATCAAAATGATGCATTTACTGTGAGTTTGAGCTTGGAATCAAAAACTTGTGAATGTGAGTGCCAACTGTTTGAGTTTAAGGGAATTGTTTGTAGGCATATGTTGTCTATCTTTCAAGTTAAAAATATTTTAGAAATTCCTAGTCACTACATCCTACAACGTTGGACAAAAGAAGCAAATAAAGGAGTAAAAAATGATGAATCTAGATCAAGTACTAAGAATGAGCATCATATGTCAGGAGCCCTACGAAGCATTCATGTTTGTCATCATGTAAGCCAATTGTCCTACCTTGCTGAAATATCTGAAGAGATGTATGAAATGATCATATATGACTTGGAAAATACTCTTAAGAAGGCTTTTGTAATGGAAAGTCAAATACTCCAAGGTATGGAAAATAATGAAATGAATCTACACCAACCCTTGGCAGGTTCAGATGGATTAGATGAAGTACAAGATTGCTCTCCTAATGTTCCGTTGAATATAAAAGATCCGCATCTATCACAAACCAAAGGTCGAAAGAAGAGTACTGAGAAACAGAGTCATAATGGAAGATTTAAAAGAGGCCTTGAAATGTCTTTAGCTCGTAAAACAGTGAAAAGACAAGCTTGTCTAGTTTGTGGGGAACTTGGCCATAATCGTCACACTTGTAAACAATATAAAGGCGAAGGAAGTGATCACCAAGATGGAGAAAACACCACAACATTCAATGGCAATAACATTGATGATTCATCATGAAGTAAGTGATCACTAAGTAGTTGCATCGATCTTTATTTCTTTTGAAAAAAACTACTATTTTTTTTTTTTTAGTTTAGGTTCTTGTGTTCCAATTTTATACTTATTGTAATTTTTGTTTTCCTCTTCTAGGTGGGTATGTATGACTGAAGAGAATCATGGAATGAATTTACTTGAAGAAATTTAGCTATACAACGGGTTCAAGTAATTGGAGCATAGATAATTATGTTTTTTGATTATGCAATGTGAAGGAGCTAAGTTGTTATTCCTCAAGCCATGTTTATGAATTATGACAGTGGATTTGTAAACATTATTTTTTGTTTTATGTTATGCATGATGACTTTTTGGGATGTAAGAGCTAAAAGGGGCCATAAGTTTGACAGATAATGTGAACACCCACGTTAAGGCAACTCCATCCATGTTGTAATGTTGGGTTGATGCATTTGTTTTTGTATTTGAACATGCCTTGTTCTTTGTTTTTGTTGTTTCCAAATTGTTATGGTTGTGTGCATCTGTGTCTGCACTTTTGCTCAATGTGGCTACATAGTGATTTTGCTTTATTATTGCCTATGTTGTTAATAGATATCAAGTATCTAAGTTCCCTGGATTAGTTTATTATTTTATATTAATATATTTGGATTTCCCTGAATTTTTGGATTAGTTTATAATTTTTCGCGTAATCTCATATATGATTACAGGTACAAGTGGTGTGGATCACTCTTAATCTCTGATTTAGCCATAAGTGTGGTTAATGATTTAGTATTTCACTTGTTCTAATATTTCTATATTAACTCATTTTATTATTTTGGCAAATGGCAAAAGCTTATGTTGCTGTAATTGACTCTGGCTACTATCAACTCATTAGCCACTGGTATAACTCTATCAAAGAAAGCTTAGGAAATATTATTAGTCGATATTTTTTAAAAATGTGGTGACAGAAGTCAGGAAAACCAAATTTCAAAACGTATCACTATATATGATTTGTGGGGTAAAGTAGTTCATTTGGAAGTAGTGAAGAAAAATGGAAAGGAGCATAAGAAAATCAACTTCAGCAAGAAAGTATGTTAACAATGAACAGAAGATGTTGGAGCAATTTGTGTAAGGATTTCATGGAAGTTCATTTGAATGAACTGCATTGCATTTTGAAGCCAACAAATTGTGATTTAATATGCAAGTTATTCTTTTAATTCAGGGGCAAAAACTTTATTATTAAAAATGAAGGCTGTTTCAAGAATGGAGATTCTGATTGCTTTGTTCTAGAGCATGTTGAGCATGATAGGCTTGACGTAATTATTCGATACTCTCATTTCTTATTTCTTTTGTTTGTTTTTCCGTGTCTAATTGTTGATGTTAACTCTTCCGTAAATACATAAGGAGCGCCAACCACAGATTTTTTTTGTCTAGCGCTTCACTTCGGTATGGTCTAGTACCATGAAAACAATTTCTTATTTAATTTAATTGTCCCTCCCTCTCTGTGGCATCTTTTCATTGTGAAGTTGCCAACAAAATGCAAAGAATGGTTTTTGTATATCACAGAGAAAATGAAGAATGGAAAAAATGTCAGTCTCGGATTTTTATTCCTCTTTGAATGTTTGGGCATCAGTATCTCCCTCACATGTTTGGGCTGATCAAATAATGTGGTGCAGAGTGGTGAACTGAAGGAAAGCCAAAAAATATTGCAGCTTAATTAGCAGAAGTTTGAATAACTCACAATATAGAGAGGTTAAAAAGGTCATTGGAACTCCTTTGATGTTAGTGTTATTGGTTTGATGATAATGCTCCCACAACAACAATGCAATTAAATCCCATCTTTACCGCTGCCATGGAAAAGGCATAGCCGTTTACTTCTTCATTCTATGCTTTTTTTTCTTTTTTTTTTTTTCTTTTTCTGCTTCTAATAGATTTTGATATTCAGCCCCAAAAAAAATTCTATGTTATTTTTATTTTATATCATTTCTATATATATTTGGAGATGATTGACAACGATGAGGACGAGAATAGTAGTTTTAATAGAAATGGACTGAGAGAGAGAGGAAAGAGAAAAAGTAGAGAATTTAGGTAAAGTAGAAGAAGGAGGGAGAGAAAAGAGGAGATAATTAATGAAGTGTAAGAACAAATCACTTCTACCGTAGGATCTATTATAGATCAACGGTCTAAAAAGGGTGTAACTTTTTAAGAGTTACATTGGGTGTAACTTGAACCAATCTCATATATATATATATAAGACATGTAACACAAATCTCATCGCTCATATATTTATTAGCACACAAAGTGTGCTCACATTATTTTCCATTAATATTCTTTGTGATTTATCGATTTGCATTAGGTTACCCTTGAAATTAAAGACGTCATCCATTGATAATGATGTGATCTCTATTTTTTTTAAAACAATCAATAATATATGTTCTAGCTCTGTTTTGCTTACATATGCATTGGGTCCTAGCATCTTAGACTCTTAAAGCCATCAAGTTTGGCTTGAGTAATGTTTTCTTTATACTATTTTTTTTTTAATCAAATACCTTTTTTTTTCACGTAGATTATATTTTCGACTTTGATATCATTAGGTGGTAATCAAAATTAAGAGTGTTTGGATGAGTTTATTTTGCTTGAAAAATAAACTGAGTATTATTTAAAAAAAAAAACTGTATATAAGTTAAATAAGCTGAAAAAATAGTTTATCCAAATATGCTTATTTTATTAATCAGGTTTGTGGCAAAATTTTCCAAGCAAAATAACAAAATGAATTTTGGATGATGTTATTTTTAAATTCTTATTGGATGTTTTCATATTATCCTTTCTTATAGTGTAGATTTTATGAATCCTCCTTATAAAAGAGGACGATGTAAAAGCTTACTTCCTAATCCTACAAGAAAAATGGTGCGGAAACAACCTACCACAATTTTTTTGATAATTCGATTGTTATAATAATGAAAGAGGAGGATTTAAACGTGTTTTTTAGAAACCAAGTGGTTCATAATGAGACTAAAAGTAATATGTTGGCACATGTGAAAGCTTTGGAGTCCAGAATTTTGGAGCACTTCCAAGTCCTACATCCAGGCTAGTAATGAGGCAAGTGCCAAGCCTATATGGTTACCTCCTCTTCCTAATTTTGTGAAGCTCAATGTTGATGTTATCACCTCAACAAATGCAGTGTCGCAAAAGGTCTCTCTTTCTTGACCCTTGCGCCATTGGACATCAAAATTTCTAAATTCGAGAACTTTCATGATATTGTGGTGGAGAATGATGCTAAGGTGTGTGTACATGCCCATTTTTTAACCAACAATTTGAATGGACCCCCAATAAAATAGTTGGGCTTAATTGATTATTTGGTTAATCAGCCCAATAAGCCCAGCCCATTAAAATACTCTAAACAATTTCCAATAAATTACTTGGGCCTATTTTTAAAGTGCTTTGACACTATTCTAGAAGCCCACAACCCGAAACATACAGCCCAATCCACTAAAACACCCCATACAGCACCTAAAGAACCATCTGGGCCTATTTTTTAAGTGCCCCAGTACTATTCACAAGCCCAAAGGAAATCCACATAAAACCCATGAACCCAAAGTATGCTTATAATATGATTATTGAATTTAAACACTATTGGATTCATTGAGGAAGACAGCTGGAGCCCAAGCATTAGTCAGCCCAGCACCTGAAAAAGCTGAAGACAACCAATCCGTGGGTCCCATAAGGTCTGAACTCAAGCTGACAAAGGAGGGGTTGCATGTCTGCTGCTGGCAGAGCCCATGCTATGTCCTATTTTACTAAAAAAGAGGAAGACAGCAGCAGGGCCATCTTCTCCAACGTGACAAGAGCAGCTAACCCACCATTTTCAAATTACTCAAGCCTCTACAGCTCATTCCAGCTCTACACTCCACCGGAAACCATGAGTTCTGGTACTGTTCACACAGCAGACTTCTGCATAACAACTCAAAGACTACTGGCAGCAACCAAGATTCATGGAAAATGGAGAAATGTGATAGAAAGCCCATAACCATGCCCATTCCGGTCCCAAAAGGACTCAGGGAGTAGCTCCCCCGGCCCAGACCCGTGAGGAAGCTACTCTCCTTATGTTGATCTGACTTGAGGAGTGTGGTTTGGTGGAGGGGAGTGAGTCCCAAGATTTTGGTAGCCATTGAACTGCTGTCATTAGGTCTGCTGGGAGGCACAATGATGAGTTTATAGAAACCAAAGTCACAAGAGACATGCATAGCCTGACTTGTCATAGAAAACCAATCCATTAAGCATAAAAGGACTCTGAAAAAGCTATTTCAGAGGAGAAGAAGGCCTTACCCTGACATGAGGGAAGGACCATAATCATTTTTACTTATACAATACTCTCTTTGACAAAACATGTCATAGAGGGTTAATTTTGAAAGTCAAGGGGCTTAGGGGAAACCATAATCTCGGTTTTCCCATGAGTTTAAGCCACCTTAATCATTCCCATAAATTGGACTGATTGCATTCTTAATGCAACAGATCCAACAGATCCAAAAACCAGAAATCCAAAACAAGAACAATACACTCAAGAAAAAAAGGCTTTCTCTAAAAAAGCCAACTAGTTCACTTCCGTGATTCTCCAAGAGAGGACCTCGAGAAATATGTGTTTTGAGGTCATTTCCAACTTAGAAATACCAATCAAAACCCAGAAATACAATCCCATCTGAAAAGATTAGGATTCATCACTTAACCCCTTTTTCCCCAGAAAAAGCTCTCCTGGCAGATGTCCGGGTCAAAATCCTGAAATGCCTTTATAAGGATCACAATGGTTTTCCACCACTGATTTAGCTCCACAAAAGGCTTAAACACATTTTTCTCTCACCCTTATGCATGTCTCATCGGGGCTGACTCTCTCCCACCAAGTCAACTCTCCCTTTAGTCTTAACAAGTTTATTATTTATCAGAAGTCTTGCAGCAGATGTCAGCAGAAGTATGGAAAGCTTACATTTTAATCATTTTGATTAAGGTTATTTTGTTTCAAGCCCAATCCAGCTAAGGAACAGTAAGAGGCTCGGCCCAATAATTGTTCTTTGGATTTCTCATCGGCAATATCATCTTGGTAAGACTTCTTGGTCCTTGTTCTCATTTTACTTGGGTTTCCATGATCTTGGCTTTCAATTATTTTTGGAAGATGCCCCATTAGCCCTTGGGTCGAGCTTTGGGCCCTTGGTTGAATTTTGGGTTCGACTACCCCCCTTTAAGATTCAAGTCCATGTCGTGATCGCCCTCAGCACGCCACGTGGCACCATCACAAAAACACCCCTCACAGTGTGCATTGATACAATTAGTGGGAAATCTTCTGCCATTGGATCTCTTGGAAACTACTTTCTTTATGTATTAATTCTAAAGTCTTAGCTTTAGATTTTGGGTTTTTTCTTTTTTAGTTAGTAGAGATGTTAACATGGTCATTCATTCCCTAACCAATACTCTTGTTTTCATAGCAATAACTCAAACCTTCGTCCCTCGGTTACAAGACTTGGTTTTAGATATATTTGATTTCCATACTATAGTATCATTATTTAGCCCAAAAATAAAATAAAATAATTACTAGATATGAGTGTGAGGCAGGCATAAATTGTCAAATTTAGTACTGGTCATGCCCAAGTTGTCACACTACAACGTGACAGACACGAATACACAAAACCATGTCTCATCAGTACAACAGATTACAGAACATTGTGTGCTTGTCTCCATCCTCGGTGGGTCAAAATGGGGTCTCAACTAAAATGGAAGTCCAACATACATTGAATCTCATACTAAAAATTGGCTTATAAACAAAGTTCAATTAACCTTCAAATTGCACCACACTTTTACTGAAACTCATCACGTGCATATCTTTGTCAAGAAAAATCTTAACCTTAGCTTTTACTTTTGGTGACAGTTTTGTAGATCATGCTCACGTGGAATAAACAATATTATGCATTAGATTAAACATATATAAAAATAGTATATGAAAATGTTTAAACATGTCACGCGCTAGGGAGTCACAGCCACCAATGAATTATGTTTGCATCAATGCTTGTCGGTATCCACCATTCACGGGTAAGACCACAATTCAGTAATTTAATTGGTGGATTTGGAATCTACTCAACTTCTCACCCAATAACATCATCAACACCAATTTCTTTCCACGTCATTCATATTTTATGTTCAAATTATGTTTAATTATCACAAGGAATAAAATCATTTTGATTCTTAAATTATATTTGGGTTGGCTTTTAATTTTGTTCCAATAATATTAATTGTTTTGATTTAATCCTTAAAACTTTTATATTTTTATTTTATAAAATGACGAAATTTATATGTAAAAATGAACTTTTTCAAAATTTAGGGATAAAAAAAGAATTTTTCAAAGTTTAGGGACGAAAAACGAAATTCATGTATAATTTAGGGATGAAAATAATATTTTGATTTAAATTTTATCAAGAGCATTATAACTCAACATATTATATTATTATGAGAAGAACCATGTTTTAAATTTCTCACCCCTAATTATTGAATTATCTAAAAAGAAAAAATCGTTATATTTTAAAAAACAGTTATTATACAAATGATAATTACAAATGTGGTAACAAAAATTATATGCATGACATGTCAAGGTATGTATTCAACTATTCATCTTATAAAATCAAAATTTATATATAAACACGTGAACTTAACAAATAGAAAAAAAAATTTTTGTTCACAAACATTGATTTT
>OU015765.1:26979295-27029342 GCA_907173295.1 Fagus sylvatica | reverse complement strand
ATGACTGCAACAACCTATAAGCCAAATACCAAAGTTAATAATGACATGTAATGTAAACTCTACCAAATAATTTACCACATACCAATACTGATATACAACCTAAACTTAAAGTATTACATTATGACAAATATCAATAACAGAAAACATTCAAACACACCAACACACACACACTAAAATTATGATTAAACAATAATATGAAAAAAAACCCATTAAACATCTATAGCCATGATACAACAATGATGAATATTTTGTTACAACTAAAACAATATATACAACAACAAGCATAATTTTTTTTTTTTCATTTTTTATTACACAAATATACTCAACTTGTACAGATTTTCACTAAAACTAAACTTAAATAATATACACAAGCAACAGAAAAGAAAAAGAAAAAGAAAAATGCATACCACGTGAACAGTGGCAGTCAATGCACCAGTGTAATGCACCTCCAAAACTCACGTCAAAATGCTGCTCCAGAACTCAAACTCAATCTGTGGGTGGTCTCTGTCTCTGCTTGAAAATGGTGTCTTTGTTTCAAGTTCAAGCTTCTACAAAAATGGCAACAACAGAAAATGGTGTATATATTAACAGTGTCACTATTTCATCAATATTGGTAGAAAATATTAATTCCAGAGCTTCAAAAATCCAACCTTAGTTTTCTCGGCTAGATGTTGTCTCGTACTGTCTTTTTTCCGATTGTCTACCTCTGTTTTCTGCTTCCGGTGTCATTTTTTTTTCCTTAGTTTAGTTTCCATTTTCTGTCATTCTGCCATGTAAGTGGAGAAGGAGGAGAGTAAGTGAGAAGCACTGATCAGCTGCTTCTCACTTATTCCTCCCCTTTTGGCAATGTTTGGCAATCAGTTTACAGAAATTCTTAGTTAACTTAGCTGTTTTTTACCTTATGGGACCCGTGGGACCCTTTGCAATTTGGAGAAATGTTTTTCAAAACATTTGGTGTGTAAATTGTTTCAAATTGGAAACTGCTGGTGGTGCCCACTTCAGATTAGTACCAAGGAGATAATATACTTCTGATTATCAAATCAGCTCAGAATAAGCAACCTTATATTACAAGTATTTTTTGTATATGCTGATTTCATTATTCTCTTAGTTTTTTAAATACTCACTTGTATCCAGCAAGTGTTTACATCTTCAGAGTCAGACCACATTTCAAAACTTCAAAAAAGGTTTTTGTAATTTTTCTTTTAAATTTGGCCAAGTACTCCGAATATTAGTAATTCAACAAGAAGTTAATAAAATACAAAACTCATAAATCAAATGACAAAACTTTAAAGTTCAATAATTTTTGTTTTTTTTTTTTTTTTTTTGAAGAAAAAAAGATAAGATTTTATTGATTAAACTGTGATAATATCATGTTGAAGTGCATGAGAAATCACTATCGGCCCAAATCCTTGAAAATAGTTCTTGACTTCTTTCCTATGTCTTCTCCATTCTCACATACAGTAATCATATATACGAACATTTTACTTAAAAGTTTATCAGGAGTACTTAGATCCAAAATCTATCATCAGATAGATTCTTCTTTAAGATTCTTTTTCAGGTAAATTTTTGTCCATAAAATTTAGATGGATCCCATTAATTTATGTGACATGAGCTTCTTACACGTAGGCTCCATATATTATTCAGTAGTCCAAGGCATTACATTTAAGTGGTTTTTTACCATGAATTTAATTAGTGGGACCCACCATTTATGCGAAAGGAGGATTACGTACGCATTTATTTGTAGTCCTGAAATACTGAATAATCACTCTGTTTCGTGGGCAGGCCCCTTCAAGACATTGATTTCTTATCATTTCTGTGAGAGGGGGACTACGCATTTATTTGTAGTCCAGACTACTGAATAACCACTTGAGGTATGGGCCTTCAAGACACTGATTTCTTGTCCTTGTGCTTTTCTCCTCTAAGGATATACTTTACACCTATAAGTCTTCCCCGCTTCTGGCGTGCCTTAGACTCGTTTATTTCCATATTAACTGGTTGTCCTACACGGACTTCAATCTATGTCGAAGTGTTAGCAGCCGTAATGTGTGATTTCATTATTTTCATAATTACAACATAATGAATATAAACTCACGCTAACTAGAAGAAAAAAAAAAAAAAAAAAAAATAAGAAAAAAAAAAAAAAAAAAACTATGATATATATATATATATATATATATATATATATATATATATATATATATATATATATATAATATATTTATAGCCTCTGCCTATATATTTTTGTTAATTGTGCTATTGTGTTGTGGTATCCAAAAAAAAAAAGGAGAGAAAAAACTCTCAAGTTTGAGATGAGAACGGTAGCACAAGAAGATGTGAGAAGATGGAGGTAAGGAATCAGGGATAATCTAGGATTTAAAAAAAATATTAAGGGCATTTTGGGAGTTTTGGTGAAAATTTCATTAAACAAAATTTCATTCCCTCCTATTCCTCCCAATTTTGGAGGAATGAAAATTTGGGTTTGGAGGGAATAGGGAGGAATGAGTGTTCCATTCCATTCCCTTCACTTAAACTCCCAAACAAGGGAATGATCTTTTCATTCCCTCTCTCCCTCATACTTAAACTTCTAAACAGGGGAAAAAATATATATTAATATATATATATATTTTTTCCATTCCATTTCATTCTTTTCCCTCCTCCCAAACGGAGTGTAAACTTATAGTTCACATTTATTTGTACGGGGATCAAAATGAAATAACATCAAAACATTCCAAATTAAATCTCATCGTGCTTCTAGCAACGACTCTTCTACTCCTAAAGGCATAACCTTCGAACTAGTCAAGGCCACAAACAAGCCATGGTCTCTGAAACCATGATGCACCGGTACAGTCTCATCATATCATATCCAGAAGTCCATGCAGTTTAAACCATAACTTGATTATAGGCCCAACCTTGAGGCAGCCCAGTTCAGCTTAAGAAGGATATTGCTAAGACAAACAACCCTTTCAATTATGGTGGGTTTTGGGATTGACATTCAAAAAAAACAAAAAGAAATTGAAAACTAAAGACACAGTTTAATAAAATAATAATTTTTCATGTCTTATGTTAATTTCTCCAGTCTAATTGGCCGTTGAATCACTTTAAGAGAGTAATTAATGGGACCATGGATGAAGTCATTCAACATCTATCAAGTTTATCATAATCTTCAAAATTACTTCCAACATTATTCATGTTGTTTGGGTTGGATACTTGGATTGCTGAATGCAATACTCAATGCAAAAGTTACAATAATAAAATTGAGAAAATCTTGGGATATTAGTTTCTTTAATCAATTCTTCATTATCTTTAATTTTGGTTAGATAATTATTTATTCTGATATGTTTGTTGTTTCTCCCATAAATTGCTTTTCTTTCTTGTTCTGTTCATTTGAAAGGTTTGGTTCAAAATTGAATTTTTTTAGTTCTCTAATGTCTTGTTGTATTTGATTAATTCCTGATCGAAGATCTTGTAAATTTGTAGGATTCTTTCATTTTTTTTTTTAGAATTGTTTTTATTGTCGAAAACTTTATAATTATTTGAGGGAGTTCCTGATTGACTACAATTCTTTTAACTTTGCTTACAAAATAACATTCTTAGAACTTTCTAAATCAAAAACAATAGAACCATAAATTTAAGATTATTTTATCTTCTACCAAAAAAAAGCAAAGTAAATTAGTAGTTTATAAATATTACCTTTTTTATTTTTTTTTCTTCCCGGGAACAGCTACAAGTTCATCCATTTATTGAGAAAAAACAAAGATGGTTTAAAGTATAGAAAAACTTAATTAACCTTTATTATTATTATATGAGTACTCGTGTATCACGGCCACATTTTTCTAACCCTTACGGCCTTATCTGGTTGCATAGATAAGTCATTTTATTAGAACAAGGAGCCTAATTCGACGTGAAGAAAACCACCATAGTCTGTCGTAAATTCTGTACAGGTGTGAAGATAAGTTAGAAAACTGGCGAGGGAAAATAGATTATTGTGTATTGTACATCATTTAGAACGTGCCCAGATTTTTTATTTTATTTTTTCCCTAACCCCATGTTGAACACCGTTTTCTAAAGATTCTCAGTTTTTTTTTTCATATCTTTATCGTTCGCAATAAGATCATAAGAATAGGATAGTAGCTTATTATTTGGTGAATATTATAACAAAAAGATGGAACGGTAATGCTAACAACAATAATAAGAGTGATAGAGAGGTGACTAATATTGCTATTAATTTAACATCCAATGAGAATAGGAATATCATGGAGCTGATACATTATTAGATTGACAAACAAAAGATGGTAACAATATTATTTGAATGTACACATGTAGTAGAAATGATTTTAGGATGGGATCATTAGAATTTTCTAGAATTAAATTTTTCAACTGTCTCGTTATTTAATTTATTCTCATAATTTGCAAAAGGAACAAAAAATATTGAATTTTGAATATATTGATTTCTAATACAAATCTTACTATTGAAATTTTCTAGGATTACCAACCTTTTTAACCAAAGCAAAATGAATTTATCCTTTCTAACGTAGAGAAATGAGATTTTGTTTTTTTAGAATTCAATAGTTGGGAGAGTGTGGATTTAAACACCGGTCCTCCTCATAAAAAAGAACATGAAATATCAATTCTTGGTGTAGAAACATGAGATTTAACTCATGATGGATGTTGGAATTATTGGAATAAATTTATTTAACTCAACTTTTTTATTTTATTTTATTAAATGTAACTCACCTTTTCCTTTTCTTTTTCTTTTTCTTTTTTCCCTTATTTGTTTACTTATCTTCTCAATGAAAAAGTAGTAACAATTTTTTATTTAACATATGCTGTCTCTCTTCTTCTATTATATATTTTTTTTGGTAGGAACCGAGCCCCAACTTTGTTTATGTTAAAAAAACATTGAGAGAAAATGTGTTTCAAAGAATAGAGACATGATGTGGAGCTTTGGATGGTGGACCAAAAGTTAGGACTACGTACATATGAACCAATATGTTTATGAAAAAATTGGATGCGACTCAAGATTTTTTTTTTTTTTTTTTGAAAAATATAAATCGTTTATCAAACGAGCCAACCTCAAGCCTAAGTTTAGGTTCGATTATTAAACGAATCAAGCTCAACATAATGTATGTATAATAAAAACTATTGAATGAGCATGATCTAAGTCCATATAATATTATATTTTTATATCTGTACATGTATAGAGATATACTTATATAGAATTAATATTGGATTGTGTAACTTTATAAATAATTTCATAAGAAAAACACTTTAATTTTTAATTTATAGATAATATTGTTGGAACATTTTAATATTAAAACCTAATTTTTAATAAATTATTCAAATGATAAGTTGACAAATTAAATGAGAAAAAGAGGGAGTTTCAAGTGATTAATGAGTCTTAAGTGAGGAGTTAATGTTTTAGAGAATCCTTATTAATTTATAAATGCTTAGAGTCATCATGCTTAAGTCTCTAATCCAGAAATAAATACAAATCTTCTATCCCAATTTTTGTATTCCACTTTATACTTCACCAATTATAACTAAACGTGTTTTTTTTTCTTTCCAAATAAAATAACTGAATTTAAAATAGAAACAAATTCAAACACAAATTTGACACGTGTTATATTGTAGTTGGTGAAATATAGAATAGAACATTAAAACTTGGATAAAGGATATTCATTCTAGGCGAATAACCTAATTAAGTAGCATTACTTCCTCTAAAATAACTCGACGAGTCAAAGAGAATTAGGTTGTTCAAAACCCAAGATCCATTGGACTGATCATTAACTATAATAATATAATTTTAACTATAATTTCGTTATTAATTATTAGCATAGTTTTGTGAAGAGGTAAAAACAAATGTAGTTGGGTTGTTTGCAATATGTGGGATAATAACAATTAATTAAATATATAAAAGTTAGTTAACTAAGTGAAGAAATTTAGTCATGGTTTTTACAAAATTCTAGTAAGTTGTGTTTAATAAATTATATAAGAAATTTTAGCTCGAGTTTATTAAACAAGAAAATACACAAATCTTTGACTCGTGTTTAAAATAAATAAATAAAAATTTTAATTTTTATACTCGATTTAATCAGTTCAACTCATTTACAATCCTAGATTTAGTACTCAGTTTGACTTTAATCAGTTCAACTCATTTACAATCCTAGATGTATCAGTTACTTTCTTTGCCACCACCACTTAATTAATTGTCACCAGTTTGTCACATGTATATCACTTCTATTATTGTTGTTAATTAGCATTATCAAGTTAGTACCTAATAGTGGAATTATCGGAGACTGTCGTGGTTTGGTTTTTCTTAGAAAAGGTTATTTTTGTGTCTTGTGCTTAATATTCACAGGTTTTAGGAATAAATTTTATTCACAGTATATAACTAATAAGATAACATCCTTACCATCCTGTGAAGGGGCAAATGGTAAAAATATGAAAAAGTTAACAGAGAATCTTTGGTGTTCGTGAAGAAGGTAATAAGAAATTGTTTAAATAGACATGCACGTTTTAAATAATGTAAATTTAATACACTTAACTTTATCTATTTAAACCAGGCTTACCAGCCTGAAATCTACACAAAACACAACACAAATTAAGAAGCAAAATGAAGTTCTTAATAGTCTTCCTTTTTCTCTCCACTGTTGGGGTCCTTGCAGAGCAACGTGGAAAACAAGTGGAACCGAGGACTATCCGCAATCTCATCAGTCGGGCCAACTTTGAAAGCATGTTTCCCAACCGCGCTAATGTTACGTACTGCGATGGGTCCTCAATTTACACCTATGATGCGTTTGCTGAGGCTGCTGATACGTTTGGGGGTTTTGGAACAACTGGTGAAGAGGAGACCCGTAAGAGAGAAATTGCAGCCTTTTTGGCTCAAACTGCGTATGCAACTGCAGGTTAATTTGCCAAATTAAAAGAAACCTTTCTTAATTTATTTACTTTTGCTTTTAATTTATGTTGTGCTTGTGCATGCATGTCTAATTAAGTGCAAACATATAATATTAACCATGCACGGTGACGCACACGTACAGGTGGACCAGAAAATACAACTGATGATCCCTATTCATGGGGTTATTGCCACCTTGAAGAACAGAACACCACCTTGAATGATTATTGTGTTACTAGTACAAATTGGCCATGTACAACTGATCAAAAGTATTATGGCCGAGGTCCAATTCAACTCCGATAGTAAGATATCCTTCATATTATATATTTCATGATTAAGAAATATAATCATTTATGTTATATTTTACAAACGAAATCTTATATATGTTATCATTGCAGCAACACCTACTATGGTCGAGCCGGATCAGACTTAGGCTTGGATGTTGACCTACTAAACGACCCAGATGAGCTTGTAAATAACGCAGTCATATCTTTCAAGTCTGCATTGTGGTATTGGACAAATAGCCATTCACCAAATCCCTCATGCCACGATGTCATGACCAACCAATGGGTGCGAAACTTAGACGACGTGATAGCAGGGCGGGTGGAAGGCTTTGGTCTCACCACGAATATCATCGACGGTGAAAATGAATGTGGAATTGGGACTGATGAACGCGTAGAGAAGCGGATTGGCTTCTACACAGCCTTCTGTGACATATTGGGAGTGAGCTATGGTGACAACCTTGACTGCTACACCCAGAAGCCTTATAATTGGTCTCCCTGTAACGAATATCTTGGTGGAAACACTCTGAGGTCATATGTATAAGTTATAACTATGGCCCAAGGAAAATCAATGATTATTGACAGTAATTAATCATTGACTTATTATCTATCTAAATAAATAAATTGCTCTCTGCTTGTGCAGAATTGCTTTGTTGTGCTCTTTATCGGTTTATTAGTTTGTTGCATTGTGGCTATGCGTTAGCCATTAGTTTGTTATTCCAGAGATCAGTTTATGTCTCTCGTTGTTTATAGGTGTGGTTGGTTTGTCAGTTGACACCTTTTGTAATAGATATTAGGACTCTTGTGTAATTTGCTTGTGGTGCAATAAAAATTCTGTACTGATTAATCAAAAAATAATAATTAGTGCAAGGACTTCATGTTCTTCTCATTTCATGCTAATCGATATTCTATAATATTATATATTGCAACCCTTTTTTTGTACTTTTAGTATCGGTTTTGGCATCCACTAAACATTCTGCCTCTTATTTTTTTAGAATGTGAGAGGATAAAATGTAATTTTTTAAAATGGAAGAGTTCTAGTGTCATTTGGCAAAACGTTAAAAAAGGTTTTTGTAATTTTTCCTATTAAATTTCAAATGACAAGTACTCCGAATATTAGTAATATACAACAAGAAGTTAATAAAATACAAAACTCATAAATACAAATAACAAAACTTTAAAGTTCAATAATTTTAAATGTTTTTTTTTTTTTAATTGTCATTTATTCGTTACAAATGATAAGGTACTCTATATTGTCATTTAAATTGTGATAATAACAGTTGAAGCTATGATGAATCACTTCGGCCCAAATCCTTAAAATTCTTGACTTATTCCTTGTCTTCTACCATTTTCAATAAGTAATCATTTATACAAACACTTACTTAAAAGTTATAGGAGAAAAAATAGACAAAATTATAAATCAGATAGACCCTAGAACAATAAGTAAATTGACAAAAATAAATAAAACCCATAATTTACCCCACATGAGCTTCTTACACGTTAGGCTGAAACAACATATGGTTTCAATTAGGTTAGATTTTTATTAACCAAATATTTTGAAAGTCTTCTTAGAGGTAGAGGAAAGAACAAAACTCACCTGTATTTTTTTCTATTAAAAAAATAAATTATCATCACATAACTTTTGAACATTTTTGTATAATTTTGAGAGCCTTTTGTTTAAGTACTATTGGATGGGTCCTAGAACCTTTTAAAAATTAAAATTAAAACAGTGGGGGACTTAGTCTTAGGCCTAAGTGGCCTAGGCCTTAAGCCGACAGTGCCTACACATTTGCAGTCAAATCAAAAGCATTTAGAGCCCCATTAATTGATGCCAAAAGCGATTTTTGAAAATGCAAAACCCAAATTTTGTGTTTCGTATATAAAAAAAAAAAAAACATGGTTTGCAAAATAATTTGCCCTCAAAAAGCATGTTTTGGGAATGAAACTTTGAGTTTGTATTTCCAAAACATGTTTTTGGACATAAAACATGATAAGGAAATGGGTTCCCATACAGACATGGTTTTAAAAACCGGATCGGACCGGCCGGTTCAACCGGTTTAACCGTGAACCGGACTCTAATCTGGTCCGATTCTTCTTAAAAACCGAAAATTCACAAAAAAGTGAGAAAAACCGGAAACCAGTGGTTTAACCGGGAAAACCGCGAACCGCACTGGTTCGACCGGTTCATACTAGCAAGCAAAAATGTTGTAGTTTTGGGCAAAAGAGGTGGAGGAATAGCTCAAAAACCCATCTTCTTACAATATTTGATGTTGAATCCAAACATCTTCAAATGGGTATGCTCCAAAACGGCAAAACCCACTTGTGGTCTTTGTATTTTGACATCCCACAAATCATATGGGTAGCAAAATGGAAAAACCCCACAGATCAGATGGGTCAGAGTAGCTTTAGAGAGAGAGAGAGAGAGAGCAAGCGAACTAGAGGCTGAGAGAGGTTGATTTTTTAAGATTTAAGATTGAAGGTTTATTTGGATTTTTGTGAAGTTTGGCCGTTTGGGTGGAGGGGAGGGGGGCGGCGGTAGAGACTAGAAAGGATAATGATAGGGTTTTCTTTTTCTTTGTACGTGTGAGTGTGTGTGTGTTTGGTCATTTGGTGTTAAATGATTTTTTTTTTTTTTTAATTAAAAACGGGTGTTGAAGACTTGAAGTGGACCAGTGGAGTTAACTTTGTATATTTAGAATTTGTGCCGTGCATGTGGATTTGAATTTATTTATTTTTAACGTTAAATAATTTATTATATGAATTTCTATTGCTATATATTAACTTTTAAGTAGGATTATTTTTATAATGTTAATAATTTTAATTACAATTTTTTTTATCTTCTTAAACTTAAGGATAAATTACATTTTAAATCATATAGTTTAGGGGATGTATTAAATTAAACTCTATAATTTCAAAAGTAACAAATTAAACCCTGAAAATTTCAAAAAGTAACAACCTTATATTTTTAAAATTAACAAATTAAACCTTATATTTTCATTAACCCAATATTATTAGTTACAAATGGTTTATGTATTTATTTAATTATTTATATAATTTTAAAATTATTAATTAAATTATTTATGACGTCACCGGTTCAACCACCTTTCCGACCCCGGTCCAACCAGTGATACGAGAACCACTCATCAATCCGGTTCTCTCTCCGGTCCGGTTTTTAAAACCATGCATACAGACCCTTTAAAAAGCTTGCCATTGAGCAAAAAACTATTTTGAACCCAATTTTTTTACATCTTTGAATAAAACATCTTTAGCACTTTTATAATCAATATAGACTATTTTTGTTTATTCAAAAGATCATCTTGAAATTATGAAATACATAAAACAATTGATAAATTTCTTTTTCTATTGTACTATAATTTTGGTGCAGCATTCTAACTAGACGCCAGAATGAAAATGGGCAAATTTGCGCTCATTGATTGGACTCTTCCTAATATTTTTGTGCTAACTCTCTCTTTAAATTTTTGGAAGGGGTAAAGTAACGGATTTCCTAGAATTGGTTTTGAAGTAAAATTTCTTTCTAACATAAAAGTAGTTTTGAAACATATTCCATTATTACTTATGTGGGGATCAGAAACTTTATATCCTATATGTATTATGTAATCTTGATCTGTTTGCATGAGATAAATTTTCGGTAGATTTTCATAATACTTTGTTGGAATAATTCCTTGTTGTATGCAATTCATATCGGCTCCCGAGTCTACTAGTGCTATTGTAGTAAACTGATCATATTCCTTATTTATAACTATAGTTAGTTCTGTATATATACCATATTTGAAAAGTATTCAACTTGAGAAACCTTGGGATATTAGTTTCTTTAATCAATCCTTCATTATCTTTTGGTTGGATAATTATTTTTCTGATATGTTTGATGCATGTTTCTCCCATAAATTGTTTTTCTTTCTTGTTCTGTTCATTTGGAAAGTTTTGGTTCAAAATTGAAATTTTTAGTTCTCTAATGTCTTGTTATATTTGATTAAATTCTGATCGAAGATCTTGTAAATTTGTAGGATTCTTTAATTTTTTTTAGAATTGTTTTTTATTGTCGAAAATTTACAAGTATTTGAGGGAGTTCCTGATTAACTAGAATTCTTTTAAATTTGCTTACAAAATAACATTCTTAGAACTAGAAAGCAAAAATGAGTTTAAAATTGATTATCAATATTGAAACAAAAAAGAAAGAAAAAACGTGTTCATTATTGATTAAGATTAATTTATCTTCTGCCAAAAAAACAAACAAACAAACAAACAAAAAAAGTAAAAAGTAAATTAGTAGTTTATAATTGTTACAACAAGAAGTTAATAAAATACAAAATTCATAAATACAAATGACAAAACTTTAAAGTTCAATAATTTTAAATGTTTTTTTTTTTTAATTGTCATTTATTCGTTACAATTGATAAGGTACTCTATATTGTCATTTAAATTGTGATAATAACAGTTGAAGCTATGATGAATCACTTCGGCCCAAATCCTTAAAATTCTTGACTTATTCCTTGTCTTCTACCATTTTCAATAAGTAATCATTTATACAAACACTTACTTAAAAGTTATAGGAGAAAAAATAGACAAAATTATAAATCAGATAGACCCTAGAACAATAAGTAAATTGACAAAAATAAATAAAACCCTTAATTTACCCCACATGAGCTTCTTACACGCTAGGCTCCATATATTGTGAAGCCCAAGGCAACAAATTTAAGTGGATTTTTAAATATACTTTTTTAGTGAAACAACATATGGTTTCAATTAGGTTAGATTTTTATTAACCAAATATTTTGAAAGTTTTCTTAGAGGTAGAGGAAAGAACAAAACTCACCTATATTTTTTTCTATTAAAAAAATAAATTATCATCACATAACTTTTGAACATTTTTGTATAATTTTGAGAGCCTTTTGCTTAAGTACTATTGGATGGGTCCTAGAACCTTTTAAAAACTTAAAAATTAAAACAGTGAGGAACTTAGTCTTAGGCTTAAGTGGGAATATTGGAACAAAAATGAGTTTAAAATTGATTATCAATATTGTAACAAAAAAGAAAGAAAAAAACGTGTTCATTATTGATTAAGATTAATTTATCTTCTGCCAAAAAAAAACAAACAAACAAACAAAAAACGTAAAAAGTAAATTAGTAGTTTATAATTGTTACTCTCTTTTTTATTGGGAATAGCTACAAGTTCATGCATCCATTTATTCAGAAAAAAACAAAGGTGGTTTAAAGTATAGAGAAAACTTAACCTTTATTATTATTATTTTTTTTTGGTAATTAACTTAACCTTTATTATTTTTATTATATGAGTACTCGTGGATCACGGCCACATTTTTCTAACCCGTACGGCCTTATCTGGCTGCATACAGAGAGTCATTTTATCAGAACAAGGATAGGAGCCTATTTCGACTCTGCATGTATGTGTGAAAAAAGTTAGAAAACTGGAAAGGAGGGAACAAAAAAAAGGTTATATTGTGTATTACATCAATTTAAACGTGCCCAGATTTTTATTTTTTATTTTTAGGAATCTGTGTTATTTTTTCCCCAACCCCATGTTGAACCCATTTTCTAAAGATTCTCTGTTATCTTTTCATATCTTTATCGTTAGCCCCTTCACAGGATGATAAGATCATAAGAATAGAGAGGTGACAAAATTGGTGTCAATAATGGTAGCACAGTTGAGATGAGGATTAAGGACCTAAGGCTTAATGTAGCGGTAATACTAATATTGCTATTAATTTCACATCAAAAGAGAATAGGAATGTCATGGAGCTGATACATTATATTGATAAACACAAGATGGTAACAATATTATTTGAATGTAGACATGTAGTAGAAAGGATTTTAGGATGGGATCAACAAAAACTTTCTAGAATTAAATTTTTCATATGCCTCGTTATTTATTCTCACAATTTGCAAAAAAGTAACAAAATTATTAAATTTTGAATATTATTGATTTTTAATATAGATTAAACTATGGATAGTGTAGATTACCAACAGTATAAATTTATCTTTTTGTAACGTAGAGGCATGAGATTTTTCTTTTCTGATAAGTTGATAGTTGGGGGAGGCCGGAGTATTTAAATATTAATTGATTCTCCTCATAAAAAAGAACATAAAATATCAATTCTCTTAGCATAAAGACATGAGATGTAACTCATGATGAATGTTGAAATTATTGGTGTGAATTTATTTAAGTAACCTTTTTTTATTTTTTATTTTAAATAATCGAACTCACCTTTTTCCCCTATTTACTTAACTTCTAGATGACAAAACAGTAATAATTTTTTATTTAACGCTATCTGATAGGAATCGAGTCTCAACTGTGTTGAATGTTAGAGAAAAGAGAGAAAATATGGTAAATAATGCAGACATGATGTGGAATTTTGGATGGTGGAACAAAAGTTAGGGCTACAGATGAACCAATACGTTTATGAACAATTGGGATTCGGCTCAGAATTTTTTTTTTTTTAAAGAAATCGTTTGTCAAACAAGTGATCAACCTCAAACCTAAGTTTAGGTTGGATTATTAAACTAGTTAAGCTTGACATAATGAGTTCATGAATAAGCTTAAAAGTATGAATAATATAAACTTTTAAACAAGTATGATCCAAGTCCATATAATTTTTTTTTTATATAACTATACATGTATAGAGATATATATACTTATATAGAATTGAAATTTGGATTGTGAAACTTTATAAATAATTTCATAAGACAACACTTAATTTTTAATTTATTGATAATATTGTTGGAACATTTTAATATTAAAACATGATTTTAATAAATTAAGTTGACAAATTAAATGAGAAAAAGTTGGGGTTTCATGTGATTAAGACAAATTATAATATTCACCCCATAATAAGATAATATTCTTACCATCCTGTGAAGGGGCTAATGAAAAAATAAAAAAACAGAGAATCTTTGGTGTTCGGGAAGAAGGTAATTATGCCAAAGAGCAATTGTTTCTTTTTCGTTTTTTTGGATAAATGAGCAATTGTTTAAACAGTCAGGCACGTTTTAAATGTTGTAACTTGTAAATGATACACTTAAATTTATCTTCTTTCCCGTTCTTGCCAGTTCTCCACACACATATATACTGGATATCCCATGTGGGAAGATAGACAACAAGGTGGCACATTTTCTCTCAAGGCATGCTAGCTTGTTAAAAAATAAAATATTACTGTTGTCTTGATTTCCAAGTCGTCTATTTATACCAGGCTTACCAGCCTCACATCTACACAAGACAAATTAAGAAGCAAAATGAAGTTCTTGGTACTCTTTGTCTTCCTTTTTCTCTCCATTGTTGGGGTCCTAGCAGAGCAACGTGGAAAACAAGTGGAACCGACGAATATCCGCAATCTCATCAGTCGGACCAACTTTGATAACATGTTTCCAAACCGCGCTGATGAGTCCTGTGATGGGTCCTCAATTTACACCTATGATTGACGTCTTGATACCCCAAATTCGACAACGCATTTTGCTGGAATTATATTGCCAAAGAGTCCTAATACCCTATTACAAAAGGTGTCAACTGACAAACAAACCACACCTATAAACAACGAGAGACATAAACTAATCTCTGGAATAACAAACTAATGGCTAACGCATAGCCACAATGCAGCAAACTAATAAACCACACCTATAAACAACGAGAGACATAAATTCCACAGTCGGAGCTGGAAAAAATGAGGCAAAAATACATAAGAATCAATACTGATGAACATAATTTTTGGAAATTTACTTCACTCAAAATTCAGATTCATAACATCCATAGAAATCAACATGTACCAATAACTAACGTAGTAACTCACATGTTCCAACAACTAATATAGCAACTAACATCTGAATTACATTTAAGTGAACCCAGAAACCAACATAGCAACCAACAATTACATTTGAGTTATCAACCAAGAACCAACATCTCAATTACATTTGAGTTATCAAAACACCAACAACCAACATAGCAACCAATAATTGCATTTGAATTATCAAGACACATTAAAAGAGAATATGAACTTACTTACACAGTCTACATTAAAAGGCAAGAAAATTTTGAAGGCCAAATCATAAATTTCCATCTATGATTGATGAGAAATCTCTCGAGGCAGTACACTTAAATTTGTCTTAATATATTTGAGGTCATAATAGATATTGGTACTTACGCGTAGCGAACTTGGTTTGGTATGTCTTTCTTGTGTTCTAGAAGCCATGTTTTGACGTCTTGATACCCCAAATTCTTTACGCACAGCTGTTTCAATGGTTTTCGCTATGATGCAGGCAGTACAAAGTAGTATCAGCGGGATTAACTAAGTTAATATTGGGTTAGCAAGAAAATTGAAATAAAAAATAAGAGTTTACTAATATCGGGGTCCAAGCTCTATGTGTCTCAATAGGTAAAGAATCATAAAAATTGAATGTTTTAGCTAGACAATCTACGACCAGCATTACAAAATGGCCATTATGGTATGCTGGAACAAAAATCTGCATTAAGAAACACGAAAGGGTAGGTCATACACAGTTTTTTTAAAATAGATATGTAAGGCTACAATTTGACAAAATGAAGTTGGAAATGTTCTATAATTACCTGGTTGCATTTTTCCGGCATTGTGCATATCCAACTACTGTGGAACAGAGTCTCTGGTCCAGGCTGGTCATCCTGAATGGGTTCTTTACCCTTTTTTTGTCTTTTGTTTCTTTATGTTTTTGTTGACCGAACTGAAGTCAGGATCTTAGTCTGCATAAACCATAGTAAGTTCTTTCGACAAAAGAGTTATCTGTACTGACATCATTCATAGTGTAAAAGTATCAACAAGTATTTGGCAAGGTAGAAATTTTGTTATTTTACCCCGTCGTGTACAGTTATTATATAGTTTATGTGCGGTGGAGGGTGGCCTCTTTCAGTGAGTTTTTTCAAAACTAGATCCTTGAAACAGTCCACCACCTACGTGTGTCACACTTGCTTAGTAAACAATATTGAATGGTAAAACTCATGTTTCAAATATGCAATAAAGAAATTGATCTAAAATACAAAATGAGTATGTAATTACCGCGGTGGATAACCACCCAGAAGTGCCTTCCGAATCTTGATCGCCTAACAAGGATGATACCTTTCGACCCATGATCTCCTATGTTTCGGTCGAGATTGCAACCTCATCACTATCAACCCCTCTGGCCATATCAAATTTTTTAGGAGTTGTAAATCAGAATGAAATAATATATCTAATCACTTAATAAAACATTATATAATTCAAATAAATTAGTTGTTTCAACCTATTGCTCCTAGTGACCCGCTTTGTTGCCAATGACCATTTCCTCCTTAAATCAGCCAAGACACCTTTGTTATCAGTTGTTGGCTGGTACAGAAAAAGAGCATCCACCCACTGTTGAAAACATAGAATTAGAGCAACAATAATTGAAGATATGGGCTGGTATAGATAATAAATTATGAAAAATTAAATATTTTGTGATTTTTAAACAAAAAAAAAAAGTTAAAGCATGAACCCAACATAAAGTAAACTTGCATTTTCTTAAGTACTTTATCGTTAAACAATACTCGTACCCCATTTCTGTCTATACTTTGAATTCTGACTGGTTCCGATTTGGGGGGCACTATCATTAAATTCCTTTGGGCTCGTGTTTTCCCCCTTATATACCTCACAAATTGAACCCCCTTAGACGGTGAACTCACCAAATCCACCATTGCTCCCTTCGATGGTGAGTTTGCCAGGTCCACCATAGCTGCCTCCCTTTCATTTTTGGCAAGTCTGCCTCTCTTGACCCGCTTCGATAGTGAGCTTGCCAAGTCCACCATGGCTGCCTTGGCCTTCTTTTTGGCAGGTTTGCCTCTCTTGACAGCCTTGGACGGTGAGCTTGGCAAGTCCACAATGGGGGTTTTTTCAGTAGGAACGAGCAGCTGCTGGTTTTGTTCAATATCTTCTTCAGGTGGATGGTTTTGAATGGGTGACTAGTTTTGTTCATCCTTTTCTTCAGATGGGGGCTAGTTTTGTTCAACAGTGGGGTTAGACTCCATCATCGTGGCCAGCATACCCTTGACACGGTTGAGCTCATCCTCTAAGTGCTTAATATGGTGTGCTAGAGCTTTCCGTTCAATCCTCTCAACTTTGAACTATAGTTAGCATTGGTTGGACGGCGTATGAGTTGTATTGCTTGGTCCAGCCCCATCATGCCTAACGGTTATGTGCGAGCTGCCATAGGTTTTTTTCAAGGTCTCCATGGCTTCTTGTACCACGGATTCCTGTTGCTCCCATGGTATCGCTGTAAGCACGCACAACACCTGCAAATTGCACCATATGAATTAAAACAATAAAATACTAACTACCAACATCTTTATAAGAAACTAACATTGATATTAAATTAGTATTCAACTTTAGTGTAAGATACTTACATTGTCATTACTATTAAAGGCCGCCATTGCTTTCTGACTAAACATTCGTTGGTGGGACCATACTAAGAATCTTGGGAAAGATTGGTTAATTTCAGCATACTTCTCACCAATCCACAAGTGCTTGCATGCCCATATCTGCATAAATGAGACATAAGTGGTAAGTTTAAGAATAAAACAAAAGTTAGAATGGTTGTGGAGTAAACAACTCTAACAAAAACATTTTACTTGAAGTAAGGCAGTGCAACCTTGAATATGCAAATTGCCTCTATTATTTCGCGCTTTCTTCGATGCTGCAGCGCGGTTTAAACCACAAATCAAGTACTCGTACACTGCCTTCCCCCACGCATAACTACCTAACTTGGGGTATATCATCAAGCAGTGCTAAGAGGTTTGGGCTGACTTTTTTATTGGTGGTAGGAAACAAAAAATAAGTCAAGACAAGGGTCATATACAACCTAACCCTGTCTGGGACTTTTGTAGAAGGTTTGGTGAGCAATGTCACCAATTTAGTCCGAGTCGGCCAAGCTGTCTTGAAATGGGTGACCAACAATGTTTCCACCAACCTCACACCATAAGACTTACTACAATCAATTGACTCTCCCGTCACGGGCAACCCAATATAAGAGCAACATCATATAGGGTGAAGGGTATGAGCTTATCACCCATTTTGATTAATGCACGTTCGTCGGCATTCCAAGTTGCAAGCATGACTTCCAGCATTCGTCCACTAGCCTCAATGTTGCAATGTAGATTCAGCAACCAGCCAAATGGAGTGGTTCTCAGCAGCTTCTTACATTGATCAGATAGGCTTGCGTTAACCTCCATTAACTTAGTCACAATGCAGTGATGGCGAATACGGGTTCTTGGTTACGGGTTACTTACGGGTGTGTTCACATCAGTAGTAGCCATTGCCTTGGCCACATGCAAAATGGAAATCTATAGAATTAGAATATTTCATAAAATTATTGATCATTGAAATAAACAACAACCATGCATCAAAATCAATTCTATTTGAAACCCATGTCATGCAATTACAGTTATGAAATGCAACAAGATATAGAATCTGAACTTGGGCTTTAAACCAAAACAACATGATATGAGTGATTTTAAGCTCTAATATAAACAGAATGATGTTTACAAGAAAAAAAATTTGTACTTTACATTCACCCAAATAATCCACAAACAAAAAAGAAATTCCACAGAAAACCCTAAAATTATCCACACTTATCACAGAAATTGTCCACACTTTTCCCAAAAATTGTCCACACTTATCTAACATGAACCAAAGTGACATTCTTGCACAGAAAACCCTAAAATTGTTTATAAACACACAAATTGTCCATACTTAGCTAACATTAACCAAAGTGACATTCTTGCACAGAAAACCCTAAAATTATCCACACTTAGCTAACATGAACCAAAGTGAAGAAATTGCACAGAAAACCCACATTATTCCACACTTATCTAACACAAACCCAAGTGACATTCAAAGAGAATAAATCACATTATACCTTATTGAAAACTGCGAAAAACTATAACACTTTCTATAAAACCTCAGTCAAAATATTTCACAAACTTAGTCCAATCATAGTATCAACTCACAAAAAAAAGCAAAATCATAGAAGAAAATGGAAATATAAACTGACCTTAATCTTTCGAAGGTTGTTTCTTAGTTTCTTGTGTTGTTGTGTCTACGGGTGCAAGGAAATAGGTCACGTTGGGGAAGTTTGAGTGTTTGAGAGGACTAGACTTTGTGGTTGGGGATGTTTAAGAGGAATGTGGGGACGTTTGAGAGGAAACGTGGGGGAGTTTGAAAAGGAAACAGTGAAGCAAGAGAGAGGGAAGAGTGTTTAGTAGGAGAGTTTGAACTTGGAAAAAATTGACATAGAAGAGAGAGGAGAGAAAAGAGTGTTCAAGAAGTTCTAAAGACAAAAATTGAGTAATGTCATGCAAAGGCCTAAACGACGCCGTTTTGGTAAAAACTTTCCCACCAACTGGCCTAAACGACGCCATTTTGGTAAAAAAATTTCCCCCTAAAAGGCTAAAATTCGTTATAGTGTTCCTACCAAAACCTTGGACCGGCCCATTCTTTTTTATTTATGAACAATTTGAACATTAATTAGGGGTGTCAAATGGGTGGGTTTGGTTAGGTTTAGGTGGGTAATAAATGCGTTGGGTCCTTCAAAATCAATAGCCCATTTGCCCATTTATTAAATAAGTGGGTTTGGTTGGGCAATTAGTGAGTGGGTTTGGGTGGGCTAATCGGTTTGGACTTTTTTTGCCACCCCTAACATTAATCTATAAAATCTTAAGCAATTAAATATTAATCAATAAAATTAATTAATTTACATGTAAATATTAATCAATAAATTACTAGAAAAATATACATATTAATCAATAAAATAAAATTACATGTAAATATTACTCATTAAAATATAATTACATATAAGTATTAAACTATTTTAAATTAAAAAAAAAAAAAAAAGACAAAATATATAATATCTGAAATTTAGTTAGGGGGGCAAAATTATAATTCGACACTAACATACATACATACATATAATAAGATCTAATCACTTTTTTATATTAAAATTAGTAAGTCCAAAAAATTGAAGATTATAATAAAATTATTTAAATTTCAAAAATATAAGTAGAACATTGGAATTGAGTAATTTAGATCTTAGTTATCAAAAAGTTATCTTGATATTTTATGTAATGTAATTATACAAACTAATGTATTAAAAACGTATGTCATACAATGTTCTTGGTATTCGTATTTACATTTTATAACCACCTTAGAAAAACACTCGTATTGTATATAATGAAGAATGATATGTACTACGATTACATTTGAGTGACATATTTAAACAGCAAATTCTAATGTTTTTCAACTAAGAATGCTCTATACAGTACTATATAACTAAGAATGGTCTATACACTAGTACTACTATGTTTTGGCTCACCATATATGTTTTTGAACAAACATTAATAGTTAAAGTATACGACAGTATATTAATGCTCATCTTCTATGTGAACAGGAGATCTGATCCAAACGGACAAGTGTTGATGACTAGAATGGTTCCAATCAACACCCGATCTACCCCATCTATACCTTTCCTCACATCGTACTATAGCGGATGGTATGCTTAGGGTTGATCCGAGGAAGAGACCAACACACGATCTATACCTTTCCTTGTATCGCACACGATCTATACCTTTCCTTGCATCGTACTATAGCAGATGATATGCTTAGAGTTGATTTTGAAGAAGCGAACTGTGTGTGAACGTAGTCATTGTCGTTGAATGTATGAGATATAACTGATGACGACATATAATAGGAGGTGATCCTAATAGGGAAGAGCTGGATGACTAAGATGACCAATTTTGTACATATTATACCACACAGAACTGAAAAAATTTGTTATGTTATTATTATTATTGCTACATTCTTTATATTGACTTGTATAAGTTAAGAATACTTTCTAAGGTGACATTTTTTAATTAATGTTTACGTTTTATCATTGTTACCAAAAGTTCTATATTGTAATGAAGAAATTTCAAAATTAGTTAACAACAAATATTGATCTAACATATTCAACCATGATTATTACAACTTCTGAATCTAACATATGTAAAATTAATAATTGTAATTTTTTTTTTTGTAATATTTTAAAATTTCAACTTTTGAATCTAACTTGTGCATACTTTCTAAAGTCACATTTTATTAATTTTTTTATGTTTTATGTCAATAATTATTAATTGTATTATTTGCAAAATTTTTCTTGATAATAATATTTTTGTAATATTTGCATTTTGTCTCAATAATTATTAAATGCATTATTAAAAATCAAATCTTTGTAACAAATTTAATGCTGCTGAAGTTATCTTGTACTATTGCTATTTTTATAATAATAACATAAAAATGTGTTTATAACCACAAAAACAAACCATATCAAATATATTAAGAATCCTTGTATCAATTTGTATTAATAACAGCAAAGTTTTTTAAGCAACTTATGCAATTGCATGAAAAAACTGGATTGAGATCATGGGTTTGCATGATTGCACCCATGCAATTGGTTTGAATGGTTAAGATTAAAAGTTTCAACATTCAATTTTAATCTTAACCCTTGAATACAAAAAATTAAATCAACTTTATCACTTTTTAGTATTTTACACACTTATCCTTATACTTTTTGAGCATTTTGAACTAAACTATTGCATTTACAATTGCACTATCAATTGTTTACACGACATATCACATGATTTTTTAAACATTTTTGGTTTACACAGTACCAAATTTTACACACATGACAATTGATTTTACTCATTTTATTAGACAGTGATGACGTGATGTCATTTTCTTTACACAAGTACACGCCTCGGTGTTACTTTTAGTCTTCTTGGAGATGCTAACTGAGTTGCTGTCAACTTGGAAGGCAATTGGCCTTGGAGCTACTGACACGTACTGCGCCCCCCTACTCCTACGGACTACTGTCTTCTTGGGCAGTGGATTATCTAGAGTCCTCAAGTGCTCACTACTTTAGCCATACCAATTTCACCCAATCTTTCAGCTTTTCTTAGCTAGCTGGAGGTAAGTTTTTCTTACTTTCTTGCATCTCTCAACTGTGTCAGCTGTCTGAACAGTGAGCCCAAGCCTTGGCAACAATTAAATGCTTACCCAAATTCTCAATCTCACTCCATCTCTCTGCAAATTCGGTGATCTCATAATATCTTTTGTTTTTTAATATATTTCTGACCAAAAGTGGGGTGTGATTTTGTTACTGGGCTGTGAGGAAATTACTTAGGTGTTGTGACTGATCGTTCGTGGGGGAGCTGTTTGTGAGCAATTTTCTCTCTCTGTTTGTTCAACTTTGTTCATTCTTAAGGCAATCGATATGCTCTCTCTCTCTCTCTCTCTCTCTCTCTCTCTCTCTCTCTCTCTCTCTCTCTCTCTCTCTCTCTCTCTTTGTTCTTGATTTAATTCATCAATTAATATTTCAAAACCTTAATATTCAAAACCCTAATTACATTATATTCAAATTAAATCATATTGAAAACTTTAATATTCAAAACCCTAATTATGATTTATTCAACTTAAATAATATTCAAAACCCTAAATTTTTTGAAAACCCCTTTTTGACATAACCTAATATATTATATTGATTTTTTAATACCTTTGCAGATGTCTACCTCGTCAGTTAAAAGTTCAATTAGAGATGGGCTGAGATTTAGAAATGTAGAATGTGGTTGTGGCCGAAGAGCATCGGTCAAGATCTCAGAATCTAATTTAAACAAAAACAAATTCGTATTATTGTTGTGTTGCCAACCATTGTGGTTTCTTTTCTTGGTGTTTGCCCTTTAACCAACGAGTTGGCTCTGAAAGAATGGATGAGGTATCACAAGCAGTCGATTCTAAATCCACGGTTGATGCATCACAATTGCTTGATGCATCACAATTGTTACTAGACTTGCACGAACTTCGGACAGAGATGCGTGGCATGCATGACATGATCCAACCAGTACATCGTGATGACATCCAATTGTTGAAGAAGTTGTTAACAACAGGACTTGTTGTAATTGTGGGCCTTATTGTTGTATTATGGTATTAAATTCAATGAACGTGTAGTGTAGTCGTGTAGTGTAATCATTAACAACCACTTTTTGTAATCAGACAATATTTGAATGAATGTGGATGCTTATTTGCACTCTTATTATCTCATCCAATGTATTGAAATGTTTGAACAGATGGAGTCTTTACCAGAACATTTAGTTTAACATTTAAGTCTGCCCAGAAACTATGGACAATTTGCATCAATGTGTGGACACTAATGTTCATACTTTCTTGCAATGTCCATGCAAATTCATGCAAGTGGAGATATAGGTATGTTTTCTTTTGATATCTTTTCTCCACCAGTCTAGTATATACCTCTCGGGGAGTACAGTGACAGTTTCCTGGAAAAACACAAATAAGGCATGCCTACATAATATGACACTTTCCAGAAAAACAATTTCAATGGCCCACCACATTGCTTGGCATTGATTCGTGATAATGGCTTTTGGAGTAATGCCACACATACTTTGCAACCATTGCCTAATACCCAAACAAACAAACCGTGTCTTCACCAAACAATAACCCATAACCAAGTATAATAGATTCACCATGATGATTAATTCCAATAAAATGGGCGAATGGCATATCATACTTGTTTGTTAGATATGTGGTGTCGAATGTGATCACATCATGGAAGGATTCGTATGCTGCCCCACTCCTCGCATCAACCCAAAAAACATTCTGCACACGTAACTCATCATCCAAATCCAATGCATGGTAGAAGTTAGAATTTTTACCTTGCATTCTAACGAAGTAATCGTGCAAGGCCTGTCCATCACCCTCCCAACATTTTAAACGACGTTCCTTATCGAGAAAGTTGCGAACATCTTTCTCATTATAGGTCACATTCTCATAACCCCCTGCTTCAACGATGGAAGATTTAATACTACTATTTACCCTAACACCGACATTATCATTGATCAAAAGTCTCATTCTTGTATCCGGCATTATTCTCAATAAAGCCCAATATCCTCCATTTCCGATCGGTACTATCCATCGAAGCTTTGATCCTAGCTTCACACGAATTTTTTATTGTCGACCTCTTCTTGGAAGCATCATCAACCGAACTATTGTATGTTCCCTCTCGGTTACACTTTAAGTTTATGTAAGAAGTCTTAGTGAAGCCCTTATTTCTCCTTGGATTCCTTATTATTGTTGCAAATCCTTTCGAATAAGCATACTTCTTATAAAATTCAGTGACTTCTAGAAGTGAACCAAACTCCATTGCAACCCTTGGTTCAATAACTAAATTCCTCAATACACTCTTCGATGTATCTTGCATATTTCCCTCAACAGATTGTGGTAAATCCTCCACAACACTAGCACTAGCAGCAAAGGATCAAACACCATCCATCTCTGATGTACTCATGACTGCAACAACCTATAAGCCAAATACCAAAGTTAATAATGACATGTAATGTAAACTCTACCAAATAATTTACCACATACCAATACTGATATACAACCTAAACTTAAAGTATTACATTATGACAAATATCAATAACAGAAAACATTCAAACACACCAACACACACACACTAAAATTATGATTAAACAATAATATGAAAAAAACCCATTAAACATCTATAGCCATGATACAACAATGATGAATATTTTGTTACAACTAAAACAATATATACAACAACAAGCATAATTTTTTTTTTTTTCATTTTTTATTACACAAATATACTCAACTTGTACAGATTTTCACTAAAACTAAACTTAAATAATATACTCAAGCAACAGAAAAGAAAAAGAAAAAGAAAAATGCATACCACGTGAACAGTGGCCTTCAATGGACCAGTGTAATGCTCCTCCAAAACTCACGTCAAAATGCTGCTCCAGAACTCAAACTCAATCTGTGGGTGGTCTCTGTCTCTGCTTGAAAATGGTGTCTTTGTTTCAAGTTCAAGCTTCTACAAAAATGGCAACAACAGAAAATGGTGTATATATTAACAGTGTCACTATTTCATCAATATTGGTAGAAAATATTAATTCCAGAGCTTCAAAAATCCAACCTTAGTTTTCTCGGCTAGATGTTGTCTCGTACTGTCTTTTTTCCGATTGTCTACCTCTGTTTTCTGCTTCCGGTGTCATTTTTTTTTCCTTAGTTTAGTTTCCATTTTCTGTCATTCTGCCATGTAAGTGGAGAAGGAGGAGAGTAAGTGAGAAGCACTGATCAGCTGCTTCTCACTTATTCCTCCCCTTTTGGCAATGTTTGGCAATCAGTTTACAGAAATTCTTAGTTAACTTAGCTGTTTTTTACCTTATGGGACCCGTGGGACCCTTTGCAATTTGGACCAATGATATTCAGCCACATCTATGGTGTGAAAATACTGTTTCACACCATGGTGTGAAACTACCAGCGCCCAATAAGTAATTAGTGTAAGGACTTCATGTTCTTCTCATTTCATGCTAATCAATGTTCTATAATAACCGTTTTTTTGTACTTTTAGTATCGGTTTTGGCATCTACTAAACATTCTGCCTCTTATTTTTTTAGAATGTGAGAGAATAAGATGTAATTTTTTAAAATGGAAGAGTCAGAGTGTCATTTGGCAAAACGTCAAAAAAGGTTTTTGTAATTTTTCTTATTAAATTTCAAATGCCAAGTACTCCGAATATTAGTAATATACAACAAGAAGTTAATAAAATACAAAACTCATAAATACAAATGACAAAACTTTAAAGTTCAATAATTTTAAATGCTTTTTTTTTTTTTTAATTGTCATTTATTCGTTACAAATGATAAGGTACTCTATATTGT
The DNA here is from genome assembly GCA_907173295.1 of Fagus sylvatica. NCBI lineage: Eukaryota > Viridiplantae > Streptophyta > Magnoliopsida > Fagales > Fagaceae > Fagus > Fagus sylvatica. The sequence goes on along the minus strand of OU015765.1, from coordinate 27,003,376 downwards.
CATTTAAATTGTGATAATAACAGTTGAAGCTATGACGAATCACTTCGGCCCAAATCCTTAAAATTCTTGACTTATTCCTTGTCTTCTTCCATTCTCAATAAGTAATCATTTATACAAACACTTACTTAAAAGTTATAGGAGAAAAAATAGACAAAATTATCAATCAGATAGACCCTAAAACAATAAGTAAATTGACAAAAATAAATAAAACCCATAATTTACCCCACATGAGCTTCTTACACGTAGGCTCCATATATTTTGAAGCCCAAGGCAATAAATTTAAGTGGTTTTTTAAAAATATATTTTTAGTGAAACAACATATGGTTTCAATTAGGTGAGATTTTTATTAACCAAATATTTTTATTAATCAATGATTTTTATTAACCTCACATTGATTTCTTTTTTTTTTTGTGAGAGGAGGACTACGCATTTATTTGTAATCCAAGACTACTGAATAACCACTCTGTGGTATGGGCCTTCAAGACACTGATTTCTTGTCCTTGTGCTTTTCTCCTCTAAGGATATACTTTACACCTATAAGTCTTCCCCGCTTCTGGCGTGCCTTAGACTCGTTTATTTCCATATTAACTGGTTGTCCTACACGGACTTCAATCTGTGTCGAAGTGTTAGCAGCCGTAATATGTGATTTCACTATTTTCATAATGTACAACATAATGAATATAAACTCACGCTAACTAGAAAAGAAAAAAAAAAACATGATATATATATATAATATATATAGCCTCTGCCTATATATTTTTGTTAATTGTGCTATTGTGTTGGTGGTATCCAAAAAAAAAAAGGAGAGAAAAAAGTCTCAAGATTGAGATGAGAACGGTAGCATAAGAAGATGTGAGAAGATGGAGTTATGGAATCAGGGATAACATAGGATTTAAAAAAACATATTAAGAACATTTTGGGAGTTTTTGTGAAAATTTCATTAAACGAAATTTCATTCCCTCCTATTTCTCTCAATTTTGGGGGAATGAAAATTTTGGTTTGAAGGGAATAGAGAGGAACGAGTGTTCCATTCCATTCCCTTCACTTAAACTTCCAAACAAGAGAATGATTTTTTTCATTCCCTTCTACTCCCTCATACTTAAACTTCTAAAAAAGGAAAAAATAAGATATATAAATATTCTTATAATATATTTTTTTTTTTTTCCATTCCATTTCATTCTTTTCCCTCCTCCCAAACGGAGTGTAAACTTATAGTTCACATTTATTTGTACGGGGATCAAAATGAAATAACATCAAAACATTCCAAATTAAATCTCATCGTGCTTCTAGCAACGACTCTTCTACTCCTAAAGGCATAACCTTCGAACTAGTCAAGGCCACAAACAAGCCATGGTCTCTGAAACCATGATGCACCGGTACAGTCTCATCATATCATATCCAGAAGTCCATGCAGTTTAAACCATAACTTGATTATAGGCCCAACCTTGAGGCAGCCCAGTTCAGCTTAAGAAGGATATTGCTAAGACAAACAACCCTTTCAATTATGGTGGGTTTTGGGAGATTGAAATTGAAAACTAAATACACAGTTTATAAAAAAAATAATATTTTTCATGTCTTATGTTAATTTCTCCAGTCTAATTGGCCGTTGAATCACTTTAAGAGAGTAATTAATGGGACCATGGATGAAGTCATTCAACATCTATCAAGTTTATCATAATCTTCAAAATTACTTCCAACATTATTCATGTTCTTTGGGTTGGATACTTGGATTGCTGAATGCAAAAGTTACAATAGTAAAATTGAGAAAATCTTGGGATATTAGTTTCTTTAATCAATTCTTCATTATCTTTAATTTTGGTTAGATAATTATTTATTCTGATATGTTTGTTGTTTCTCCCATAAATTGCTTTTCTTTCTTGTTCTGTTCATTTGAAAGGTTTGGTTCAAAATTGAATTTTTTTAGTTCTCTAATGTCTTGTTGTATTTGATTAATTCCTGATCGAAGATCTTGTAAATTTGTAGGATTCTTTCATTTTTTTTTTTAGAATTGTTTTTATTGTCCAAACTTTATAATTATTTGAGGGAGTTCCTGATTGACTACAATTCTTTTAACTTTGCTTACAAAATAACATTCTTAGAACTTTCTAAATCAAAAACAATAGAACCATAAATTTAAGATTATTTTATCTTCTACCAAAAAAAAGCAAAGTAAATTAGTAGTTTATAAATATTACTCTCTTTTTTTTTTTTCTTCCGGGAACAGCTACAAGTTCATCCATTTATTGAGAAAAAACAAAGATGGTTTAAAGTATAGAAAAACTTAATTAACCTTTATTATTATTATATGAGTACTCGTGTATCACGGCCACATTTTTCTAACCCTTACGGCCTTATCTGGTTGCATAGATAAGTCATTTTATTAGAACAAGGAGCCTAATTCGACGTGAAGAAAAACCACTCAAATTCTGTACAGGTGTGAAGATAAGTTAGAAAACTGGCGAGGGAAAATAGATTATTGTGTATTGTACATCATTTAGAACGTGCCCAGATTTTTTATTTTATTTTTTCCCTAACCCCATGTTGAACACCGTTTTCTAAAGATTCTCAGTTTTTTTTTTCATATCTTTATCGTTCGCAATAAGATCATAAGAATAGGATAGTAGCTTATTATTTGGTGAATATTATAACAAAAAGATGGAACGGTAATGCTAACAACAATAATAAGAGTGATAGAGAGGTGACTAATATTGCTATTAATTTTACATCCAATGAGAATAGGAATATCATGGAGCTGATACATTATTACATTGACAAACACAAGATGGTAACAATATTATTTGAATGTACACATGTAGTAGAAATGATTTTAGGATGGGATCATTAGAATTTTCTAGAATTAAATTTTTCAACTGTCTCGTTATTTAATTTATTCTCATAATTTGCAAAAGGAACAAAAAATATTGAATTTTGAATATATTGATTTCTAATACAAATCTTACTATTGAAATTTTCTAGGATTACCAACCTTTTTAACCAAAGCAAAATGAATTTATCCTTTCTAACGTAGAGAAATGAGATTTTGTTTTTTTAGAATTCAATAGTTGGGAGAGTGTGGATTTAAACACCGGTCCTCCTCATAAAAAAGAACATGAAATATCAATTCTTGGTGTAGAAACATGAGATTTAACTCATGATGGATGTTGGAATTATTGGAATAAATTTATTTAACTCAACTTTTTTATTTTATTTTATTAAATGTAACTCACCTTTTCCTTTTCTTTTTCTTTTTCTTTTTTCCCTTATTTGTTTACTTATCTTCTCAATGAAAAAGTAGTAACAATTTTTTATTTAACATATGCTGTCTCTCTTCTTCTATTATATATTTTTTTTGGTAGGAACCGAGCCCCAACTTTGTTTATGTTAAAAAAACATTGAGAGAAAATGTGTTTCAAAGAATAGAGACATGATGTGGAGCTTTGGATGGTGGACCAAAAGTTAGGACTACGTACATATGAACCAATATGTTTATGAAAAAATTGGATGCGACTCAAGATTTTTTTTTTTTTTTTTTGAAAAATATAAATCGTTTATCAAACGAGCCAACCTCAAGCCTAAGTTTAGGTTCGATTATTAAACGAATCAAGCTCAACATAATGTATGTATAATAAAAACTATTGAATGAGCATGATCTAAGTCCATATAATATTATATTTTTATATCTGTACATGTATAGAGATATACTTATATAGAATTAATATTGGATTGTGTAACTTTATAAATAATTTCATAAGAAAAACACTTTAATTTTTAATTTATAGATAATATTGTTGGAACATTTTAATATTAAAACCTAATTTTTAATAAATTATTCAAATGATAAGTTGACAAATTAAATGAGAAAAAGAGGGAGTTTCAAGTGATTAATGAGTCTTAAGTGAGGAGTTAATGTTTTAGAGAATCCTTATTAATTTATAAATGCTTAGAGTCATCATGCTTAAGTCTCTAATCCAGAAATAAATACAAATCTTCTATCCCAATTTTTGTATTCCACTTTATACTTCACCAATTATAACTAACAACGTGTTTTTTTTTTCTTTCCAAATAAAATAACTAGAATTTAAAATGGAAACAAATCAAATACAAATTTGACATGTGTTATATTGTAGTTGGTGAAATATAGAATAGAACATTAAAACTTGGATAAAGGATATTCATTCTAGGCGAATAACCTAATTAAGTAGCATTACTTCCTCTAAAATAACTCGACGAGTCAAAGAGAATTAGGTTGTTCAAAACCCAAGATCCATTGGACTGATCATTAACTATAATAATATAATTTTAACTATAATTTCGTTATTAATTATTAGCATAGTTTTGTGAAGAGGTAAAAACAAATGTAGTTGGGTTGTTTGCAATATGTGGGATAATAACAATTAATTAAATATATAAAAGTTAGTTAACTAAGTAAAGAAATTTAGTCATGGTTTTTACAAAATTCTAGTAAGTTGTGTTTAATAAATTATATAAGAAATTTTAGCTCGAGTTTATTAAACAAGAAAATACACAAATCTTTGACTCGTGTTTAAAATAAATTAAATAAATAATTTTGAATTTTTAGTACTCGACTTTAATCAGTTCAACTCATTTACAATCCTAGATGTATCAGTTACTTTCTTTGCCACCACCACTTAATTAATTGTCACCAGTTTGTCACATGTATATCACTTCTATTATTGTTGGTAATTAGCATTATCGTACCATCTCTTCTTGTTATAATATTCACCACATAACTAATAAGATAACATCCTTGCCATCCTGTGAATTGAGAAGGTAATAAGAATCTTTGGTATTCGTGAAGAAGGTAATAAGAAATTGTTTAAATAGACATGCACGTTTTAAATAATGTAAATTTAATACACTTAACTTTATCTATTTAAACCAGGCTTACCAGCCTGAAATCTACACAAAACACAACACAAATTAAGAAGCAAAATGAAGTTCTTAATAGTCTTCCTTTTTCTCTCCACTGTTGGGGTCCTTGCAGAGCAACGTGGAAAACAAGTGGAACCGAGGACTATCCGCAATCTCATCAGTCGGGCCAACTTTGAAAGCATGTTTCCCAACCGCGCTAATGTTACGTACTGCGATGGGTCCTCAATTTACACCTATGATGCGTTTGCTGAGGCTGCTGATACGTTTGGGGGTTTTGGAACAACTGGTGAAGAGGAGACCCGTAAGAGAGAAATTGCAGCCTTTTTGGCTCAAACTGCGTATGCAACTGCAGGTTAATTTGCCAAATTAAAAGAAACCTTTCTTAATTTATTTACTTTTGCTTTTAATTTATGTTGTGCTTGTGCATGCATGTCTAATTAAGTGCAAACATATAATATTAACCATGCATGGTGACGCACACGTACAGGTGGACCAGAAAATACAACTGATGATCCCTATTCATGGGGTTATTGCCACCTTGAAGAACAGAACACCACCTTGAATGATTATTGTGTTACTAGTACAAATTGGCCATGTACAACTGATCAAAAGTATTATGGCCGAGGTCCAATTCAACTCCGATAGTAAGATATCCTTCATATTATATATTTCATGATTAAGAAATATAATCATTTATGTTATATTTTACAAACGAAATCTTATATATGTTATCATTGCAGCAACACCTACTATGGTCGAGCCGGATCAGACTTAGGCTTGGATGTTGACCTACTAAACGACCCAGATGAGCTTGTAAATAACGCAGTCATATCTTTCAAGTCTGCATTGTGGTATTGGACAAATAGCCATTCACCAAATCCCTCATGCCACGATGTCATGACCAACCAATGGGTGCGAAACTTAGACGACGTGATAGCAGGGCGAGTGGAAGGCTTTGGTCTCACCACGAATATCATTCGACGGTGAAAATGAATGTGGAATTGGGACTGATGAACGCGTAGAGAAGCGGATTGGCTTCTACAAAGCCTTCTGCGACATATTGGGAGTGAGCTATGGTGACAACCTTGACTGCTACACCCAGAAGCCTTATAATTGGTCTCCCTGTAACGAATATCTTGGTGGAAACAATCTGATCAGGTCATCCGTATAAGTCATAACTATGGTCAAAGCCAAATCAATGATTATTGACAGTAATCATTGACTTATTATCTATCTAAATAAATAAATTGTCCTCTGCTTTTTTATCTGTGTGTTAGTTTGCTGCATTGTGGCTGTGTTGTAGGCTTGTAGCCATTAGTTTGTTGTTCCAGAGATCAGTTTATGTCTCTGATTGTGTTTAGGTGTCATCTTTTGTAGTAGGGTATTAGACCCTTGTGTAATTTGCTTGTGGTGCAATAAAAATTCTCTACTAATTCATCAAAAGAAATTAGTGGATGAACTTCATGTTGTACTCACTATATGTAATGAAATCAATGTTTTATGATATTATCACGTTTAAGCTCTTTGGCTTTCCTTTTTTCTTTTCGTTATTTCTTGTATAGTTTGGTAATGGATAACATGCACCCATCAGAATGAATATATATATTTATCAATGTCTCTATATTGTTAAGAATTTCAAATCAATTCTAAATTCTTAAAAATACTAAACCAATAGAAATAATACTCCTGAGAGTCTGAGATTTATGTTTTTTTGAATATATACATAAAATATGAATTTATATCATATTACAGAAATTTTAATTATTTGAAATAATCTTATACATATTCTTTCACTAACTAAATAATTAATAATTTTATTAAAAAAAAAGAAGAAGCCTTTGAACATTAATAAGCATCGCTATGGTGAAAATAATTTTTTTTTATTCTAAAATTAGTTCCGTGTGCTTAGTTTTAGTAACTGTTGAGTCGGTGACCTTAATTGGTCAATAAAATAATTGACTTTATGCCAAGTCCTTGTTTTGGTAGGATTCAGCAAAACCCCTTGCTATATATATAAGGCTTTAGGTCTTATTTGTGTGACACAATATAGAATAATTAGAGAAGGGTTTCTCTAGGTTTATTCTTGGTGAGAGAGAGGTTAGGGTGTAATTGGGGTTTGGGTTCTTTGAGAGAGTCCTGGTACCACTATTGTAATCTCCCTATTTTCTTAGTGAAACTTTCTCCCTGTCGTCGCCGGTGGATGTAGGCATATTGCCGAACCACGTAAATTCTTGTGTTCTTTATTTGTGTGTTTGATCTCTTTCTCTATTCTTTAATCTTGCGCAAACAGTTAATTTTCACAACAATTGGTATCAGAGCTGTTGGTCGAAACAATGGCAATTAATGCTTCTATTGCGACGGTAGGCCTAGTTAAGTTCGACGGGACTGGTAACTTTGGGCTATGGCAAAGAAGGGTGAAGGATTCTGTTAGTGCAGCAAGGTTTGGTGAAGGCTTTGTACGGGAAGACAAAGAAACCAGAGAAGATGACAGACGATGAATGGGAAGAACTAGACATGAAGGCGGTGAGTACAATTCGGCTATTACTAGCAGACGAAGTCATGTACGATGTCATGGAGGAGAACTCAACTGCAGGGATTTGGTTGAATCTAGAGAAAAGATATATGTCTAAATCCCTCACGAACAAACTGCATCTAAAGCAAAAGTTGTATGGGCTTAAGATGACAGAGGGTGCGGACCTGAGGCAGCACATCAATACCTTCAAACAAATCATTAGTGATATGTTACGAATTGATATAAAATTCGAGGATGAAGATAAGGCAATGATGCTCCTAACCTCCCTCCCGGCTTCCTACGAACACCTGGTGACGACCCTACTCTACGGAAAAGAAACTCTGGAATTAGAAGAAGTTTCAGGAGCCCTGTTGGATCACTACCAACGGAAACATAAGGATTCAGCTGAGAGTTCTGGTGAAGGGCTAGTAGTAAAGGGTTATCAAGATCGTGGAAGGAAGAAAGACAAGGATGACAAATCTGCTAGGGGAAGATCTAAATCCAAGAGCAAGACAGTAAAGTGCTTCAAATGCCAAAAGAAGGGGCATATGAAGCGAGATTGTCCAGAATGGAATAAGGGGAAGGAAGAGTCCTCTACATCTGTCAACGTAGTAGCAGACTCGGAATCTGATGGCGACATGCTTTCTGTTTCATCAAGCACTGACGGTTTGAACAATTCTTGGCTTCTGGATTCCGCATGTTCTTTTCACGTGACTCCCCACAGGAACTGGTTCGACACTTATAGGTCAATTAATTGTGGTTCTGTTCGAATGGGTAATGATGCTACATGCACAATTATTGGAATGAGAACAATTAAAATTAAGATGTCCGATGGTGTGGTGAGAACATTAGAAGAGATTAGACATATCCCAGATATGAGAAAGAATTTGATTTCATTAGGAACCCTAGACTCAAAAGGCTATAGCTATAAGTCTGAGAATGGGATAATGAAAGTTTCAAAGGGTGCTATGATTGTGATGACAGGTCAGAAAATAAGTAGCAATGTTTATAAATTGCTAGGAAATACCATTCTAGGTGGAGTTGCTGCAGTAGCTGAGTCTGAGGATGATGATACACTCTTGTGGCATATGCGGACTAGGGCATATGAGTGAGTGTGGTATGAGGGAATTGCACAAAAGAAATCTGTTGACTGGGATTAAGTCATGCAAATTAGATTTCTGCAAATACTGTATTATGGGCAAGCAGTGTAGGGTGCGATTTAAAACTGCCACACACAAGACAAAGGGTATATTGGACTACGTGCATTCAGATATTTGGGGGCCAGTGAGAACTCCTTCGAAAGGAGGAGCTCAATATTTTATGAGTTTCATTGATGATTATTCTAGAAAAGCTTGGGTTTATTTCTTGAAGAACAAGTCTGAGGCTTTTGCTAAATTTAAGATTTGGAAAGCAGAAGTGGAAAATCAGACTGGAAGGAAGATAAAGTGCCTTAGGACTGATAATGGCACTGAGTACAGGGATGGTGATTTCTTGAAGTTCTGCGAAGAGCATGGTATCAAGAGACACTTCACAGTACGGAAAACTCCTCAACAAAATGGGGTGGCTGAGAGACTTAACAGGACCATCACAGAGACAGCTAGATGTTTAAGGTTGAATGCTGAGCTTCCTAAAATTTTTTGGGCAGAAGCAGTGGATATGGCTTGTTATATCATCAATCGATCACCTAGAGTTGCACTTGATGGGAAAGTCGCTGAAGAAGTATGGACAGGACAAGAAGTTGATTACTCTTTCATGAGAATATTCGGGTGTTCCGCATATGTTCATATCTCAGGTGAAGACAGGTCAAAACTCGATCCAAAATCAAAGAAGTGCATCTTTCTTGGTTTTAAGAAAGGGGTAAAAGGGTACAAGCTTTGGGATCCAGTTGCGCAAAAGGTGGTGATCAGCAGGGATGTAGTGTTTGATGAAAAGTCAATGACAAAAGCATTCAAGGAAAAGAAGTCTCAAGCAGCGGAAAGCAGTAATAACATTGGTAGATCAACGGTGCAGGTGGAGCTTGATGAATTGGAGTCTCAGTCAGATGAGGAACCTCACAGTAATGATCAAGAACAGGATAGCACCAGATCAGATAGGCCTAAACGCAACAAAAGACCACCGGTCAGGTATGGTTTCGAGGATCTTGTCTCTTATGCTTTACTTACCAGTAGCGAGGATCCTTCTACATTTCAGGAAGCAATTGAAAGTTCTGAAAAGGATAAGTGGATGGAAACTATGGTGGAGGAGAATGAGTCTTTGAGCAAGAACAAAACTTGGGAGTTAACGGAACTTCCAAAAGGAAAGAAACCTATAGGTTGCAAGTGGGTGTTCAAGAAGAAGGAAGCAGTATCAGAAAAAGAAGGGGAAAGATTCAAGGCACGATTGGTAGCAAAGGGATATTCACAGAGACATGGGATTGACTACGATGAGGTATTTTCACCTGTAGTCAGGCATACATCTATTAGAGCAGTATTGGCTTTGGTAGCAGATCAGGATCTGGAATTGGAACAACTGGATGTGAAGACGGCTTTCCTTCATGGGAATTTGGAGGAAGAGATTTTCATGGAACAACCAGAGGGGTTCAAGCAACCTGGTACAGAGAATCTTGTCTGCAGATTGAAGAAGTCACTTTATGGACTCAAGCAGTCTCCTAGACAGTGGTACAAAAGGTTTGATTCGTATATGATCCAGATTGGTTATACCCGTTGTGAATATGATTGCTGCGTATATGTTCGTATACTCGAAGATGGTTCTTATATTTTTCTGCTACTGTATGTGGACGATATGTTAATTGCTGCTAAGAGCATGTGTGAGGTTAACAGGTTAAAATCTTTGTTACACAAAGAGTTTGAAATGAAAGACTTGGGTGCTGCTAAGAAAATTCTGGGTATGGAGATTCGCAGGGACAGAGAGGCAAGAAAGCTGTGGTTATCTCAGAAAAACTACATCAGGAAGGTGCTTGAAAAATTTAGCATGTTGGATGCTAAGCCTGTGAGCACACCATTGGCGAATCACTTCAGATTATCTGGTAGTCAGTGTCCAAAGAATGAGGAAGAAATTGAAAATATGTCAAAGGTTCCATATGCTAGTGCAGTGGGGTGCTTAATGTATGCAATGGTTTGCACCAGGCCGGATTTAGCTCATGCAGTGAGTACTGTTAGCAGGTACATGGCGAAACCAGGGAGAGAGCATTGGAATGCAGTGAAGTGGATTTTTAGATACTTGAAAGGCACTGCGGAACATGAGATCTTATTTTCAAGACAGCCAGGGACTAATTCAGTTGTAGGATATGTGGATGCAGACTACGCAGGTGAGGTGGATGACAAGAGGTCTACTACAGGTTATGTGTTTACACTATCAGGAGGACCTATTTGTTGGAAATCTACATTACAATCTATAGTAGCCATGTCCACTACAGAAGCTGAATACATGGCTGTAGCTGAAGCTGCAAAGGAAGCATTGTGGTTAAAGGGGCTGGTCAAAGAGCTTGGTTTGAATCAAGGTAGAGTTCAGATGCATTGTGACAGTCAGAGTGCCATTTACTTGGCTAAGAATCAGGTTTATCATGCTAGGACGAAACACATCGATGTTAGGTTCCACAAGATAAGAGAGTTGATTGTTACAGGAGATATTGTTCTAGAGAAAGTGCACACTTCAGAGAATGCAGCTGATATGTTGACGAAGCCAGTTACCACAGCCAAGTTCAAGCATTGCTTGGACTTGGTCAATGTTAGCAGCTTGTGATAGCCCTTAGGGGCCAAGGTGGCGGCGATGGAGGAGTTCGTTCGTGAGGCTTGACCAATTCAAGTCAAGGTGGAGATTTGTTGAGTCGGTGACCTTAATTGGTCAATAAAATAATTGACTTTATGCCAAGTCCTTGTTTTGGTAGGATTCAGCAAAACCCCTTGCTATATATATAAGGCTTTAGGTCTTATTTGTGTGACACAATATAGAATAATTAGAGAAGGGTTTCTCTAGGTTTATTCTTGGTGAGAGAGAGGTTAGGGTGTAATTGGGGTTTGGGTTCTTTGAGAGAGTCCTGATACCACTATTGTAATCTCCCTATTTTCTTAGTGAAACTTTCTCCCTGTCGTCGCCGGTGGATGTAGGCATATTGCCGAACCACGTAAATTATTGTGTTCTTTATTTGTGTATTTGATCTCTTTCTCTATTCTTTAATCTTGCGCAAACAGTTAATTTTCACAACAGTAACTTTCACGTTTACAAGATATGCAAGAATCAAAATTTCCTTCCTAAAATGTGTGACTTAGATTTAGTATGCATATTAAGAACTAAGAGACTGAATCAAAACAAATAATAATCCTCCAATGGAATAGACTTATTTTTTAATACAAATAATAGGCCTCCAAAATAACACACTTCGTGATTAAATTTGGGAATGTGTGTGTCCTATTCAAATAATAGGTTTCCAATAGAGTAGACTTCATGATTAAATTTGGAAAAAGTTATTAAAAAAATGGATTGTGCACAGAGGATTTCATCTCTGGAGGGGGCGCCAAAGTATGAACAAAATAAAAAACATCATTCAAGAATAGAAACTCAATAATAAAACTAATACATGAAAATCAAACCAGCTTCTAATCAATAATAAACATAATAGAAACAAATGAAAAGAAACACAAATTATCAATGATATTGTTTTAACTAAATTTCATAGTAATTTTTCTTTTAATGTACAAAATCAAAGAATTTATTATAAAATCATTTTTCATTTTGTTGCAAAGCCTAATTTTTACAATATTTGTGACTCTAAAAATCAAATATTGTAGTTGGTTTTCCCATTGTCTAAAAAAAAAAAAAAAAAAAAAAAAAAAAACATATCTACATATCTTATTACATGTCCAATATCTTCAACTTAGTGTTTAGTAAAAAATTTACAAAATAAAAATTACCAAAACACATAAACAAATTAAACTTCGAAACTATACAAAGGTTTTATCCCATCATCGATCAGTTGCTTAACATTGATGTTCTATTATATCTCTAATAGTCTTCTAACTTGTTCCCAGTAAAAAAAAATATTAGCCAAGGTCCATATATATATATATATATATGGCCAAGTGCCAGTAGATAATCAGAACTTTTTATAAAAAAAATAAATAATAATAATAATAAATATAAAACCAAAAAAAAAAAAAGACACAATGACGGTCACTCTTAGGGATTTGTTATGCAAAAGTTTTTGTCTTGTTTTTTGGAGGAGCCATTGACTATAAGAATGGGCTAGATGATCATTTTATTTTTATTTTTTATTTTTTGGGACTAATTTTCATTTTTAGGAGCCAACTATTCTCTTTTTTTTTGTCCAAAATTTAAAATCCTATATATAAATTCTATAACTTTATTATCACTATTGCTTTCGTCAATGATGGTCGCATGAATAGTCCATTGAGTAAGAGACCTGGGTTGAGCAATCATCATAGAACAAACATAAAATTTTATGACTTTTCATCCTTTCCTCTGAAAAGTGAAACAAGGAGAGAATTCAAAATAATATCTATGAATACTGTTAATTATAATTTTTATTGAAAAAAATATTCAAACATAGATTTCTATTAAAATACTTTCTTATCACTCCTTCCAGAATCCAAATACTTAAAATAAAATAGATTAATGCGTTCATTTTTATATGTAATTTAATCATTTTTGTTAAGGGTGTAAACAGGTCGAACCAAACCTAAACTAGCATTAAAAATTCAAGATTGATTTATTTAATGCAATTTCAAATATGAGCCAAGTTCAAGCTCATCACCAAGCTATATTACATATTTAAACTTGATTCATATTCTTGTTGACTATTTGATTAACTTATTCTTTGTCCATACATAATAAATAATACTATAATTTTTTTGTACCATTTCACAAATATATACTAATAATTAATAAACGAAATTATAGTTGAAATAATATTATTTGAGTTAATTTAATATAATGATTTTCTTTTATAAACTTATAAAAATAAAATTGACCAACTTTGTATTGTTAAAAACTATATATAATTTTTACTTCAAAATTAGTTAATTATATTTTAAATAAATTACAAAAATAAGAATTTGGTATATTATGAATTTATTTACATACTTACACAATCCTTGATACATGTATACCTTTTTTTTATCAGAAAAAATATAAATATATCATATAATATTATATATACTTAAATCTAATTAAACTCATACTTATTAATTTATTCACAAACATATTATTATATTATTTTGCTATATAACCCCAAGTGATAATCTAGTAGTATGACAAGACGTAATATGCGCATCAAAAAATATAAATGGTGAGTTTGACATCTCATAACAACAAATTTTATAAGATCACTCCAAGGATTATTGAATATGATAATTACCCAATACATGTAGGACATGAGACTACACATATTAATAAAATTAAGAGGAATGGATACCCATGTTATCAAAACAAAAAATTATTCGTTGGCTAAATAAAGTAATATAAACAACGTTGTTAAACAGTTCATAAATAACTCAATTCCATTTTTCGAACTATTTTTCTTATGCTTTCTCATTCAATCTCTTCTCTTCTCCCTCTACTTTTCTCCCACTTCTCGAGTCTACCAAATAGAGTTATAAGTTACAGCTCCTAACTATTCATGTTTGGACTAATATATGAACAGCTGAGAAGTACTGTTTTTGGACAATAATAGATGAAATTCTCCTAGTTTGAGGACTGATTTTGGACTACAGTCCATACGCGGAATGGCCCACAAAAGTCCCTTAGATAACATTTTGTCCCGAACCCTTTTTTTTGTACGGTTTTTGCCTAAAAGGGTCCCACAAAAAGCCTTGGTCCTCTGGTCCCACCGCCACATGATGCATCTTTGATATCTCAATCACGACCAAAAGGTGTATATATATAGTAAATATATTGAACAAAATTGAGATGGGACAGTTTCTTCCAACAAAAGTCAGCAGCAGCCACGTGGCGAAGAATCATAAGTCCAAGTTGACAAAAGTATTACATCGTAAGCAAGATTCGAATCCCTAGGCAAAGTCACGTGACTGTTGCCCCCACGTCGCGTGCTCCTCCTCCTGAGTACACACAAACACAGCTGGAATTGTGGGTTTGATTCGCTGTGTGGGATCCACAGTAACTCGGTGAATCTATGCTTGCCACATTGCGTAACGTGTGTACAGAAGCTTTCAACATGCGCATAGGGTCCCACATACAACATGGGCCCTTACATCCTATCACGCACGATGCACATGCCACCTCCCCAATAGGCCTTTCGCGCCGTATACTGCCACATCAGCCCTCACTTCAACTGGTTATGAATTCACTGTCAAACTAACACCATGTCAAAAACAAGTGGGAGAAGAGGATTCAAACTCAAATTCACCTCTCAATGAGAGAATTAAACAATTCCATTAAGTTACAAGATTTTTAGTGAAAATAATTCTAATATTTATTCTAATAACCTAATTGAAAGAAATAGTCCATAATCAAATAATTAAATTGGGAAAATTATATAGCAACCTCCCTTGAGGTTTTGCGAAATGACACTCCGCCCCTCCAAATTTAAAAAAGAACACTTCACCCCCTCACATTTGTTAAAAAAGAACACTACGACCTCTCATATCTATTAAGAAATAACAACACTCTATCCCCTCACCTTTGTTAGAAAATGACATTCCATCTTTTACTTTTAAAAGATGAAGGGGTAAAGTGTTATTTTTAAAATGGTAGGGGTAAAGTGCCATTTTGCAAAACTACGTTGTTTGTTTTTTTAGGTTCTACTACATGTAATGCAATCAACGTTTTATGATCTTTTATGTTCCACTACTCACGTTCAAGCTCATAGGGTTTCCTTCTTTCTTTTTATAATTTCTTCTACAATTTGGTAATGGATCACAACCATCAGAATGAATATAATGTTGAAAATTTAAAATCAATTCTAAATTCCTAAAAGTTTAGGCACACAAGAAATACAATTCTTGAGAATTTGACATTTACGTTGTTCTAATTGCCGCATTTGACCTAATTGTGCACTCTCCATTCCCCACTTAATTAGGCCTAGGTTTGATCCCCTCCCCTCTCAAATATACTATGTTTGTTTGTGTGTTAAGAGTAAGATTTATGTTTATATATATATATATATATAAATTTCTAGTTGTATCATATAAATTTAAAGTATTATAAAAAATTATAACTTGACGATTATGAAGTCTTTAAATGAAAATAAAAGTAAATAAATTTTTTTTTTTTTTTTGATAACCTTGGTGGTCCGGAGCTTGCGTACCGTAAATACGCACACCTCGACTAATTTCAGGGGGACACGTAACACCCTACTAGCACATGTACCACGATAGGCATATGGTTTTTCCTTGGATAGGTGGCCCTGAGGGGACTCGAACTAAGTAAATAAAAACTTTTGAACAAGCTGGATCAAGCATATAAATAAAAACATAATTGTTCAAACTAAATAAACTTCATAAGTCTAGAAACAATAATTTAGTTCATTTATAACTACTAATTACATGGTTGAAGTCTTGAAGAAAAATAACAACCATATAAAATGTTTACTAGAATTTGAAAATAATACAAATTAATATTCTAAATATTACATATACTAAACAGTTATGTCTATGACATGAGCACGCTATATCCCCATGACTATATAGGTCCAGAATCAAATATAGGCTAGTGGTAAGTCCCAGAAGGAACTAGTTCTATACCAACGTATACCAACATATACCCCATTGGCGGGATCAAAAGTATAGTCATATTGTAATGTTCAATTTTCCCAAAACAAATCAATTTTCATTGAAGTCATATCCAAAACCATATATAATGCATCTTAGTTCAACAATAAAAAATAGTCTTACATATTTATGTCATTCAAACCATTAATTATTTTCACTAAACTGTTTACATGTGCTTGATCCAAGTTTGAAGAATGTCAATATTGTCCAAATAAAACCAATTTAATAATAATAATAAAAAAATCTATCGTTTCAAGGAAAGGAAACTATGATTTTTATCTTTAAACAAACTTACTTAATTAAAATTAATAAACAACAATTTCATAATGAGAAACAACTAATGATAATAGCTTAATTTTGCATGTTTTTATATCATTATTAGTGAACATTATCATACTTATTTTGTGTTAATCCATACATTTTATATTTGGTTTTGGAATAACCTTAAATAATTAACTTTGTACTTACAATGAGTTTTAATATATGGATATGTTAGAGTTCGAAAATAATTCTAGTAAACTTTATCAAGAAAGGCATAAGCGGATATATATGTGTAATATGAAATTGTCTAATGGACTCAATGTTGACATGGGTCTTATTGAAACTAAAAGAAAGTCAACCCAATTCAATTTGAGCCCAAAGGGAACGAAGAATCAAAGGAAAATCGCATAAAATCCAAATCAAATTTGAATTAGGACTTCAGCCTGCGCATGCCCTTATTGTTTTGCACATAACTTTTGTCTCAAGTATTGAATTGAGGCATTCAATTTGAGTTGGAAATTTGATTCATAAGGCTATAAATTTGTAATTCACAACAAATTTCTAAATTAAGACATTTAAGGGTCAAAAAGGCGTTTAATCAGAGTCCTAATCAAGTATTTTTTCCATACGAAAATTTACTTGATTGTATTAGGAATTCTAAGCCTATTTAAGAGTTCATTAGGTAAACTTTAAGGGGACAGCAGCCTTAGAGCAAAATTAAGTTTTGACTGAAATACACTATACACCCTCTAAGTTTTTCAATTTTTAAAGAGTATTTTTTATTTATTTTTTTTCATTAGATAACTCAGGATGGAACCAAAAGGTAAACCCATTCCAATGTAAAGCAATGATGAAAGGATCTTTTCAACATGAGGCAATCAAGATGTAGAAACTTCAATATGAGTATATGACTACGTGTGATTCATAGTTTTTGACTTTTTGTACTTCAATAAGAATCCTGCTTAATTATGGCCTTATTTGGCTGCATACAGGGGTGGAGCTATGTGTAAGCTTGACTGGGCTATAGCCCAGTCAAGCTTTTTTTTTAAAAAAAATTTTATAAATTTTTTTTTTTAAAAAAAAAATCTTTTTAAAAAAATTAGCTCAAGCCTTAGCCCAGTCTAAAATCCATTCACAAATCTAGCCTAGCCCAGTCTAATTCCAATCACTGAATCACAAACACTAGTCCAGTCCAATTCCAATTTAAAAACCTTTTTCCAAATTCAAGCCCTAACCCACCCAAATCTAAAAATTAAATTCTCAATTATTCATTAAAAAAAAAAAACTCACCGTGCCCCAATTTCTAACAAAACAAATCTCAAATCTCCAACAACAAAACCCAAATCACATATCAAACAAATCCCAAATCACTCTTTATTCTCTGCCAGCGCCGTGACCCACTCACCCGTGAGAATATGCTAAATCCACCGCCCACCGCCGCCGCGTTCTGGTCGTGGTCTCTGGCTGTGCCGCTCGTCCCTCGCTGCTTGCATCTCCACCATGACTAGCCCAGCAAGTAGCAGTTCACTGGTTCACACACACTCTCTCACTCCACTGGTATATATCACTTAATCACTTTCTCTTTCTCTTTTTCTTGTAACTACGGCTGAGTTAAAGAAAAAAAAAAGTCCAATAAATCACTCTCTCAACAGCTGAGTTAAGAAAAAAAGAAAGAGAAAAGTAAAAAAAAACCACTATACATTACATGTGGCTCTCATGACCCCACGTGGGTCTAGAATTGGGTGGTGTCTTTCTTTACAAATTTATGAGGTTTGAGTGGGTGTTTGGATGATTTGAGATTTGATTGAAATTTGAAAATTTAAAATAAGTTTCTTCGCTAGTTAATGCATTGAGAGGTTCATAGAGGTAAAGTTCATTATTTTTCCCTTAATTAGGTGTACTTTTTTATTAAATAAAATTATCTCAAACTGTCGATAATTACTTAATATGTCCAGCCTACCCCAAATATTTTTCTTGGCTCCACCCCTGGCTGCATAGAGGTAGTCATATCATGCGGGAAGAAAAAACAGGAATGGTCTGTACGTAGATTCTATTTGTCTGAAGAAAACTGGCAATTAAGGGGGAAACAAAGTTATAATGTGTATTACATTTTACATCATCTAAAACGTGTGCAACTCTTTTTTCTTTGGCTGAAACAATAGTTCTTTTGGCACTTCTTCAAAATTACTTTTTCCCTTAACCCCACGTTTAATTAAAACCATTTTTAGAAGATTCTTTGTTATCTTTTTCATACTTTTTATTATAGCCGCTTCACATGATGATAGGAATACTAACTTATTATTCGGTGAAGATTATAACAAAAAGATGGTACGGTAATGCTAACAACAATAATTAGAGTGATCGATAGGGAGGTAACAAAAACGTGTCAATAGTGATAGCAGTTGGGATAAGGACTTTAATTAGTAGCGGTAATACTAATATAATATTAAGATTAATTTCATTTCCAATGATAATAGGAATGTCGTTGAGGTGATACAGTACATTAATTAAGAGTTAAGATAATATGGTAAAAATATTAATTAATTAATTGAAAAAAAAAAACTCTCCTTATTTTTATTCTCATAATTTGAAAAAAAAAATTAATATTATTGATTTCTAATATAAATTAAATATTGTTGCAACATTTTTATGTTAAAATGTAATTTTAATAGATTGTTTAAATAATTAGTTCACAAGTTAAGTGAGAAAAGGTGAGAGTTTCATGTGATTAATGAGTCTTAAGTGAAGAGTTAGTGTTTTAGCTAAAGAAGAAAAATTTCACATTGATAAGGAGAGAGAATCCATATTAATTATTAAATGCTTAAAGTTATTGGGCTTAACTAATGCAGGCTAATAGCTGTGGAATTGTATTATTCTCCAACAAATATGAATTGTCTAATCGTGTAAAAGAAATTTCTATCTAATTAACTATATCAATATAATTTCAACTAAAATTTGGTTTTTAATTATTAGCATAATTTGTGAAGGGATAAAAAAAAATGTAGTCGGTGTTTACAATGTGGGAGAAGAATAAGTTAATTAATTATATAAATTTAGTTAGCTAATAAGTAAAAAAACAAAAATTAGTCATGCATGTTGTTTACAAAATATTAGTCAGTTATGTTAAAAAAAAACAATTATATAAAAAATTTAGCTCAAGTTTATTCGACAATAAAATAAACAAAACTTGAACACGCATTTTAACCTTGGTGATGAATTCAACTCCAAATCATGTTTGAAATTAAATTAAATATTCTAACAATATTAACCTTCAAAAGAGTTTAAAATCTCTCTCTCTCTCTCTCTCTCTCTCTCTCTCTCTCTCTCTCTCTCTCTCTCTCTCTCTCTCTCTCTCTCTCTCTCTCTCTCTCTCTCATTCATATGCATTTCATGTAATCCATGAATAATGTTTAAAAAAAAATGCAAAATTGAGTTTATCATTGTTATCAAGATTGGAACCAAAAAGAAAGCAAAAACGAGTTCAACATGAGTATTGGAACCATATATTATGGTTGTCTTATTTATTACATTACGTTTTATCCTATAGACTCTTGGACCACGACCCTAATGGCCTTACGTGGCTGGATAGAGATAGTCATTTTATTAGAACAAGGAGTCTAATTTGACGGAAAGAAAACCACTCATGGTCTGTACGTAGATTCTGTATGTCTGAAGTTAGAAAACTGGCAAGGAGGTGAAAAAATATATTCTGTGTATTACATCATATAAACGTAACCAGATTTTTAGCTCTTTCGGCATATTCTATTCCAAGTCGTCTATTTATACTAGCCTTACCAGCCTCACATCTACACAAAACTCATAAGTATGTATAATATAAATTATTGAACGAGCTTGATCTAAGTCTATATAATATTATAATTTTGTATGTATACATGTACATAGATATACAAATATATACTTGAAATTGGATTGTGTATCTTTATAAATAAGTTAAATAAGACAACACTATAATTTTAATTTATTGATAATGTTCATTCTTAATATTAAAATGTAATTTTGATAAATAATTTAAATTTTAAGTTAACAAATTAAATGAGAAAAAACCGGGGGTTTCAAGTCATTAATGAGTCTTAAGCGGAAAAAAATAAAAAAATAAAAATTAAAACCATATTCATAAGGAGAGAGAATCCTTATTAATTTATAAATGCTTAAAGTTATCATACTTAAGTGTCTAATCCAAACTAATAACCTTATAGTCCAATAGCATTGCTTCCTCTTCAATAACTCAACGAGTCAAAGAGAAGTTTGTCTGAAACCCATGATCCATTGGACTCATTAACTATAATAATATTATTTCAACTATAATTTGGATATTAATTATTAGCATAGCATTGTGAAGGGATAAAAAAAATCTAGTTGTATTGTTTACAATATATGAGAAAATAATAATTAATTAATGATATAAAATTTAGTCATGGTTTTTACAAAATTTTAAACAGTTGTGATCAAAAACATTATATAAGAAATTTTAGCTCAAGTTTATTGGATAAGAAAATAAACAAACCTTTGACTCGTGTTTGAAATAAAATTAAATAAATAATTTTAAATTTTAAATACTCAACTTAATTCAGTTCAACAAATTTTCAAGCCTAGTTGTATGAGTTCCTTTCTTTGCCACCACCCCCTTAATTGTCACCATTATTGTCACATGTATATCACTCTTATTATTGTTGTTAATTAGCATTGGTGAATGAAGGGGCAAATGGTATAAATATGAAAAAGTAATTAGCATTCTTGTTATAATATTCACCACATAAAAAGATAATATCCTTACCATCCTGTGAATGAAGGGGCAAATGGTAAAAATATGAACAAGTTAACAGAGAATCTTTGGTGTTCGTGAAGAAGGTAATTAGCAATTGTTTAAATACTCAGACACGTTTTAAATGATGTAAATTTAATAACTTTAACTTCTACACATACATGAGTCTACGTATAAACCATGCTTGATTTTTGTTCCCAGGGCCGGCCTAATGCTTAGGCAAGTTAAGCCGCCGTTTTAGACCCCCAAAAACAACAACAACAACAACAATCAAGGCTCCCAAAAAAAAAAGAAACACATAGAACCCCCATAGACAAAGCTACATTCAGGGCTGGCCTCAGGGTAAGCCCAGCAAGACTTTGGGCTAGGGCAACCCCCCACCCATGGGCAACCACAAAAAAGAAAAAAAAATAAATATTAATTAGTATAAAAAAAAAAAAAAAAAATGAAAACAACAAATTTGGACTACACGCGTGTCATTCCCTCAATTTCTCAAAAGCTTCCTCTTTTCGTAATTCTCTATTTGTCTCATTCTTATTGCAGTTAGGGTCAACCCTGGGATAAGCCTAACAAGACTTTGGGCTTGGGCAACCCCCTCCCATGGGACAACCACAAAAGGCAAAAAAACAAAAAATCAGCATTAATATTTCAGATCTCCGCCCACTGGATAACCAACAAGCCAAGCTGTTGATTTCTCTACCCACCCCTCCATTCCAACATCTCATCAACCGCATAAAGCATAGATTTACTCCGGCGTTTCATCAGATTTGAATGAAATTGTAGTTGGCCAGATTCAAACCATTTGTGGGTCGTGCTGGTTTAACTTTAGATTTTCTCTTAGACTTGTTCTTGTCATTTTCAAAGAGAAAAAGGTTTTGGTGTTTTGAGCCCACATGGTGGAGAGATGGCTGTCTCTTGAGATTAGTGTGGGTACACGTGTAGGTAAGGAATGGACGTATGGGAAGGTATGTGGTGGGGTCCAAGGGGAAAAGTTTGCAATTTGGGTACATGGGAATAAGATACGTGTAAGGTTGATGATTACTATTAATTCTAAACTTTTAATATTATACAATATATGCATTACAATAATTATACAATATAAATTTTTATATGACTTAAAATTACGTAAATAATTTCTTGTTAATTTTACCTATTTAACCTATTTATTTATATTACGTAATCTATTTATTTGTTTATATTACATAATCTATTTAAAATTGCGTAAATATTTATATTGTTAAATGAACTGATTATAATCTCAATTGAAAATAAGTACTTTGATAAGTTAAAGTACGATATCTTACTTAAATAATTTGCTTAAAAAATGTGAAAAGTTATTTTCCTTGAATTCAAATCGTGCTAATTATAAAACACTATAATCGGGGTTACATTTTTTTTTTCTTCTTTAAACGTAATTTGAGTGAAAAGCGCAATGTAACCTTAAGTTTGCATAATTTTTTTTTTTTTTGACTTTTTTTTACTTTTATTTTTTTTTAATATTTAATAATAGTGGAGGTGGGCAATTAAAATCGGGACGGGCTTGGGCAACCCAAACCTTGGGGTTGGCCTTGATTGCAGTCTCTAGCTTGCAGATGGCAGGCAACACAAAAAAGAAAATGATGAATAGAAATAGAGGAAAAACAAGAAGAAGAAAGAGGAGAGAAAATAAAAAAAATAGCGTGATGTTCTCTCTCTGTTCTTCTTCTTCTTTTTTATTCATCTTTTTCAGTTTCTTTCTCTCTCGTCTTTTAATTTCGAGGCATGAATGTATTGATTTGTGTGTGGCTTCACGCTTGTCAACTTTCAATTTACTTTTTATTTTTTATATTGATTTTTTTTCATTATTTTTTTAAGTGGCTGGTAGCCACTTTCACCCATGCACAAGTTTTTTTTTTTTTTTTTTTTTCAATTCTTAAGATATTTACGGTCAATTCTTAAGCCCCCCACTCCCACGTGATGTTATTGTACTTGACAACTTGTCAGTTAATTTGTTCTTTTTTTTTTTTTTTTTTTTTAACTTGAATCATGATGTAGATTTTTGCTTTTTGTCTTTTACTTGAATTATGATGTAGATTTTTGTTAGACTTGAGTCTCTTTTATAAATATATATTTGTATTGGGTTTGAAGTAATATGATAGGTTAGTGACTCACATATTGTTTGCTATAAGTTTAGCATTTTAATTGGGTTGCCTTGTTGTGCAATGTGTATTAATGCGTAACACTACTTTGTTTTATTTAACAAGAAGAATGAATCGATTAAAACCTTAGATTCATACTACAACCACGATGATTCAAGAAAACCTCGAACGCTCAAGAAATCCGTTGGACATGCGACAACTGGATAAGACCCAATACCTAGAGCTAACATCGTATAACACGATAATTTTTGTATATGAATGGAGGAAAGAAAGATGTGGAAAACGTTGTTCTAGGAGGGATGATACCCGTCGGTACGGGATTAAAATGATTAGTTTCAATAAATATTTTTTAAAAAACATTAATTTAATTTAGCATTGAATGATTAAGGCCCCAATTTAAAATTTTGCTTGAGGCCCCCAAAATAATTGGGCTGGCCCTGTTTGTTCCATGGATCTTAGTAGTTAGTCTAGTAAAATAACTGTCTATTTATACCAGGCTTACCAGCCTCACATCTACACAACACAAATTAAGAAGCAAAATGAAGTTCTTAATAGTCTTCCTTTTTCTCTCCACTGTTGGGGTCCTTGCAGAGCAACGTGGAAAACAAGGTGGTTTAAAGTATAGAGAAAACTTAACCTTTATTATTATTATATGAGTACTCGTGGATTCACGGCCACATTTTTCTAACCCTTACGGCCTTATCTGGCTGCATACAGAGAGTCATTTTATCAGAACAAGGAGTCAAGGAG
>OU015765.1:26960980-26979195 GCA_907173295.1 Fagus sylvatica | reverse complement strand
ATCCATCTCCCTGGCACAAATGCAGATTGACTGGGGGAAATAAGTTGGTCAAGTAAAGGTCTTACTCTTCCCACCAGGATTTTAGAAATAGCTTTGTACACAACATTGCAAAGGCTTATAGGCCGAAAATGGTTTGTAGTTGTAGGGTTTGGGATCTTTGGGATGAGAACTATGAGGGAACTATTAATATCTTTCAACATATAACCAGTAGTGAAGAAATACTGTACAGCTTTGATCACATTAGAACCCACTATGTGCCAGTACTTTTTGTAGAAGAGTGGAGGGAAGCCATTAGGCCTAGGAGCTTTTAGGCTTTGCATTTCAAAGACAATATGTTTAATCTCATCTAGTTCAGGAATTTTACAAAGCACACTGTTGTCCGCATTAGTAATCACTGGTTGGATCAGATCATCAAAGTCAGGGGGAAAGGGTGTATTAGAGAAAGGTTGGACAGGTGAATCACCCTATCACTATAAGCATATATCTTTTTAGAATATTTGATTATTGGATCACCATACTTAGGTGAGTTGTCATCCTTCTCTCTGGTTTATTCAAAGCTGGATACAACTCTAAATCTCATGCCTCAAAGTTCATGGTGCTTATGAAATATCTAATTACATCTTAATAATAGGCTAAATCAAATGAAATATCATATTACCATTGTTACTTCTAAATCCTGTATCATGACTGAATTTGCTAAATGTGTCCCTAACATTAACCTGACCAGAACGACCAATCCACAATGAGTAAGCAAGGCAAAATAATGGAGAAATATTGTTTATCCACAACAACTTAAGTCAACTCGATATGAGATCACTCAGATTTGAAGACATTCAACCATAAGCAATCAACTAAAATATGTTGGATCCCCAAACCAATCATTGCCTCCCTAGGCTTAAACAAAAAATATGTAATTACATGTCACTAAATTCGGCCTAATTCCACTATTCTGATTTCCAAAAACAGTTCTAAAGCATCACTAAAATAAGTAAACCATTTATCATAACATTCCACATAACACAATTTTTTAAGAATATTATCAAACACATATCATGCATTATTGTTGCAACCTCTCCTTGTATATCATGTAATCATAGAACTAACCACAAGGCCACAAACACATTCAACTCAAAAACCATCACCTAAATCCTCTTATAGACTAAGTTACCCAAACTTACACTATTCAGACCACCACAAGCCTTAATTACATATTGAAACTTGTACTTATCGAGAGAAGTTCCACAACCCAATATCTTAAAGTAAAACATAAGGCAACAATACATCAAACAAACCCATTATTGTTAAACACTCTAATAATCCAATTCCAAGGCAAATAATATGTCAATTCAAGCTTAGAGAACATGTTCTTAACATCAATAAAGCTGCCATAAAGAAACATTACATACTTGAAACCTTTGTTCCACATATTTGGGGACCCAGCTTATTTGCACACATGTCAGCAATCTTTAATAACAGTCTTTATGTATGATCTTCCACGTGCTCAAGGGCTTATGTACTTGATCTGAAAATCTTATATTATAGCGACGTGCTATTATAGCAAATCTTAATATAGCAAATCTTAATGTTTTTTTGGACGGAAGGACCGATATCAAAATGTAATAAAACTCTAAAAGAGCTAATCTAAAAATTTAAACATTAAGGATGAAATCCAAATTAACCAAATTGAAAGGGTGTACAATATATTTTAGTCTTAAAATAATGTCCTTTGATAAGTGTAGTTAATTAGTTATTACATACGTAGTGCATAACTCTTACCAAAAGCCATCTAAAGATTCTAAACAGGCAAGGTTTGAAGTGGCATCACAAGAATATATATGAAGAGTTGAGAGGCTCTCATCAACGGCTTTTCTAACTTTCATATGCCATACTAGCATTTGAATATATATTATATATATATATATATCTTATCATTATCATCAAAACATCATAAAAAATTCTTTATTCTTAATGTAGTATATATATATATATATATATATATATATATATATATATATCTTATCATTATCATCAAAACTTCATAACAAAATTCTTTATTCTTAATGGGTGTTCCACCTACATCATTGAGGGATGCGAGAAGTTATCTCTTTGCCGTATAGGCCATAAAAAACCAAGTGGCTTCGAATATAAAGGAATAAAAAAAATAATAATAATAATTTAATTTAATTAAACGGGAAACAAAATTAAACATTTAAATAATGGTCATACAAAGTGAAGAATAGCCCTTCTCATAGCGTCAACAAAACATTATTGTACATAAAACTTGGATATTTCATAAATACGCGTTGAAGCCAATTCCCAGCAGACTCAGCACAACTTTTAGAAAGTTGTGATGGTTTAATTATTTTGTAAATATTTATAGAAATTAAATTTAAATTTCATCAAGTTAAAAAAAGTTAAAAGTTTTCGAGTCTTATTCTTTATAAAATATTCAAAATTTCCCACTTCCAATAGGTAGAACACTCAAACATAATTTCCAACTCCTAATCATTTTAAAATTTAATAAAAATAAACATGATGAGTAAGAATGTGAAGGAGTCAAACAAAAAGCTAAAAATCCAATTTAAATTTAAATTTCATGAAGTCAACAAAAAATCAAAAAGTTTTGAGTCCTATTCTTTATAGAATACTCAAAATTTCTTACTTCTAATCATTGTAGAACACTCAAACCTATTTTCCAACTCCTAATTGTTTAAAAATCTAATAAAAAAATAAATGATGTATTAAATTGTGATGGAATCAACAAAAAGTCAAACATTATTGGTTTTTATATATTATATAGATTACTAATCGGTAATTCGTGCAACGCATTGGAAAATTTAACATATTTTTTTGTCTAAATATTAAAAATTTGATAATTTTGATAATTATTTATAGGCATTTGTTTTTATTATTTTTATTGTGTATATAGAACTATATATTTTAGCGTTAGGCATTTATTAAGATTGTATTTGTGTATGAAACTGTATATTCTAGCATTAGTCATTTATTATAATTGTGTTTATATATGAAACTATATTTTTCTATTAAAAAAATATAATGTATCAAGATTTTAATAATAGATATAAATATATAATAAAATTAGATTTGGCGAAATATGTATCCAGTAGTGGAATCTCAAGCTCTAAGTGATTGGACCATTCAAGTAATTCAATCTACCACGATTGCAAAAGAGATCTCTAATGAACTTTTTGCCACCACTCATGATGTAGATTCATATCCAAGTGAAATAATGCAGCATAAATGAACCGAGAAGCCAGCTCAAGGTCTTCATTTAGAAAATACATTATATTTTTTCTACACATCTTAGGTCAACTTCTGGAAGCGTAGGTGGTGATTCCACCATAAGTTATAGTGGGAATTGACAAAGGATGTACCTGTTCATAAAAAAAGAGAAACGATGTACCCGATTTTGACTTTGCAATTTGACTTTGAGAAACCTCGTTTTTCCAAAAACATTTTAGAGTAGTGTATGGTTTAATTGTTTCAAAAATTTGGAACCACTGCTGGTGGTGCTGCCACTTCAGGATTCAGATACCAATGAGAGATAATATACTTCTTGATTATCAATATCAGCTCAGAATAAGCAACCTTATATTACAAGTATTTTTTTGTATATGCTGATTTCATTATTCTCATTAAGTTTTCATATAAATACTCACTTGTATCCAACATATGTTACATCTTCAGGTGTTCAGACTACAAATTCAAATACTTCATATTTTACTAGTGACTAGTGAGTTTAAATTTATTCTTTTCACTTTGGCCAATCATTTTTACATTGACATTCTTCGATAGTTTATGGTTTAAATTCATCATTTCTTTTAGTATGTCGAGCAACCTTTTGTTTTGTTTTGTTTTTTTTTTTTAAAAGAAAAAATAGATAAGATTTTATTGATTAAACTGGAATATCATGCTAAAGTACATAGCAAATATGTTGTTGAAAACAATTTTGCTTCTTTCCTACAATTCTCCTATACTTACATAATATATTTGAGATTTTTTTTTTGTCTTTCAGGTACTTGTTCCACTTCAAGAAATTCTTTTTCAGGAAATTTTTGTCCATAAAATTTAGATGGATCTATTATTTATGTTACATGTTTCATGGGAAAATTATTCAGTAGTCCCGGACTATAAATAAATGCGTTGTCCCCCCTCTCATAGAGTAGTGGGTCCCACCATGAATTTAATTAGTGGGACCCACCATTCATATGAGAGGAGGACTACGCATTTATTTGTAGTCCTAGAGTACTGAATGGTCACTCGATTTCATGGGTATTGCCCTTCAAGGAGTGATTATTCAGTAGTCCAAGACTACAAATAAATGCGTAGTCGCCCTTTCACATGAATGGTGCATGAGTCCCACCATATAAATGTGGGTCCTATTAATTAAATTCATAGTAGGACCCATCATTCATGTGAAAAGGGGGACTATACATTTATTTGTACTCTTAAACTACTGAATAATTTTCCCCTTTCAAGACACTGATTTCTTGTCCTTTCTGTGAGAAGGTGACTATGTATTTATTTGTAGTCTGAGACTACTGAATAATCACTTTGTTTCAAGACACTGATTTCTTGTCCTTGTGCCTTTCTCTTTAAAGGATTCTTATACTTTACACTAATAAGTCTTCCACGCTTATGGCGTGCCTTAGACTCGTTTATTTCCATATTAACTGGTTGTCCTACACGAACTTCAATCTCTATGTCGAAGTGTTAGCAGCCGTAATGTGTGATTTCACTATTTTCATATTGCCAATAATTACATCTGGTAATTAGTTTGCCATACCTTGCAAGCGAATGATCCCCAAGGCTTCGTTTGGGAGTTTAGAAAGGAATGAGATGGAACTAAGTAATCTTGTTTGGATGTTTTAAAATACAAGAATAGAATGTAAGTAACCTTGTTTAGGAGAAATATTAGAAATAATGAAAATAAATCATTTAATAACAACATTACTACTATAACTTTCATTTTAATCTAGTTTAGATACAGTGAAAATAATGTTGTAGATTTACCATATAGTAGTAGTATCATCCCGACAACTATTTTAGCTTTTGTGAACACAATAATGCACAACATAATGAATATAGACTCACATTAACTATAAGAAGAAAAAAACATGATATATATATATATATAGCTGCTATATATTTTTGTTAATTTTGCTATTGTGTTGATGGTATCAAAAAAAAAAAGGAGAGAAAAAACTCTCAAGGTTTGAGATGAGAGCGGTAGCACAAGAAGATGTGAGAAGATGGAGGTGAGGAATCAGGGATAATCTAGGATTTAAAAAAAAAAAATATTAAGGACATTTTGGGAGTTTTGGTGAAAATTTCATTAAACAAAATTTATTCCCTCCTATTCCTCCCAATTTTGGGGAATGAAAATTTGGGTTTGGAGGGAATAGGGAGGAATGAGTGTTCCATTCCATTCCCTTCACTTAAACTTCCAAACAAGGGAATGATTTTCTTCTCTACTTATACTTCAAAGGGGAAAATGAAATATTCTTAATATATATTATTTTTTTTTTTTTCCATTCTTTTCCCTCCTCCCAAACGGAGTGTAAACTTATAGTTCACATTTATTTGTACGGGGATCAAAATGAAATAACATCAAAACATTCCAAATTAAATCTCATCGTGCTTCTAGCAACGACTCTTCTACTCCTAAAGGCATAACCTTCGAACTAGTCAAGGCCACAAACAAGCCATGGTCTCTGAAACCATGATGCACCGGTACAGTCTCATCATATCATATCCAGAAGTCCATGCAGTTTAAACCATAACTTGATTATAGGCCCAACCTTGAGGCAGCCCAGTTCAGGTTAAGACAAACACCCCTTTCAATTATGGTGGCTTTTGGGAGATTGACATTATCAAAAAAAACAAAAAGAAATTGAAAACCAAAGACACAATTTAATAAAATAATAATTTTCATGTCTTATGTTAATTTCTCCAGTCTAATTGGCCGTTGAATCACTTTAAGAGAGTAATTAATGGGAGCATGGATGAAGTCATTCAACATGTATCAAGTTTATCATAATCTTCAAAATTACTTTCAACATTATTCGTGTTCTTTGGGTTGGATAGTTGGATTGCTGAAAGCAATACTCAATGCAAAAGCTACAATAGTAAAATTGAGAAAATCTTTGGATATTAGTTTCTTTAATCAATTCTTCATTATCTTTTGGTTGGAAAATTATTTATTCTGATATGTTTGTTGTTTCTCCCATAAATTGCTTTTCTTTCTTGTTCTGTTCATTTGAAAGTTTTGGTTCAAAATTGAATTTTTTTTAGTTATCTAAAGTCTTGTTGTATTTGATTAATTTCTGATCGAACATCTTGTAAATTTGTAGGATTCTTTCATTTTTTTAAATTTGTTTTTAACTGTCGAAAATTTATAAGTATTTGAGGGAGTTCCTGATTAACTACAATTCTTTTAATTTTTCCTGATTGACTACAATTCTTTTAACTTTGCTTACAAAATAACATTCTTAGAACTTTCTAAATCAAAAACAATAGAACCATAAATTTAAGATTATTTTATCTTCTACCAAAAAAAAAAAGCAACAAACAAACAAAAAAAAGTAAATAAATAGTAGTTTATAATTGTTACTCTTTTTTTTTTTTTTTTTTTTCCGGGAACAGCTACAAGTTCATCCATTTATTGAGAAAAAACAAAGATGGTTTAAAGTATAGAAAAACTTAATTAACCTTTATTATTATTATATGAGTACTCGTGTATCACGGCCACATTTTTCTAACCCTTACGGCCTTATCTGGCTGCATAGAGCGAGGTAAGTCATTTTATTAGAACAAGGAGCCTAATTCGACGTGAAGAAAAACCACTCATAGTCTGTACGTAAATTCTGTACATGTGTGAAGATAAGTTAGAAAACTGGCGAGGGAAAAAAGATTATATTGTGTATTACATCATTTAGAACGTGCCCAGATTTTTTATTTGTTTTTTTCCCTAACCCCATGTTGAACACCGTTTTCTAAAGATTCTCAGTTTTTTTTTTCATATCTTTATCGTTCGCAATAAGATCATAAGAATAGGATAGTAGCTTATTATTTGGTGAATATTATAACAAAAAGATGGAACGGTAATGCTAACAACAATAATAAGAGTGATAGAGAGGTGACTAATATTGCTATTAATTTAACATCCAATGAGAATAGGAATATCATGGAGCTGATACATTATTATTGACAAACAAAAGATGGTAACAATATTATTTGAATGTACACATGTAGTAGAAATGATTTTAGGATGGGATCATTAGAATTTTCTAGAATTAAATTTTTCAACTGTCTCGTTATTTAATTTATTCTCATAATTTGCAAAAGGAACAAAAAATATTGAATTTTGAATTTTGATTTCTAATACAAATCTTACTATTGAAATTTTCTAGATTACCAACCTTTTTAACCAAAGCAAAATGAATTTATCCTTTCTAACGTAGAGAAATGAGATTTTGTTTTTTTAGAATTCAATAGTTGGGAGAGTGTGGATTTAAACACCGGTCCTCCTCATAAAAAAGAACATGAAATATCAATTCTTGGTGTAGAAACATGAGATTTAACTCATGATGGATGTTGGAATTATTGGAATAAATTTATTTAACTCAACTTTTTTATTTTATTTTATTAAATGTAACTCACCTTTTCCTTTTCTTTTTCTTTTTCTTTTTTCCCTTATTTGTTTACTTATCTTCTCGAATGAAAAAGTAGTAACAATTTTTTATTTAACATTGTCTATTTCTGTCTCTCTCTCTTCTATTATATATTTTTTTTGGTAGGAACCGAGCCCCAACTTTGTTTATGTTAAAAAAACATTGAGAGAAAATGTGTTTCAAAGAATAGAGACATGATGTGGAGCTTTGGATGGTGGACCAAAAGTTAGGACTACGTACATATGAACCAATATGTTTATGAAAAAATTGGATGCGACTCAAGATTTTTTTTTTTTTTTTTTGAAAAATATAAATCGTTTATCAAACGAGCCAACCTCAAGCCTAAGTTTAGGTTCGATTATTAAACGAATCAAGCTCAACATAATGTATGTATAATAAAAACTATTGAATGAGCATGATCTAAGTCCATATAATATTATATTTTTATATCTGTACATGTATAGAGATATACTTATATAGAATTAATATTGGATTGTGTAACTTTATAAATAATTTCATAAGAAAAACACTTTAATTTTTAATTTATAGACACTTTATTTTTAATATTATAGATAATATTGTTGGAACATTTTAATATTAAAACTAATTTTTAATAAATTATTCAAATGATAAGTTGACAAATTAAATGAGAAAAAGAGGGAGTTTCAAGTGATTAATGAGTCTTAAGTGAGGAGTTAGTGTTTTAGAGAATCCTTATTAATTTATAAATGCTTAGAGTCATTAAGTCTCTAATCCAGACTATCGTTGTGCTTATCACCATTTAATCACATGTATATAACTTCTATTATTGTTGTTAATTAGCATTATCGTAGCATCTTCTTGTTATGATATTCACCATTAATAAGATAACATCCTTACCATCCTGTGAAGGGGCAAATGGAAAAAATATGAAAAAGTTAACAGAGAATCTTTGGTGTTCGTGAAGAAGGTAATAAGAAATTGTTTAAATAGACATGCACGTTTTAAATAATGTAAATTTAATACACTTAACTTTATCTATTTAAACCAGGCTTACCAGCCTGAAATCTACACAAAACACAACACAAATTAAGAAGCAAAATGAAGTTCTTAATAGTCTTCCTTTTTCTCTCCACTGTTGGGGTCCTTGCAGAGCAACGTGGAAAACAAGTGGAACCGAGGACTATCCGCAATCTCATCAGTCGGGCCAACTTTGAAAGCATGTTTCCCAACCGCGCTAATGTTACGTACTGCGATGGGTCCTCAATTTACACCTATGATGCGTTTGCTGAGGCTGCTGATACGTTTGGGGGTTTTGGAACAACTGGTGAAGAGGAGACCCGTAAGAGAGAAATTGCAGCCTTTTTGGCTCAAACTGCGTATGCAACTGCAGGTTAATTTGCCAAATTAAAAGAAACCTTTCTTAATTTATTTACTTTTGCTTTTAATTTATGTTGTGCTTGTGCATGCATGTCTAATTAAGTGCAAACATATAATATTAACCATGCACGGTGACGCACACGTACAGGTGGACCAGAAAATACAACTGATGATCCCTATTCATGGGGTTATTGCCACCTTGAAGAACAGAACACCACCTTGAATGATTATTGTGTTACTAGTACAAATTGGCCATGTACAACTGATCAAAAGTATTATGGCCGAGGTCCAATTCAACTCCGATAGTAAGATATCCTTCATATTATATATTTCATGATTAAGAAATATAATCATTTATGTTATATTTTACAAACGAAATCTTATATATGTTGTCATTGCAGCAACACCTACTATGGTCGAGCCGGATCAGACTTAGGCTTGGATGTTGACCTACTAAACGACCCAGATGAGCTTGTAAATAACGCAGTCTTATCTTTCAAGTCTGCACTGTGGTATTGGACAAATAGCCATTCACCAAATCCCTCATGCCACGATGTCATGACCAACCAATGGGTGCGAAACTTAGACGACGTGATAGCAGGGCGGGTGGAAGGCTTTGGTCTCACCACGAATATCATCGACGGTGAAAATGAATGTGGAATTGGGACTGATGAACGCGTAGAGAAGCGGATTGGCTTCTACACAGCCTTCTGTGACATATTGGGAGTGAGCTATGGTGACAACCTTGACTGCTACACCCAGAAGCCTTATAATTGGTCTCCCTGTAACGAATATCTTGGTGGAAACACTCTGAGGTCATATGTATAAGTTATAACTATGGCCCAAGGAAAATCAATGATTATTGACAGTAATTAATCATTGACTTATTATCTATCTAAATAAATAAATTGCTCTCTGCTTGTGCAGAATTGCTTTGTTGTGCTCTTTATCGGTTTATTAGTTTGTTGCATTGTGGCTATGCGTTAGCCATTAGTTTGTTATTCCAGAGATCAGTTTATGTCTCTCGTTGTTTATAGGTGTGGTTGGTTTGTCAGTTGACACCTTTTGTAATAGATATTAGGACTCTTGTGTAATTTGCTTGTGGTGCAATAAAAATTCTGTACTGATTAATCAAAAAATAATAATTAGTGCAAGGACTTCATGTTCTTCTCATTTCATGCTAATCGATATTCTATAATATTATATATTGCAACCCTTTTTTTGTACTTTTAGTATCGGTTTTGGCATCCACTAAACATTCTGCCTCTTATTTTTTTAGAATGTGAGAGGATAAAATGTAATTTTTTAAAATGGAAGAGTTCTAGTGTCATTTGGCAAAACGTCAAAAAAGGTTTTTGTAATTTTTCCTATTAAATTTCAAATGACAAGTACTCCGAATATTAGTAATATACAACAAGAAGTTAATAAAATACAAAACTCATAAATACAAATGACAAAACTTTAAAGTTCAATAATTTTAAATGTTTTTTTTTTTTTAATTGTCATTTATTCGTTACAAATGATAAGGTACTCTATATTGTCATTTAAATTGTGATAATAACAGTTGAAGCTATGATGAATCACTTCGGCCCAAATCCTTAAAATTCTTGACTTATTCCTTGTCTTCTACCATTTTCAATAAGTAATCATTTATACAAACACTTACTTAAAAGTTATAGGAGAAAAAATAGACAAAATTATAAATCAGATAGACCCTAGAACAATAAGTAAATTGACAAAAATAAATAAAACCCTTAATTTACCCCACATGAGCTTCTTACACGTTAGGCTCTTTTTTAAACAACATATGGTTTCAATTAGGTTAGATTTTTATTAACCAAATATTTTGAAAGTCTTCTTAGAGGTAGAGGAAAGAACAAAACTCACCTATATTTTTTTCTATTAAAAAAATAAATTATCATCACATAACTTTTGAACATTTTTGTATAATTTTGAGAGCCTTTTGTTTAAGTACTATTGGATGGGTCCTAGAACCTTTTAAAAATTAAAACAGTGGGGGACTTAGTCTTAGGCCTAAGTGGCCTAGGCTTTAAGCCGACAGTGCCTACACATTTGCAGTCAAATCAAAAGCATTTAGAGCCCCATTATTTGATGCCAAAAGTGATTTTTGAAAATGTAAAACCTAAATTTTGTGTTTCGTATATAAAAAAAAAAAAAACATGGTTTACAAAATAATTTGCCCTCAAAAAACATGTTTTGGGAATGAAACTTTGAGCTGTACTTCCAAAACATATTTTTGACATAAAGCATGATAAGGAAATGGGTTCCCATACAGACATGGTTTTAAAAACCGGATCGGACCGGCCGGTTCAACCGGTTTAACCGTGAACCGGACTCTAATCTGGTCCGATTCTTCTTAAAAACCGAAAATTCACAAAAAAGTGAGAAAAACCGGAAACCAGTGGTTTAATCGGGAAAACCGCGAACCGCACTGGTTCGACCGGTTCATACTAGCAAGCAAAAATGTTGTAGTTTTGGGCAAAAGAGGTGGAGGAATAGCTCAAAAACCCATCTTCTTACAATATTTGATGTTGAATCCAAACATCTTCAAATGGGTATGCTCCAAAACGGCAAAACCCACTTGTGGTCTTTGTATTTTGACATCCCACAAATCATATGGGTAGCAAAATAAAAACCCCACAGATCAGATGGGTCAGAGTAGCTTTAGAGAGAGAGAGACAGAGAGAGCAAGCGAACTAGAGGCTCTGAGAGGTTGATTTTTTAAGATTTAAGATTGAAGGTTTATTTGGATTTTTGTGAAGTTTGGCCGTTTGGGTGGAGGGGAGGGGGGCGGCGGTAGAGACTAGAAAGGATAATGATAGGGTTTTCTTTTTCTTTGTACGTGTGAGTGTGTGTGTGTTTGGTCATTTGGTGTTAAATGATTTTTTTTTTTTTTTAATTAAAAACGGGTGTTGAAGACTTGAAGTGGACCAGTGGAGTTAACTTTGTATATTTAGAATTTGTGCCGTGCATGTGGATTTGAATTTATTTATTTTTAACGTTAAATAATTTATTATATGAATTTCTATTGCTATATATTAACTTTTAAGTAGGATTATTTTTATAATGTTAATAATTTTAATTACAATTTTTTTTATCTTCTTAAACTTAAGGATAAATTACATTTTAAATCATATAGTTTAGGGGATGTATTAAATTAAACTCTATAATTTCAAAAGTAACAAATTAAACCCTGAAAATTTCAAAAAGTAACAACCTTATATTTTTAAAATTAACAAATTAAACCTTATATTTTCATTAACCCAATATTATTAGTTACAAATGGTTTATGTATTTATTTAATTATTTATATAATTTTAAAATTATTAATTAAATTATTTATGACGTCACCGGTTCGACCACCGGTCCGACCCCGGTCGGACCAGTGATACGGAACCACTCATCAATCCGGTTCTCTCTCCGGTCCGGTTTTTAAAACCATGCATACAGACCCTTTAAAAAGCTTGCCATTGAGCAAAAAACTATTTTGAACCCAATTTTTTTACATCTTTGAATAAAACATCTTTAGCACTTTTATAATCAATATAGACTATTTTTGTTTATTCAAAAGATCATCTTGAAATTATGAAATACATAAAACAATTGATAAATTTCTTTTTCTATTGTACTATAATTTTGGTGCAGCATTCTAACTAGACGCCAGAATGAAAATGGGCAAATTTGCGCTCATTGATTGGACTCTTCCTAATATTTTTGTGCTAACTCTCTCTTTAAATTTTTGGAAGGGGTAAAGTAACGGATTTCCTAGAATTGGTTTTGAAGTAAAATTTCTTTCTAACATAAAAGTAGTTTTGAAACATATTCCATTATTACTTATGTGGGGATCAGAAACTTTATATCCTATATGTATTATGTAATCTTGATCTGTTTGCATGAGATAAATTTTCGGTAGATTTTCATAATACTTTGTTGGAATAATTCCTTGTTGTATGCAATTCATATCGGCTCCCGAGTCTACTAGTGCTATTGTAGTAAACTGATCATATTCCTTATTTATAACTATAGTTAGTTCTGTATATATACCATATTTGAAAAGTATTCAACTTGAGAAACCTTGGGATATTAGTTTCTTTAATCAATCCTTCATTATCTTTTGGTTGGATAATTATTTTTCTGATATGTTTGATGCATGTTTCTCCCATAAATTGTTTTTCTTTCTTGTTCTGTTCATTTGGAAGTTTTGGTTCAAAATTGAAATTTTTAGTTCTCTAATGTCTTGTTATATTTGATTAAATTCTGATCGAAGATCTTGTAAATTTGTAGGATTCTTTAATTTTTTTTAGAATTGTTTTTTATTGTCGAAAATTTACAAGTATTTGAGGGAGTTCCTGATTAACTAGAATTCTTTTAAATTTGCTTACAAAATAACATTCTTAGAACTAGAAAGCAAAAATGAGTTTAAAATTGATTATCAATATTGAAACAAAAAAGAAAGAAAAAACGTGTTCATTATTGATTAAGATTAATTTATCTTCTGCCAAAAAAACAAACAAACAAACAAACAAAAAAAGTAAAAAGTAAATTAGTAGTTTATAATTGTTACAACAAGAAGTTAATAAAATACAAAACTCATAAATACAAATGACAAAACTTTAAAGTTCAATAATTTTAAATGTTTTTTTTTTTTTAATTGTCATTTATTCGTTACAAATGATAAGGTACTCTATATTGTCATTTAAATTGTGATAATAACAGTTGAAGCTATGATGAATCACTTCGGCCCAAATCCTTAAAATTCTTGACTTATTCCTTGTCTTCTACCATTTTCAATAAGTAATCATTTATACAAACACTTACTTAAAAGTTATAGGAGAAAAAATAGACAAAATTATAAATCAGATAGACCCTAGAACAATAAGTAAATTGACAAAAATAAATAAAACCCTTAATTTACCCCACATGAGCTTCTTACACGCTAGGCTCCATATATTGTGAAGCCCAAGGCAACAAATTTAAGTGGATTTTTAAATATACTTTTTTAGTGAAACAACATATGGTTTCAATTAGGTTAGATTTTTATTAACCAAATATTTTGAAAGTTTTCTTAGAGGTAGTGGAAAGAACAAAACTCACCTATATTTTTTTCTATTAAAAAAATAAATTATCATCACATAACTTTTGAACATTTTTGTATAATTTTGAGAGCCTTTTGCTTAAGTACTATTGGATGGGTCCTAGAACCTTTTAAAAACTTAAAAATTAAAACAGTGAGGAACTTAGTCTTAGGCTTAAGTGGGAATATTGGAACAAAAATGAGTTTAAAATTGATTATCAATATTGTAACAAAAAAGAAAGAAAAAACGTGTTCATTATTGATTAAGATTAATTTATCTTCTGCCAAAAAAAAACAAACAAACAAACAAACAAAAAAAGTAAAAAGTAAATTAGTAGTTTATAATTGTTACTCTCTTTTTTATTGGGAACAGCTACAAGTTCATGCATCCATTTATTGAGAAAAAAACAAAGGTGGTTTAAAGTATAGAGAAAACTTAACCTTTATTATTATTATTTTTTTTTGGTAATTAACTTAACCTTTATTATTTTTATTATATGAGTACTCGTGGATCACGGCCACATTTTTCTAACCCGTACGGCCTTATCTGGCTGCATACAGAGAGTCATTTTATCAGAACAATGAGCCTATTTCGACTCTGCATGTATGTGTGAAAAAAGTTAGAAAACTGGAAAGGAGGGAACAAAAAAAAGGTTACATTGTGTATTACATCAATTTAAACGTGCCCAGATTTTTATTTTTTATTTTTAGGAATCTGTGTTATTTTTTCCCCAACCCCATGTTGAACCCATTTTCTAAAGATTCTCTGTTATCTTTTCATATCTTTATCGTTAGCCCCTTCACAGGATGATAAGATCATAAGAATAGAGAGGTGACAAAATTGGTGTCAATAATGGTAGCACAGTTGAGATGAGGATTAAGGACCTAAGGCTTAATGTAGCGGTAATACTAATATTGCTATTAATTTCACATCAAAAGAGAATAGGAATGTCATGGAGCTGATACATTATATTGATAAACACAAGATGGTAACAATATTATTTGAATGTAGACATGTAGTAGAAAGGATTTTAGGATGGGATCAACAAAAACTTTCTAGAATTAAATTTTTCATATGCCTCGTTATTTATTCTCACAATTTGCAAAAAAGTAACAAAATTATTAAATTTTGAATATTATTGATTTTTAATATAGATTAAACTATGGATAGTGTAGATTACCAACAGTATAAATTTATCTTTTTGTAACGTAGAGGCATGAGATTTTTCTTTTCTGATAAGTTGATAGTTGGGGGAGGCCGGAGTATTTAAATATTAATTGATTCTCCTCATAAAAAAGAACATAAAATATCAATTCTCTTAGCATAAAGACATGAGATGTAACTCATGATGAATGTTGAAATTATTGGTGTGAATTTATTTAAGTAACCTTTTTTTATTTTTTATTTTAAATAATCGAACTCACCTTTTTCCCCTATTTACTTAACTTCTAGATGACAAAACAGTAATAATTTTTTATTTAACGCTATCTGATAGGAATCGAGTCTCAACTGTGTTGAATGTTAGAGAAAAGAGAGAAAATATGGTAAATAATGCAGACATGATGTGGAATTTTGGATGGTGGAACAAAAGTTAGGGCTACAGATGAACCAATACGTTTATGAACAATTGGGATTCGGCTCAGAATTTTTTTTTTTTTAAAGAAATCGTTTGTCAAACAAGTGATCAACCTCAAACCTAAGTTTAGGTTGGATTATTAAACTAGTTAAGCTTGACATAATGAGTTCATGAATAAGCTTAAAAGTATGAATAATATAAACTTTTAAACAAGTATGATCCAAGTCCATATAATTTTTTTTTTATATAACTATACATGTATAGAGATATATATACTTATATAGAATTGAAATTTGGATTGTGAAACTTTATAAATAATTTCATAAGACAACACTTAATTTTTAATTTATTGATAATATTGTTGGAACATTTTAATATTAAAACATGATTTTAATAAATTAAGTTGACAAATTAAATGAGAAAAAGTTGGGGTTTCATGTGATTAAGACAAATTATAATATTCACCCCATAATAAGATAATATTCTTACCATCCTGTGAAGGGGCTAATGAAAAAATAAAAAAACAGAGAATCTTTGGTGTTCGGGAAGAAGGTAATTATGCCAAAGAGCAATTGTTTCTTTTTCGTTTTTTTGGATAAATGAGCAATTGTTTAAACAGTCAGGCACGTTTTAAATGTTGTAACTTGTAAATGATACACTTAAATTTATCTTCTTTCCCGTTCTTGCCAGTTCTCCACACACATATATACTGGATATCCCATGTGGGAAGATAGACAACAAGGTGGCACATTTTCTCTCAAGGCATGCTAGCTTGTTAAAAAATAAAATATTACTGTTGTCTTGATTTCCAAGTCGTCTATTTATACCAGGCTTACCAGCCTCACATCTACACAAGACAAATTAAGAAGCAAAATGAAGTTCTTGGTACTCTTTGTCTTCCTTTTTCTCTCCATTGTTGGGGTCCTAGCAGAGCAACGTGGAAAACAAGTGGAACCGACGAATATCCGCAATCTCATCAGTCGGACCAACTTTGATAACATGTTTCCAAACCGCGCTGATGAGTCCTGTGATGGGTCCTCAATTTACACCTATGATTGACGTCTTGATACCCCAAATTCGACAACGCATTTTGCTGGAATTATATTGCCAAAGAGTCCTAATACCCTATTACAAAAGGTGTCAACTGACAAACAAACCACACCTATAAACAACGAGAGACATAAACTAATCTCTGGAATAACAAACTAATGGCTAACGCATAGCCACAATGCAGCAAACTAATAAACCACACCTATAAACAACGAGAGACATAAATTCCACAGTCGGAGCTGGAAAAAATGAGGCAAAAATACATAAGAATCAATACTGATGAACATAATTTTTGGAAATTTACTTCACTCAAAATTCAGATTCATAACATCCATAGAAATCAACATGTACCAATAACTAACGTAGTAACTCACATGTTCCAACAACTAATATAGCAACTAACATCTGAATTACATTTAAGTGAACCCAGAAACCAACATAGCAACCAACAATTACATTTGAGTTATCAACCAAGAACCAACATCTCAATTACATTTGAGTTATCAAAACACCAACAACCAACATAGCAACCAATAATTGCATTTGAATTATCAAGACACATTAAAAGAGAATATGAACTTACTTACACAGTCTACATTAAAAGGCAAGAAAATTTTGAAGGCCAAATCATAAATTTCCATCTATGATTGATGAGAAATCTTTCGAGGCAGTACACGTAAATTTGTCTTAATATATTTGAGGTCATAATAGATATTGGTACTTACGCGTAGCGAACTTGGTTTGGTATGTCTTTCTTGTGTTCTAGAAGCCATGTTTTGACGTCTTGATACCCCAAATTCTTTACGCACAGCTGTTTCAATGGTTTTCGCTATGATGCAGGCAGTACAAAGTAGTATCAGCGGGATTAACTAAGTTAATATTGGGTTAGCAAGAAAATTGAAATAAAAAATAAGAGTTTACTAATATCGGGGTCCAAGCTCTATGTGTCTCAATAGGTAAAGAATCATAAAAATTGAATGTTTTAGCTAGACAATCTACGACCAGCATTACAAAATGGCCATTATGGTATGCTGGAACAAAAATCTGCATTAAGAAACACGAAAGGGTAGGTCATACACAGTTTTTTTAAAATAGATATGTAAGGCTACAATTTGACAAAATGAAGTTGGAAATGTTCTATAATTACCTGGTTGCATTTTTCCGGCATTGTGCATATCCAACTACTGTGGAACAGAGTCTCTGGTCCAGGCTGGTCATCCTGAATGGGTTCTTTACCCTTTTTTTGTCTTTTGTTTCTTTATGTTTTTGTTGACCGAACTGAAGTCAGGATCTTAGTCTGCATAAACCATAGTAAGTTCTTTCGACAAAAGAGTTATCTGTACTGACATCATTCATAGTGTAAAAGTATCAACAAGTATTTGGCAAGGTAGAAATTTTGTTATTTTACCCCGTCGTGTACAGTTATTATATAGTTTATGT
>OU015765.1:26915065-26960880 GCA_907173295.1 Fagus sylvatica | reverse complement strand
TGAAAAGTATTTTACTAATTTTTTCAATTATGGACCATCAGTCACGAAATCATTTTCCTATTTTGATCGGTAAATTTGAGTCCTAGGTTGTCTAGGTTGATCTATTTTACTTATTTCAGCAATTCTTCTCTCTTTTATTTCCAATCATATGTCAAAATTAGTCATTTTATGTATTAATCAAGTTGTGGATACTTTGTTGAATTTTGCTTATAAAAAAAAAAAAATCATCTTATGTTTCTTGATAATGTGTTGTGAGAGTAGCAAAATCAATATATAGTGTGTAATTCAAGAGCACTACAACGCAATGCAGGCTTTATCAAGGATTTAATGGAAGGAGATTATGATTTATGACATCCCATATTATGTACATTTTTGTATACAACTCATTATAATCGCTTATATATAGTCAAATCTAGTACACGTGATATATGAGTTAACATTCATTCACGGAATGCCTTCATAGTCAAAATTCACACAATATAGGGAGTATCACACTTATAAACCATAGATGCTAGGCTAAAATTTACCAAACAGCCAAATGCATTTTACCCATCAATCCCTTGTCACCTCTCATGTTAAAGTGACTAAACCATAGCTGACTATTCTTATCGTGCAAGTCACAAGTGCATGCATTCCGCCATTCCGCCCGCATGAAGTTCAATTTGGGCAAGAATAACGTGGCATAATATTGAATGACATTAATCTGTCTTGTGGTTTTTTTTTGTCTCTCTTTTCATTTTTGTTTCTGTCTTTAACTATACCAACTTTATAGAACATTTCGTAATTTTGTGTGCCATCTGATATCCCATTTCGAAATTACACTTTTTTTCTAAA
This sequence comes from Fagus sylvatica, assembly GCA_907173295.1. Lineage (NCBI taxonomy): Eukaryota > Viridiplantae > Streptophyta > Magnoliopsida > Fagales > Fagaceae > Fagus > Fagus sylvatica. The sequence continues at coordinate 26,960,046 of OU015765.1, read as the reverse complement.
CGATAGCATTATTTTTGAACATATATATGTAAATGATCCACAGAAGAAGAAGAAGAACAAGACAATCTTTGAAAATAAAATAATGGTCATGACGTCCAATCAGGTACCTAGACAAAATTTCTTTGCCAGCCCAGATGTGATTATACGAATCATTTTCTAGCTAGGGAATCGAAATCTTTAAACTGATGGTTTCATACTCACAAAATGTCTCAAGCCAAAGGCGCCTGTTTACACTTCTCTGTTGTGGTCCTGCTAGAAAATGGATAGTAGTATAAAGAATACAAATAGTACTGACAGTAGTATAATGGATAGTGAAAACAATACATTATTATTTGAATTATAGGCTTTGTTTTATTGCGTTGGATGGTATATTTCATAAAGAGTTTATTTTCACATTTATTCCACATATGTACTATCCACTTTGTGTGTGGCGCTCATGTGTGTGGCTCGGATGGTATCTTTCATTAAGGGTTTATTTTCACATTTATTCCACATATGTACTATCCACTTTGTGTGTGGCGCGCGTGTGTGTGATACTGGTATCTTTCATTAAGAGTTTATTTTCACATTTATTTCACACATGTATTATCCAAGATGTGAAAATTATTCAGTAGTTCAAGACTACAAATAAATGCGTAGTCACCCTCTCACATGAATGATGGATCCTACCATGAATTTGATTAGCAGGATCCATATTTATGTGGTGAGACCCACCATTTATGTGAGAGTAAGACTATACATTTATGAAAACAGTCTCTGTGTGTGAGAGAGAGAGAGAGAGAAAGAGAGTAACCAGTGTGGAAATTATTTTACCCTTTTTGTAATGGGACAATTTAATTTTAGGTTAAATTATAAATTGTACTTTCTAACTTTGATAAAAATTCATTGCAGTCTTCTAACTTTTATTTGTTTCATTGCAGTCCTCTAAATTGCGTTTCTTTGATGAATAATTCATATCTAATAAATTAAGTTAGAGATGTAATTTGAAAAAAAAAAAATTGGAAGTTAGAGGATGTAATTTGAAAAGAAATAAAAGTTAAAGGACTAAAATAAAAACAATTAAAGTTAAAAGGACTAAATTGAATATTTTTACCAAAGTTCGAAGATTGAAATTAAACTAATTAAAAATTAGATGACTCAAATAAATTTTGACCAAAGTTTTATAATTTAACCTTAATTTTAAATATCACCTATGAACTTTAAGGTGAGTGTTGGTATTTAAATTTTTTATTCGACAATTAACCTATGTAAATTAGATTTATGACAAATCTAACATTTAATAGTATTTTCCGTTAAGATATAAAGAATTTAATTGCATCATATGATCCATATGTACAAGATAATAATGAAATCTTGAAATTATTAGTGCTTCGACAAAAATAATATGCGCAATGCGCATCTCATGATTATATTCTTCTAGCTATAATGGAAAATATTTATAAAAGTTTCAATTTTTCATAAACTTTTTTTTTTTTTTTGATATATGATAGAAATTCTAATTTAAACTCTCACACACGTATATTTTGAAGATTCAAGGATCGAACCCACACCCTCATAGAGGGGTGGGGTTTTTTGGGGGAGGGGGATTATCACTGAGCCGATATAACCCAAGTGGCAAATTTTTTTTTTTTTTCACAAACTTAATGTCAACAGGTTAATGTTCAACCAGAAAATTCAAGGATCGCATTGACAAGGACGTGGTCAAATTCCAAATATGGTATTTACAACCAAAAAAAAAATGATACAGGTTAACGGCTCAATAGGTGACTTTGAGGACAACAATTGTTGGTGTTTTCAAAGTATTTAGGAGTGAGCTTCTTGGGTTAGGACTTAGGAATGGAAGCGTGATGGTCTCTCATATAAAACGATTCAAATTATTATCATTCTAAAAGTAAAACCTACACACCTCCTCCAAGAACCAAGGGGCAAGAAGTTATCAAGTTAGTCTCCATTCATTCATTTTATGTTTGATTAATAGTTAAAACATGTCTAACATGATTTTATATAATTCAAGGAAAACATTTGTTCTAACAACATTTTCGAAATAGCACGTGGTAAAAGGGAGTCAATGTATTTTACATTAACAACATGTCTAATATGAATATTGTAAAATCATTTTTCCACAACTTTTTATTGTGCAAGTTGTTGATCTAATGTTGTTAATACCCATTTTTCTTGTAGAGAACTAACCGTCTTTAGAGTATAGCATCATGAAGAGGTTCTTTATCATGGGCATGTAGTCGAGTGTTGTATGTGTCAATTATCTTGTTGTTTGTGATACCAGCTCGAAAGATGAGAATAGAAGTGTATTTGACCTAAGTGAGATGATAACCATCTGAAGATGAGGAAACATCAAGACCAAGGAAGTAGTTGAGAGATCCCAGCCCTTTTATTTGGAAATGTTGATTAAGGAGGTTCTTAAGATCCTAGATGTCTTGCACAAAATAATCATGTCATCGACATATAATAAGAAAATAATAATATCGTAGTTGTGCATCGAATGAACAAAGCAAAATCATAGGGATTGGTCGGGAGTCCATGTTGTAAGATGGTAAAGCTAAACTTGGGAAATAATAATCTTGGAACTTGCTTAAATCTATATAATGACTAACGTAGTCAAGACCCTTTGTAGAAAGGATGAGAGAATCCTGGAGATAGCCATATGTGTGGACTTCCTCTATGAAGTCCCCATTGAGAAGACATTCTTCTATTCATCTAAATTTGCCAAACTACAATTTTGGCTTTTGCGAATTTGTCATAGTTTCAATTTCATCTCCTATATTTTAATTGTGTTAATCTTATCCTTAAAACTTTTAAAATCAATTTCTCTTTCAACTTTTAATTATGTCAATTTTATCTTTCTACCCTGAAAAAAAAAAAAAGAAAAAAACAAAAAAAAAAATCATATTGTAAAAACAAATTTCAAGATTAATGATTGGCTTCCGACAGGATTATCATGATTACACTTAAAAAAAAAGGGGGCAGGGGGCGAATTAGGTCCCGTTATGGGATCAGTGTGATTTTTTGTAACATGTGTGTGTTCTTTATGGTAAATGTTTGTTAATTGTTGTAAAAACAATGTGTGAATTCTAATAACATGAATCATATTTATGATAAACTTAATTTTACTACAAATGAAACATATTTTACCACAACTTACATAGCTTTACCATAAAATACAAGTTACAATTTTTGACACCCGTAATAGTCACATGACCTTAGAATTTCCAAAAAATAAAAAAAGAAGCTGTATTTTTTCCTGTCAATATATTTATTTTTGAGAAATGATATTTCACACTCCTTTTTTATATTTCCAGACTATTAATGCAGAAATAACAAAAGATGGAATAAAATAATTTTTTTGTTATTTCTACATTAGTGCGAAAATTTCAGAAAGGGGTGTGGAAACCACCCTTATTTTTTGGTAGATTCTTTCTTCCTGTCAACAAGGACAAAATTTGCAGCCCTTGTATTTTCCATCAGATACGACTGTTGGTCTGTACTAAAGGAGGCCATGCCATCATAAATAAGTAGTATATACTATATAGTCCTATATAGCTGCGTTATACATCGAAAATAACCAGTGTCTAGTGGTCCGGAATATCATTATTTTATTGATAATAGTACTTATATTATTTTATTATCAAGAATTTTTTTTTTTTTTTAATAAAGAGAAAAGGACTTGCAGGTGCGGTTATTGTTTCGGCCCACTTGAATCCGAATTTGATATGCCATGGGACACATCTAGGTAATAATGGGGTTTACCATTACTCAAACCCACAACTCTCGAACTTACATATATGATAAGTCATGAGAGTTTATTACTATTAAATCATCTCTTTAGACAATAATGATGAGATTCGAATCCCTGCGCATGTAATTAGCGCCTTACCATTGAGCAAGGTTTGATTCCTTGTTATCATGATTTAGCCTTCAATTTTCAAGATACTTTATGCTGCAACTGTAACATCTTTTTCTTGATTTGACATAACTGAAGATTTTCCTGTAAGGACTGTGGAGATTTTTCTCATAATTTTGGAGGGCTCAACTGATGATTGATGAAGCACTGCTTAAGTGACGGCTACATATTAAAGTCATGCAAATATGTTAATATAATATTTTTTCGACCTAATAAAAAATAAGTTTCCGACCACACAAACCCAATAAAATATAACTACTTATAATATAAAAATATAAATGGAAGCTTCTTTGATCTCTTGGTCTGTGTATTGGACTTTTGCAAAAAAGTGTGTCCCTCTTATTGAGCACAATATATCGTATGAATACGACAGTGCTGATTAAGTTTGAGATTTTCTATCGATTATTTGATGGAAGCAAGTAGACAATGCGTATTTTAAATGTTCACACAATAAATAAATTGTAGATGATGATGTTGACTTGTTAATTTTCTTTTTTTGGCTGAATTGTTGACCATATTCCTTATCGTTGCACTATATAGGACCGTGCTGTTCATATATACTAGGATCTAATATATTTTGGTATATGTTATCACGCAATTTCTTTTTCCCTAATGCCAATGTACGTACAGGGTATAGAATTTTTCATGTTTAATTTGAAAGGTACATGACTATAATGCCAATGTGCTCATTTAAATTATTGGTGCGAATATGACAGTCTTTTTGTGGGGAAGTATTTTTATATTAAGGTTAGGCAGTCAAATATCCTCGATAAATGAAACCGATATTTACTAGCTTTGCCTTTTAAAGCCTAAGCAAAAGGTAATGTAAAGGGGATGCATGCTTCTTAATTATCACACAAAATATTATAGGGGAGCTTGTCTTCGTTTTAGGTCTATGATCAAGGGCATGCACCAAGAGTGGAATACTAGGGCAAGAAACACATGGACCTTCCTTTCTAGTCATAGGTTAAAACTTTCTTCTTTGTAAAAATATTATTCCACTGAGATCAAGCATTGTCGGCAGCTTTGTATGACTAATATAACACCTCAAGATTATACTAATAGACCAATCTACCAATAGGTAAATCACGATAGTGAAATATGGATGAAGACCTTGTTACCTTCAAATTATAATATATATTAATTGTTAGGTGAACGACATTTGGAATCCCATAACTTTCATTTTCACTATTGATAGAGATCAAATTAATAAAATTTTATTCTAAATAAACATGGTTAATTACAACTATATATGCATGCCGCATCTTTCATCATAAACATTTACTTACATGTTTTTAATTTTAAAAAAATTCTCCTGACCACATTAATTGACCGACCAAATATGCATGGGTCCCAATTTTCTTGCAAAGCCTTCAACTAGAAGCATATATATGCTTAACAAATAAAATCGTTTTTTGTTTTTATTTATTTTTGTAAGTGGAGTGTTCTTCCGTAACCTGCTGGATTTCTTTTAGTTAAAGGCCACATGTGACTCTATCAATTTGGTCTCAATATGGAAAAAGATAGAGATTCAATAGTTAACGTAACAAACCATAAGTGGCCGAAATCGTTTTCTACTTTTGAAAAGCAGAAAACTTTTTTTTTTCATTAACGTGTGATTCTCACCACTTTGATTCTTTCTTATTACTATTATCAATTTACCATCACTATCACTATGATCAGCATCACTATTACTACAACCACTGTCACCCCATTCCTAGGGAGCGTGGGGGCCGGGCTCACTGTCTCTTCAATTCTTGGGTGATCGATATATTTTGACTTACTCCGATACATGTAAGAAAACTTCTATATGGTCGTGCATGCATTCAAAAGTTTACTCTCTAGGAGTGGGTAAAAGACTTTGCCTTGACGAAGTTCCAACATCATAAATTAAAAAATAAAATAAAGATAAAAACCACTGTCACCCCACTACTACTATTACCACCACCACGGTCACCACACCTCTGCTACAGTCACCACATACACCATCACACATGCAACACTACCCTACCATTGCCTCCGCTACCACCATATACCATTGTCTTCTCTACCACAACTTCTACCATTGTGTCTACATGAAGTATTTGTATTAACGATTTCCATGAAAGTAAAACAATATAAAATGGTTTTTGGATAAGTTTCAAAGTCAGTAACCAAACATAAGAAAACAATTCTCTCTCTCTTTTTTCTTTTTTCTCTTTGTTCACTGAAACAAATGAAGGGTTTAATGTCTTATTAGATATTGATATTTAGTTAAATCCTATTCTCTACAATTCACCAATTGACATGATACTTCATGTGTGACAGATAATTATACCCTTTAAGAACATGTTCTTCGACTGAATAAATTGTGAGTCTATGGTCAAATTGTCATTTCAACTAATCGATATATATAATCAGATGTGGCTCACTGTTATGTGCTATTTAAGCTTGGAAACAGTGCATTCCACATTTAAAAAAAAAGATAAAAAAAAAAAGAAAAAGATCCATCATCATTTCTTTTCATTTTTCCACCTCAACTTTTGATATATCCTCATTTGAAAAAAAAAAAAAAAAAAAAAAAAAAAAAAAAAAGAAAAAGATTGATTGGATTGGGTTGGGTTTAGGATTTTTTTTAATACAACTAGACCTCCTTATAGAAATCTCCAACCAAACCCATTCAGTAAGTTTGGAGCCATTTTGTCAAGCCTAAAAGAAAAATTAGGTTTTCATTCAACTATTTAGGCTCATTATAATAAATTATTGCAATTTATACAATTGGGCCTAATATAATGTCTTCAAAACTAAGTCTCAAAATATTAAAATATATAAATCTAATTAACGAATTTAGATTAAGTCCCAAAATTCAAAATAAATCAAACTAATAAATTTAAAGTATATATATATATATATATATATATATATATATATATATATTTCTTTATATTGATAGTATGGATAGTGTCAGATTATTACAAGCTAAACCAAATTTTAAAAAAAAAATAAATAAATAAAAATTCATAACCCAGCATTAATCCATCAAACCACAAAAAAACCAACTCAAGAAACCGGGTTGGGTGTTCCACTAGTTGGTGAGTTGAATCCACACCACTACATAAAACCATCCACAAGTGATCACTCATGGGTATTCCAATGCCTTACTTTCTAATAGCAAATACATGCAAAGCAAATCATAAAAAAAATCACGCTCATCGTGTCATTTGTGTAATCACCATTGAAATTAGGATAATAGTTGTCTCACACTATCTCACAATACATTTTTTAGACCATTCAAAATTATGAACATATATTCACATGCACATAGGTGGTATGTGGTATGAGATAATCATGACCCTTAAAATTTTCACCTTAGTGGATTGCTTCAACATATCTAATATATATATATTATTACATTCATAACGAATTAAAGGCAAAAGGGGGTTTTGGGATCATGAACATTTCTTATAATGCACAAACTTATTTCAGCCAACAATATCAATTGGACTTTGATATTGTATAATTTGTATTCCAGTGGAATTACATCAACATTTTAAACTATCATTTTCATGTATCTTCCGTAGGCAAATATTAATATAATAGAAAAATTAGAAGAAAAGAATCAACATCAAACCTAGATTAATTGAATAGTCTAAGCAACCATTTATGTCGTCGTGTCTCAATTTTGCAGTGGAGAACATGGACTAACTATCCTAATTAATTGAATAGTCTCATAGGCTCATAGCCTACTTCAATGCAAAAGACAATGGTCGTAGACCAGCGTGGTCTTGAGATCATGCACCATCTTAGGCTTTACTTTGTAAGTGGAAAGAATCAAAGAAACTTTCTCCCCCTATTTTCTTAATTTTTAAATTATTCAGTAATTTCTTACACTTCTTAGACAACCGCATTCTTAGACAACCCATTGAGGATGAAAATAATATATAAAATAAAGTGGGGCTGCTTATCAATAAGACTCATTGCTAAGAAAACAAAAGCAATAAAGAGAAACAGAATTTTAAAAAGAGTATAGTTGACGTGGTATTCCACTTAATAAAAACATGAATATAAAAATAACTTAATTTCATATGAATTTTTGAGTTCATATCATATTATTTTATTAAATGACTTGTGTTTTATTTATTTGTGTGAAGTATCACGTTAACCATATTTCAAATACACTTTAAAAATGATAAAATCTATTACAGAAAAGCAAGTGACCTAATTATGAACCTCTAGATTTAATACCGCATGCCCACGTTCTTTACAAATAATAATAGAAATTCTAGAAATGAGATGAGGAAAAATAACTTTACAAACTTAATTGTGCTATTAAGATGGCACCATCAAATATCATATGGTACATCCATGGAGTCAATATCTGATAAGTGTTTCACAAACTATGGAACAAAGCCAATAGTATTAATTCTTAAAGTGGTTTTGGTTCCCAATGAAGAAGAGAGGGTGATCACACTATAATAATAATGGTGTACTTGTATCCTCTAAGGGAGTTGTATATTTGTTAAACAAACACAAATGAAAGGGTGTCAATGACAGTGTTTCTGTAAATTGATGCATGGGAATGGATCCAATTGAATTTTTCTGATCTCTTCCTAAACTGAAGAGTCGTGTGTGAGGTAAATACCATAGTTAGTTGAACTTCAGCATCCAGAAGGAAAACAAAAGGCAAAATTCCATGCCTTTTCCTTTGAGAATGTTTTACTCCATCTGATTTCACATTTTACAAAGGTAAGAGGTTCATGTCTTCTGCCTAACAACTTTGTTGTTCTTTAAATATTGAAGAAGAATATTCCCTGCCATCATCATTTACACCTTTTTATCAACCCGTGCGAGGAATATTGACCTAAAGGGAAACAACATCAAGTGCTAATGGAAACTTGAAAAATTAATCCTACTAGTGTTAAAAGGAAGAACCTAACATATCAGAGATGCATGTGAATCCCATGTGATGATGTTAAAAGAGGTTAGAAAACAGTACGTACCTTTAAATCGATTAAATGGTTGGTTCACATTACCGACAATATATTTATATCTTTACACTAATGGGTTAATAAGGATGGTTGTTGGAAGTAATGGTGGGCTGGATCGAGCCCAATCTGAACCATACTTAATGGGTACGTTGGTCCAATCCAATTTTTTTAACATCTTCCATTTGCACATAGTGTACAAAGATAACCATGCATCTTTCTTGCTTCTGATCTCATATATATCAGTTGATACTGGTAAATAAGTCGTGCAACCATTGAGTACGCTTTTAAGAAAATTTGCAAGTACTACACTTAGGACACATTAACTGGTACAATGTAATGGTTATTGCACTGTAATATGAATTACTATTACAAGGAATAAAAAAAATTGTAATGTAATAATTATTACTATTCATCTGTTTGGTGACAACACATGAATAGAACCTTGAGTTTGTATTTTATATTTTACTACAACATGATTAATATATGAGTATTGCTTATTATACGAGTATTAATAATTTTAAAATATTTTAGAGACTTGGTTTTTGAATGTTATATATATGTGTGTGTGTGTGTGTGTGTGTGTAGAGAGAGAGATAATAACTATTTCGTGATCTAAGAAATAGCTATTACGGTTATTTTGATAAAGAATAATTATTTCTCATTTTAAAGAATAACTATTCCCTGTAATGAATGTATAATCAAACAACCGAATAGTTAGTCTTTAAGAATAGCCATTACATTACAAGACCTATTACAGTGTACCAAACGTGCTTTTGTTGTTAGAGACCAACATAACAACATCCCTATAAGTGTTTTGTTATGCCCTGACTAATTTGGTAAATTAAATTAAACATCTCTATTTAATCTCTCTCGAGTTCAATACTTCAATATCTCAAAGTCATACTTAATCTCCATAAAAATTATGCACCAATGATTAGGTTGCAATATCTAAGAAGTTAAATAACCTTTTAGGAGTGAGTGCAAACACAACACGGATGTGTTACCAAATAATCTTCCCTTCACCCTCATTTTACATAGCTTTCTGTTCAATCACTTTTCTAGTTATGTTTCTTTATACCGTATCATTCATGGTCATAAAAATCATGCTAGCTATTGTAGTAGAGATTGAATCCGTACCACATAATTACATAGTCAAGAGTTACAAACAACATAATCGAGGGTTTTAATAGCGACCTATAGGACTCATATGGTGAGAAAAGCAGAGATACATTAACTTATTTGCTAAAACGATCTAGAACGCACATGTATTACATAATACTAGCATATAATCTGTGCAATACACGGAAAAACTCTATATAAACACATAATATGTATATGATCAAAACATATATTCAGAATTATTTTATGAAAAATATGTTCCATAAAAAAAATAAAACTGATAATAACAAATAAATGGAATTGCACCAACAACAGAAAAATAAAAAAAATTAGATAGTGTATAATAATTGAGAAAAAATGGTTATCTTTAATTGATAAAACAGAAAAAAAGTTAGAATCAATAAAAAAATAAAAGATTACTTTAGTTCAATTGTTTCTTAGATCCCCTTGCAGTCATATAAATGTACAAACACACACACACACACACACACAAAGAAAAAAAATCATGTTTGAAAAAATAAATAAATAAAAAAGAAAAAGATGTAAAAGAACAAAACTTGTACTAGATTACCATTATTTAAAGCCCCTTGTAGTCATATAAATGTACAAAAATACAAAATAAAAATAGATTATGATAGAAAAATAAATAAATAAAAAAGAAAAAGAAATAGAAGAGCAAAACTTGTACCAGATTACTATTGTTTAAATGTTACGTAAGCAGATTATACAAGAATGAGGAACCTTCAATTTAACGTACTCTATTTATCTTTCTTTTATCAAGGAGTATGTCTGTTCATCAAATGATATCTTAAGTGATTATTCACTAATCAATACTTTTCACTAAAAGAGTACTCCTAACACAGTTATACAGTAAGAGATTTATTATCAAGAATTTGTTATTATCTATTTTTATTTAAAAGCGTTTGACAGTTTTTAAATCAAATCACTTAGGAAATTTAAACAACGTATGAATTTTTTTTTTTTTATAATCTTTAAGAAGTCTTTTAGTATTAGGAGATTGTCATAATTGTAAGATTTTTAATATGATATTTTATTAAGATGTCTTTTAGTAGTAGGAGACTTATTTTAAAGAATTTGTTATTATCTATTTTTATTTTAAAGATTTTTATTATGATATTTTATTAAGATATCTTTTTAGTAGTAGGAGACTTATTATCAAAAATTTGTTATTATCTATTTTTATTTAAAAGTGTTTGGCAGTTATTAAATTAAACTACTTAGGAAATTTAAACAATGTATCACTTCAAAAATTTAAACGATAGATAAACAAGCAAATCACTTGGGGAATCTAAACAACATATCACTTCAGAAATTTAAACGATAGACCAATCTTCTCACCCTTCCCTAACTTCTATGCCCACTCCATCTTCAGAACCCATACCCAAACCCAAACCCATACTCAGAGTGGGTAACATATCAGAAGTCGTGCCTGCGTGGTGAGATAAGTTCTTTTTTGACTCACCTGAAATATTTAGATTACTTGGATCTAAGCTCGAATGACTTTGAAGGCATTCAAGTTCCTGAATTTTTTGGTAACCTAAAGAACTTGAGGTATCTCAATGTCTCTTTTGCAAGCTTTTCTTGGGAGATTCCTCCCCATCTCGGCAATTTGTCGAGCTTGATATATCTTGACCTTCATGGCAACTACGACATGCATGCCAAAAATTTGGGTTGGCTCTCAAGTCTCTCTTCTTTGAAGTACCTGGATATGGGGGATTTGAATCTCAGTCGTGCCGGAGCAGATTGGCTTCACGCAGTTAATATGCTTCCTTCCCTTCTGGAGTTACATTTATCTTGGTGTGAGCTTGAAAGCCTTCCACCTTCCCTTCCATTCGTTAATTCCACCTCTCTTTTCGTCCTTGATTTATCAGGAAACCAATTTAACTCTTCCATTCCTCAATGGTTGTTAAATCTCACAAGCCTCACAAAACTCGATCTCAGCTCTAATTCTTTCCAAGTTTCCATTCCATATGATTTTGTGAACCTAAGGAATCTGGAGCACCTTGATTTATCAAATAACCAATTTAACTCTTCCATTCCTCAATGGTTGTTAAATCTCACAAGCCTCACAAAACTCGATCTCAGCTCTAATTCTTTCCAAGGTTCCATTCCATACGATTTTGTGAACCTAAGGAATCTTGAGCACCTCGATTTGAGATCCAATCACAGCACAGGTCAATTGCCAAGCTTTTGTGGAAATCTTTGTAAACTGGAGACTTTAGATCTTTCAGAGAACAATTTTTGCGGCAATATTGATGGATTCTTCGGTAATTCCTCGAGTTACGTGAACAATAGCTTGGAGTCCCTAGATTTGAGTGATAACGAACTTGTAGGAAACATTCCTGATTCATTGGGGAGGCTTGGAAGCTTGAGATGCCTCTCTCTCTATAACAACTCTTTTTCGGGTTCAATTCCAGCTTCTATTGGAAACTTGTCATCCTTGCAAGAGTTGTACCTCTATGATAATAAGATGAATGGAACCATTACTGAAAGTTCTGGACAACTCTCAAAGCTAGTCAATTTGTTTCTCGATGAGAATTCCTGGGAAGGTGTCATCACAGAAGCCCAATTGATGAATCTCACAAGTCTCGAATATTTTAGACTAACAACCGACAAAAACCAGTCTCTAGTTTTCAATGTGACATACAATTGGGTTCCTCCTTTCAGGCTCAAATATCTCATACTTGATAACTGTCTCATTGGCCCCAAATTTCCTATATGGCTTCAAGTTCAAAGTGAGCTAAATTACAGTTTAACCTGAAAAAGGAGTTGAAGTTTAAAAGTGGAAATTAGAAAGCAATGGATCAGAAAAGATAAAGAGACCGGCAAGAAGATATTTCCAATTCTCCAGAAGAAGATTGAGCTCTGTTGTTGTCTCTGCGCAAACTCTTTTCCATAGCTTCTCATCCAAAACCAGATCAATTTTAATTAATCAAAAAATAAAAATAAAAATAAAAAGAAGCAGATGAGGAAGAAGAAGAAGGAGATTAGTAGTAAGGAAAAACCAACCTTTGAAGCCTCGCGACCAATGTAAAGCGTCATCGTTTTGGTGTGTAAGAACAAATTCCATATTACTTCACGACCAAACCAATGAGGTCAACATGATTCATCACCAAAACTAAAACTAAAACTAAAACACAAAACCCCTCAACCTTAAATCCCTCTTATCAACCTTAACTTAACTTCCTCCGAAACCCCCCCAAAAATATAAATTGAATTAAATAAAATTAATCTCTCCTCAAACTAAATCAATAAATCCGCCAAAACGCAGCGTTTCGATTGTATTGAACTGGATCAACGCAGCCGCGATTTGAAAGATTGAGATCTGGAAGGAGAGGTATGAAGATCAAAAAGGGGGTTGAAAGAGTTCAAGTGAAGGAGGGGTTAGACTTATTAGAGCAACTCCAGCAGTTTTTTAAAATTTTCTCTACTCTATCTCTATATTTACACTACCAACAACTCTCTATTTATTTTTACTCCAACAGTCTACTCTATTTCACTCTCTACTCTATTTAAATATATTTTTTTATTCTTTTATTTTATTTAAATATTATATTTTTTATTCTCCTTTATCATTATTTCCCACCAAAAATAACTAATAGACAAACAATTTCTTCCCACCCGCCACCACCACAACCACCGGAAATCTCGCAACCAAAACCACCAAATCTCAGCAACCAAAAACCGCAAATCTCAACAACCAAAAGCCACCGTGGAGATCGGAAGGCTCCACCACCGTGGTTCGTGCTTCGCGGCGTGGTGGTGGCTGGCCTCGGTCTGGACAGATCTGAGAAGAGAGCCACGGCGTGGGTCTCTCCTTGGTGGTGGCTGGCCTCGGTGTTACAGATCTGAGAAAAGGCCACGCCGTGGGTCTCTCCGTAACCACCAACGCCGTGGGTCTCTCCGCAGCCGCGTAACCACCAAATTTGAAACGCCGTGGGTCTCTCCGATTGAGATAACCACAGAGAGCACAGAGAGAAGAGAGAAGAGAGAGCACGGTGTGAAGAGAGAGAAAAAAATCAGTTGAAATGAGGATTTCGGAAAAACTAAACTATTTATATTTGGTGGTCCCGACTGCATTTTTTTAATCGGTTTAATCGGATAGAAAATGAACAGTAGCTTTTCATTTGTGAAAAGCTACTGTTCATTTTCTAAAAAAATTTGAAGATGAAGTGTTAAAATAGACGACTGCTGGAGCCCTTTTTTTGGTTTTGTTCCCTATTTGTAGAGATACACAGCAGTTTTAAAGTACTGCTGGTGATGCTCTTAGAGGCGTAGAGCAACGCGTTATTTGATTTTTCTATTCTAATAAAATTAAATAAAAATTCAAATAAGAAAAGCCCTCTGATTCTCTTTCTCTTTTGTTTGTCTCTGACTGCTGGGCACGCGAGTTGAACACGGAGAGACAGTTGAGAAGGGAATTGAAAAGGGAGGGCTTTTTTATTTTTTATTTTTTTATTGGAAACCAAATGAAAGAGTTAGAGAATGAACAAGCTACGCTTAGCCCTCCCTCCTTCAGTACCACCAAAGTGAGTGAGTGAGAGAGAGAGAGAGAAATGACTCCCTCAAATAAAAGAGTTTTATATTAAATTAAACACTGAAATTTACACACACCTTTCACTTCTAGCGGTGAATTACAGTATAAAAGGATTAGTAGAAATTGTAATAATGTGTGGCCCATGCCCTAATTAAATGGGCAATGAATTGTAATCACACTGAGCCGTTGTTTCAGCAGGGAATTCGTATATCTAGTCATGTACCTCAATTTTAAAGGCCAGTGGAATACTAGGCATGGTCCAAATTTATATCAAAGCTCAAATCCAAATTTGCCGTACTGGTCCACATGAAACATATAATAAAGTTGACCCCTCATTTTATAACTTGTGGTCAGCCTTTCATTGTTCAAAACTTCTAATCTTTGGTGCAACCACTCATACAGTGGCGGAACCACAATCAAACTCCTGCAAACTTTTTAACAAACCCTTTATAATCTAATAAAAACTTGTCTCCCAATTAAAAATTCTTGATTCCAATATCCCTAGCCACTCAACATCCAAAAGATATATATTTGTGTGCAATGCATGTATAATGTTTGTATGTTTCTATGTGTCTTGACTCTTGAGTTCCACATAAATCTCAAGTTTCTTAAAAAAAAAAATACATCTTAAGTAATTTTTTATTAATGTTCTAGTGCATTTTGTTGAAGTAGAATAACTTAATGTTGTTGAGCTTCAGATTGCATTTACATTGATTCATCTTGTCTTCTAAGCAAACACTGTCACATGCAATGTGTTAGAACAATCACTCTCCAATGTGCAGTATTCTAAAGACGGCCCCCTTATAAGTTGCAACCTGGCGATCGTAATACAATTATAGAACCCTTGAAAGTTGTAACAAAAGTCTATTCTAATATAATAAAGTTAAACTAAACTTGAAAAAATTGCACGGTCCCATGTGCATAACTATAAAATAGTAGAAAAAAAAAAAAAAAAATCTCCATCAACTTGTAAATTAATGTATGAACATTTGGACACATATAGAATCATACTCTATCAAAAACCCTGCGGAAAATCTCAAACTCAATCAAAGTCGCTTTCAAATTATACGATTTTGCTCAATATAAGGCCACGTAATAATGAAAAGAATTTCAAAACTTAGATACACATCAAGTGAAGTTATTTGGTACTGAATAATTAACAATATTTTAATGGTTTTTGGTCGGAAGTTTATTGGTAGAACTAGATTTAGGTCTATTATATTGAAGAAGTAATAACTTGCTTAACACAATTGTCTGACTTTTATACGTAGCCTCCGCTTCAACAGTGCTTGAGAGAGTTGTTGCCACCCATTATGAAAAAATCTTGATCAAAATTCTCATCAGAAAATTTTCCACCATGCTCAAGTCAGAAGTTTCTTGTCCAACGCCAATTAGTCATAACATATGTTTACACTGCGGAGCTCCACCCAGAACTTAAAGTTTTTTATTTGATTGTGTTGTGTGAGTGTGTGTGTTAGGGCATCTACCATTGCATGACCATATAAGGTAAGACTTAAGAACATCTCCAAAGGAAATGCCAATTTAGAGATGTCGAAAAAAATTGATGGTTAATATGGTAAATTGAAGGTTTAAATTTGGCTACTCCAAAACTATGTATTGCAACCGATATGCCAAATAAGAATGGATAACAACTATCTCTTGAATATAATATTAAAAAATCATGAAATAACTCATCAAATTTGGAGATATCGAATTTGACGCTTGCTGTTCTTATGCCAAATGACAAAGGCCAGATTTGATAGTTTGGTTAGAATTGTGCAAGCACTATAATTAGTTGTTCGATGAGATCACGTGGATTTGACATCTTCTTTAGAAATGCTCTAAGGATTTTGAGATTTGAAAATTTTCATGTTCGCATGAAAAATCATGAAAATTAACTTAGTAAATTTTTTTGAGCTAAACACGTTAGAGATTGTATTGAAATTAAACTATCTTAATTGATATGTGTTATTAATATTTAAGGGTAATTAATACTATTATTTAGGCCTAAAGAATATGAGATTTACATTTTTTTTTTCTTTCTTTCTTTAACCATTACTAAAAGAATCTCTATCCTATCAATTTATTTATTTATTCTTTTCTTCCGTAAGTCCTGTACCTAAAGGTGGATCAAATCCCAAAGCTCTTCCTTAAATAAGAACAAAAAGAAATATTGCTAAACCATAAGTGATGAAAAGATGAGCGGATAAAGTTTATCGGTATAATCTTAAGCCCACTAAAAATAAATAAAAATAAATAAACCTACCTCCGAAATACCTTAGATACTTATAAGCATGCACATATCCATATTCAAAAGGATTTTCTTTTTCTCTTTCCCTAAGAGAGCACTAGACTACAACTTTATTATATAAAAGTATAAAACATGCATGCTTTGATACTCTGATTTGTTCTTCCACAATACTATTATTTAGGGGTGTGCATTGGTCGGGTTTGGTTGAGTCGAGTTTGAAGTAATCTTCACCCAACATGATAGGGTCGGGTAATCTTCACCCAACATGATAGGGTCGGGTTGAGAAATTGAATTCCCAACCTAACTCAACCCATGCCTAATCCCTACAAATTTTTCGGTTGGAGCCATTTCATCATGCCTAATAAAAAAAATTGGTCTTTAATTTAATTATTTAAACTCAATTTTCAATAAATGATCAAAATTTACACGATTAGCCATACGATTTAAACTTTATCAAAACTAACTCTCAAAATACTAAATCAAACTCACAAATTTAAACTAAGTCTCAAAATAAAATAAAACACACTAACAAATTTAAATACTAATTATTAATAACGGGAATTTGGGTTGGGTTATTTACATTAAAGATTTTTTTCAATCCAAATCCGACCCAATCCAAGCTTAAAAATAAAAAATAAAAATAAAAAATTTAGTCGTCGGAGTTAGTGAGTTGATGCACAACTATGTTACCTCCATTTTAGGCGTGCACATGCACCTATGTTACTATTACATGTGAATTTGACAATCTTCTATATTCATTGTTTGACCTTTTTTAATCTTTCTTTTTTCCTAGTCGTCATTTTTCTAATATTTGACTTTGATACTCGTTATAACAAATCCAAGACTCGTGGAAAGCAACCATGCCCCACAGCCAAAGAGAGAGATTTGACTTTCACGTGATTCATTTCATTCTTGTAAATTTTCATGAGCTGATATCATACTTGTTTGCCTTGTAGAATTTGACTCGTTTATGATTCTATTGCTTGCCATGGTTATTTATCTATTGTCAATATGTCGTTTTCCTTATGACCAGGCAGTCCCAAATTACTATTCGGTAATGAAACGATTTCATTGGTTACAAAGGGTAAGCTATGCGGCTCTCCTTCCTTGCTTTCATCGTTGTCCAGTCAAACAAGCAAGCTCTTCATTAAAAACTTCCAAAAATATGTCTTGCTCTTTAATTTTAACTACTTCCCTTAAAAAAGAAAAAAGAAAAAAAAAAATTACCCCAGAAAATAGGGGTGTTCATACTTCATAGTGTGGTGTAATACACCATATTGCATTACATGGCAATGTCGGTTTTCAACTACTCCCCCCCCCCAACCCAACCCAACCCAACCCAACCCACACTGAGCTGCACTGTCGAAGGGTGGTTGACTGGCTACATCAAGGATGGTTTTATTGTGTTTAGAGTGGTGGTTTGGATGGTGTAGGTCAATTCGCCGGAGAATGCTAGTGTTGACTTAGGGACAATCAGACGAGAGAGTGGAATGCAATGAAATGATGGGAACAACAACAAATTGGTCAAGATAGAGAGAGAGAGAGAGAGAGAGAGAGAGAGAGAGAGAGAGAGAGAGAGAGAGAGAGAGAGAGAGAGAAATCGAAGAAGAAAAAAATGACATAGCCATGAAGAGAGAAAAACCACGACACAAATTCTGAATAAATCCATTATTATAATACTCAATTATAATAGTTCTTTCCAAGTTAATACTTAACTTGAGGTACTCACCAAATACAATAATATTTCTTTAGGAATTAACACTCAACAAACTCTTTGGAGGAAACCCCAAATATGTTTGTGATACTTTTCTGCATTAATATAAGAGTCATAAATTCTCCTTAATTTGTACGCTAACCCATAAACCTCAAAGAATATTCAAAACTCCTTTTATTCACAGGAGAGGAACCCTAGGCCAAAGCCTTTTTCAACTTGTACTCTTCACGTGGTGCTCTTTCATCTCTCTATAGGGGAGGAACCTTGGGACAAAGCCACCTTCAAAGAGCACTTTTCTCATGGTGCTTCTTTCTTCTTCTCTTCCTATAGGGGAGGACTCCCTAAGGGCTCCAAGCCATTGAATTCTTTGCAACTCTGTTCTATTTATAAGACTTCAATTATATTCTTTGGTGGGCAAGGAATACATTAATTATTTAACAAAGAATAGACTTTTCTTGAACATCAAGAAATAGTTTTTCCTTTCACACCAAAAGACTCACATTTTCTTCCACACCAATGGAAACAAAAAATAACCTAATTGGTTTTCCTTCTCCATTAAGGAAACTCAATTAGTTCTCCAATTCATAATAGGAATTTGAGGACACTTTCTCAACATTTCGGGTTTGGTTGAACCTCGGATCAAATCTAGTCAAAATTTAGTGAACAGGGTCTGAGTTAGGGTTTTCCATTTGATTCATGAAATTGGTATTTCCACCGCTTGGCCTAAATCAGCTCATTTGATACTATTCTCAGGGCCTCCGGTGAAATCCTAGCAAATTGTGGTTCAAGGTTATTTTTGGGTGGAAGTAAAACAATTTTATTTTTTTATTACAAAAATTGAGGACCAACAAAATATGATATAAACAATCGAAAAACAAGAAATATTTATTTTGTTCACTTGTGTTGTGTGTGGGCAGTTTGGATTGATGAACACATTAACCACATTAACCGATACTCTTTGATCGAATTGACGGCACCCTTGGATGATCCAGAAATATTTGATCCTACCAAAAACCAAAAACCACAAGAAGGAGATGAGAAAATAAAGTTTCCTCCAAAGTCATGTCACGGACGACATTTGAATCATTGTGTTTCCTCCTAGCATAATATGCACAAATATTGAATAGAACATGATTTCATTGTGTCCTTGCATCTAAGTAACAAATGGTTTCAATGTTCCCTTGCAAAAATTGGCTTTCTTGTTGTACATATCTTATCCTTGCTGGTTATTCTTGTTACAGATGGGACATTTTGGATGGGATCATGGAGACCCAATAAATCCTTTCGCAGGCACAATAATACAAACATAAAGTCAGTGTGAACTATTTATTTGACCAAAGTTAGTAAAAGTGTGAAACATACGGTGGGAGTAAAGGAATTAAGATTTTTTAGAATTTTTAGGATATTAAAATGATGAAATTCTTAAAATCCCATTCATCTATTTTAAAATGAATAGAAGAAGGATTAAGATTTTCTAAAGTCCGTAGACCATTGCTTAAGAGTTAAGACCCTCAATAGAGAATTGCTTCAAAATTGTGGATCAATAATTGGTAAAAAGAAACAAACATGGGTGGGTTGCGTGCTCACTCCATTGCCCCCAAAAAGTCCTCAAAATATGTAGGCCAATAAAAATCAATTGAAACTCTAAATTGTTTCATCCGAAAAAAAGAAGAAAAAAAATGTTAAGTGTGCGAATCATCATTGACAATCAAATTTTAATAACGGCTAAAGACTTCAATATTTGTAAGCCAATTTGTGAGCCTTCATCTTGGTTTAGTTAGTATTAATTAAGTAATTGAGTGTGTTGAATCCGTTTTTGTTTAGGCCAATTGAGGCTATTGAGTGATTCTATAAATAATAAAAATTATTATATAACAATTTAAATATCAAAATGACATATTTAAAATTATTATGTGAGACCTCAAATTAATGTATAGAATTGGCCTCTGATTATCCTTGTTTTTCAATATCTATTACAATTTAAGACCATATCGGACACATTTAATGATAGAAAAAATTGTTGTTTATCTAATGTGGATTGAATTGTTCTGTTTTGCTGTCCTCTTGGTAGGGTCTTTTACCATGATGTAAGTTATTTTTTCTATCTTTTCTGTAGGGTTTTGTCTCCCTCTTTATAGGATTGTGTAATTTATTTTTCTTTTAATAAAGTCTTTGTTAATTATAAAAAAACAAACAAAAAAGAAGAGATGTGGACTGAAATATTGGAAACCAATGTGCGCACACATAGCCTTATGGATGTCGTGTCTTATATTTATGGTCAGTAATGAGAAAGCGTGTGGATTTTCAAAGACTTCATTTATAGTTAGTACTATCAAAGACGAACTCATTAAACGTTGTTTTCATCAACGTTTTCATTCTTTTGCATCACGCGTTCAATTAAAAACCTCTCGCGATTATCACGTGAATGGTGATTGTACAATTTATACAAAGACACAACCGGCCCACGTGGGAGCCAAGCGTCACAGACAATATCCACAAACACATCGGCATGTGCCAACCACAACATTTTTTTGTTTTTTTTTTTGCTGAAATGCCAACCACAACATTATAATATATTATTATTATTATCCTACCAATATTGCACTTCAATGAATAATTCTCTTGATCACAGACAAGGGTTGTCGTTTAGCTGCTCTCAAACGGAACTAGGACAACCAAAAGTGACATATAATGACATAATATTACAGGCAACTTTCATTCATAAATAACATGTGGGTCAATCCAAGGTTCATGGGTGGCAAAATGGTCACGATCCTTGAATATAACAAGGTTCAGGGGTGGCAAAATGGTCACGATCCGTGAATACGACACGAAGTTAGTAGATTAGGATAGAAACTTAATTCGTATTAGATTCGGATCGATCCAAATAGACAAGATTAAATAATGAATCAATTCATGTTGATCCGCATAACCTGCAATAATCTATCTGATCCGATTAATCTATTTGAAATTTTATTATGAAGTTGGACTTCTAATTTGGAACTTGGCTCGTAATTTTATTTTATGTAAGTAGTTTTATTCATTTATTACTTTTTATTGTTATTTTTAAATTTTTAGTTGTAATTATATTTTAATTGATGTACATGATTTATATAAACAAGTCAATTCGTGTCAAATAATAATTAGGTTAACTTAACTTAACACACCTATTTATGAAAGGGGTCGTGTCAACCCTAATACAATCTGATTATAAAAAAAAAAAAAAAAAAAACCTAATACGACCTGTTTATTATACGAGTTATGCAAGTTGTGTCGTGTTAAACTATTTAATAAACATGTTGTGTTAGGGTTCGAGGGATCATGACAAGATTAATAAATGTATCGTGTTTGTGCTGACCCATATAGGCGAATACTAGGTAATCAACACGACACGTGGACACGAATTGCCACCCCAATCAAAGTGAGAGTATAGTAGTAAGATGAGTTGTAATATGCACTTAAAGAGTGTAAGTTTTGAATTCGATATCACATGATAGCAGAACCCTTTAAAATCAACTCTAGGGTTATTGAGTCTAGTAATTACCTGATATGTGTTAGACAAAAGGATTGCACGTACTCATGAAATTAGTCGGGACGAAGATTCGAATACTTATATTATTTTTTTTTAAAAGTACGGGTTCTACCTATTGCATTTGGAAACCCGTATGGGATACGTAGTCTAATAGTTTACAAAGATGTTGATGATTGTTATATTGAAAGTACAAGCGTGGAGTGCCACAAACTTAGGTAACTAATTAATTAATTAATCATTTTAGTGGGGGTTTCCTTTCCTTCATGGTCGAGCACAGTTCTACAAATTTACTTACTGCGTACTATTGTTTTGTTTTCTCACTCCTCTATGTATAATTAAGAGATTGAAGACGAGGGTTTTCAAGCTGCATGGATTAGCAAGCTATGAGTGGGCAAACCCACCGTTGAAACTTGCTGCCAATCCCCACAAAAATAAATAAATAAATAATAATAATAATACATGCTGCCAATAGATTAGGTATTTTTAAATTATTCTTTCTTTTTTTAAACCATAGAAGAGCTTTTAACTTCATTTATATCCTATATCCTTGATAAGATGTACTCAACCTGGGAGGAGAAAGATCACTAGGTTACAAGGCCATTAATCATTACTTAATTGTGTTTTTAAAATTCTTGATTTTTCTATATAATGCGTTTAATTAAATTGAAGAAGAAGATAAATAAAAATTCCAACGACATTGCCAAGATTTTAGTTCTAGATGATAAGATTAAAAGAAAAAAAAAAAATTTAGAAAATGTTAACCATATACTTTAGTAAAATTCATAGAAAAAATTACATTTTAAATCTCAAAATTTAGGGAGTGTAACAAATTAAATTCTATAATTTCAAAAGTAATAAATTAAACTCCCAATCCATATTAAATTCCAATAAAACATTGTTCTTCTTATAAATGGATTGAGATTTAATTTATTACTTTTTGAAATATTATTATTTAATTTGTTACTTTTAAAATATAAGGCTTAATCTATCACACCTTCTAAACTATAATGTTTAAAATGTAATTTGCTCAAATAATAAAATTTCCACTTGTAGATCGTGAAGGTATTATATATACCTTAATTTTCTTTTAATAAAATATACCGGTTCCAAAGATTTTCTCCTTATGCCTTGACTTTGGTTTCAAGTTGTTCAAAATTTAGATTTATCATGGAAAATTGCTATAATTAATTTGAATTGAAGTATATGCAGAAAAAAAATGGATGTCAAAATTTTTAAATAGTTTGAATTAATAAACGATAAAGAGTAAATTGTTTCTGTGAATAATAAAATTCAGCAATGAATTTAAATCTTATAATATCTGAATTTGAAATTAGTAAGAATAAGAAATTATTTCAAATTTGTAATGCAAGTTATTGTTTTGGTATAGCAAAATCCTCAAAACTCAAATTTATCACATATTGTTAAAATTCTTATTAAACAGTTTATTTTTGTAATTATTCTTCCAATGTTGATCTTGATTTAAATTAAATTTAATCTAAAAGGAGGTGTTGGGTTATTATGAAAAGAATTTAAAAAAGAGGTATAAAAATTGATAGGTCACCTATATATCATGACTTTTGATATTTTTAAGGAGATTTTACAAATACTATCCTTAGATTTCAATGTGAGTAAGCATTATTTGTTTCTTAGTTTTTCAATTCAACAATTAATAACCTTCAGCGTGTGTTTATTTGGGGTGAAAGAGAGAGAGGAAGTAAGGGGGAAATGAAAACCCCCCACTTACATTGTTTGGTTGACAAGGGGGCGGACAATTTTTTTTCCTCGTGATTACTAGGGAGGGAGAGTTTTTAGCACGGTTTGTGGGACTCACACCTACTTTTAAATTCATCCACTTATACTTCCTCCCCCTTTTTACATCAACCTACTTTTACTTTCTCCAACCAGAACAAAGCGTTCATAAGCTTGTGACAAATCAAAAAATTTCAGGAACATGATCTTCTCCGAGTTCAAAATTTTTCTATTTGTTCATTTTATGGTTAAAATTTTGTTTTCTTGAATTTTATATGATGAACAGTTTGTACACTGTTAGATCTGTAATATTTAATATAAATTATGAAATCGACTAAAATTAGAGATGTTAAAATAGAGAGTATCATTTTCCAAACCGTGTATATGACAATCGCGACATTATAAAACTAGGGAATCAATCTAGGGAATCAATGAAATTAATCATTGTCATCATATCCATTTCGTTCCTTCCACCAAACTTCAAACCAATTAAGGAAATATTCTATAAAGATTATAAAGATTCATTTCTATTCGATCTCTTTCACTAAGCTTCCAAGCAATTTCTGTAAAGATTCTAAACACTTCAACCATGTAGTAGCCCTTCAAAACTTACATGCTGACAAGGAGGACCACTTTTATGGAACCTTTAATTTCCAACATCTTTTATGAGACACATGCAAACTAACGAACTATATTTATGTACATTCATAATTGCGTATTAATTCTATATTACGTATTAATTCTATAAGTCTTGGCAAATTATGGGCTGCTCATATATAGTTTCTCCCTAACTTTGCAACCTATGAAAGAAAGGAAATTTAGTCAAGTAAAGACCTAAAATATCGGTTTATTAGTCATATGAAAGGGAGTCTCTAAGATTCAACAGTCCACCAGGTTTTTAAAAATCAAAAGATAGATTAATTGGTACTTCCAGGAAGAAGCAGAAAGAAATTCATGAAAAGAATATATGGATTAGTTTTGATAAAAATGAGACATAATGGGCTTAGGTATTTAGAATCTTGAAGTAGACTTAAATTCAAATCCAGGGATAAAAAAGGGATCATATATAACGAAATCAGATCCAAATTGTTTTTTGGACTTTTAGTGTCTTGGTTTACAAGGATGATAGAACTCCAATGGAAATGAGACATTGTATTTTAATTTGTAGACTATCAGAAAGTAGCTTGACAGGTAGAAGCAAATTTACTTTTTGGTTTCTGAATCTCTAAAATAATTAGTCTCTTTTGAATTTTTCTCACGCATGCTCTTGTATTGGACTCAACAACTGCCAAATCTCTTTCATTCATTGCATTGGACTGTCAACTAAAAATAAAGTAGTTCATGAATGCTTCAATCTTTGCCATCAAGAGCTTTATAGCTAGTGGTATTGACTAGTATTTTTTATAAGAAGAACTAGGGTTCAAATTCTTGCCCCCCACTATTGTAACTATCAAATTTAAAAAAAAAAAAATTCAACCTTTGCCTCCCTTCCTAGTCGTACTAGCTCCACTTCCATGCAAAGATACTAAACATCTAGTGGTCCAAGAGGAACAATGAATCTAGAGTATATGAAAAGATAATAATCATTCATTAGAATAATATTCTTTATTTTTCTTTTATCTTTAGTTGTTTTTGTAACGTAATTTTCTTTGGGGGACATCGACCAAACTAAAGAATTGGAACAATTTTTAATTGGCTTTATATTTTTTTGTTTCTATTGACTTTATAAAATATAAAATCGATTTTTATTTTATTTTAATTTGCATACAAAATAAATGCAAATATATTTATATGACAGGCAAACATATAACTTTTGTCTAATTCACACAAATTATAAATAAATCAAAATTACTTCAAATTTGAACTAGTCTTTTTTATACGTACGAGTGGCTATATGCATCTCTTATACTAACTAATTCTATATTAATGTGCAGCTAAATGTCTTTGGCAATAGGCTAGCACTAGTATGACAAAAGTTTAAATTATCCATTTTGCTATTTTCTTTCAACACAACTAAGATCGACAAGTTTGATACAGCGTGTGAATACGACATGATTTTTTGCGGATTACGCTTCTTTTGTTTCCTTGTAAAAAAAATTTCGAAAAACATTTTCAGTATTTTCGAGAGTGACTCTCTACTTGGGATTCAGAGTGCCAAACCGGCACTCTGAGGCAGATTTATTATCTTATTTTATATTGAGTCAACTTTGATGCCTCAAATTCTAATAAGTGTGTATTGTGTTAAGTCTCACATTGGGCATATACTGAGTTGATTCGGATTTTATAAACTACTATAAAGAACTCCAATTACAATTTTACTAGTAATTTTGAGGTATAAATATGTGATTAGCATTAAAAAAAATATTCAGAATAGCAATTTTCAAGAGTACAATAAATCACCGAAAAAAAGAAGAAGAACATTTTACAACGAAATAAACCCATGCATGTTAACCTGCTTTAACTCATAAATCATCCTGAAATGGTTGTTCACTATTCGTGTTAAGACAAGTAGACCCATTTTGACATAAGCAAGTTTAATTCATATAAATAAATGTCATTTTATTCAACATAAACTTACTTTTCAAGAAGCTAACTAAATATTTTAATTATAAGGAAAAATCTCATGAGGTTGGTTATAAGACAATAATACTTTAGTACACATTAGCGAGGGCCAAGATCATGTCAAGTCCTATTAAATGAAGTATTCAAATAACTTGGCCCCTATATATTTATTTGTTTATTTTTTTGAGGAAAATAGTGCAGAATTGACCTCTATATTGAAGCTAATGAGAAAGTAAGAAACAAGAGAGAGAATGATCTAGTGAGTCAACGTAACTCATCCAAACGTATTTATAACCCCTAACTCCTTTCACTTCCAGCAGTCATAGCAATTAGCGACGCTAACATGAAAACAATTTATTGAAACGATCATATGACATTCAAATTTTATTTACTAAGTGTCATTCTGTATGTTATTAAAACAATAGAAGTACGTAGTTCACCAATATTCCTAGTCTGTAACTAAGTATTGACCACACAAAAAAATGGCACTACTATGCATCACTCGTCTTTTCACTAAAATCAATTCGTCTTTTCACTAAAATCAACCACAGCTTTAACAGGAAAACAACATGAATTAAAGGGCACATTCAGACCCTATTGGACGTCTTTTGAGTACATTTTTGCATGGCAGCATATATATGTGGGACCAAAGTAATGGGGCTGCGACTTTTTAACATATAATTGGCAGCAGCCTAGGGTCCTAATCATCGAGCCGGTATATATCTTGTGAGTTGTGAGCCCAAATATCTGTGGGATCCACAGTTTTGTGATTACTGATGGTATCTCGATCCATAAAAAGTAGGCAGTAGGCACTGAAGAATTTGTTGTTAAAGGGGGCTCATAAGATAATTACTATTACTTATTTTGGTCCCATTTAAAAAGATCAAAGTCTAGAGAAATTGACCGAATGAAGAAAAAGAACATTTATCAGGGATTTAGGGTTATGTTACCATCTTGGCTTTCGGTTAATGGTCTATTTTAATGTTAAAATGAATAAATTCTATGATTCCCAATTTGATATAGCTAGAGAGAGTTTGTATTAACTTTAGGGTAATATCACAAGAAATCAAGATTGATTTCAAGATGTGGAGTGTTATAATATCATTGGTTAGGGCACATGCAAACTATCGATTTCAAGATTGATTTCAGCTCTAAATTTTACTCTATGTGAGCTCATTTATGTTTGTTTATTTAATGATAAACAAGCTAAAACTTGACTTTCGAAATAGTTTAAAGATTTAGTCAAACTTTAATCTTGAGCTCAGTTATTGCAGACCTTTGAATAGAGTCCATATAGGCGGAAAAATATGCTCAATAGTCCATAGAAATATGTGTATATATTTAGGACCGCGTTCTAATAAGATTCATAGGATTTCAACTATTTTTATATGCGTTGGTCGGTTATCTAACGAAGATTGAAATCTTTTAGTTTTTAAATAAATTATTAAAAGTACTCTTGTGTTTATATTTGAACGGATTATATATGCAAAAAAGCACACCATTTTTTAGTAAAAAGAAAGAAATAATAGTATATTTTCTATGTTATTTCCTCTCATTTCTTTTTATCTATTGAATAATCTCAATTTTTCTAAAAGCCTATCAATGCTTATAAAATGAGTAATGATAAACCACGTAACCATGTTTGTATATATTACAATAATTAGGGAGTGAGACTTAGACTTAGATTTAATAGAGCACGTAATAAGTTAACTTGATCTTATTACTTTGTAACAATTGGATGTATTTGTATTTTAAACATTAGGTGCTATATTAAGGAGAAAGATTGCCCAAAAGTTAACAAAAAAATGGCTACACCATCCTTTGTGTCTCTAAAGCTCAAATCTATTATCTTTTTTATGGGAACAAAGTATGGTCTTTGATTGAGAGTCAAGACCTACTTGGTTTCATCATAGGAACCATACCACCTATTGAAGGTGAGATTATTGGTCCCAATGAAGATGACAAAGTCCCTAAACTAGACCTGGTGGCATAGACATGCACAAATAGGCTGGTTAAAGCTTGGATTAGAGCCACCTTTGATGCCCTCAAGACCAAAATTTGCCTTTGGGTAGCAAAGTTTGACAGTGAGTAATAGAGCACATAACAAGTTAGTTTGATCTTATCACTTTGTAACAACCGTATATATTTATATTTTAAACATCAAGTACTACATAAATGAGAAAGATTGTCCAAGATTTCAAAAAAAGTATTGGGTCGTTATTTTATTTAAGATTCTCCTCATAAGAAAAATTAGGCAATACCACTAATTACAAGGCAATCAAAATTAGTATATCACACTTTCTCACTATGTAAAATATTAGCTTACTTGGGTCCATCTGTTTCAACGAAAAATAATTTAGAAAATATTTTCTTGATTTTAGGTGTTTGACTTTATCTAAAAATATGATCAAACTGAAAATAACTTATTTTGGCCGTAAAATTGCCCCTAGCTTGAAGCGTATATAAATTGGTTTACATTCATTCCATTTCATAAAACAATTTCCACTTATCACTATTCCTAAGTATTTTCAATAAGACAATCAAACACTAGAAATAATTTTTAAAAATTATTTTACGTCGAAATAATCAAACCTAAATTAATATCTTAAGATAGTTGATTTTTTACTATAGTTAACAAAGATGACATAACAATTACCAACATATTATTTAATTAATATCACACCTAAATGTATTAGCCGTAGTTTCACTCCTCAACTTCCCATTGAAATTCATAACAAACCCACATATACTAGTATTCTTGAATTTTTATTTTGTTTTTATCTTTCTGAACCAAAATTTTAATCAACATATACAAAGCGTGCGTTAAATTTATAATATATATATAAAACTGAAGGGAACTACAATGATACAAAGGGAGAGGATCCCCTCCCATTGATCCTATTCCCTCCAATTTTTAGTTAGAATTATGACATGTACTTAAAAAAATACGGTCTTAAAACACTCATGGAAACCACACAAAACAAATAAGTGTCACATGTTATAATTCTAACTAAAAATTAGAGGAAATAGGATGCAATGGGAGGGGATCCTTTCACCAGATACAAACTATTACAAAATAAATTCAGTTATGTTTTCTGAGAATATCCACCTGCAGCTTGTAGGTGTGAATTTGACTTCACTAAATTGACCCACCTAATAAAATTTTGTTTTGTTTGGACTAAAGATGTACATATTGGTTTTCAATCAAACAAAATCCAAAAGTGCACATCAATTAATGTTATGTTTTACTTATTGTGTCTTCCACTTAAAAAAAAAAATCACCACTAATTTGAGACATAACCTGACATTGAAAGTTTGAAACCACCAAATGTCACTCAAACTTGGCATATATATATCCCAGTGTTTACATGGCAGTCAAAAGAGGACAACCAAGAGGCTTAGGATGACTATAATATAAGCTCTTAAAAATGCCAAAAGCACATATTATGTATGTGTACAAACCTAAAAAAAGAAAGCAAATTAAAAGTTGATTATCTAAATAGAAGAAGATAAGAAGCTAAAAGTTAGTCATTGAAGAAAGATGATTCTCCTATTGACACCTGAGGGAGTGATGGGTAGAGACCCATCATCAATTTGCCGCGTTGAATATTCTTTACCCAGTGAAATCTCAAAGTCTCAAACACCCAAAAAAAGAAAAGAAAAAAAAAAAAAAAATTCTAAAGCACACAAAGCGTGCGTTAAATTTATAAACGCATTCGCACTGTTCCACGAATGACGCGCGGTGCTGCTTTATGTGGGGCATGCAGCCATGCATACAATTTACAGAAAGCTGGAGGACTGGAGAGAAATTGTCGGCGCCGTCTAATTTTTCTCACTGTGCAAATTCTCCTATCAAGGCTCCAAATATAATACATGAAATAATACTTAATAAAAAAATAGAAGAAAAAATTATTAAAAAGATATTTTTATTACTTTTGTTTTAGAAATTATATGAATATATCGATTATGTCTTAAGTTTTTAATTTTGTCTATTAAAATTTTAAATTGATGATGTTTCAATTTGAAGTTTCTGTCAACGAAACAAAAAAAGACTGGGAACTTTTGATTATATTAATTATGTATTTTTGTTGTTAAATGGCAACACCTTGGCCGAATGAGGATAGAGAAAAAAAGTTTTGTTTAAATAGAGAAAGATTCTTTTAGAGTTTTAGAGTCAAAAAGCAATTGTAGAAAAGTTAAAATTGATTAATTAGGTGAAGCATAAAGTTTTATCAATGATTTTTTTTTCTATATGTTCAGTTACTATTCAGATTATGGAAATGAATAATAGAAATGGATGTAGACTTCAAATTGAAATGACTTTATAAGTTTGAGGCTTTAATTAATAAAATTTAAATCCCATAACCTAATATGCAACATAATATAAATTTTGGACTCTTTATATAATTTCTAAATTTTTTTAAGAAAAAAAAAATGAATCTAAAAATGAACTCGGCATTTTTCCTTACTTCTTTGACAAGTCTGCTAGTTTTCAAAAGAAATGCCTCCTCCTTTTGTTTATTTGAAAGACAAAGAAGCTAGATGCCTTTTATACTGGATGAATTGTTACTTTTTGGACTAGTTTTAATATAAACATTCGACAAGAAAAATGGTCTCCAATCATATAAAAGACTTTATATGTGTTGTCAATATATAACAAATATAGACTTATTCACGCCAAATATCCAAAACATGATGATACGTACTCTTCAAGATTACGAACCTTTTGGTTATGTTTCTCAGTCAAGCCACATAAGCAACTCACATAAAAAAAAATATATATATTTTTTTGCTAAATACATCAAAATATATTTATGTGGCCGTCATATATATATATATATATAAATTAGAATTATGATTAAATGATTAAATTTATCATTTCTTATTAATTATTTTAATTTTTGGGACAATAGTTAATTTCTCATATATATATATATAATCAAATCCTACTTGTATAAGATGAGGAGAGGAGTCTTTGTTTGATTGACTTATTTGTTAACAGTAGGTATAACCGTATAAGTGTTGTATCTAAAAAAACCACTGAGGTTATAAAAAGTTATACATAAATAAATAAATAAATGTTCGTTTAATAAAAAAAATTGTTAACTGAGAACATAATTTTTACCGCAACTCTGAAATGATAAATTATAAATAATTGACTCATCACTATTTTTTTACCTCTCACAATTTGCCATTTCAAAATTGTAACAAGAATGGTGACGTAAAAGTTGTGTTGTTGGACTTTTTTGATGATGAAATGGTTGTCCCAGTGACTATTTCTTAAAGTCAACATGCAAGGTAGTTAAAATATTTAAAAAAAAAATAAAAGTCTTCTTTTATATATATATATAAAAAAGAGGATAAATAATTTCCTGCTCTTTCAAAAGAGCCGCTACAAGTGATGAAAGAACCACCTCGAGTCCTCTCAACCGACCACATATTAAAAACGCTGAATTTTGAAAGGCCTGAGTCAAATCCTCGCCAAACATGCCTTTTGATTTTCTTTTCAGTACTGTTTTGCTCCACATCACATGATCTTCTATACATTACTTCTCTTCTTTATATAAACCTCACTGCCCCCACCGTCCACTCCAATCTTCTCTCTCTCTCTCTCTCTCTCTCTCTCTTTTAGTCTCAGTCCTTGTTCCTCTTATACACAACTTCTTCAATGGCTTCCTCCACAATTTTCATGCCAAAACCATGTACAAATCATGTTACATTTTCTGAAAACATTAAACCCATGTCACATTCTTTCGGACAGGTTTCATTGCCTAACAAAACTGAAACCTCTTCCCTTAGACACTCAGTTATTGCTTCCTTTGTAACAACAACCACAGTCTCAACCAGGTCCCTCAAAACTGAAACTAGCTCTAGCCCCAATACTACTTTGCCTCATCTTTGGAGAGAGATTCAAGGCTCAAACAACTGGGAGAATCTTGTTGAGCCCTTGCACCCTCTTCTCCGGCAAGAGATTATTCGGTATGGTGAGTTTGTCACGGCGTGTTACAACGCTTTTGATCTCGACCCCAATTCGAAACGTTACTTGAATTGCAAGTATGGGAAGAAGAACATGTTTAAAGAAGTGGGGTTGGAGAGTTGTGATTATAATGTCACCAAGTACATCTATGCCACCCCGGACATCAATATTCCAATCCAAAATGGTTCTTCATGTGGACGTTGGATTGGATATGTTGCTGTTTCCTCTGATGAATCTGTTAGAAAGCTTGGTCGAAGAGACATAGTGGTTACTTTCCGTGGAACAGTCACTAACCCTGAATGGATTTCAAACCTAATGAGCTCGCTCACGCCGGCACGACTAGACCCTCATAATCCACGGCCAGATTTGAAAGTAGAAGCTGGGTTTCTCAGCTTGTACACTTCAGACGAGAGTGATAGCAAGTTTGGACTTGGAAGTTGCCGTGAACAGCTTCTTTCAGAGCTATCTAAGCTATTAACAAAGTACAAAGGTGAGGAACTTAGCATTTCAATTGCAGGACATAGCATGGGGAGCTCATTAGCTCTTCTTCTTGCTTATGACATCGCAGAGCTTGGATTGAACAAACAGAATAATAATTCTTCAAACACCAATCCCATACCAATCACAGTGTTCTCATTCGGAGGCCCGAGAGTCGGGAACTCTGGTTTCAAACAACGGTGTGACGAATTGGGTGTTAAAGTACTAAGAATAGCGAATGTCAACGACCCCATCACAAAGATGCCAGGGGTTTTATTCAATGAGAATTTAAGGGTTTTTGGGGATAGATATGAGTTACCTTGGAGTCGTTCATGTTATGCTCATGTGGGTGTTGAATTAGTCCTTGACTTCTTCAACATGCAAAACCCTTCATGTGTTCATGATTTGGAGACATATCTCAGCTTACTTAAATGTCCTAAGCAACTACTTGTCCAAAGGGATAATAGTGTGGATTTTCTCAATAGAGCAACAGAGATGCTCATGAGTGCACAGAATTTTAACATGTTGCCTTGGGAAGTGCTTCCGGCTGCAATATGGTAATTCAACTTGTTTCATCACTCATGACAAAAGACATGATTGATGATATCATTGAAATCCTCGACCTTGCTGATATATATTTTTTTTCCTTTTGGGAGGGTGGAGGTAATTATAGATCAAAGTAGAAATTTAATTTGTAGAGTGTATAATAGAGAATATTTTTGAGAATCTCGTAATTGAATATAATTATGCGAATTCTTGTTGTAGAAGAATCATCTATATGTTGTACCAATTGCAAATACGAATTATTTCTATATTATTAGCAAATTTTTGGTCTAGTTTTTTGCTTGATGAAGTTTCAAGTTTTCAATCCTGAAGATAAGAAGTCATGCATGTATTGTGTATCATCTGTATTGTCTCATCTCAAATCAGCATAACTTGAAAAACTTTAAGCTTAGTTTTAGACTTTTAGCACCAGACTAGAACTAAGATTGAGACAAAGTATGGATCCAGTGATTGTTGTAACACAAATTCTGCATTATCATGTACAGCCTACTCACATGCACACGTAGCAATGTATATTCTCTCTGTAAACTGTAAAGCGCATTTACTTGGTCAAATATATTATGGTCCATGTTAATTGAGAATTTTAACTATTGAAATTCTTGCTGATTAATAAAACAAATCAGATTAGAGTTTTGCACTTTCCTTAACATAATCATACCTCCGTTGTACTATTGTTGTCATCACTACAATCATCTTTTAAACCATCACTTTTATCATCTCCACCATGTACAACCAAATTGTCATCATACTATATAGTATCACCACCACTACTCAGCATAACACCAGCAACATTGCTGTTGCAATTAATAGCACTATCATCGTTATGTTAACAACGTCTATATATATTACAATCACCATAATTTACCACCACTACCACTAATTCCATGGCTAACAATCTTCACCATTATCATAACATATGATCACCACCGTTGATGCTGTCATCACAATCACATTCTTCATTTCATACTATTATCTGTGTGATATCCCATCACCATATTACCACTCTTCCAATACAGCCATGTTATTGTTGTCATCATCACCAATATCATGCCATTACCACCACCACTAACAGGATCATGTTTTGAATACCAAATTAAGATACTCAAAAAGTTTCAAATAACTAGATCAATTAAATGAGAATAAATAATTTTTTTTTTATTTTTTTTTTTATTATGATTGATGCAACATCACTTTTATATAAGTCCATCACAAACACTATTTTAATTGTATACCAATCATACATTAACATACCACCTTAATAATCATGAAAAATTTTGTATCATTCAACCTATTGATAAAACCATGAAGAAATGAACATTGATTGTGATTTAAACACCCATGTGGGTAATGCAAGTCGGCAAACACTTAATTTAAAATTTGATCACGCCTTAGGGATATTCTGGAAACTAAATCATTATTCACCACAATATTGCTTACAGATAGTTTTGAATGGTTCTTCTTGACGACATTGACTTTGAAATTAAGGCAATAAACCTAGTCTTTGCCAAATCTAAGCATGATAAAAAAATTAGGTAACATATCAATGACAGAACAATCATTATTAGTTAAATAATTTCAAGATAATAATGAATGCTTCCTTGCCATCGTTCATGCACCTTAAGATATATCTATGGTGTAGTGGGTAAGTTTCAGTGCTACAATTAATTTCTTAAAGTAGTAAAAAGTACTTTAGTCAGACTTTCCAAAAATCACCACCTCTTTATTAATGTTTACTTTTGAATTTATAGTACACAGTACATTGTACTTTGTTCCCTTTCCCCAATGTGGGACAATTCTTTATTCAGTAAAGTACAATAAAGTACAAAGATTCTATTGACAAGTACTATATTCTATGTGCTTTAGGCTTTGGGCCGAGCTTTGCATTTTGACTTGTGATACGGCCTGGGCCGAGCTTTGTGCTTTGGCCTCTGCAATAGGTTTGGGCCGAGCTTCATACTTTGACTTCTGATAAGAGCTTGGGCCGAGTTTGATACTTTAGCCTCTCTTGTGGGCTTGGGCCGACTTTTACATTCTATCCCTTGATATGGGCTATTCATTTATGGGCCTATTTTAGATTTAGATTTCCCCACCTCCAATTGCCCCTCAAATCTTTACTCTTTTTTGAAGAGAAGGATTTGACCGAAACAGTGGAGAAATATACAGTAATTATTCACAGCTTTAAACGAAATTCGGTCAGGAATAGGGTTTGGTTTACGGATTCATAACTCGGTTGTTATCCCTGGACGGTTCGGTCCGGAACATTTATGATAAGGAAGCAGCGACTTCCAAATCGATGTTGCGTTTATTGGGTGAGGACAAGGGATAGGGATAAATTAATTCGATATTATCTCGACAGCATCCGTGAGCCATAATTAAGGAAGGACGTTTGGCGTTCCCTAAGTTATCTCGTTTTTAATGCTTTATTGTGATTAGGACGACGTTTGGATTTCCCGAGGATGCTTTGTCTCCAAGGATGTAGTGCAAACCGGAAGAACCATTTTTCCTCGCTATTATTTTTTGTTTATTTTTCTTTTTCTTGCAGGTTTCTCACCGGTCCGTGACCGGTTGACTTCCGGTTGCCTGTCGTCACTTTGGCAGTATATAAGAGAGTGAGACCCCACATTACACTTTTACCTTTTGAAACACTATTCTTTGCCTCCAGTCGTGAGCTTTTTTACTGTTTTGACTTGGGTTTCTTCTTTCCAGCTCACTTGTACTCAAAGCACAAGTAAAGACATGCCTATCCAAAAGAGGATCGTAGACATACGATCGGTGCTTGAAGAGCGTGCCCCAGAGTTGCCGCGAGGTCCTTATGCTCCCCGTGCTTCCGGATTCCCCGAGGGAGAATCTGTTGTAAAAAAGAGAAAGAAGGGGGAAGAGGAAACCGAAGTATCCGAAAAGCAGCAGGTACCTATCAACATCGAACCCACGACTAAGCCCTCATCGAAAAAGGGTAAAAGTAAAGACAGCCGAACTCTCCAAAAGGCCGTCGGTCATGTTTCTCATAAACGCAAACACCAAAAAGAACAACCAGCGCCCTGGCAGTGTGAATTCTATGTGGATGGCCGACCGGTGAATGAAGATGATTCGGTCTGGAAAAGTAAAGACGTCCGTGGTGGGCAAATAGCTGATGCCCTTGGGAGCGCCCTTCTCCTTCCCAAAGACATGAAAAATTGGAAAGGAAACGACTCAAAACATATGATCGAAAATCTGAAGCGTGACTCGGTCGTGGTGAGTTTCGTTTTACATCCTTTCTTTTGTTACGATAATCCGTCATTATTATTTACTCATTATGACGATTTTTTTTTTTTTTTTTTTTTTTTTTTTTTTTTTTTATAGGCCGTCCAAGGGGTTTTTGAGGCCGGGTATCGACTGATAGAAGCCGAACGTCTTCTTAACGAATCTCTCGCTGAAAACGATAGGTTGCGTGAAGGTCGAGAAGGCAGCGTCTGCTAGAATTCGGGAGGTCGAGAGTCAACACAAATCTGCCGAAGAAGGGCTTCAGAAGGCCGAATGCCAACTGGTGGAGATGTCGGCTAAGCTGGAACGAGAATGTGACCGTTCCGGTGGATTACAGGCGGAAATTGATAAACTTAAGGCCGAGTTGGCTGAAGCTCGGCAGGTGTCAAGTGATGCTGAGAAAGAAGCTCAGGCAACCTACGACCGGGGTTTTGCAGATGCTGCAGGGTCTTTGAGATTTCAAATGCGTAGGGAATGTAATATTAATTTCCTGAAGGGGTGGGCGCTGGCTCTTGAGCAAGCTGCGGTTGATGATGAGTCTGAGCTTTACGTCTTGGGCCGACGTTATCGACCCTATGATTCAGGAACCCCTGAAAATCTTGAAGAAACAAACGTTGAGGTTTTGGGAGGTCTTGAAGCCTTTGACGGTCCTACGGTCATGGAAAACGCCGAAGTTTTTGATCATCAAGAGCGGGCCCAGACTGAAGAGGTTCAAGATATGGAGAAAGGTGTCTCTGATAAAGAAGATAATGTAGACGTGGATGATCAAGAGGGATCTGCCTATGATCCTTGAATGCATCTATGACTGCATTATACATTTCATTTCTCCATTGAAGCAAATCGCACCAAACAGACATATTATCCCATTCATTTGGGGTTCTCGGTCTTGGATTCGTAGGAATGTTTGTCGTGATCAGCATAAAGGTTTCCATGTACACCAACGACAGAACTTTTGGAAAGTTCGTTACTAACGAGGGGAAATGAACGTTGACCGAAGGGGTTTAAGAAAGGTGTCTCTGATAAAGAAGATAATGTAAACATGGGTGACTAAGGGGGTTTGTTTATGTAATTGTCCCCTATACATATATAAGAAAAACAACTTTGTCATAGATCTGAATTGAGTTATATATGACTGTTTTGTTTGTTTGTTTGTTTTTTTTTTTGTTTTTTTTTTTTTTTTTGTTTTTTTTTTTTTTTTTGTAAAGGCAAGTTCGTTTATCGCTAGGGTCGAGCTTATCTCGTTGCTCCGAATTATCCTCGGCATATATACTTTGGATGTTTTTCGTTAGAATTGAGATAAATGGATCAATACATGCCTCATACCGATCTTACGGTCCTCGGTAGAAACGTTCGGTCTGATCAGAATGCTTCAACTAATGTAATCCACAGACCGTAGAGATAATCACTAGATCGGTCAGTTTTTGAAGTGATTAATGAGAAGGCAGAGTTTCACCTTTTCGGTGTATAGGGATGCTTTTATTAATGGTGACCTGACGTTGGGGTCTTTTCGATTTTCGGCTATTAAATGAATGACGGCTGGCGTCATTTATTACGCCGTTATGTGTTCCCTAGGCCATCAAATCATTATGAAGGCCTTTTTGGGGGCCGAGAGAAGCTATTTCACTGGCTCTCTGATTTTTACCGGCCCATGACCGGCTAAGTCCCGGTTTCCTTAGCCCATCCACTCTTGTATAAAAGGGGGAAGACCCCACTTCATTTTTACTCTTTACTTTCACTTCTAGAGATAAAAAACATCCCCTTCAGTCCTCTGAGTCTATCTTTCTTAATTCTTCTGTGCCGTCTTCACGTCAGTAAGTCTTTTTCTACTCTTTGTATTTTCCTTCCGTCGTCCTAGTAGTATTCTTCGGTCCAAAAAAAACTTTTTATTTTGTTTTTTACGTTATGGGTAAATTTGCCAAACTCGTAGATACCGAAGAGAAAATCGTAGAGTTTAAAAAACGTTACGGGATTCCCGAGGACGTACACATTCGGTACGTTCCTTACGGTGATCTTGCACTTGTCCTGAATCAAGACCTTGTGCTTCCCATGGTAGCAATAATCGAAGGAGGGGTTAGAATACCCATGCATACTTTCTTATTACAGTTTTTAGCTCATTTTAGACTAGCCCCCATTCAGTGTGCCCCTAATGTTTTTAGGATAGTAATGGGGACGGCCGTTCTCATGGAGAAATTGGGCCTAGACCTCACTGTACATGATATAACATATGTATATAGTCTCCAAGCGACCGGTAGGGACCAATATACCCTATTTGCCCGTAACGCTTATAGAAAACTGGTGACCGGGCTTCCGGACTCTAGCAAGGGCCGAGATGAAGATTTCTTGGTGTTCACGGGGAACTGGCAAAACCCCCAGATTAATTGCTCTTTGAGGCCCGGTGTACCAGGTTTTAACTGTTTTATGTCTAACTGTTTCGCGTCTTTTATGCAACGCATTTTTATCTATTTTCGTTTGTCTTGACCGAATGTTTTTGTTTTTTTCTTGTCAGATAAGATTTTTACATCTAAGAAAGTAGAACTTGTGGAAAGGAGAACAGTCGAACACCTCCTTCAGAAACCCTGTTTTATTGATTCGGGTGGTCGGCCTCGGGCGGCATCCGTCTTACTGGACTACGTGCCTTCATACAAATCCTTCCAGAAAGGTCCCATTGTAAAACATTCTAGACAGGAAGAGGTTTCGGTCGTGCGGCCCGGGAAGGATCAGGAGGATATCATCCAAGCGGTCCCCTTAACGGCTAGAAAAGGAGTACAAGTACCTCGGCTTGTACCACCTCTCAGCGATCCTAACTTTACTCCTTCCATTGAATCTTCGGAAGCCGGTCTTCCAATCATTCGGTTTCCGTCTATTTTTGACCCCGATCCTAAACCGACCGAAGAGATGCCGGTCCAACCAAGAACCGTCAGCATAGCGGACGTGCTTGGGACGTCGGCTTCAGGGACGTCGCGGACTTCTCCAACTGCCTCTCCCCTACCTCCTCCCCCTGGATTCTCCCAAGGAGAAGGTGTTATGAGAAAGAAAAGGAAGAGAGGAGCGGCGCAGGATGATGAAGGCTGCGTTCAGGAGGGGTCGTCTCCAGCCCAACCTTCAAAGGCCAAGTCTCCAAAGAAGGCTAAGAGTAAGAACAACCGAGCTCTTCAAAAAGCCACGGGTCAAATTCCTCAAGGTTGTGTGGGTCAAGACGACTTGCAACAACCGTGGAGTTGCTCTTTCCTTCTTGAGAATCGATCGGTCGATAAGGGAGATTCGGTCCTCAAGAGCGGGAGAGGAGTTCGAGGAGGGCAAGTGGCCGAAGCGGTTGGAAAAGCTCTCCTCCTTCCGGAAGACATGAAGGTCTGGCAGGAAAAAAGATCCAAATATATGTTGGAGAATCTCAAGCGTGACTCTATCCTGGTAAGTTTAGCACTTCAATGTTTCATTATGCATGTTACATGTGCCCTTCATCTTATTTAGACACACATTCCTTTTCAATTTATCTTTTCTTTGCTTCTTTCTTAGGCCGTTCAAGGTATATTTGAAGCTGGCAACAGACTTTTGGAGACCGAGCGTCGCCTTAACTTGTCTACCGACGAGATCAAGCGCCTTAAGGATCTTGAGAGCTCGGCCTCTGTAAGAATTCGTGCTGCTGAGAGTGCCCAAAAGAGTGCCGAAGCTGGCCTGCTAAACTTGCAGAATCAAGTGGCCGAGCTTCAGAGAAAGCTGGACGCTGAATATAAGTCTGCCTCTCAAGTTCGAATTGAGAATAGCCAGCTTAAAGAGGCGCTGGCTGAGGCCGAAGTGAGGGCTGAAAAGGGGGCTCAGGCTTACTATGACCAAGGTGTTAACCAAGCATCCCAGGATCTAAGATATCAACTCAGAGGCGAGTGCAACAAGTATTTCGTCCAAGGATGGCACCAGGCCCTAGATAATGCCGGGGTTGATGACGACTCTGACTTATATGACTTGGTGTATTCACGTCAACCTTATGAGGTTCTTGTGCCAGAGGAGGGAAAAGAGTTGGTGGCTGGTGAGGGTGCCGCTGGAGATCCGGCAGTTCTTGGGTCCCCTGAAGCCTTAAGTGAGCCCGTGCTGGTTGATGACACTAAGGCGGCCGAGGATAGGCCTGATGATCAAACCCCTGCTGCTGAATCTCAAGAAGGAGAAGAGGGTTCGGACGTTGATGAAAACATTGACGTAGTAGATTAGTTTTAACGTTTTACTTTTGAAATGTATTACGTTTGTATTCCCTGTTTCCTTCATAAGAAGGGGGGAATGATACAATTTGTTTTTGTGTTCCCTGTTTCCTTCATAAGAAGGGGGGAATGATACAGCTAACCTTTGTGTTTTTATAACCAAGAGCGCCTTTTATGTGAATCCCATTTTTGCTTGAGCATGTTTTCTACTTATATCCTTGTATGCCGAATGTGTTTATTTAACTTTTACTGAATTTTGAGTTGGTTTCTATTTTAGACTTGTTAGTTTTCTCGGACTATAGCTCTTGGAATCCCTTAGGTTGAGGAAAGCCAAAGTCGAGTTAGTTTTTCCAACTTTCTTTTCTTTAAGGAGCTCAGTATTTGGAAAGCTTGGTTTCGACCGAGGTTGAAGCCGGGTCGGTCGTTCCAATTTTAATCCTAATAGTCTTCTTGGGGTTTTGCATTTAGGAACCCTCAGTTTTGACCGAAGTCTATTTATATTTTAAGCTTTTAACTTGCCAGTCCCTTTGGACCCTATTGTTTGGGAACCGTTTCGGTTGACCGAAGCTTAATTCGGGTTATTTTGTACTTTTACTTTTAACTTGCCAGTCCTCCTGGACCTCAGTGCTTGGGAACCTTTTCGGTTGGCCAAAGCCTAAGTCAAGTTATTTTTAAGTTTTTAACTTGCCAGTCCCCCTGGACCTCAGTGCTTGGAAACCTTTTCGGTTGGCCAAAGCCTAAGTCAAGTTATTTTTAAGTTTAACTTGCCAGTCCCCCTGGACCTCAGTGCTTGGGAACCTTTTCGGTTGGCCAAAGCCTAAGTCAAGTCATTTTTAATTTTTTAACTTGCCAGTCCCCCTGGGCCTCAGTGCTTGGAAACCTCTTCGGTTGGCCAAAGCCTAAGTCAAGTTATTTTTAAGTTTAACTTGCCAGTCCCCCTGGACCTCAGTGCTTGGGAACCTTTTCGGTTGGCCAAAGCCTAAGTCAAGTCATTTTTAATTTTTTAACTTGCCAGTCCCCCTGGACCTCAGTGCTTGGAAACCTTTTCGGTTGGCCAAAGCCTAAGTCAAGTTCATTTTTAATTTTTTAACTTGCCAGTCCCCCTGGACCTCAGTGCTTGGGAACCTTTTCGGTTGGCCAAAGCCTAAGTCAAGTCATTTTTAATTTTTTAACTTGCCAGTCCCCCTGGACCTCAGTGCTTGGGAACCTTTTCGGTTGGCCAAAGCCTAAGTCAAGTCATTTTTAATTTTTTAACTTGCCAGTCCCCCTGGACCTCAGTGCTTGGAAACCTTTTCGGTTGGCCAAAGCCTAAGTCAAGTTATTTTTAAGTTTTTAACTTGCCAGTCCCCCTGGACCTCAGTGCTTGGGAACCTTTTCGGTTGGCCAAAGCCTAAGTCAAGTCATTTTTAATTTTTTAACTTGCCAGTCCCCCTGGACCTCAGTGCTTGGGAACCTTTTCGGTTGGCCAAAGCCTAAGTCAAGTCATTTTTAATTTTTTAACTTGCCAGTCCCCCTGGACCTCAGTGCTTGGAAACCTTTTCGGTTGGCCAAAGCCTAAGTCAAGTCATTTTTAATTTTTTAACTTGCCAGTCCCCCTGGACCTCAGTGCTTGGAAACCTTCTTCGGTTGGCCAAAGCCTAAGTCAAGTTATTTTTAAGTTTAACTTGCCAGTCCCCCTGGACCTCAGTGCTTGGGAACCTTTTCGGTTGGCCAAAGCCTAAGTCAAGTCATTTTTAATTTTTTAACTTGCCAGTCCCCCTGGACCTCAGTGCTTGGGAACCTTTTCGGTTGGCCAAAGCCTAAGTCAAGTCATTTTTAAGTTTTTGACTTTTAATTGTTTATGAACAAGGATAGTGAAGTGGTAGGGACACCAGATTTACCGTGGTTCGGCCAATGGGGCCTACGTCCACCTTTTGTTTTTCTTATTCATTATTAGTTTACAACTTCTGCTAAACATCCATACCAAACTACCCCCCTTTTTTTTTTTTTTTTTTTTTTTTTTTTTTTTGTACGTGAAATAAAAAGATATGAACTAATGGAAATACTTCCGAAGATTGCTGACATTCCATGGCCGAGGCAAGGGTAAAGAATTCAAGTCTTCTAGGTGATAGGCTCCTGTTCCTGTGACAAATCGCACCCTGTACGGTCCTTCCCAGTTTGGCCCCAGCTTACCATCGGTCGGTTTTTTAGTGTTGCTCAAAACTTTTCTGAGGACCAGATCTCCTTGCTGAAAGGACCTTGGTCGAATGTTCTTATTGTATCCCTTTTTCAGTTGCTGCTGGTAGGAGGCTAACCTGATCATTGCTTGTTCTCTTCTTTCTTCTAGTAAGTCTAGAGCCTGGGATTGAGCCATATCATTCCTTGTTGGTTCCCATTCCGATGTTCTGAGAGTGGGGAGTCCGATTTCTAATGGGATGACTGCTTCCGATCCATATGCTAATGAGAATGGGGTCTCCCCTGTTGACCTCCGTGGGGTGGTTCTGAAAGTCCACAAGACATTAGGTAATTCTTCCACCCATCTTCCCTTGGCATCTTCCAGCCTTTTCTTGATTCCGTCTAACACGGTTTTGTTCGAGGCTTCGGCTTGGCCGTTACTCTGAGGATATGCTGGTGAACTGTACACGTTTCTTATACCGAGTTCTGAACAATACTTCGTGAAAGGTTTACTGGTGAACTGTGTCCCATTATCAGAGATGATAGTCTTGGGTATTCCGAACCTGGTTATAATATTCTTCCAGACGAACTTAATTGAATCTTTGTCTCTGATGTTTGCCAGAGGTTCGGCCTCGACCCACTTGGTGAAATAGTCTGTAGCGACAATCAACCATCGTCTATTACCTGTTGCCCTAGGTAGGGGTCCGACCAGGTCCATGCCCCACTGTGCAAATGGCCACGGACTTACTAATGGCTGCAGCTCTCCGGCCGGTTGATGAAGCGAATGTGAGAATCTTTGACATTTATCGCATTTTCTGACATAGTCCACTGCGTCTTTCTGCATATAGGGCCACCAATATCCCTGGGTAAGAGCTCGGTGTGCCAGAGATCTGCCCCCAGTATGACTTCCACAGATGCCTTCATGTATCTCGTATAGCAAATCCTCG
Organism: Fagus sylvatica; assembly: GCA_907173295.1. Lineage (NCBI taxonomy): Eukaryota > Viridiplantae > Streptophyta > Magnoliopsida > Fagales > Fagaceae > Fagus > Fagus sylvatica. Next base: position 26,916,129 of record OU015765.1, on the reverse strand, counting down.
ATAACGTCAGGGTGAACGCATAAAAGATAGGGTCCCGAGAAGGACCGTCGGTAGAGTTTCAAGTCCTTTGACAACCAGAACCTCGCGGTTTTTCTTCTGATAATTTCGGCTTCCTTTTTCTGTTCCGGTAGAACGCCCTCTTTAAGGTAGGTGACATAGGGATCCATCCAACACGGTCCAACTGTAATAGCATTTATGTAGTTCGCAGGTTGATCGGTGCTGGGCGTTGTGAGGGTCTCAATTGGTATAAAACGTTTAAAATCTGCACTCAGAACAGATGCCAACGTTGCCAATGCATCCGCGTGATTGTTCAAGTTTCGACCGATCTGTTCGATTCTTACTGTTTCGAAATCGGTCATGGCCGTCTGAACTTTCAACAGATAGGCCGCCATACGCTCATCCCGAGCCATGTACTCCCCGTTGATTTGACTTGCTACTAACAACGAATCGCAGTAGACGATCAAACGTCTGGCTCCCAACGTTTTTGCCGATTTTAATCCAGCCAGGACTGCTTCATATTCGGCCTCATTGTTAGAAGTTTTAAAATTAAGACGAATCGATTGTTCAATCACGGTTTCATCCGGCGTTATTATGACCACTCCGGTTCCTGATCCTTTGGAATTGGAAGCTCCATCTACATACACCTTCCACCACCGTGTATGGTCGGGCGAGTCTTCTCGGGGCGTTGATTCGCCTAAGTTATTTTGTTCCGAGGTCGGTGCGAATTCTGCAACAAAGTCGGCCAGCACCTGCCCCTTTATGGCAGTTCTTGGCAGATATTTTACGCCTAACGCACTAATCTTCGCTCCCCATTTCCAAATCCGTCCCGTGAAGTCGGCCTTGTTAAACATGGCTTGCACCGGGTATTGCGTTACCAAGTAAACGGTGTGTGCTTGAAAATATTGTGGTAGCTTGTCGGCCGCAGTGATCAACGCTAGGCCGACCTTCTCTAAAGGGGGATAGTGCGTTTCTGCCTCCGTCATAGTTTTGCTTGCATAATATACTGGACACTGGACAGTATCTTTGATTCGAATCAATACGGCACTTACAGCTCGGTCAGATAC
>OU015765.1:26891032-26914965 GCA_907173295.1 Fagus sylvatica | reverse complement strand
GGGTACCACAAGTGGAGTGGCATTGCAACTTGCAAGACCAAGCGTGAAATATGGCTTTTAGCTCAGAGCTACTTTGGAGAGTATTGGCCTGTGTGATTGTTTAATTAAAATATAAATGTATTCATAGTGCGTATAATAGGGGAGCATATGGTCGCTAATTTTGTTGTACTCGGCTATAAGGTGGCAGACTTTCTTAAAATAGCAATCTCACTATTCACACTATACACAATTTCTTAAAGAAACGGATCACTTTCTTGTCTAGACTCTAGTTATGGGCCCATACTAGCTAGTTGCGCACTCCATTTTCATAGATTCAAGGTGCCCCACGTGAAAAGTATTTTACTAATTTTTTCAATTATGGACCATCAGTCACGAAATCATTTTCCTATTTTGATCGGTAAATTTGAGTCCTAGGTTGATCTATTTTACTTATTTCAGCAATTCTTCTCTCTTTTATTTCCAATCATATGTCAAAATTAGTCATTTTATGTATTAATCAAGTTGTGGATACTTTGTTGAATTTTGCTTATAAAAAAAAAATCATCTTATGTTTCTTGATAATGTTTTGTTGTGAGAGTAGCAAAATCAATATATAGTGTGTAATTCAAGAGCACTACAACGCAATGCAGGCTTTATCAAGGATTTAATGGAAGGAGATTATGATTTATGACATCCCATATTATGTACATTTTTGTATACAACTCATTATAATCGCTTATATATAGTCAAATCTAGTACACGTGATATATGAGTTAACATTCATTCACGGAATGCCTTCATAGTCAAAATTCACACAATATAGGGAGTATCACACTTATAAACCATAGATGCTAGGCTAAAATTTACCAAACAGCCAAATGCATTTTACCCATCAATCCCTTGTCACCTCTCATGTTAAAGTGACTAAACCATAGCTGACTATTCTTATCGTGCAAGTCACAAGTGCATGCATTCCGCCATTCCGCCCGCATGAAGTTCAATTTGGGCAAGAATAACGTGGCATAATATTGAATGACATTAATCTGTCTTGTGGTTTTTTTTTGTCTCTCTTTTCATTTTTGTTTCTGTCTTTAACTATACCAACTTTATAGAACATTTCGTAATTTTGTGTGCCATCTGATATCCCATTTCGAAATTACACTTTTTTTCTAAACGATAGCATTATTTTTGAACATATATATGTAAATGATCCACAGAAGAAGAAGAAGAACAAGACAATCTTTGAAAATAAAATAATGGTCATGACGTCCAATCAGGTACCTAGACAAAATTTCTTTGCCAGCCCAGATGTGATTATACGAATCATTTTCTAGCTAGGGAATCGAAATCTTTAAACTGATGGTTTCATACTCACAAAATGTCTCAAGCCAAAGGCGCCTGTTTACACTTCTCTGTTGTGGTCCTGCTAGAAAATGGATAGTAGTATAAAGAGTACTGACAGTAGTATAATGGATAGTGAATACATTATTATTTGAATTATAGGCTTTGTTTTATTGCGTTGGATGGTATATTTCATAAAGAGTTTATTTTCACATTTATTCCACATATGTACTATCCACTTTGTGTGTGGCGCTCATGTGTGTGGCTCGGATGGTATCTTTCATTAAGGGTTTATTTTCACATTTATTCCACATAACTATCCACTTTGTGTGTGGCGCGCGTGTGTGTGATACTGGTATCTTTCATTAAGAGTTTATTTTCACATTTATTTCACACATGTATTATCCAAGATGTGAAAATTATTCAGTAGTTCAAGACTACAAATAAATGCATAGTCACCCTCTCACATGAATGATGGATCCTACCATGAATTTGATTAACAGGATCCACATTTATGTGGTGAGACTCACCATTTATGTGAGAGTAAGACTACACATTTATGAAATAGAAATCTTAAATGATCCACAAAAGAAAAGAAGAACAAGACAATCTTTGAAAATAAAATAATGGTCATGACGTCCAATCAGGTACTACGGTACTAGACAAAATTTCTTTGCCAGCCCAGATGTGATTATACGAATCATTTTCTAGCTAGGAAATCGAAATCTTTAAACTGATGGTTTCATACTCACAAAATGTCTCAAGCCAAAGGCGCCTGTTTACACTTCTCTGTTGTGGTCCTGCTAGAAAATGGATAGTAGTATAAAGAGTACTGACAGTAGTATAATGGATAGTGAATACATTATTATTTGAATTATAGGCTTTGTTTTATTGCGTTGGATGGTATATTTCATAAAGAGTTTATTTTCACATTTATTCCACATATGTACTATCCACTTTGTGTGTGGCGCTCATGTGTGTGGCTCGGATGGTATCTTTCATTAAGGGTTTATTTTCACATTTATTCCACATATGTACTATCCACTTTGTGTGTGGCGCGCGTGTGTGTGATACTGGTATCTTTCATTAAGAGTTTATTTTCACATTTATTTCACACATGTATTATCCAAGATGTGAAAATTATTCAGTAGTTCAAGACTACAAATAAATGCGTAGTCACCCTCTCACATGAATGATGGATCCTACCATGAATTTGATTAGCAGGATCCATATTTATGTGGTGAGACCCACCATTTATGTGAGAGTAAGACTACACATTTATGAAAACAGTCTGTGTGTGTGAGAGAGAGAGAGAGAAAGAGAGTAACCAGTGTGGAAATTATTTTACCCTTTTTGTAATGGGACAATTTAATTTTAGGTTAAATTATAAATTGTACTTTCTAACTTTGATAAAAATTCATTGCAGTCTTCTAACTTTTATTTGTTTCATTGCAGTCCTCTAAATTGCGTTTCTTTGATGAATAATTCATATCTAATAAATTAAGTTAGAGATGTAATTTGAAAAAAAAAAAATTGGAAGTTAGAGGATGTAATTTGAAAAGAAATAAAAGTTAAAGGACTAAAATAAAAACAATTAAAGTTAAAAGGACTAAATTGAATATTTTTACCAAAGTTCGAAGATTGAAATTAAACTAATTAAAAATTAGATGACTCAAATAAATTTTGACCAAAGTTTTATAATTTAACCTTAATTTTAAATATCACCTATGAACTTTAAGGTGAGTGTTGGTATTTAAATTTTTTATTCGACAATTAACCTATGTAAATTAGATTTATGACAAATCTAACATTTAATAGTATTTTCCGTTAAGATATAAAGAATTTAATTGCATCATATGATCCATATGTACAAGATAATAATGAAATCTTGAAATTATTAGTGCTTCGACAAAAATAATATGCGCAATGCGCATCTCATGATTATATTCTTCTAGCTATAATGGAAAATATTTATAAAAGTTTCAATTTTTCATAAACTTTTTTTTTTTTTTTTTTGATATATGATAGAAATTCTAATTTAAACTCACACACACGTATATTTTGAAGATCTCAGGATCGAACCCACACCCTCATAGAGGGGTGGGGTTTTTTGGGGAGGGGATTATCACTGGGCCGAATACCCAAGTGGCAAATTTTTTTTTTTTTTCACAAACTTAATGTCAACAGGTTAATGTTCAACCAGAAAATTCAAGGATCGCATTGACAAGGACGTGGTCAAATTCCAAATATGATATTTACAACCAAAAAAAAAAATGATACAGGTTAACGGCTCAATAGGTGACTTTGAGGACAACAATTGTTGGTGTTTTCAAAGTATATAAAACGATTCAAATTATTATCATTCTAAAAGTAAAACCTACACACCTCCTCCAAGAACCAAGGGGCAAGAAGTTATCAAGTTAGTCTCCATTCATTCATTTTATGTTTGATTAATAGTTAAAACATGTCTAACATGATTTTATATAACTCAAGGAAAACATTTGTTCTAACAACATTTTCGAAATAGCACGTGGTAAAAGGGAGTCAATGTATTTTACATTAACAACATGTCTAATATGAATATTGTAAAATCATTTTTCCACAACTTTTTATTATGCAAGTTGTTGATCTAATGTTGTTAATACCCATTTTTCTTGTAGAGAACTAACCGTCTTTAGAGTATAGCATCATGAAGAGGTTCTTTATCATGGGCATGTAGTCGAGTGTTGTATGTGTCAATTATCTTGTTGTTTGTGATACCAGCTCGAAAGATGAGAATAGAAGTGTATTTGACCTAAGTGAGATGATAACCATCTGAAGATGAGGAAACATCAAGACCAAGGAAGTAGTTGAGAGATCCCAGCCCTTTTATTTGGAAATGTTGATTAAGGAGGTTCTTAAGATCCTAGATGTCTTGCACAAAATAATCATGTCATCGACATATAATAAGAAAATAATAATATCGTAGTTGTGCATCGAATGAACAAAGCAAAATCATAGGGATTGGTCGGGAGTCCATGTTGTAAGATGGTAAAGCTAAACTTGGGAAATAATAATCTTGGAACTTGCTTAAATCTATATAATGACTAACGTAGTCAAGACCCTTTGTAGAAAGGATGAGAGAATCCTGGAGATAGCCATATGTGTGGACTTCCTCTATGAAGTCCCCATTGAGAAGACATTCTTCTATTCATCTAAATTTGCCAAACTACAATTTTGGCTTTTGCGAATTTGTCATAGTTTCAACTTCATCTCCTATATTTTAATTGTGTTAATCTTATCCTTAAAACTTTTAAAATCAATTTCTCTTTCAACTTTTAATTATGTCAATTTTATCTTTCTACCTTGAAAAAAAAAAAAAAAAAAAAAAAAAAAAAAAAAAAAAAAAAAAAAAAAAAAAAAAAAAAAAAAAATCATGGTGTAAAAACAAATTTCAAGATTAATGATTGGCTTCCGACATGATTATCATGATTACACTTAAAAAAAAGGGGGGCAGGGGGCGAATTAGATCCAGTTATGGGATCAGTGTGATTTTTTTGTAACATGTGTGTGTTCTTTATGGTAAATGTGTGTTAATTGTTGTAAAAACAATGTGTGAATTCTAATAACATGAATCATATTTATGATAAACTTAATTTTATTACAAATGAAACATATTACCACAACTTACATAGCTTTACCATAAAATACAAGTTACAATTTTTGACACCCGTAATAGTCACATGACCTTAGAATTTCCAAAAAATAAAAAAAGAAGCTGTATTTTTTCCTGTCAATATATTTATTTTTGAGAAATGATATTTCACACTCCTTTTTTATATTTCCAGACTATTAATGCAGAAATAACAAAAGATGGAATAAAATAATTTTTTTGTTATTTCTACATTAGTGCGAAAATTTCAGAAAGGGGTGTGGAAACCACCCTTATTTTTTGGTAGATTCTTTCTTCCTGTCAACAAGGACAAAATTTGCAGCCCTTGTATTTTCCATCAGATACGACTGTTGGTCTGTACTAAAGGAGGCCATGCCATCATAAATAAGTAGTATATACTATATAGTCCTATATAGCTGCGTTATACATCGAAAATAACCAGTGTCTAGTGGTCCGGAATATCATTATTTTATTGATAATAGTACTTATATTATTTTATTATCAAGAATTTTTTTTTTTTTTTCAATAAAGAGAAAAGAGACTTGTAGGTGCGGTTATTGTCCCGGTCCACTTGAATCCGAATTTGATATGGTGTGAGACACATCTAGGTAATAATGAGATTTACCATTACTCAAACCTACAACTCTCCAACTTGCATATGTGATAAGTCATGAGAGTTTATTACCATTAAATCTTCTCTTTAGACAGTAATGATGGGATTTGCCCACGATAGTTACCATCTTACCATTGAGCAAGGTTTGATTCCTTGTTATCATAATTTAGCCTTCAATTTTCAAGATACTTTATGCTGCAACTGTAACATCTTTTTCTTGATTTGACATAACTGAAGATTTTCCTGTAAGGACTGTGGAGATTTTTCTCATAATTTTGGAGGGCTCAACTGATGATTGATGAAGCACTGCTTAAGTGACGGCTACATATTAAAGTCATGCAAATATGTTAATATAATATTTTTTCGACCTAATAAAAAATAAGTTTCCGACCACACAAACCCAATAAAATATAACTACTTATAATATAAAAATATAAATGGAAGCTTCTTTGATCTCTTGGTCTGTGTATTGGACTTTTGCAAAAAAGTGTGTCCCTCTTATTGAGCACAATATATCGTATGAATACGACAGTGCTGATTAAGTTTGAGATTTTCTATCGATTATTTGATGGAAGCAAGTAGACAATGCGTATTTTAAATGTTCACACAATAAATAAATTATAGATGATGATGTTGACTTGTTAATTTTTTTTTTGGCTGAATTGTTGACCATATTCCTTATTGTTGCACTATATAGGACCTTGCTGTTCATACTAGGATCTAATATATTTTGGTATATGTTATCACGCAATTTCTTTTTCCCTAATGCCAATGTACGTACAGGGTATAGAATTTTTCATGTTTAATTTGAAAGGTACATGACTATAATGCCAATGTGCTCATTTAAATTATTGGTGCGAATATGACAGTCTTTTTGTGGGGAAGTATTTTTATATTAAGGTTAGGCAGTCAAATATCCTCGATAAATGAAACCGATATTTACTAGCTTTGCCTTTTAAAGCCTAAGCAAAAGGTAATGTAAAGGGGATGCATGCTTCTTAATTATCACATAAAATATTATAGGGGAGCTTGTCTTTGTTTTAGGTCTATGATCAAGGGCATGCACCAAGAGTGGAATGCTTGGGCAAGAAACACATGGACCTTCCTTTCTAGTCATAGGTTAAAACTTTCTTCTTTGTAAAAATATTATTCCACTGAGATCAAGCATTGTCGGCAGCTTTGTATGACTAATATAACACCTAAAGATTATACTAATAGACCAATCTACCAATAGGTAAATCACGATTGTGAAATATGGATGAAGACCTTGTTACCTTCAAATTAGAATATATATTAATTGTTAGGTGAACGACATTTGGAATCCCATAACTTTCATTTTCACCATTGATAGAGATCAAATTAATAAAATTTTATTCTAAATAAACATGGTTAATTACAACTATATATGCATGCCGCATCTTTTCATCATAAACATTTACTTACATGTTTTTAATTTTAAAAAAATTCTCCTGACCACATTAATTGACCGACCAAATATGCATGGGTCCCAATTTTCTTGCAAAGCCTTCAACTAGAAGCATATATATGCTTAACAAATAAAATTGTTTTTTGTTTTTATTTATTTTTGTAAGTGGAGTGTTCTTCCGTAACCTGCTGGATTTCTTTTAGTTAAAGGCCACATGTGACTCCATCAATTTGGTCTCAATATGGAAAAAGATAGAGATTGAATAGTTAACGTAACAAACCATAAGTGGCCGAAATCGTTTTCTACTTTTGAAAAGCAGAAAACATTTTTTTTCATTACCGTGTGATTCTCACCACTTTGATTCTTTCTTATTACTATTATCAATTTACCATCACTATCACTACGATCACCATCATCATTACTACAACCACTGTCACCCCACTCTTAGAGAGCGTGAGGGTCGGGCTCACTTGTCTCTTCAATTCTTGGATGATCGATATACTTTGACCTACTTTGATATATGTAGGAAAACTTCTGTATGGTTGTACGTGCATTCAAAACTTTGTTGTTCTAAGAATATTCCCTGCTATCATCATTTATACCTTTTTATGCAACCCGTGCGAGGAATATTTGACCATCAAGTGTTAAAAGGAAGAACCTAACATATCAGAGATGCATCATGCATGTGAATCCCATGTGATGATGTTAAAAGAGGTTAGAAAACAGTACGTACCTTTAAATCGATTACCAACAATATATTTATATCTTTACACTAATGGGTTAATAAGGATGGTTGTTGGAAGTAATGGTGGGCTGGATCGAGCCCAATCTGACCATACTTAATGGGTACGTTGGTCCAATCCAATTTTTTTAACATCTTCCATTTGCACATAGTGTACAAAGATAACCATGCATCTTTCTTGCTTCTGATCTCATATATATCAGTTGATACTGGTAAATAAGTCGTGCAACCATTGAATACGCTTTTGAGAAAATTTGCAAGTACTACACTTAGGACACATTAATTGGTATAATGTAATGGTTATTACACTGTAATAGGAATTACTATTACAAGGAATAAAAAAAATTGTAATGTTATGCCGTGACTGATTTGGTAAATTAAATTAAACATCTCTATTTAATCTCTCTCGAGTTCAATACTTCAATATCTCAAAGTCATACTTAATCTCTATAAAAATTATGCACCAATGATTAGGTTGCAATATCTAAGAAGTTAAATAACCTTTTGGGAGTGAGTGCAAACACAACACGGATGTGTTACCAAATAATCTTCCCTTCACCCTCATTTTACATAGCTTTCTATTCAATCACTTTTCTAGTTATGTTTTTTTATACCGTATCATTCATGGTCATAAAAATCATGCTAGCTATTGTAGTAGAGATTGAATCCGTACCACATAATTACATAGTCAAGAGTTACAAACAACATAATCGAGGGTTTTAATAGCGACCTATAGGACTCATATGGTGAGAAAAGCAGAGATACATTAACTTATTTGCTAAAACGATCTAGAACGCACATGTATTACATAATACTAGCATATAATCTGTGCAATACACGGAAAAACTCTATATAAACATATAATGTGTATATGATCAAAATATATATTCAGAATTATTTTATGAAAAATATGTTCCATAAAAAAAATAAAACTGATAATAACAAATAGAATGGAATTGCACCAACAACAGAAAAATAAAAGGAATTAGATAGTGTATAATAATTGAGAAAAAATGGTTATCTTTAATTGATAAAACAGAAAAAAAGTTAGAATCAATAAAAAAATAAAAGATTACTTTAGTTCAATTGTCTCTTAGATCCCCTTGCAGTCATATAAATGTACAAAAACACACACACACACACAAAATCATGTTTGAAAAAATAAATAAATAAAAAAGAAAAAGTAAAAGAACAAAACTTGTACTAGATTACCATTATTTTTAAAGCCCCTTGTAGTCATATAAATGTACAAAAATACAAAAATAAAAATAGATTATGATAGAAAAATAAATAAATAAAAAAGAAAAAGAAATAGAAGAACAAAACTTGTACCAGATTACTATTGTTTAAATGTTACGTAAGTAGATTATACAAGAATGAGGAACCTTCAATTTAACGTGCTCTATTTATCTTTCTTTTATCAAGGAGTATGTCTGTTCATCAAATGATATCTTAAGTGATTATTCACTAATCAATACTTTTCACTAAAAGAGTACTCCTAACACAGTTATACAGTAAGAGATTTATTATCAAGAATTTGTTATTATCTATTTTTATTTAAAAGCATTTGACAGTTTTTAAATCAAATCACTTAGGAAATTTAAACAACGTATGAATTTTTTTTTTTATAATCTTTAAGAAGTCTTTTAGTATTAGGAGATTGTCATAATTGTAAGATTTTTAATATGATATTTTATTAAGATGTCTTTTAGTAGTAGGAGACTTATTTTAAAGAATTTGTTATTATCTATTTTTATTTTAAAGATTTTTATTATGATATTTTATTAAGATATCTTTTTAGTAGTAGGAGACTTATTATAAAAAATTTGTTATTATCTATTTTTATTTAAAAGTGTTTGGCAGTTATTAAATTAAACTACTTAGGAAATTTAAACAATGTATCACTTCAAAAATTTAAACGATAGATAGACAAGCAAACCACTTGGGGAATCTAAACAACATATCACTTTAGAAATTTAAACGATAAATAGACATGCCATTTGTCATGATGTGAGACATTCTAGGTTTTAACGCTCATGTCTTCTACTTTTATATATTACTAGTCGCAAACCCGTGCGATGCACGGGAAAGCTATCGAAAATGAGATTTAAAGATTTATTATTTTGCTAGTTTGTTGAATATTTTTTTTCTTTGTTGTTTGAGAGACTACTTCAATCATCATATCATTTCAATTACAATGCCACTACAGTTCAAAATTACAATAAAAACACCTCTATTACATATGGTAGCACCAATGTCATAACCATATTAGAGTCCTCAGAAAGTCAGGAAGAGAAATCTGGACACATCAAGGCTCTCTTTAAGAGTAAGGCTATTAGTAATTAGATGCAGACTGTTTGTTGCACTTTAAGAGCAAATCACACTATCAGTTTGATCTCTTGTCCTCTATGAATCATGAATAGCACCAAGCTGGTAGCACCCAGCCAAGATGTCAAGTCTTCAGAATTAGCTTAACTTAACTATTTCTTCCCTTAAATGGTCAAATAAAGAATCGAATAAAAAAAATGTAGCATCATACTTTTACCACAAATAAGTTATAAAACATGCTATCTAGATTAAAGTTAAAGTAGTAATTGATTAGTTATATACATATATTAATACAAAAAACATAATTCACAACACATTCCTATCTAGGAAGACTACTAAATATTCTAATGTTACAAATTGGGTTTTGTTGATAGAAAAGTTCTAATGTACTAAATCGTTGATGATGTTGATAGCCTAGTATGCCTATGCACATGAAATGAGATTATTCTTCTCTTGTAAGAGCCTAGCCACCTTCTGTCACCTTTCAAAGATTATTCAAGGTGGATTGGGAAGTCTTGCATCTCCAAAAAATATTACTATTGAAGATCAATGTAGCAGCTCCAGAGGTAGCGGCTTATTTGAGATGTTAAGACTGCAGTTAGAACAAAGTATGCAGGAGCTCCAGAGATAGCTCCTAATTTGAGGCATTAGACTGCAGTTAAAACTAAGTATTGAGTTACTTCTTCAAACAGATTAATCATCTCATGTAAAAGGTTTGCGGTTGAGATCCTTATTTCCTGCGAATATTTGAGGAAGAGTTCTGTATGGTTGGGTGGACCCCGCATTTAATGCTTGTCAAAGAAAAGTTTGTTTGAAAGAAATCTTTTGTGATTGTGAGTTTGCATTAGTTCCTATATTTCACAAAAGAAGTCTTTTGTGATTGTGAATCTGCATTAGTTCCAAAAAGGTTATGAGAGTTACTGATAGAACATATCGAATTCAATAACATATACATACTAAATTCACACGCATATGAAATCGGCTGATGTCTAATTATGAGAATATTATTCTAGTTACTTAATTCACACTTCTATTTTTTCGCCTTCTGCCTGGAAAATTTAAGAACCTAACATATAATGTATAAGATGCAACTCATCTTGGTGCAGAAAAGCATCAGTTGTTCAGTGGTTGTATTTATCATTGATTCTAAAATTTATCACTTGAAGCGGGTACAATATGCTATCTATATTTGAGAAATGTGAGAATACAATTATTCTTTCAAAAACTCAAGCAATAGAAACCAATTATAAGAGCCCATTATAAAAAACAGAAAGAGGATAGGAAAATATGACCTGCAAATAACTAAAGCAATTGCGAAATGAATACAAAAACCAAAATACTCTCAAACACAATCCAACAAATACCCAAATTATCAAAACCATAAAAATCAAGGTACAAAAAATCAGATATGATGTCTAAAAAAAAAATTCATCAAACACGTAGCTTGCAACAATAACAAATAATCATAAATACTAACTACGGGAATCTAAAATGATATTATATGAAAACTGATACTTTTCAGAATTTCAGTGTAAACAACCTACAAACTATTAGGTATGCCCTTTCTTTAGAAATTAAAAATTGTAGTAATAGAACTGCTTTTGTTGCTAACACATAGGAGATCTATGAGGCATTTCTTCTACTCGCTTAACAAATAGAGAAAAAAATCCTATAAGCTAAATGTTGCTTTAATCTTTCTTCCATTTAAGTGGTTATATATATATATATATAAAACTAAATGTTGCAGTAACTTTTTGCCGATTCATAAATATACCACTTGGTTGTGAGAATTAACCTTTCTTCCATTTAAGTGAGTATAAAATGAATGTTGCAAATAGCAGACGCCTCTCTGCAGAATTCTTTTCCTTCAAAATCTCTAGACCTCCTAGTCTATGCTTGAAAACCAAGAGATGGGTAAGAGTTATCCCAAGCACATCAAAGAACAAAAATGACAATGGATGGGTTATATATAAACTTATATGTAATGAGAATTATATAGACAGCTTTACAGAGATTAAAGATGAAATAATTACTCACCAAGGTGGGGAAGAATACACTTTTTTAGAGTAAATCAAACAAATTCTGGAGTGAGTAAATCATTTTGTCAAACATATGGTGTGCATGTTCCAAATGGGAATGAAAAAAAATGTTTGGCAACATGAATCCACCCAAAAATTACAGAAACCAAAGAAAATAATAATATGCCATTTATAGGACTGCACACAACATTATATAAAATTGTAATATCAGAACATCATAAACAACATTATATGAATTCCGTAGTAAACAACTCAGTTCCATGAGTATTACATAGCATAGGAATACACAAAATCGCAACAAACTATTTAAACATGAGAGTAACAACTACAATAATTATGATGCCATTTATAGGACACTTGACACTACCAATTTCCAAGAAGGAAAATCGCAATATATATATAGTGGCATGGGCATTCGTTGGAAAACAACCTTGAAATTGGTCCCCTTAAAGGCATCGGGACTCACCATAAGGATCACCAGTGAGACATGATCCTCCATTAGAGAGCTGGGGAGCTGTTCCCTAATGCCATTTGTGTCAAACGATGGGAAAGCGTTGCTATGCCGAGTGCCGATTGAATCGCTGGTCTTGACATGTTCATTATAGATAGAGGAATGGGAATTAGGGAGGTTTTGAGGAGTAAAGTGAATGAGATTATGAGAGATGCCAAGTTGTAGAACACTCAAAATTTCTTACTCTTGATCGTTGTAGAACACTCAAAATTTTCAATAAACCCATACCAAATGATTAAAGAAGATACATCACTTCTTTCTTTGATCAAGTCATTGTCTTCTTTGGTACTTTTGCTATTTGAATTCCTTTGCGGGGTTCATTAGGGAGTTGAGAAGGTATTTAGGTTCAAAGAAAATACCTTACATGAATTTTTCCACAAAAAGGTGACCTAAACATTAGGTGGCTTGTGAAAAGTATCTTACGGAGTAGCTCATTGGATTAAAGTATTCATGGATGTCATGGTCCAGGAAGCTGTATTGAAAAAAATGAGATACACTGATGGCTGGTATATATAGGTGTTAATGCTGGCTGGCACAATAACAGAATAGTGGACTATGCAAATGGACTAAGTCTATATATACTTGCAGGTGGCTAGGCATGAATAGCTTCTTTTGACATTTGTTTGCTTCTAGGAATTACCTATGATAATTCTACTAAAATGCTCCTAAGTTGCACATTACTTTTAGGAACACTTTGTGGCATCTCTATCATAGTGCCAGCCCCCCTCAAGTATATATAGACTTGAGTCCATTGGCATAGTCCATTGTTCTGTCATTGTGCCAGCCCGCATTAACACCTATATATATATATATATATATAATGAAACTAATAATAACCAACAGAGAAAAATTATTAAGGCAGCAATGATTGATCACTAACAGAAGATGATTTCATTAAGGCAACAATGATTGATTTAGAAATGAAGCAAGAACCTTAGTCTTCATCAACCTAAAATGTTTTCATGCATAAAACTATGTGACTTCTCATCCTTATTTACCCCATAAAAGCAGGATCACAGCTGGATAAGGTTATCTAATTCTTTTCAATTCCAAACCAAATTAGAGTGGTTCATAGGGTGAAATGTTAGAGGTTCAAGCATGCATTGATTATTGGGGACCATTTATGATACTATTCTCTTATAAGAAAATAAAAAATGATTCTAGAGAACAACCATCCCTACCCAAAATAACATATAATAATTACAGAATATTGACTGTTTGGGGTTTAGATTTGGCAAACTGACCAAATCGTTGAGGGAGATTCCAACCAAAACCATGGCTTACTGCACATGCCCTTATCAGTAAAGGGTATCTGCCTATATCATGGCTTAAAACAGAAATCAAAGACAAATCATACCAGTTTAAAAAAAAAAAAATAAAATAAAAAAAAAAAAAAAAAAAAAAAAAAAAAAAAAAAAAAAAAAAGTTGCTTGATATGTAAAAGTTCGTACTTAACCATTTAGATTATAGCTTCTGCTTTAAACAGAAATCAAAGACAAATCATTGAAGCAAAGGAAAAGAATAAAAAAGAAAAAAGAAAAAAAGAATCCAACTTCAGCAAGAAGATCACACAACTCCTACTGCTCCAATTAGAGCTCCTACTATTCCAATAGAGTTCTATAGTGTTTAGGTGTTTAGTTTAGTTCTCCTAATACAACTACAATACCAAGTGTAGTAGTTAACCTCTTGGATTATTTACGGTGCATATGTTTGTGTGTACTCAAATACACCAAGCTTCAATTTAAACAAAACAGGAACAGTGAACAACTTATAGTGTTGTTCAAAGATGTGATTGCAGCTTCTACATCCTCATATGAAGAAAATAAAACAAACCCAAAGCAGCCTAAGCTCATATCAGTTACAGCTTTCATAGATGTCGAAAATCAAAAGCAAAGAGAATTTGCCAAAAAAGTAAATAAAACATGTTTTGAAAAGCAATTCAATAAAGACCAGAAAAGTATAAGTTTTCATTCATATAATGGTGTTTGGCTCAGGCATTTTCTCAAACAATTTGAAGGTGATGATATTGGCTTCTCTTCAACTAATGAATTCAATTCGTTCTTCCTAGCTTTTGACAAAGCTTGTACCACTACTCTTGCTGACCTCTCACCAGCAGATGGGTGTTTTTATCTTAGCCATCCCTTGCTACTAACTTTGTTTTAAGCTCACTATCTACTGCCACTTGGACATAGATTCATTGAAATTGCCATCCTTGAAAGAAAAAAAAAAAACTTGGTAAAGGCAAACCAAAGACCCAAATATTCAAGTTCTTTCCTTTTCCCCCATTTTCCTACCAACCAAACAACCCACAAAAAAAAACCCCAATTTACCGGCCAGAGAAGAGTTCATCCAACAGTGACCCATTAACAAACTTGGTAAAGGCAAAGCACAAAAAAGGGAAAGGGAAGGTTACCGACGCACAACCGAAGTTGAAGGCGGAGCCATCCATGAATGGGATCCGAACCTCGCCGAGGATTTCGAAGACACGAAAGAGTGCTGATGATTAAGGGGTCGCCGAATTGGGTGATCTTTTGGGCGGTAGAGAAGAGGTGGAAGAGGAAAGGGATTATTGCGATGACAGGGTGCTGTCTATAAATCTTAATGTCTTTGTGTGTGCGAGAGAGAGCAAGCAGTGAGAGAGGGGAGGTAATAAGGCAGAAACTGAAGAAAGAAATAAGCCAGTGGTTTGAGAATGGAGGAGGCGTGGCAGTGGGTCGAGGCATCGGGATTCGAGAGTGATTTTGAGAAAAATAACTAAATTAAAAAATAAAATAAAAAGTTAAATAAATAAGTAATGAGATGTAAATTTGTGAAGCCTTTAAAGCTGAGGTGTCAAAACTTTATGAAGTCAACAAAAAAATAAAAAGTCAAAAAAGCTTCAGGTTTACATGTTAGTATAGATATAGACATGTTATGGTGGAGTTCTCTTTTCAAAGAGTGTATGCCCGAATAAGAAAGGGGTTCTTAAATGGGTAGTTAAGTAAACTTACCTTGGAGTTAATAATATTTTGTTATTTAATTGTAACGGCTTTTAGAAAACTAAGTTAATAAATAATTATCCAGGTCAGTTACTAAACTTATAAAATTAACATATGTTAATAGAGGGTTCTAGAGAAAAAATGTCCCCTCAGGATCACCTACCTAAATCAAAACCTTGTGTCTATTGTAGTACACGTGTTAGTAGGGTGTTGCATGTCCTCCTGAGATTAGTCGAGGTGCGTATATCTACCAGAACGCTGGCCCGAACATCCAAAATTATCAAAAAAAAAAAAATAAAAAGATAAAAAGAGAAGATGTCTCAAAATTTGTAAAGGAGTATGAATTATTTAGGTTGATAAACTATTTTGGTTGACTAATTCTGATTGTTTATGTTGTTGTTGATGTTATGCTTTTGGGCTTATTTTTATTGATGATATTTGGACTCTTTTTTGTGCTACTTGAATTTTTTTTATAACAATAATATTATTGACCCCATCTCTACCTCTGTTTTAAATTTTTTAGTGGGGTCAACTTATATGAATTCCCAAATTTTTGATACATATACATCTAGGTAAAGCTTTTTTTTAGATTAGAATTTCTATCATATATAAAAAATAAAAATAAAAACTTTTTTTTTTTTTTTTTAATTTCAGTTTGGTCAATTGATCCCACTTAATTGTATCTAGCCCCACCCCCGTGTGGATGCATGGCTTTTGCTTCCTATAAATCACTAGACACATCATTATTTGTTACAGATAAACTCAGTTTATGGCTAATCTTAATCTTACTGTTGTATTTCTCCCTTTGTCCTCTTTGGGGATAATCAAACTCCATGCCGTAAAGATGGGCAGGGGAGCTTGCCTTTTATTTTGCTAATTTTTTATTTATTTTATTTATTTTGGTGTTATATACATATATATCTTAGTAAGTGTTCGTATATTAAGTTAAGTGTACATTACCATAAAAATAATATTAACTCTGTATTAATTATATATTCAAGTTTTGAATAATTTATGAGGAAGTCATTCACATATTTTAAGGAAAAAAAGTTCAAAATTGGGATAATGCATATTTAAAAAAAAAAAAATTGTGTAAGATTGGGAGGTTAATGCTTAATCCTCTATCCCAAATACTGAAACTTTAGATCTTAAACCCCAAGAAAAGCTCAAAGATGTGAATCTAAAAAAATAGATATGCTTGCTTAAATCGTTTAATATTGTTTAGTATGTTATGTCACTAATAAGCCAATAGGATGTGTAAATCTATTTGATGTTTGCTTAGGAATTAGAGGATTATTTTATTTTAATTTTGTTATATTTATTTGCACCCCCATTGGAAAAATTTTCTGGCTCCGCCATTGATTTGTAAAGATTGCTACCAATGGAGAGGCGTAGAGAGTGCAATAACCAGTCAGGTCATGTTACCAAGCTCAATTTTCAAAACCTATTTGATCATGACTCAGAGTGCCTGTGTGGTGAGATTAGTTATTCTTTGATTTTATATATTATATAGATTATTCTTTAAATTATTTAGGCATATCTCGTTAAGCAATGCCATGATATTCAAAGAGCATAGATCAAGACGGGAAATTGTCAACCTGAGTTAAGGGAATATATAGCCCACCCCAAAAAATTTCTTGGCTCCACCTTTGGTGAGAAGGGGATGACGGATAACGTACACAGGGTGTATGAGATAATGCACAAGTTGTGAGCCGCGTTCCAATATCCTCTACAATATACGCTCAGATTTCTCTCTAACCTTTATTAATTGATTTGTTTTCCATGTTTTCCTGTATGTTTGTGTATTGCCACATATATATCATTAACTATCGCTAGCAAATTAAATAACAATCGACCAATGTATACTAGTCATAGTAATATTGAAAGCATAAGCTTGGGAGAACCTTTTTTATACATGTATGTCTGTTCTAAATTGTAACCAATGTAACTAATATTGGATTAGACCCCATACTTGATACTTATATCTCAACAGCAAGCAAAAAGGAAAACCCAATCACTAATTATTATCCTACACAGTTGCACATAACAAAGAAGAGAAGACCATCACCATTTGCCAATCTATTTAATTAGTGGAGTCAGTTAGAAAGATGTTAAACAATTTAACTACTCTGTTTTGTATATAAAAGGAGAGAGCCTCTTGTACAAACAAAGTAAATCATTCAATGAAATGATTTATTCTCTCAAATTCTCTGCCTATTTCTAGGTTTCTTTTGCTTAGTCTCAGATCTACTCCAATTTTATCACTAATATGCAAAAAGCACCCTGTAATCCATCAAACAAACAAGGCCAATCCGTAATTCAATGACCAAAAAAAAAATCAAAATTTAAAAGAAATAAAACAAGTCAAACTCAAAGCCCATTGTTTACGTGTAGAACAGAACAAACAGAAACCAACACGATACTTCCGTGTGGAAAAACTGTCACAATATGAAGATATTGTGTGGATCAAACTCCATCACTAGTCTCATGTTGACTGTAGCTTTCTATCATTGACCATTGATGACACCATTTTATATATTTTATAGTTTTAAAATCTTCCAAATGGCTTATTAGCTTTTGCTTCCTATAAATCACTAGACACATCATTATTTGTTACAAGATAAACTCAGTTCATGACTACTCTTAATCTTACTGTTGTGTTTCTCCTTTTGTTCTCTTTGGGATAATCAAACTCACTTTATGCAGTGAAGATAATCAGACTAATGTGAATGTGAAATGCATCCACGCTGAAAGAGAAGAACTTCCTTGCAAGAGTTGTACCTCTATGATAATAAGATGAATGGAACCATTCCTGAAAGTTTTGGACAACTCTCAAAGCTAGTCAATTTGTTTCTCGATGAGAATTCCTGGGAAGGTGTCATCACAGAAGCCCAATTGATGAATCTCACAAGTCTCGAATATTTTAGACTAACAACCGACAAAAACCAGTCTCTAGTTTTCAATGTGACATACAATTGGGTTCCTCCTTTCAGGCTCAAATATCTCATACTTGATAACTGTCTCATTGGCCCCAAATTTTGAAAGATTGAGATCTGGAAGGAGAGGTATGAAGATCAAAAAGGGGGTTGAAAGAGTTCAAGTGAAGGAGGGGTTAGACTTATTAGAGGCGTAGAGCAACGCGTTATTTGATTTTTCTATTCTAATAAAATTAAATAAAAATTCAAATAAGAAAAGCCCTCTGATTCTCTTTCTCTTTTGTTTGTCTCTGACTGCTGGGCACGCAAGTTGAACACGGAGAGACAGTTGAGAAGGGAACTGAAAAGGGGGGGCTTTTTTATTTTTTATTTTTTTATTGGAAACCAAATGAAAGAGTTAGAGAATGAACAAGCTACGCTTAGCCCTCCCTCCTTCAGTACCACCAAAGTGAGTGAGTGAGAGAGAGAGAGAGAAATGACTCCCTCAAATAAAAGAGTTTTATATTAAATTAAACACTGAAATTTACACACACCTCTCACTTCTAGCGGTGAATTACAGTATAAAAGGATTAGTAGAAATTGTAATAATGTGTGGCCCATGCCCTAATTAAATGGGCAATGAATTGTAATCACACTGAGCCGTTGTTTCAGCAGGGAATTCGTATATCTAGTCATGTACCTCAATTTTAAAGGCCAGTGGAATACTAGGCATGGTCCAAATTTATATTTAAAGCTCAAATCCACATTTGCCGTACATGTGAAAGCCTGACCATGAAACATATAATAAAGTTGACCGCCTCATTTTATAACTTGTGGTCAGCCTTTCATTGTTCAAAACTTCTTGATCTTTGGTGCAACCACTCATACAGTGGCGGAACCACAATCAAACTCCTGCAAACTTTTTAACAAACCCTTTATAATCTAATAAAAACTTGTCTCCCAATTAAAAATTCTTGATTCCAATATCCCTAGCCACTCAACATCCAAAAGATATATATTTGTGTGCAATGCATGTATAATGTTTGTATGTTTCTATGTGTCTTGACTCTTGAGTTCCACATAAATCTCAAGTTTCTTAAAAAAAAAAATACATCTTAAGTAATTTTTTATTAATGTTCTAGTGCATTTTGTTGAAGTAGAATAACTTAATGTTTGTTGAGCTTCAGATTGCATTTACATTGATTCATCTTGTCTTCTAAGCAAACACTGTCACATGCAATGTGTTAGAACAATCACTCTCCAATGTGCAGTATTCTAAAGACGGCCCCCTTATAAGTTGCAACCTGGCGATCGTAATACAATTATAGAACCCTTGAAAGTTGTAACAAAAGTCTATTCTAATATAATAAAGTTAAACTAAACTTGAAAAAATTGCACGGTCCCATGTGCATAACTATAAAATAGTAGAAAAAAAAAAAAAAAAATCTCCATCAACTTGTAAATTAATGTATGAACATTTGGACACATATAGAATCATACTCTATCAAACCCTGCGGAAAATCTCAAACTCAATCAAAGTCGCTTTCAAATTATACGATTTTGCTCAATATAAGGCCACGTAATGAAAAGAATTTCAAAACTTAGATACACATCAAGTGCTTGGTTATTTGGTACTGAATAATTAACAATATTTTAATGGTTTTTGGTCGGAAATTTATTGGTAGAACTAGATTTAGGTCTATTATATTGAAGAAGTAATAACTTGCTTAACACAATTGTCTGACTTTAATACGTAGCCTCCGCTTCAACAGTGCTTGAGAGAGTTGTTGCCACCCATTATGAAAAAATCTTGATCAAAATTCTCATCAGAAAATTTTCCACCATGCTCAAGTCAGAAGTTTCTTGTCCAACGCCAATTAGTCATAACATATGTTTACACTGCGGAGCTCCACCCAGAACATAAAGTTTTTTATTTTATTGTGTTGTGTGAGTGTGTGTGTAGGGCATCTACCATGCATGCATGACCATATAAGGTAAGACTTAAGAACATCTCCAAAGGAAATGCCAATTTAGAGATGTCGAAAAAAATTGATGGTTAATATGGTAAATTGAAGGTTTAAATTTGGCTACTCCAAAACTATGTATTGCAACCGATATGCCAAATAAGAATGGATAACAACTATCTCTTGAATATAATATTAAAAAATTATGAAATAACTCATCAAATTTGGAAGATATCGAATTTGACGCTTGCTGCTCTTATGCCAAATGACAAAGGTCAGATTTGACAGTTTGGTTAGAATTGTGCAAGCGCTATAATTAGTTGTTCGATGAGATCCACGTTGATTTGACATCTTCTTTAGAAATGCTCTAAGGATTTTGAGATTTGAAAATTTTCATGTTCGCATGAAAAATCATGAAAATTAACTTAGTAAATTTTTTTGAGCTAAACACGTTAGAGATTGTATTGAGAATTAAACTATCTTAATTGATATGTGTTATTAATATTTAAGGGTAATTAATACTATTATTTAGGCCTAAAGAATATGAGATTTACATTTTTTTTTTCTTTCTTTCTTTAACCATTACTAAAAGAATCTCTATCCTATCAATTTATTTATTTATTCTTTTCTTCCGTAAGTCCTGTACCTAAAGGTGGATCAAATCCCAAAGCTCTTCCTTAAATAAGAACAAAAAGAAATATTGCTAAACCATAAGTGATGAAAAGATGAGCGGAATAAAGTTTATCGGTATTAATAATCTTAAGCCCACTAAAAATAAATAAAAATAAATAAACCTAACCTCCGAAATACCTTAGATACTTATAAGCATGCACATATCCATATTCAAAAGGATTTTCTTTTTCTCTTTCCCTAAGAGAGCACTAGACTACAACTTTATTATATAAAAGTATAAAACATGCATGCTTTGATACTCTGATTTGTTCTTCCACAATACTATTATTTAGGGGTGTGCATTGGTCGGGTTGGGTTGAGTCGAGTTTGAAGTAATCTTCACCCAACATGATAGGGTCGGGTTGAGAAATTCGAATTCCCAACCTAACTCAACCCATGACAACTCTAAAAACTAACCTAACCTTAACCTAATTCCTACAAATTTTTCGGTTGGAGCCATTTCATCATGCCTAATAAAAAAAATTGGTCTTTAATTTAATTATTTAAACTCAATTTTCAATAAATGATCAAAATTTACACGATTAGCCATACGATTTAAACTTTATCAAAACTAACTCTCAAAATACTAAATCAAACTCACAAATTTAAACTAAGTCTCAAAATAAAATAAAACACACTAACAAATTTAAATACATATATATATATATAAATATATATATATATATATTATATATATATATATATATATATATATATATATATTTTAATTAATTATTAATAACGGGAATTTGGGTTGGGTTATTTACATTAAAGATTTTTTTCAATCCAAATCCGACCCAATCCAAGCTTAAAAATAAAAAATTTAGTCGTCGGGGTTAGTGAGTTGATGCACAACTATGTTACCTCTATTTTAGGCGTGCACATGCACCTATGTTACTATTACATGTGAATTTGACAATCTTCTATATTCATTGTTTGACCTTTTTTAATCTTTCTTTTTTCCTAGTCGTCATTTTTCTAATATTTGACTTTGATACTCGTTATAACAAATCCAAGACTCGTGGAAAGCAACCATGCCCCACAGCCAAAGAGAGAGATTTGACTTTCACGTGATTCATTTCATTCTTGTAAATTTTCATGAGCTGATATCATACTTGTTTGCCTTGTAGAATTTGACTCGTTTATGATTCTATTGCTTGCCATGGTTATTTATCTATTGTCAATATGTCGTTTTCCTTATGACCAGGCAGTCCCAAATTACTATTCGGTAATGAAACGATTTCATTGGTTACAAAGGGTAAGCTATGCGGCTCTCCTTCCTTGCTTTCATCGTTGTCCAGTCAAACAAGCAAGCTCTTCATTAAAAACTTCCAAAAATATGTCTTGCTCTTTAATTTTAACTACTTCCCTTAAAAAAGAAAAAAGAAAAAAAAAAATTACCCCAGAAAATAGGGGTGTTCATACTTCATAGTGTGGTGTAATACACCATATTGCATTACATGGCAATGTCGGTTTTCAACTACTCCCCCCCCCCAACCCAACCCAACCCAACCCAACCCACACTGAGCTGCACTGTCGAAGGGTGGTTGACTGGCTACATCAAGGATGGTTTTATTATGTTTAGAGTGGTGGTTTGGATGGTGTAGGTCAATTGCCGAGAATGCTAGTGTTGACTTAGGGACAATCAGACGAGAGAGTGGAATGCAATGAAATGATGGGAACAACAACAAATTGGTCAAGATAAGGAGAGAGAGAGAGAGAGAGAGAGAGAGAGAGAGAGAGAGAGAGAGAGAGAGAAATCGAAGAAGAAAAAAATGACATAGCCATGAAGAGAGAAAAACCACGACACAAATTCTGAATAAATCCATTATTATAATACTCAATTATAATAGTTCTTCCCAAGTTAATACTTAACTTGAGGTACTCACCAAATACAATAATATTTCTTTAGGAATTAACACTCAACAAACTCTTTAGGAGGAAACCCCAAATATGTTTGTGAATACTTCTCTGCATTAATATAAGAGTCATAAATTCTCCTTAATTTGTACGCTAACCCATAAACCTCAAAGAATATTCAAAACTTCCTTTTATTCACAGGAGAGGAACCCTAGGCCAAAGCCTTTTTCAACTTGTACTCTTCACGTGGTGCTCTTTCATCTCTCTATAGGGGAGGAACCTTGGGACAAAGCCACCTTCAAAGAGCACTTTTCTCATGGTGCTCTTTCTTCTTCTCTTCCTATAGGGGAGGACTCCCTAAGGGCTCCAAGCCATTGAATTCTTTGCAACTCTGTCTATTTATAAGACTTCAATTATATTCTTTGGTGGGCAAGGAATACATTAATTATTTAACAAAGAATAGACTTTTCTTGAACATCAAGAAATAGTTTTTCCTTTCACACCAAAGACTCACATTTTCTTCCACACCATGGAAACAAAAAATAACCTAATTGGTTTTCCTTCTCCATTAAGGAAACTCAATTAGTTCTCCAATTCATAATAGGAATTTGAGACACTTTCTCAACATTTCGGGTTTGGTTGAACCTCGATCAAATCTAGTCAAAATTTAGTGAACAGGGTCTGAGTTAGGGTTTTCCATTTGATTCATGAAATTGGTATTTCCACCGCTTGGCCTAAATCAGCTCATTTGATACTATTCTTAGGACCTCCGGTGAAATCCTAGCAAATTGTGGTTCAAGGTTATTTTTGGGTGGAAGTAAAACAATTTTATTTTTTTATTACAAAAATTGAGGACCAACAAAATATGATATAAACAATCGAAAAACAAGAAATATTTATTTTGTTCACTTGT